>JAGIQG010000026.1:8172985-9372985 GCA_024679065.1 Sphyrna mokarran | reverse complement strand
GTTCGTATCTTCTTTAATCAGGTTAATTGAATCTAATCAAACAACAGATCAATAACCCAATCCAACAGTTCAGCATATGACTGAAATGCTTCTTATGCCGTCGCCAAGAAAACACATCATGCTGCTTGTGGGAACTGGCTGTAGTATTTCCTACATTCCCAGTACAGGACTGAGGGAGCGCCACACTGTCAGAGCTGCCATCTTCCGATTGAGGCAAATTGAGGCCCCATTTGTCCTCTCAGATGGGAATATTTTGCTGCCTGGCCTCCTAGTCAATAATTAATCCCATCACAACCAATACTGATTATTTATTCATTATCACAACGTCGTTGGTCAGAGTTTGAACAAAGAACAAAGAAAATTACAGCATATGAACAGGCCCTTCAGCCCCTCCAAGCCTACACCAACCATGCTGCCTGACTGAAATAAAACTCTCTACTCTTCCAGGGACCATATCCCCCTATTCCCATCCTATTCATGTATTTGTCAAGAACCCCCTCCTTAAAAGTCACTATCCGCTTCCACTACCTCCACCGGCAGTGAGTTCCAGGTACCCACCATCCTCCAGGTAAAAGACTTGCCTCGTACATCTCCTTTAAACATTTCCCCTCACACTTTAAATCTATATTCTCTAGTAATTGACTCTTCCACCTGGGAGAAAGTTTCTGGCTATTCACTCTGTCCACACCCCTCAGAATCTTGTAGACTTTTATCAGAGCAGCCCTCAATCTCTATCATTCCCGTGAGGATAATTGTTATCCACTAATTGGCTGCTGACTTTCCTACTTCAATTCAGCTGTAAGAACTCACCGTAGCACAGTGGGTTAGCACCGCTGCCTCACAGAGCCAAGGACCCAGTTAGCACAGTGGGTTAGCACCGCTGTCTCACAGAGCCAAGGATCCAGTTAGCACAGTGGGTTAGCACCGCTGCCTCACAGAGCCAGGGACCCAGGTTAGCACAGTGGGTTAGCACCACTGTCTCACAGAGCCAAGGACCCGGTTAGCACAGTGGGTTAGCACCGCTGCCTCACAAAGCCAGGGACCCTGTTAGCACAGCGGGTTAGCACCGCTGCCTCACAGAGCCAGGGACCCAGTTAGCACAGTGGGTTAGCACCGCTGCCTCACAGAGCCAGGGACCCAGTTAGCACAGTGGGTTAGCACCGCTGCCTCACAGAGCCAGGGACCCGGTTAGCACAGTGGGTTAGCACCGCTGCCTCACAGAGCCAGGGACCCAGTTAGCACAGTGGGTTAGCACCGCTGCCTCACAGAGCCAGGGACCCAGTTAGCACAGTGGGTTAGCACCGCTGCCTCACAGAGCCAGGGACCCAGTTAGCACAGTGGGTTAGCACCGCTGCCTCACAGAGCCAGGGACCCGGTTAGCACAGTGGGTTAGCACCGCTGCCTCACAGAGCCAGGGACCCCATTAGCACAGTGGGTCAGCGCTGCTACCATACAGAGCCAGGGACTAGGGTTCAATTCATGGCTTGGGACACTGTGTGGGGTTTGCCTGTTCTCCCCGTGTCTGCGTGGGTTTCCTCTAGGTGCTCCCAAAGATGTGCAAGTTGGGTGGATTGGCCATGCTAAGTTGCCCCTTGTGTCTCAAAGTTTGCAGATTAGAGGAATTAGCCACGGTAAATGTTTTGGTTACTGAGATAGGCTGGGGTAGTGGGCAAGGATGAGATATTCTGTCAGAGAGTCAGTGCAGACCCTATGGGCCATAGAAACATAGAAGATAGGAGCAGGAGGCGGCCATTTGGCCCTTCGAGCCTGCTCCACCATTCATCACAATCATGGCTGATCATCCAACTCAATAGCCTAATCCTGTTTTCTCCCCATAATCTTTGATCCCATTTCCCCCAGGTGCTATATCCAGCTGTCATTTGAATAAGTTCAATGTTTTGGCATCAACTACTTCCTGTGGTAATGAATTCCACGGGCTCACCGCATGAAGAAATGACTCCTCACCTCTGTCATAAATGCCTGATTCCTCAGACTGTGACCCCTGGTTCTGGACTCCCCCACCATCAGGGACATCCTCCCTGTGTTGTCCTGTTAGACTTTTGTAAGTCTCTATGAGATCACCCACCCCCCCACCCTCCCCCATTTGTCTGAACTCCAGCAAAAGCAATCCGAACCTCATCAATAGGTTCACACATCAGTCCCCGGAATCAGCCTGGTAAAACTTCACTGCACTCCCTTGAGAGCAAGAAGGATCCTTCTACACTATAGGGATTCTACGATTCTAGATATAAGACTTTCTTTTCCTCTTTTGGGAATGTGGCTGGTGTTTGGGAATGTGACTAGGTGTTAGCATTAAGTTGGCAACTATGATGAGATGAATTCCTAGAAGTTTCCTTACACAACTCACCTTTAGTTGGCCAACACATCCATCCCTGCACCAATCAGAAAGCACAAAGATTCATTACCTCATTGGCCACTGATTGGTGGTCACTCTCTTCTTCCCCCCTGTCAATATTTTTTATATCTGGTAAAGAGAAATGTTCAAAGAAAATTATATTTAAAAAACCTTTTGAATATCTGGATGATTGCTCTCCAGAATTGCACACAGCTGTCCTGGAGTTTGATTTTCAATCCCTGGAGGCTCCAGGTCATTCCCAAGGGGTTGGAAACCCTAGTTAGGATTCAGATCTAGAAACCGAGAGCAGCACGCAAACCAGCCTCCCATCCACTGACTCTGCCTACACTTCCCACTGCCTCGGCAAAACAGTCAGCATAATTAAAGACTCTACACATCCTGGACATTCTCTCTTCCACCTTCTTTTGTTCAAGAAGGGGAAGAGAGACCTTCCAGGGAATTATAGGCCAGTGAGTCTTACTTCTGTTGTGGGCAAAGTATTGGAGAGAATTATTAGGATAGGATTTATAGTTATTTAGAGAGAAATGAATTGATTGGGGATAGTCAGCATGGTTTTGTGAAGGGTAGGTCGTGCCTTCCTAACCTTATTGAGTTTTTTGAAAAAGTGACCAAAGAGGTGGATGGGGGTAAGGCGGTTGATGTGGTATATATGGACTTTAGTAAGGCGTTTGATAAGGTGGCCCATGGAAGACTTCTGCAGAAAATGCAGATGTATGGGATAGAGGGTGATTTGGCTAATTGGGTTAGGAATTGGCTAGCAGATAGAAGACAGAGGGTGGTGGTTGATGGGAGATATTCATCGTGGAGTTCGGTGACAAGTGGTGTACCTCAGGGGTCTGTTTTGGGGCCCTTGCTGTTTATAATTTTTATAAATGATCTGGATGAGGGTATTGAAGGATGGATTAGTAAATTTGCAGATGACACTAAAGTCGGTGGAGTGGTAGATACTGAAGAGGGGTGTTATAGTTTGTAGAGAGACTTGGACAAGTTGCAGAGCTGGGCCGAGAGGTGGCAAATGGAGTTTAATGTGGAAAAGTGTGAGGTAATGCACTATGGCAGAAATAATAAATGTGTAGAGTATAGGGCTAATGGTAGGATTCGTAGTAGTCTTGATGAACAGAGGGATCTTGGTGTGTATGTGCATAGATCCCTGAAAGTAGGCAGTCAAGTCGAGAAGGTTGTTAAGAAGGCATATGGAGTCTTAGCTTTTATTGGTAGGGGATTGAATTTCGGAGCCGCAACGTCATGTTGCAACTGTACAAAACTCTAGTGCGGCCGCACTTGGAGTATTGTGTGCAGTTCTGGTCCCCGCATTATACGAAAGATGTGGAGGCATTGGAGAGGGTACAGAGGAGGTTTACCAGGATGTTGCCTGGTATGGAGGGCAGGTCTTATGAAGAGAAGCTGAGGGATTTGAGGTTTTTTTCGTTAGAAAGAAGGCAGCTAAGAGGAGACCTTATTGAAACATATAAGATGATTAGAGGTTTAGATAGGGTGGACAGTGATAGCCTTTTTCCTAGGATGGAGAAAGCTAGCACGAGGGACACAGCTTTAAATTAAGGGGTGATAGTTATAGGACGGATATCAGAGGTAGGTTCTTTACCCAAAGGGTGGTTCGGGAGTGGAATGCCCTGCCTGCAGCAGTTGTAGATGAGCCAAGTTTGGTGGCGTTTAAGAGGTTAGTTGATAAGTATATGGAAGAGAAGGGAATGGTTTAGTTAGGAGGGGCATTGCTTTTTATATTGGTCGGCACAACATCGAAGGCCGAAGGGCCTGTTCTGTGCTGTAATGTTGTATGTTCTTCCATTGGGAAAGTCTGAGATCACATACCAACCAACTCAAGAAGAGCTTCCTCTCTGCTGCTGTCAGACTTTTAAATGGACCTACCTTATATTAAGTTGATCTTTCTCTACACCCTAGCCATGACTGTAACACTACGTTATCAGAGTCATAGAGGTTTACAGCATGTAAACAGGCCTTTCGGCCCAACTTGTTTATGCTGCTCTTTCTTTTTTAAAACCCCTAAGCTAATCCCAATTGTCCGCATTTGGCCCATGTCCCTCTATATCCCCTGTACCCATGTAACTGTCTAAATGCTTTTTAGAAGACAAAATTATACTCGCCTCTAGTATTACCTTTGGCAGTTTGTTCCAGACACTCATTATTCTCTGTGTGAAAAAAATTGCCCCTCTGGACCTTTTGTATCTCTCCCCTCTCACCTTAAACCGATGTCCTCTAGTTTTAGACACCCTATCTTTGGGAAAAGATATTGACTATCTAGCTGATCTGTGCCCCTCATTATTTTATAGACCTCTATGAGATCACCCATCAGCTCCTACACTCCAGGGAAAAAAATCCCGATTTATCCATCCTCTCCTTATAACTCAATCCATCAAATCCTGGTAGCATCCTAGTAAATCTTTTCTGAGTTCTTTCTAGTTTATTAATATCCTTTCTACAATTGGGTGACCAGAATTGTACACAGTTTTCAAGTGTGGCCTTATTAATGTCTTGTACAACTTCAACAAGACATTCCAACTCCTGTATTCAATGTTCTGACCGATGAAACCAAGCACGCCAAATGCCTTCTTCACCACTCTGTCCACCTGTGACTCCACTTTCAAGGAGTTATGAACACGTACCCCTAGATCTCTTTGTTCTGTAACTCTCTCCCATGCCTTACCATGCTTCCTATATTCTCATCCAAATCATAGAACATAGAACATAGAACATTACAGCACAGAACAGGCCCTTCGGCCTTCGATGTTGTGCCGACCAAAATAAAAAGCAATGCCCCTCCAAACTAAACCATTCCCTTCTCTTCCATATACTTATCAATTAACCTCTTAAACGCCACCAAACTTTTATCATTAATATAAGTGACAAATAACAGCGGACCCAGCACTGATCCCTGAGGCGCACTGGTCACATGCCTCCAGTCTGAAAAACAATTTTCTACAACCATCCTCTGGCTCCTGTCAAGAAGTGGAGATGCCCGCGTTGGACTGGGGTAAACAAAGTAAGAAGTCTCACAACCAGGTTAAAGTCCAAAAGGTTTATTTGGTAGCATAAGAACGTAAGAACATAAGAAATAGGAGCAGGAGTAGGCCATCCAGCCCCTCAAGCCTGCCCCACCATTCAGTAAGATCATGGTTGATCTGCAGTGGTTCAGTACCACTTTCCCGCTTTCTCCCCGTAACTCTTAATTCCTTTATCAATCAAAAACCTATCCACTCTTGACTTAAATATATTCAGCAAGGAAGCCTCCACCACTTCAACAGGCAGAGATTTCCGAAGATTCACCACCCTTTGTGTGAAGAAATTCCTCTTCAACTCTGATCTGAACCGCACCCACCCCCACCCGCCTAATCTTGAGGCTGTGCCCTCTAGTCCTGCTATCTTTGCTAAGTGGGAAGAGTCTCTCAACCTCTACCCTATCCATCCCCTTCATTATCTTATACGTCTCTATAAGATCCCTTCTCAGCCTTCTAAACTCCAAAGAGTACAAACCTAGCCTATTTTGTCTCTCCTCATAATCCAACGCCCTCATCTCTGGTATCAGCCTAATGAACCTTCTCTGCACCCCCTCCAAGGCCAATATATCATTCCTCAAACGTGGAAACCAAAACTGCACCCAATACTCCAGCTGCGGCCTCACCAGTACCCTATACAACTGCAACAGAACCTCCCTACTTTTATATTCTATCCTCTTAGCTATAAAGGCCAACATTGCATTCGCCTTCTTAATCACCTGCAGGCTGTGTTTTTGCGATTCGTGCACAAGGACCCCCAGATCCCTCTGCACCATCGCATGCTGCAGCTTTTCGCCATTAAGACTTTCATTCCAACCATTATTTTGTAAATTGAGTTTATGTCCTTATATGCTCTGTTTGTGAACAGAACTCCCACTTACCTGACGAAGGAGCAGCACTCTGAAAACTAGTGGCTTTTGCTACCAAATAAATCTGTTGAACTTTAAGCTAGTGTTGTGAGATTTTTTATTCTGTCAAAAAGCCAACTTTGTATCCATTTAGATATCTCACCCTGGATCCTGTGAGATTTAACTTTATGCAACAACCTACCATGTGGTACTTTGTCAAACACTTTGTTAAAATCCATGTAGACAACATCAACTGCACTACCCTCATCTATTTCTTGGTTACCCCTTCAAAAAACTCAATCAAATTTGTGAGACATGATTTTCCACTCACAAAACCATGCTGATTGTCCCTAATCAGTCCTTGTGTCTCCAAATACCTGTAGATCCTGTCTCTCAAAATACCTCCCAAATTTTGCACTCTCTCCTTTCCTTCTTTATGAATAGTATACTTTGCCTGTATGGTGTGCAAGAAATGTTACTTTTCGCTGTATAGATGTGACAATAATCAAATGTGGTTTGGGTAAGCTCAGGCCCACAGCACTATTCCTGGAGCATTAGCCCTTGTGCAACACACACAGATTGCAATTGTACCCACAGCTGAACACTGGCTTCTGAGGTAAGCAAATCTTAATAATGAAACCATTCAGAGCAAACAGTCGCCTTTTCATGGTCCAGATTGCAATCTGAAAGTGGTGAGGGATGTTTTGGGGAAATTGTGTAAACAGTTCTGATTGACTGCGTTAATAGTTACAAAAAAATGCACTGTTCAAACCCTGGGAACAAACGTGTGACATCATTAATTTCTGCTCCCACGGTCAAGCCTCTCTTTATCTGCACTCCGATCACTCGACTTGAGTTTAATTGCATCAGGTAAGATGTTGAACTGGTTGATTGAGAATTTAATCCAAATATTATTTTTAGCCTGGAGTGTAAAACACCTTGACACATTGGCCATTCTATCGCATTGTGTCTGTTGTGAAAGCCTGCTATTCAGTGATTGAGAACAAGACTGTACACGCAACCTGAGCTACTCTATCCCAGCTGTAGCCACAGTCTATCTTTAGCAACAGAGGGACTCTCGTTCCCCATTTCACAGGGAATGTCACTGGACTGAGCAAGAGCTCTGGGCAACGCAACACAAACTCTTTTTGGAACCTATTTGGCACCTAACAACACGCCAAGTCAGGCCTCATGTTGTCAAGTGTAGAGTACAACCCTTCCCATGTGTCACAGCCCAACCCCTAACATTGCATAGTCCCCCCCTCCACCCCCCTCCCTTTCCACCCCCCCCCACCACATCTCCACCCAACATCTCCACCGCCCCCCCGCCAACCCCCCCTTCCACCCCCCCCCGCTTCCACACCCCCACCACCCCTCCACACCCTTGTAATTTTGATTACCAATTTTGTGCCAAATTAGAAATAATTTTGTGGCGTGGCCTTTGGGATTTGACTAACCAAACCCATTCCTTTTTTTCATTCATTTGTGGGACATTGGCTAGGTCAGCATTTATTGCCCATCCTTCGCTGCCCTTAAAACTGAAAAGCTTGCTCATCCATTTCAGAGGAGCAATTAAAAATCGACCACATTGCAGGGAGTCTGGAGTCACATATAGGCCAGGCCAGATAAGATCAGCAGATTTCCTTCCCTAAAAGACATTAGTGATCCAGATGGTAAATTGCCTCTTACTGTCCCAAGATGTGGGATGCACGAAGCAGATGGCTAAGGTTGGAGTTAAAATTGAGTCAAGGGTTAGTGTGTAACCTTTCATGTCACCTTTATCGCCCCTTCATCAAATCTGTCACATTGCAGGTACAGGTGGCACTGCGGTTAGCACTGCTGCCTCACAGCTCCAAGGACCTGGTGTTCATTCCTTTGTGGAGTTTGCACATTCTCCCAGTGTCTGCATGGATTTCCTCCCACAGTCCAAAGATGTGCACATTGGGTTGATAGGGCCTGATAAATTGTCCTTAGTGTCTCGTGATATGTAGCAGGGTGAATACGTGGGGTGATGGGGATAGGACCTGGGTGGATTGTGGTTGGTGCAGACTTGATGGGCCAAATGACCTCCTTCTGCCCTATAGGGATTCTGAGTGTAGGGTTAACAATTCAGAATGGATATATTCCTGATGGTGGGTGTGGAAGAGGGTGAGGATTAATCTTAACCTTATGGCGGACGGCAGGGGAGGGGTACGTCCCCTTCAATGGCAGTGGAGGAGGGAGGGGGCGGCAGGTTCCCCTGTAATTTAGCATCTCTAAAGGCAGTATTCACATTTGCCAAGTAAGGACTTACAAGCATGAGAAGGATGATGAAAAGCCAAGGAAAGTACCCAGCCCTGGACCGCAGTTGCCAAGCAACCGAGAGATTCACCTTCCTTTCCAGGAGAGATTTCAGGCTGATATCGGAGTGAGGGAATTCTCCCGTTGTCCTGGGAGAACTGGCTGGGGTGAGAAATAAAAGGGTGGGCTCACCAGTAATGCTCACATCCTGCGAATGAATAAAAGACAAAAAAAAATCAACTGGAGAAGTTTTCATTTGTGCATCTTTTTCATAAAGAAATAGAAACCCAGTATAGGAGACCATTTGGTCCACTGAGTCTGCAAAGGCAACAATCCTACAACCCCATGTATTTATCTAATTCCTCTCTCCTACACAGCCCAGGAGAGTAAGGGTCAATTTAGCAGAGCCAAACAACCTAACACACACATCTTTGGACTGTGGGAGGAAACCCACATAGACACGGGGAGACTGTGCAAACTCCAAACAGTGACCCAAGCTGAGTCCCTGGATCTCTGAGGCAGCAATGCTAATCACTGTGCCAGCCATGTCATCCCAAGATCCAAGGTTTTCCCAAAGTTCAGTTATTGTCAACTATTGAGAACTCTCACTTGCCAGGCTGGTACAGTGGTTAGCACTGCTGCCTCTCAGCACCAGGGATCTGGGTTCAATTTCCAGCTCAGCTCTGTCTACATGATGTCTGCAGGGTGCACTAGTTTGTTCCCACAGTCCAAAGACATACAGATTAGGTCTATTAGTCATGTTAAATTGCCCTTTACTGTCAGGGGGATAAGCAGGTTAAATGCTGAGGTTATGGGGATAGGGCCTGGATAGGATTGTTATTGGTGCAGGCTTGATGGGCCAAATGCTTTCCTTCTGCACTGCAGGATTCTATAATTGTAATGTAAGAAACCGGGTGGCCAATTTGTGCACAACAAGATCCCACAAACAGCAACAAGCTGCTGCCCAACTTCTACATGATTGCAAAGGATGCTGATAATGGCAGTGCAATTTGGGTTGATCTTAGGAGATGTTTGATAAGATCCCTGACCTGCCTCTCCACACGACCAGGTTGAAGGCAGAAAGCAGAGGTGGAATTGCCCCTAGGGATGACTGCAGCAGCACAGAAGCATTTTCCTCTCTACCCATTTCCCAAGTACAAGTATCTCAATCAAGACTCGAAATCCTGCTTGAACAACTCAGTTACAAAAACAAACCTAAAAGTTGATAAAAGAGCCCAAGGTGTTTCACATACAAGTTCTAATTGTTTTCATCAAAATAATCAGGAAACAATGTTTAGAGTAAGACACACCTTCCCTTAGATGGCCCCGAAATTAAAACATGTCAAAACCTCAAACAATGTAAACATAGGGAACCAGGCCTTTGAAACAATGATATGTTGGACAAGTTACTCAACCTGTTATTTGCCTCACTTCCTGTTCTGGACAGGTGTGTTTTTTTTATATTAGATGAAGATAATCTTTGGGACGTGCAGTCTAACAGTTAGACAATCAACCGGAATTCCGGAATGAAGCTTTTCTCCTTTTCCAATGATCTCACCTTAAGACATCTTCAGTTTAACTGCTAAACAGACAAACCCAACAGGAACTACCCAAATAATTGCCCCACCCTTCACAGAAATTGCACGCCCTTGGTTTATTGGCCTCTTTTCCCACAGTTGACCTTTAAGAACTACTTGCAGGAGGCTTCTATTTGAGGGTAAGATAATGGGCAGCATGGTGGTTAGCACTGCTGTCTCAGTGCCAGGTACCTGGAGTTTGATTCCTGGCATGGGTCACTGTCTGTGTGGAGACTGCACATTCTCCTCATGTCTGCATGGGTCCACTCGGTGCTCCAGTTTCCTCCCACAGTCCAAAAGACACACTGATTCGGTGCATTGGCCATGGTAAATTCTCCCTCAGTGTCCCCAAATGGGTACAGAAGTGTGGCAATTAGGGGATTTTCACAGCAAGGCAAGATGAATGGCATGGACAGAGTGGAGAGTCAGATGCTCTTTCCAAGGGTTGAAAAGTCAAGTACTGGAGGACACAGGTTTAAGGTGGATGGGGAAAAGTTTAGAGGAGGCGATGTGCAAGGGAAGTTTTTGTTTAGACAGAGTGGTGAATGTCTGGAACGCATTGCCCAGGAAGGTAGTGGGAGCAGGTAAGATAGCAGCATTCAAGGGGCAGTGGAGAAATACAAGAATAGGATGGGAATGGAAGGATATGGATAAGCGTATACGAGTTTAGTTTAAGCAGGCATGATGATTGGTGCAGGCTTGGAGGGTGAAGAGCCTGCTCCTGTGCTGTGCTGCTCTTTGTTCAGAGCAGTGTTAATTTAATCCTACATATCACTATTAAATAAACTTTCACATTTTGCAACATTAGTTTTTTTTTCTTGTGTGCGACGCCTTCAGGTTTGCACATCACAATACTGCACCTGGTTAGATAGATTGCCTCAAATCCTGTGGCAAATCTCGATCATCCGTATTCATTCACAATGTGGCGATCAGTCTGGGTGCCCACATTCACGCGCTCAGCTGTCCTTGAAATTCCATTTGCGACAAAGGTGCAATGATTTTGCAGCAAGGGTGCAGATCACATCGACGGATTTCAATGTGGGTGGAACCCTGGCAGAGGTGCTCCTGTCCAATAACTCCCCAGATCTCTGCTGGAGTCAGCCCGGAAGTTGCTCCATTTGCCAAAACCCTGTCTTCCTCCAAACATCAGCAGAGTTCCAGAAAGCTTGGCCCAATTTGAATTGCACATTCAGTACGTTCTTTGTGACTTGCCGGTTCTGGGTTGACTTCAATATAATAATCTGCCAGTGATTTTATATTCTGGGTTATGTCAGGAGATGGGACGTTAGACAGGACAGGGAGCCATTGCACGTGGTTTTGGAGCTTCGTTAGTTGTTAGACCTGTGACACGTCTTTATTCATTTATTACCCATTTAACACTAAGTTTTAGCAGTTGTATGCACTGTTTATTTTTATTTCAGATGTATTGAACTCTTCCTGACAGCATTCTTCAAGGAAAGTTTTTCTCCTTTGCCCACTACCTTCTCTCTTTCCAAAACCAGCTGACAACCTGGTTCAACAACTAGGGTCACTGAAGTTTTAACTCACTTTCTTCAATGGGTTCAAATGTATCATCCAGTTTTCCCTCCATTGGTAAAACTGTTTCAGGATAAGATATCGACTATGGGGAAGTGAAATTAAGAGACATTTCTCCATTCAGTAGACTCCTTGGAATTCTCAACTCAGGGACGAGGATATTCATGTTGGATATATTCCAGGTTGCGATAGAAGTTCTTTTGATTCTAAGGGAACCGAGCCAGAAAGGAGTTTAATATTGGACAGTGGAACAGTTCCGAGGAGCAGGATGACCGACTCTTGCCCCTGTTGCTCATATTCCTGCACTTGGAAAGGCTGAGCAGATACACCAGCTCCAACAATTACAAATGAGTGTACACAGGCAGCACCAAATATAAACAAGGGATTTTCTTTATTGCTGGAGTCAAATTTGCTCTAGGCAGTTCTTTATTTTGCCATGACACTTAATTAGAATAATAATCCATCATAAAAACAATTGTTCGACATGCTACAATTTTGTTTACAATTCATTAAAGACAATCGAGGTGCACAATTTTGACAGGATATCAACAATTTCAAACCCCCTTTAAATTTTACAACATGTAACAAAATTAACTACAAGAACCTGTCGACACCGTTACTGGCAGTCAGTGACAGGACAGTTCTGAACTATGTACAAACTATACAGCCTAACATGATAAATGATCAGTAATATCCCCTCCCCATCCATTTTTTCATTTAATGTCAAAGTCTAAACAGATCAGATGACTTTACGTTATAAACAGCAAACTGGGACCTGAGTCTTAACCTGCATTAGCTGTGCTCATTGGGGCAGCAATACAGGATTAGCAGGGACATCTCCACTCTGACAGGGGTCCCATCCTCAACTTTCTCCAAACATCTCCTGAAGATAGGTGCACGGTGTCACAGCTGGACACTATAACCCAGCCACCTCAACCTCAAGTGGCCTTTCTTTATGCACAAATTCAAGGCAAGACAGCTGCAATGGGACAGTCAGCCCTGCCTACCTGCATGAATTTCCAGTTGGGGTTTGCTGGAACCGTGAAGCCCTGACTGTTTTAGACACTCCCTAACCGAAGAACAGCTACAGCACCCATATTGTGTGAGTGGTAATCAGCAAATGCAGGCAGATTGAAGTCACACAGTGAACTGCAATATTGCTGCAGCCTTGCAACCTGGTGAGGTTCCATATTAATACTGGGCACTGTGGAGATGGGCTGAAGGGGCATCAGGGATACAAGGCGTCTCTCACACACACACTTCCCATATAGTCCTCTTGCTCTCTAAGCGGCAGTTATTCCCAAGTTTCACTACAGACAGAATCTTTTCTTTCTGCCTCACCCAACTCCTGGTGGGATACAATTCCAGGGAACAGGCAGCACATTGGTTCCACACCCAAAGTGAGATTAAGCACTCACTGGGTAATAGAATCCCTGGCCTGTCCCTGTTTCCCCCCACCAGTGGTCAGAGGTGACAACTTGCACTCTGTAATGCTGCCCAGGCTGAGGTCAGTATAGGCCAGGCCAGGCCAGACCGTGGAACAGAATGTGGTCAGGATGAGTTAGGTTTTTGGGGGGGTGTGGAGGGAAGAGAGTGAAAAGGTAGATGAATGAGATTACATGCTGGTAGCTCCAATGGTTTAGATCACAAGAGCAGGTTTCTACTTTCATCTCCCTCAGATTAACTTCTTTAATGAACAAATCTGTTGGCCCAAATTTACAGCAATTCATCAGGAAGAAACTACTGGAATGTTTACAAGGGAAGCTAGGTTTGAATCTCAGCATTGACAAATTTCCCATGAGCTCTTCTGTAAAACAAGCTATTGACTTTGATGCGTCAAAGAGAGAGAGAGAAAACCATGACGCCCAGGGACAGTCAGGACAGAAGTGTTGGAAGTTCTGTTAATATTAACTGTCCCTCTGCGTTTCCTCCCACCCATTCTGGTCTTTTCCCTCACACCTTGGGTGAATAAACGTATTCTCTTGCAAAATCCAACAGGCATGGCTATATCAATATTGGAGACTCAGGTCCCAAGTGGCTCAAAAATGTAACGTAACAAATAGGGCTAAGCCCCCACCCTTGAGGCAATAGATTGCAAAGATCCATTAATGCAGAGATGCACTTCAGCAGACAAACCCTATCACATGACCAAATCATGTAACCATGGTAATTGTCACGATTGCACCAATTGGTGGAATGTTTATGGTTGTGCTCTTTTGCTTTGTTCATGATTTCCACTCTCCCTCCATCCTCAGACCCAAAGTACAGTAACAATTTATACAGAGTGCATTAAAGTGCTCCATAACTTAAAATACAATGATCACTACAGATTCAGAAAATAATCAGCTTTAAACAATTAAGAAACGAAAATTGTGCTCAAGTGCAAATTGGAAGAACCTCCCCAAAAATGACGTTAGTGGTTAATTCTAGTCTGGAGGGCGTATGCAGGGATGAGAGAAAAAGGAGGTGGGGGGTCAAATTTATACCATCTTATCAGTCCCTCTCATCTACAGTGCCAATAATATTCAAACTCATCCCACTCCATCCAGCAGAGGTTAAGACAGTGTTCTGCTCTGAGCTAGTTTATCCACATGCTGAACACCTCAGCCATGCATTCTGCACAGGATCCTTTTACCAGATCATCACCAAGTCCAAATCAAGCAGAGACTGTACCATCATCCACTCTGGGGACCAGCTCAAAAGTCATCTTCTACCCTCCTCTGGAGAATATAATCTATCCTGATAGAAACAACTTCACTACACGGATCGCAAGAGTCCACCCATGCTCGTTTGCAAAAGATCAGACTGAATATACTCATACAATCAATGATTCAGCACTAACGGGGAACCACATACTCTGCCCTTCCTTTTGCATCACTTTCTCCCAGAGGAAACAATTCGATACCTGCCTAGTTTCACCAGTCATCATCAACAGTCCTTCACTGACTGTTATCAATCAGCAAACAAAAGCAAATCCCCTAAACCCAGTGTGAATAATCTGATAAAGTGCACTGTAGAGTGTTCAATCCCTGCTTTTTGGGAGTGATGTCTATACATGTTTAAACATCTGCACAAGATCCATCTGTACAAATACATGTATACACGAGAAGTTAACTTCATTCAGTTTAAACTTTGCCCTCTTTGATTTGTATTCATTGACACTTCATGTGAGCAGAATACAAAAAACGTTTTTCACAAACAAAATCCTTTTCTATCATCTTCTGAATTAATCTCAGCCTGAGGGCTGATGATGCAGACTGCTCAGTGACTGGCCAGAAAGGGAGGTGCAACATTTAACCGCTAAGTGTGCAGCTAGGTTGAGCCAGGTGAATGGGTATGATCATTACAAATGGCATCCCTAATCTACGGAAAGGCTAAGAAGAACTTTAGCTATCCTGATGTCGGTCGGCTGTTAGACAGGAGGAAGGCTGAAGACAGGATGATGAAGTCCTTCACAGAGAAATGGTCACACTCAACCTAGACTTACAGAAAGAGAATGGCCAATTCAGTAAAATGCCGGACAGGTAGTTAATGAGACAATAACCGCAGGAAGAGCTGAGAAGCTGGAGGTGGAATAGACACTGAACAAAAGGAACATGTGAACTACAGAGCCCAAAGTGCATACAGTCCCTAACAATATACAGACTTCAGTGGGCAAATAACCATTACCTAAATTCTTAACTCTGTTATTCCCAAACAACAATGAGCTTCATACGGGAGGATTGAGCAAGAGGCTCAAATTGGGTTAGGTATGTGAAGTATTATTGAGTTGTTAGTTTTTCTACCTGTGCCTCGGCTTCTGCACTACCTTGAATTATTCTAGTATTGCATCTTGACTTTCTGTCCATTGTGACAGTCCTCAGTTGTCAGAAGACTCATGTCTGGTTGAAGAGTAACAATTTTGGGTAGTGGGAAGAGGGGTGGTATCTATAACCTTCCAAACACTCAGTGGAACGAGTTTAGTTACTGCTTCCTTAGCAATTCTCACTGGCCCAGAAGGCAACAGCCAAGATTGGGCTCACTGTGCTTACTTACCCAGGGCTAATGTGATACAGGTATGATGGCCTCATGGGCCCATGCACAAACCATCTGAATTTTTTTCTCCTCTATGTCTGATGAGGCAAAAGAATTTTCCTTTGTTGACACACACAGCCATAATCTTGCGTCAAAACCTTCACACCCAAAGGCTGAACAGAACCTGCTATTTTTGTTGCAGCAGCTGATGTCTTATCACCAAAGCCTGTGGGTGACTCATGTCAATGTCAAAAACTTCAAAGGGTGGCGTGAGAGAAGTTCAAATAAAAAAAAATCAATCATTCCTGGAATTTGGACATCATTGGGTACTTTGACAAAGCTTCAATATAGTAAGATTTAAAACATAAACTCACTGCAATCACGACTTGGACTATCATCAACCTCTCCCTCCCTATGATACTGTCAATAAATAAACCATTTTCTTTGATCACTGGTATGAACTTTGGCCAATTGCCTGCATCTCATCCATTAACTATAGCACCATGTCTTCATCTGGCTGCACCAGTCACATTGTAAAGCACCTGCTCACTATCCCTGTCTCCCGAATGCCACTATTCAACATGTCGCAGAGATTTTATTAAGACTCTGATAACATTGTGAGATGTCTGATGAAAAGGTTCTTTTCCCCCTCTCTTTCAAATGCAAACTTCTGGCTCCCTCTTGCACCTCCCCCCCCCCCCCCCCCCCAATTCACTCATAAAAAAAAGAGAGAGATATTTACCAGGCTAAACCAACCATATTGTTTGCCAACTGGGATATAAATGCCCTAGTGTTACATGCCAGTGCTGTGAAGAACACCCCACTACTGGGAGGATTAAAAAATAAAACTTTTGAAAAGAATCACAGGTAAAGGTCCAAAAGACATTCCCAATTCTGAGGACATGAAAATAGGGGTTCTATTCAGCAGCCCCATCGCCAGAAAAGATGGTCGAACTGTGTTTGCAAGCTCAAGGATTAGCAATTCACAGCCACTGGCCAGATGGCTCCCCCCACAACCACCCTTTTTAACCTCTTGTCACCCTGGTGACAAACCATGATTCACACTCCGTAAGATGCCCTGAATTACTGAATACACCTTCAAACACAAGTGGCAGGAACCTCCAGACTGTCTCCTGATAATAGGGGAAACAAAAAAAAACATGCACAACATATCCGTGACAGTTTCAATAAAGCACCCTCTCTCCCTTCCAGAATTAATCGAGGTAAATACAAATTATTGCTGGTAACGATGCTGCCACGTTTTGTTCAACAGTCAGAGGGTTCAGGTCCCGCAATAGCAATGTCTCAACTCTGAACAGGATTCTGGACGAGTATCGGCACATTGAGCAGTTCCTATTTCTCATCGTCAGTTCCAATGCTCCCCTCCCTCCCGCCCCCATTCCTCCCTTCCCTCCCCACCCCATCCTTTACTTTGGGAATTTGAGGTTTCCGTGCCTGCCAATGACCTGGCTGGGCTTTCTTCCACAGCTCAAGTGGTTCAGAAGAAAATGATCTCGGTGCTGGAGTCGTCTTGTACGTTGGGTGGAGGCGGCTGCTGTGTTACTGTAGCAACGGGCACATTCTGGGGCTGTGGGTTTCCACTGGGCATCGAGGTGCTGAGCATGTGCTGTGGCTCATGCGGAACGTCCATGGGGACAGAGGATTCTAGGGAGGTAAAACAAAGTTTTGATTAAATCAACTAAATTGCTTGCAGTATTTTCTAAATAAAAGAAGCTTTCTTAATGCAAAAAAAAAAAATCAATATTTCAAATGGTCAAGGTTTATTTATTAGCATCATAAGTAGGCTTACATTAACACCGCAATGAAGTTACTGTGAAATTCCCCTGGTCACCACATTCCGGCACCTGTTCAGGTACACTGAAGGAGAATTTAGCACGGCCAGCGCACCTAAATCAGGCTGTGGGAGGAAACTGGAGCACCCAGAGGAAACCCACATAGAAACAGGGAGAATGTGCAGAATCCACACAAGCATTGACCCAAGCCAGGATTCAAACCCGGGTCCCTGATGCTATGGGACAGCAGTGCTAATCACTTGGTCTCCCTGGTGCTCCAACCCCACTGATTCAAACTGATATCATGTTCAGTTATCCACTTAAACTTCCTAAGCAGATTCATTAACTCTTTAGTGACCATTTGTCCTGTGAAAGCAGACACGAAATTAATGAAACACAATAAGAGGAAGCACAAAATAGAAAGTTGTTGAAAGTCCCCATTTAAAACAGATTAGGGCAAATTTTATCTGAGGGTCACAAATCTTTGGAACTCTTCCTGTAAAGATAAAAGAAACAAGATCTTTGAATAGCTGTGTGGCAGAGGGCAGATAGATTGTTGGTAAGGAAGGGTATGATTAGGGGTACAGAGGCATGCAGGTTTGAGGACACTATCAGATCAGGTTTGATTACATAGCAGAGAAGGCTTGAGGGGCTGAAAGGCTACTCCTTACACATATCACACTGTCAGACCTATGGTGGCACTTGCAAAGGTTATGCGTTTTTCTAGAAAATAATGTTCACATTTAAGATATAAATATCACTCTAGTTCATGGAAATGTTAATAACTGCTTCACAACAGATCATTTCCGGGTTATGGATAGCTTCATATAAATAAAAAGCAGCTATTTTGCATGTAGCTGGTGACAGTAAGAAGGTTAATTGAGGGCAGGTTCTTGATCAGGACAGTGGGCAGAGTAAGAAGTGTCAAAACAACAGGTTGAAGTCAAATAGGTGTATCTGGAATCACAAGCTTGTGTGTTCAGGTGATGAAGGGTCAGTATTCTGAAAGCTCGTGATTCCAAATAAACCCTTTGGACTTTAATTTGGTGCTGAGAGACTTCTTATTCTGCCCATCCCAGTCCAATGCCGACATCTCCACATCAGGACAGAGAAGCAGAGTCCTCTTGAGAGAGAGCAAAAAAAAGAGAGAAAGGGGAAAGGGAAAGGAGGTTGAAGCTTTTCAAGGTGCACGCTTCATGGTTGAAATTTGACATTCTTGCATTTGTCCTGATGGGTGCAATACGAAAAGCTTCACCAAGCCTCTCAGTGGTATTCTTTTTAAACTGTGATACAGCTTTTAACATGCATGTCAGACTTGCCACCGTGTGCTCAAATCAAATGTACATTTATAAAGTACCCCTGTCAAGCTGCTTTACAGTGGGTGCGGACGATGGAGAATCATTGATACTGAGCAGGAAGCAGAGAATTCAGGGGAGGTGAGACAAGAACTGATTAAAGAGGAAGATCGGGAATGCCTGTCAGGATTCCGCAACGTGGGATTCGGGAATATTGTTTGCAGATCACCAATGGGAACAAGAGCTACGCAGTGAATGTACTTCGATGTAAATTATGCAAAACACAATGGGTTATTTCTGAGAAAGGCTAATATAAATGCAAATTTCAGGTCAGTGATAAAGTTACACGTAGAACATAGAACAATAAGCACAGTACAAGCCCTTCAGCCCTCGATGTTGTGCCGAGCTTTGTCCAAAATCAAGATCAAGCTATTCCACTCCCTATCATTCTGGTGTCTCTTTGTGCCTATCCAATAACCGCTTAGAAGTTCCTAAAGTGTTTGACTCCACTATCACAGGGCAGTCCATTCCACACCCCAACCACTCAAAGAACCTACCTCGGACATCTTCCTATATCTCCCCACCATGAACCTTATAGTTATGCCCCCTAGTAATAGTTACATCTGCTTGAGGAAATAGCTTCTGAATATCCGACACATGGAGATGTGTGAACATTAAAGTCAATGAGTTAGAATCGTACAGTGCAGGAACCTGGTGTTGGACAGCCAATGGGAGTAGAGTGAGGACATACAAGTACAAAAAAAACCTTGTAAAGGTAGAACTGTGTGTTAGGGGAGAAGAGGTTCCTGGGCGATTTAACAGAAGTGTTGACAATTATGAAGATGGAAACAGTAGTTGAGTGGTATAGACAAGGAAGCAAGAAATTTAGAACAGAGAGCATTAGTATTTTTTAAAAATATAGAAGTTATAAGTTTTGGACTTAATAATTGATGATTGAAAGAAAGATCAGGACAGATGGATGGCTAAAAGAGAAGGAAAAAAAGGATATACATATCCTTTTAAAAGGTACAGTCATCATAGTTCCAGATGATCATAGGCTGTTTTCGCCTACAAGGGGGAGAGTTGACTGGTGGTGATTTAACCTGAGGATCAGCTCACCTCAGGTGAAGGGCAAGATTGAGAAGTTGGGGCCTTCATGGATAACCTCAGCCAGTATATTGGGTTCAGAGGCCAGATGGGGTTGATACCATTAATATGAAGCACAAACAGCAACATGGACCACTTCAGCCAAACAGCGTGTTTCTGTGCTGTAAGTTTGGCCACATTTATGGTGAGTGCTGACGTGGTCTCTATTCTTAACAATTGTTTAGATAACGCTAAACAAATTGTTTAGATTGTTTAGATAATTTTTTTAAAATTCATTCGAGAGATATAGGTGTCACCGGCTGGCCAGCATTTAGTGCCTGTCCCTAGTTGCCCTTGGAGGGCAGTTGAAAGTCAACCACATTACTGTGTCATGCAGTAATGTGACATGCAGACCGGACCAGATAAGGACGACAGATTTCCTTCCCTAAAGGATATCAGTGAACCAGATGGATTTTTCCGACATTGACAGTAGTTTCACGATCGTCAGTAGATTCTTAATTCCAGATATTTTTTATTGAATTCAAATTCCACTATCTGCCATATAATAGGATTTGAACCTGGGTCCCCAGAATATTAGCTGAGTTTCTTGATAAATAGTCTGATGATAATACCACTAGGCCATCACCCCCCCTTAAGTGACTGGAAGAGTGGAGATATGGGAAGAATGACAGGCATTTGAGATCATTACAACAAGATGGATCAGCCAGCTCTAACTGTGGGGGCATCTTTGAGATGTTGAGTGCAAACCGAGTGAGAAAGTTTGGAGAGTTACCTTGGCCGCCTGATATGACCGGGCTGGATGACCTCCTGCCTCTCAACACCCCATCGTCTTTTGCAAAATACTTCACTGGGTGGCTTTGCCGGGTCTCTCCACTGACTGGTCCTAACGGAAAGAGAATGCTTATTCAATTATGGCATGCATTAAGGAAATGAACGGTAAGATGGAGAAAAAAGGAACAAAGAACATAAATGGTTAAAAGAATTAGGACCACACTCTCTGTTAACTGCTTCGTTAAGTGTGGAACTGAATTGTACTGTCCAAGGACACAGAATTTAACGCCCTGGTGTGTTCCGAGTTATTGGATATCAGTTAATACAACAATGGGTCTCTGTGATCGTTTTGTGCCCTGGGCTAGGGTGGGTAAATATCAGCCAGAGCTCCTGTGCCTGATTTCTATCCAGTGGCTGAGAAACCTTAGACACCTCGGGGATATTGTGGTTGAAGCACTCCCTATGATATTACTTCAGGCTTCTGGCAAAGTTCCACATGTAAGACTTCTGCTGAAATTAAAAGCCATGGTAATTGAGAGCTGGATATAGGGTTAGAGAAATAGATGGTTTGGGACAAAATAAAAATGAAGGCAGGTGGTACTCATGTAACGGGAGACCAGTGCTGGAAGCTGGGTTGGTGGGGAATGGCGTTATGTCATAAGTTGACAAGCATGGCGGTGGTTAGCACTGCTACCTATCAGTGCCAGGGACCTGGGTTCGATTCCAGCTTGGATCACTGTGTGTGGAGTTTGCAAGTTCTCCTTGTACTCAGAGTTTCCTCTGAATGCTCTGATTTCCTCCCACAGTCTGAAAGACATGCTGGTTAGTTGCATTGGCCAAGCTAAATTCTCCCTCAGCGTATTCAAACAGGTGCTGGAGTGTGGCGACTGGGGGATTTTCACAGTAACTTCATTGCAACATTACTGTAAGCCTTCTTGTGACATTAACAAATAAACTAAGTCTTTCAGGGGAGTTTGGGTGAGGGAAAGTTGGTGTTAAGTGAATCCTACATGGGTCATTGATTTACTTATTCATTCATGGGACATGGGTCTCACTGGTTGGCTAGCTTCTATTTCCCATCGCCACAGCTCAAGGACAGTTGAGAGTTAGTCACATTTCTGTAGCTCTGCAGTCACATGTACAGAGACCAAGTAAGGACAGCAGATTTCCTTCCCTAAAGAATATTCATGAACCAGATGTTTTTTTTCCCCAACACTGACAATGGTTCCATGGTCAATTAGATGCATAATTCTAGATTTTTTTTTTATTGAACTCAAATTCCACCATCCTCTATGGCAAGATTTGAACCCGGATTCCCAGAACATTAGCTGTATTACTTGTCAAGTGATAACACCACTAGGCCATCACCTCCCCGAGAGAAGTGGTTACAGAATAACAATGATTACAGTACATTAAGTAGCTCTTCCAAGGGCCACTATTAGAATGTGAGATTCATTGAAGGTTCTGTAATTCAGACTGTAAAGTAGGGAGCTGGAGAGTGACATCACTGAACAAACTAAAATGTGCATAAATTGAATCCAGAACAAACTAAGGTAGTGTCAGAGAACAGAAATAGTGATATCAGAGTATGAACAATATTTGAACAGTTTGCCCGTTGGTTCAAAGGGATATCTTTACAAAAACATTAATGGTGCTCAATATGTCAACAGTATTGCTGGGAAAAAACAACATGCTGTCAGAGCTTTTCTTCTTACACTCATCAGAATTCCAGAGCCAGGCAACAGATTCAAGATAAGTGACAGGTATAGAAGGGGACATGGGGAAGAGCTTTTTTTTTTCTACACAAAGTGTGGTGGGTGCCTGCCCAAGTTGGTGACCGAGGCAGAACTGATGCTTCCTTTGAAATTTATTGTACTCTTGGGTTTGCTCTGTTGACTGCAAGACAAAAAGTTTTGACAACATGTCTTTTTTCAGCAACACTCAAGTCCCATTCTACCAAATGTCAAAGGTGTCACATCCAGCAAAAAGGAATACCAGTGAGATGGTCTTCCACGAGCATCTGCAACTGACGGGATTTGACGAGGGAGTGTTCTTAGGAGTGCGCTGGATTTTGTGGGAGGGTTACAGTGGTATTTGGGCTAAGAGTTAGGGCTTCCAGTGGGACAGACATAGCATTAGATGGACAATTTGTTACCCATGAAGATTTTTATGCTCTTTGGATCCCTGTTTGAAACCTCATGCTGATGCATGGAAGTACAGGATAGACTTTGGGCTTTTAATGTTATGGATGAAGTATTAACCTACAATCAGTCCTGAACCAAATCCTAACAAGAAGCCAACACGTCCATACTGAGTAAACAAAATAATAATTCAAGTTGGAGGAAGATGGATGAAGGAGAAGACAGTGGACCTTACCTGCGCCATGTGGCATTGAGAAGGAGGGCATGCCTGAAATGGACTGTCGATCCTTGCTTTTTCCACCCTTGTCCTTCCCACCTTTCAAGGTGGCAAGTTTGGTGGGGATTTTTTGCTGGACCCCAGTGTGCTTCATTATCTGATTGGTGGTACTCACGAGGTGGATGGGTACCTCAGCCTTTGGCCCAAGAGACGATCGATTCTCAGTACGTACAAACATCGAGGCAGTGCTGTTCTCCCGGTGAAGCTGGATATCAGCGGGTCGCTCGCAGTGTTCTGCCGCTATATTCGTCAACGGTAAGGAGCTAACTTCTAATCGCTCCCCATCAAGGCTCTGAGAATGAGGAAAGCTTGGAATCTAAAGGACAAAGATAAACTACATGAGAGCATGATAGCAGATATCTGTCCTGGTTCCCCCCCATGCCAATGCTATAGTTAAGAAAGTCCACCCGTGCCTCTACTCTCTCGGGAGACTAAAAAATTTGGCATGTCAGTGACAACTCTCACCAACTTTTACAAATGCAGTATAGAAATCCTTCTTTCTAGCTGTATCACAGTTTGGTATGGCTCCAGCGCTGCCCAAGACTACACGAAAATACAAAGGGTCGTTAATAAAATCCAGTCCATCACACAACCAGTCTCCCATCTGTTGGCTCTGTCCACACTTACTGCTGCCTCGGCAAAGCAACCAGCACAACTAAGGACCTCACACAACCCGGATGTTCTCTCTTTCACCTTCACCTTCTTCTGTCGGGGGAAAAATACAAAAGTTTGAGGTCACACCAACCAACTCAAGAACAGCTTCTTCCCTGCTGCCAGACTTTTGATCTTGCGCTATGTTGATCTTTCTCTACACCCTAGCTCTGACTGTAACACTATATTCTGCACTTCTTTTCCTTCTCCATCAATTGTATGCTTTGTCTATATAGCGTTCAAGAAACAATATTTTCACTGTCTACACATGACAATAATAAATCAAAATCAAAAATCTGGACTGAGAAATAAAGCATACCTCATGGCTGCATTAAACAACGTGTGGGGGATCAAGAGTTCCATTATCGAGTGAGTTAACAGGGCTGCATAGGAACTCCCTACTCAAACCTTTAACACTTTGCATCCAGTGCAAAGAGACAGCACTTAAATTCCTGAGATTTGCAATCCTATTGTTGGTTGGGAAACTAGAATGTTTGTTGTACTGAAATGGATGTGATTGTGCACAAACTCCAAATGCCTGGCACCAACTGAAGGGACCATGGTTTCTTGAACTGGAAGTGCCAATGTTGGACTGGAGTGGGCATGGTAAGAAGTCCCTCAACAACAGGGTGAAGTCCAACAGATTTATATGGTTTCATGAGCTTTCAGAGCACTGCTCCTTCATTAGGTGAGACTCACTTAAGAAACCTGTTGGACTTTAACCTATTGTTGAAAGATTTCTTACTGTGCCCAACTGAAAAGCTTCAGAAAAAGTTGAGGATGCACTATGTGGACCTAGCATGTACACTTAACTACCCAGCCAGCAGCAAAGGATAAAACACACAAGTGTTATACTACATTAAAAGAAAATCAAGGGTAGGAATAGGTTATAGGCCTCCCCCTCCTCTCGAGTCTGCAATAAGATCAATCTACAGCAATTTCATTTGTCCACTCTTTTCTCTCAATTAACATGACTTGTGTTATCCGAGTTTTTTTAAGCACAGTAACCTGTCAGCAACCAGAGTGCAGGCTATTCATATTGAGTAACATCTATTGAAAACCTTTGTTCAGTTTTCAACTTTTCATATCCACAAGGTCATGGGTTCAAGTCCCACTCCAGGGACCTGTGCATCCATAGCTCCTTGAAAGTGGAGTCACAGGTGGACATTTGGCACGTTGGTTTCATTGGTTAGAACATCGAATACAGGAATTGGGACATCTTGTTGAAGTTCTAAAAGACCACACTTGGAATACTGTGCACATTTCTGGTCACCCTATTATAGAGAGGATATTATTAAACTAAAAAGAGTGCAGAAAAAATTTACTAGGATGCTACCAAGACTTGGGTTGAGTTATAAGGAGAGGCTGGGACTTTTTTCCCTGGAGCATAGGAGGCTTAGGGGTGATCTTATAGAGGTCTATAAAATGATGTGGGGCATAGATCAGCTCGATAATCACACCTTTCCTCAAAAGGTGGGGAATCTAAAACTAGAGGGCATAGGTTTAAAGTGAGAGGGGAGATACACAAAAGGGGCCAGAGGGATAATTTTTTCCACACAGAGGGTGAACTGTGTCTGGAATTAGCTGCCAGAGGTAGCTGTAGACGCAGGTAAAATTTTGTTTTTTTTAAAAAGTGTTTAGACAATTGTGTGGATAAGATGGGTATAGAGGGATATGGGCCAAATGCAGGCAATTGGGATTAACTTAATGGTTAAAAAAGGGAGGTATGGACAAATGGGGCCAAAGGACTGGTTTCCATGGATGATAACTGGTAGAGAGGGGAGCATGGGGACCAGACTGGAAATAGGGAAAAGTCATCCCTCACATGTAAAAAAAACGCAAACGTACATAACCTCAGTGACTGCGCTGTTTAAAAGCACAAAAGATTCTTCCAATACTGATCAGTTGCTTCATCCAGTGACAAGTTATCACTTATGTTGACTTTGACTGTTCTTTATTGATGGTGCACTACACAATTACCACAGAACAGAAACCTGATCAAAGAGCCAGTACTGCCCCCCAGTGGCCCTTTATCTCTATCATAGGACAACACATTTGCAAAAAAAGACAAGCTTGGCAGCTCAACTCCTACAGCAATAATTCTAGCTGCTATTTCTCTCCTTATTCCCATAATCAGCCTTGGCGCAGTTGATGGCACTCTCATCTCTGACCGAGAAAGTTCCAGGTTCAAGCCTCACTCCAAGGCTCGAGTACAAGAATCAAAGCTGACAGCCCAGTGCGGTTCTTAGGGAGTGCTGCGCGGTTCAAGGAGCCAAATTTTGGATGAGATGGACCCCAACTGCTTGTTCTGCTGGATGCAAAAGATCCCACGGCACAATCTTGTTATCCCCAGCATCCTGACCAATATTCATCTCTCAATCAATATCACAAAAGCAGACTAAACAGTGGTAATACTGGTTGTTGTATGAGGAATGGTTGAGGGCTCTGCATCTGCACTCAGTGTATAAAAGTTGGGGGGGGGGGAATCTTATTGAAACTTACAAGATACTGTGGGGCCTGGAAGAGTGGACGTGAAGTGGACGATGTTTCCACTTAGGAAAAACTCACCTGATGAAGCAACAAAGCTTGTGGGTTTACTATCAAATAAACTTGTTGGACTTAAACTTTAACCTAGTGTTGTGAGACTTCTTACTAGGAAAAACTAGAACCAGAGTGCTCAACCCCAGGCTAAAGGGATGATCTTTTTTAAAAGAGGAATTTCTTCAGCCAGAGAGTGACGAATCTGTGGAACTCTTTGCCACAGAAGACTGTGGAGGCCGGGTCATTGAGTGTCTTTAAGACAGAGATAGATAGGTTCTTGATTAATAAGGAATCAAGAATTATGGAGAAAAGACAGGAGAAAAGACAGGAGAATAGGGATGAGGAAAAAAATTGGACACGATTGAAAGACAGAGCAGCTCGATGGGCCTAACTCTGTTCCTATGATCTTAAGGAGATTGCTGTGCACGATTTGGCTACCATGTTTCTTACATTAATATTCAACACTTCAGAAGTACTCCATTGGCTGGAGGGCCTTTGAGATTTTTTAATAGTGATGAAATCACTTAGCAAATTTCTTTTCTATCTTTTCAGGAGCTTACTGCAGACCAGCTTAGGGAATAATGCTCGGATCACTCTGCTCTGATGTGGAGATGCCAGCGTTGGACTGGGGTAAGCGCAGTAATAAGTCTCAGAACACCAGGTTTATTTGGTAGCACAAGCCACTAACTTTCAGAGCACTGCTCCATCAGGTGAGTGGGATACAAAGTCAATTTATAGAAGGCTGATTCCTGGGATGGCAGGTCTGTCATATGAGGGGAGACTAGATGATTAGGATTATATTTACTGGAGTTTAGAAGGGTGAAAGGAGATCTCATAGAAACTTATCAAATTCTAACAGGATTAGACAGGATAGATTCAGAAAGAATATTCCCGATGGAGGATTAGGTGTCATAGTTTGAGGATAAAGGGCTACACCTTTCAGGACTGAGGAGAAATTTCTTCACCCAGAGACTGTAAATGTGTAGAATCCACAGAAAGTAGTTAGGTCAAAATGTTGTCTGATTTCAAGAAATTAGATATAGCTCTTGGGGCTAAAAGGATCATTGCTGATTGTGGGAGCTTTTTGTGCATAAACTGGTTTTGGGTTTTCCCTACATTACAACAATAAACATACTTCAAAAAGTGCTTCACTGGTTGTAAAGAGATTTGGGACATTCTGAAGTTGTGAAAGGCACTATAAAAGCCAATGTTTTTAATAAAAGCCAGGTCCAGTTAGCAAAGAAGATTTGATTTAAGCATCTTGATCCAGAGGCTGCATGGTAGCACAGTGGTTAGCACTGCTGTCTCAGTTCCAGGGATTGGGTTTAATTCCCGGCTTGGGTCATTGCGTAAACTCCGCATAGACATTCTCTGCGTGTCTGTGTGGGTTTCCTCCAGATTCCCCCGTTTTCTCCCACAATCCAAAGATGCACAGGTTAGGTTAATTGACCAAGCTACGTTGTCCCGAGTGTTGGGGGATTAGCAAGGTAAATTCAAGGATTACGGGAATAAGGCCTGGGTGGGATTGCAGTAGGTGCAGAATTGGTGGGCTAAATGGCCTCCTTTGCATTGTAGGGATTCTATGATTTAAGCTCTTTGATCCAGATTGTGCACAACGCAAGGAGCTTTGGCACTGCAGTAACAAAGTGGGACATTAGCAGGCTCTATAGTCCTTTCAATACAAGGCTCATATCAACTCAGGGAGGTTCCAATGACTGGTCAGCTCAGTGGTATCGGAACAGGGACCCAGCAGAGAACAGAACTGAGAATTCTGACATTGGAATAAAGGCTTGCATTTATATTGCACATTACATCACTTCTGGATGCCTCACAGTACTCTAGCTAATACTCTTGAAACATAGTCATGGCTGTATTATAGGAAACAGCAGTATAAAGAACAGATAACCGGATTTTGATAATGGTGGTTGAGGGATAAATATTGACAATTCTCGCTGTGGGAGAAGCTGTCTGCTCACCTTTGGGGTAATCGTACTTGGAATCTTTTACCACCAAAGCGGTGCTTGATTTATCATCGCACCTGCCCTGGAGTACTGCTTCACATTTCTGAACTTGAGTGCCCGCAATAGGACTTTGAACCTTCTGACTCTTGCACACTGACCATGGCTGGTGTCTCATCACACAGTTCACCCCAGTGATGATTAAGCCCAATTCATTACCTGGCCACCTTCAGTAGGAAACATGACCGTGTTGTGCTTCAATTGCTTCCGCTGTCGCTGCTCCAGGCGTTCCCTCTCTTTTTCCACCGTTCGCTGGGACTCTCGGAGACGCTCCAGGTCCTGTTGGTATTCCTGCCGGTGCCTTTCCAGCTCTTCCTGCTCCTGAGCTAGCTGCTCCTGGAGCTGCTGCAATCTGTCCTCCCTGTCCTGGAGTCGGGCCTCCTGGGCATCGAGTTCACGCTTCTGGCGGTCCCTTTCCCGCTCCAACTTCTGCTGCTCCTGCCGCACCTGGTTCTGCAACTTCTGGACGTTGGCCCATTCCTCGCGCTGCTTCTCAAAGTTCCGCTGTTTTTCCTGCTCCAGGAGGAGACTCCCGCGTGAGGGAGGGCGAAAATGCCTATCCCGCTCCCCACTCGCACCCGTGTACCGCTGCATCTCGAAGTAACTGTCCTGTTGGGCAATCAGAGCCTGAGGAACACAGACAGGTGAAGTTAGTGATGGGAAAATTATTAAATAAAAATTTCTAAAATGCTAAGTTGCAAAATTGTTAACAAAAACTAAAGGTTATTTTCTATGCTGAGAGTTAAAATGGATGTAGGTGCATGCTGTACACAGACTGAAACATTATATTATCAGTCTAGGCAGTGGTGCCTGCCAATACAACAGGCTGTTTTTGAAGTTAGAACATAGAACATTACAGCGCAGAACAGGCCCTTCGGCTCGCGATGTTGCGCCGACCAATTAGGAACAAGCAGTGACCCTCTAACCTAAACCATTCCCTTTTCATCCATAAACTTATCTACTAACCTCTTAAACACCACCAAACTTGGCGCATCTACAACTGACACAGGCAAGGCATTCCATACCCTTACCACTCTCTGGGTAAAGAACCTACCTCTGACATCCGTCCTATAACTACCACCCCTTAATTTAAAGCTATGTCCCCTTGTGCTAGCTTTCTCCATCCTATGAAAAAGGCTATCACTGTCCACCCTATCTAAACCTCTAATCATCTTATATGTTTCAATAAGGTCTCCTCTTAGCTGCCTTCTTTCTAATGAACAACCTCAAATCCCTCAGCTCTCTTCATAAGACCTGCCTTCCATACCAGGCAACATCCTGGTAAACCTCCTCTGTACCCTCTCCAATGCCTCTACATCTTTCTTATAATGCGGGGACCAGAACTGCACACAATACTCCAAGTGCAGCCGCACTAGTTTTGTACAGTTGCAACATGACGTTGTGGCTCTGAAATTCAATCCCCCTACCAATAAAAGCTAAGACTCCGTATGCCTTCTTAACAACCTTATCGACTTGATTGCCAACTTTCAGGGATCTACGCACACATACACCAAGATCCCTCTGTTCATCAACACTATTAAGAGTCCTACCATTAGCCCTATACTCTACACATTTGTTATTCCTACCAAAGTGAATTACCTCACATTTTTCCACATTAAACTCCATTTGCCACCTCTCGTCCCAGCTCTGCAACTTGTCCAAGTCTCTCTGCAAACTATAACACCCCTCTTCACTATCTACCACTCCTCCAACTTTGGTGTCATCCGCAAATTTACTAATCCATCCTTCAATACCCTCATCCAGATCATTTATACAAATTACAAACAGCAGGGGCCCCAAAACAGACCCCTGAGGTACACCACTTGTCACCGAACTCCAAGATGAATATCTCCCATCAACCACCACCCTCTGTCCTCTATCTGCTAGCCAATTCCTAATCCAATTAGCTAAATCACCCTCTATCCCATACATCTGCATTTTCTGCAGAAGCTTCCATGGGCCACCTTATCGAATGCCTTACTAAAGTCCATATATACCACATCAACTGCCTTACCCCCATCCACCTCTTTGGTCACTTTTTCCAAAAACTCAATAAGGTTAGTAAGGCACGACCTACCCTTCACAAAACCATGCTGACTATCCCCAATCAATTCATTTCTCTCTAAATAACTATAAATCCTATCCCTAATAATTCTCTCCAATACTTTTGCCCACAACAGAAGTAAGACTCACCGGCCTATAATTCCCCGGAAAGTCTCTCTTCCCCTTCTTGAACAATGGGACCACATTCACTATCCTCCAGTCTTCCGGCACTATACCCATAACCAACGACAACCTGAAGATCAGAGCCAGAGGCTCTGCAATCTCCTCTCTCGCCTCCCAGAGAATCCTAGGGTAAATCCCGTCCGGCCCAGGGGACTTATCTAACTTCAAACCCTCAAGAATATCTAGCACATCCTCCTCATCTACTTCAATACTTTCCAGTTTGCAACCCTGTATCCCAGTGTTCTCCACAACTACATTTACATCTCCCTGCGTGAATACCGAAGAGAAATATTTGTTCAGCGCCTCTCCAATCTCTTCAGGCTCCACACACAACTTCCCACTGCTGTCCATGATTGGCCCTAACCAATCTTCTATTCTTAACATATCTAAAGAAAGCTTTAGGATTCTCCTTGATCCTATCAGCCAAAGTCTTCTCGTGTCCCCTTTTAGCTCTCAACTCTCTCTTTAGCTCCCTCCTGGCTAATTTATAGCTATCCATTGCACTAACTGAGCCTTCAAGCCTCATCCTGACATAAGCCTCTTTTTTCCTTTTAACCAGCGAATTAACTTTTTTAGCACACCATGGTTCCCTTACTCGACCATTTCCTCCTTGCCTGATAGGGACATACTTATCAAAGACTCGCAGTAGCTGCTCCTTGAATAAGCTCCACATTTCAGATGTTCCCAGTCCTTGTAGTTTCCTAGTTCAACCTACGCACCCTAATTCCCTCCTTATGGCCTCATAATTACCATTCCCCCAGCTATAACTACTGCCCCCAGCTTCATGCCTATCCCTATCCATCACTAAGGTGAACGTAACCGAATTGTTGTCACTATCACCAAAATGTTCACCAACTTCCAAGCCTAACACCTGGTCTGGCTCATTGCCCAGCACCAAATCCAATGTAGCCTCACCTCTAGTTGGCCTATCTACATACTGAGTCAAAAAACCTTCCTGCACACTTTTTACAAAAACTGACCCCTCTAACGAGCTAGAGCTATAGCTATTCCAATCAATATTAGTAAAGTTAAAGTCCCCCATAACAATTACCCTATTACTTTCACTCCTGTCCAGGATCGACTTTGCAATCCTTTCCTCTATCTCTCTAGAACTTTTAGGAGGTCTATAAAAGATTCCCAACAGGGTGACCTCTCCTGTTTCTAACCTCAGCCCATACTACCTCAACAGATAAGTCCTCATCAAACTTCCTTTCTATCACTGTGATACAGTCTTTAACTAATAATGCCACTCCTCCCCACTTTCTACCTCCTTCTCTACTCCGACTGAAGCATTTGAACCCCGGAACCTGCAACAACCATTCCTGTCCCTGCTCTGTCCATGTCTCTGAAATGGCCACAACTGGACAAACACAAGTTTGTCCAGTTTAAACCAGGCATTTGAATAGCAGCAGTGTATTAGATTTGAATTTGATGTTTTGATCATCTGTTAAGCCAATCCTATTGTGGAGATTTTAATAAGTCATCAGAGGTAGAAGAACCAGCTCCCAGATCCAGACAGGAACTGCAATAGTTCACAACTGTCCAGCTTCAGAGAGACAGCCAGTAATTGTCATCTGTCAGTGTAACAGCCATATTTATGTCTTAAAGGAAAGCCTCATCTCAATTGCAAAGATACCACCAGAAGATAATGAAGACAGAAAATAAAGATTAAGATTCAGGAAGATAACATCTGGTTGCATTTTTTTTGTTAGCAAGTGGGAATTACATACATGTAAACAGCATTCCATTCGGTTTGTTATTAATTTAGCTAACATATTAGATGAACAAAGTGTTAAAGACAATAAGTTATTTTGATTTAGCCACTGAAAGTTGAAGTGTAGATATTACCCCTTCTTGTACAGTAACAGATTATGAAGGGAGTATTTCTAAGTGGTTGAGCATTAGTTCTCAAAGAAAATTAACCTCCCCCTTTGTAACACAGGGTTAAGGCCATGAACAGAGTCGCTTAATACATAGGCATCAAATACAGCCCAAAATGTATTTACCCCATTACTAGTTCAATTGGAGCTATCTACTCTGTTCCTGAATCCCCAGTCTCTTTATTCCTCCACTCCTTCAGAAACATACTTTCCCTTTTTTTATCCTTTGTTCATTCATGGGATATGGGCATCAATAACTGGCCAGTATTTATTGCCCATCTCTAACGGCCCTTGAACTGAGTGGCTTGCCAGGCCATTTCAGAGGGCAGTTCAAAATAACCACATTCTGTGGCTCTGGTGTCACATGTAGGACAGACCAGATAAGGGTGGCAAATTTCATTCCCTGAAGGCATTAGTGAACCAGATGGGGTTTTCCTGGCAACCAATGGTTTCATGGTCATCAGTAGGCTTTTAATTCCAGACTTTAAAAAAAAAAATCAAATTCCACTATCTGCTGTGGTGAGTTTTGAACCTGGGTTATTTTGTGGGTTCCTTATTTTTCCCTCCTGAAATGTATGATCTTGCACTTATCTATATTGAAATTAATTTGCCAATTCAATAGTTTTACTAACATCTGCCAGCATTTTATTGCACTTTTCCTCTGCATTAACTGCAACTGACACAGTAAGATGGCACAGCAGTTAGCACTGCCGCCTCAATGCCAAAGGCTCGGGTTTGATTTCTGGCTTGGGTCACTGTCTGTGTGGAGTCTGCACATTCTCTGTATCTGTGTGGGTTTCCTCCGGGTGCTCCGGTGTCCTCCCGCAGTCTGAAGGATGTGCTGGTTAGGTGATTTGGCATACTGAATTCTCCCTAGCATACTTGTGGATTGCTGGACTTGCAGATAGAGATGAACATTGTCAGGGAATACAGCAGGATATAGATTGGCTGGAAAATTGGGCGGAGAAATGCAGATAGAATTTATGATCTTGCGTATGATTTTGCACTTATCTATATTGAAGTTAATTTGCCAATTCAGTGGTTTTATTAACGTCTTCCTGTATTTTATTGCACTTCTCCTCTGCATTAACTGCAACTGAAGCAGCAAAATGGCAGCGCCAAAGACCTGGGTTTGATTCCTGGCTTGAGTCACTGTCTGTGTCTGTGTGTGTAATATCAAACCCAGGTCTTTGGCATTGTGAGGCAGCAGTGCTAACCACTGTGCCATCTTGCTGCCTCAGTTGCAGTTAATGCAGACAAGAAGTGCAATAAAATGCAGGGAGATGTTAACAAAACCACTAAACTGGCAAATTAACTTCAATATAGATAAGTGCAAGATCATACAAGGTCATAAATTCCATCTACCATTTCTCCACTCAATTTTCCAGCCTTTCTATATCCTGCTGTATTTTCTGACAATGTTCATCACTATCCGTAAGTCCAGCAACCTGCAAGTACACTGGACTTGCTGATAGTGATGAACATTGTTACAGAATACAGCAGGATATAGAAAGGCTGGAAAATTGGGTGGACAAATGGCAGATGGAATTTAATCCAGATAAATGAGAAGTGATGCATTTCGGTAGATCTAGTGTAGGGGAGAGCTATACAATAAATGGCAGAACCATCAGGAGTACAGAGGGACTTGGGGGTGCAAGTCCACAGATCCCTAAAGGTGGCACCACAGATGGAGAGAATGGAGAAGGCGGCATACGACATGCTTGCCTTTATTGTTGGCATATAATGTTGCAGCTATACAGAACGTTGATTAAGCCACATTTGGAATAATGCTTCTAGTTCTGGTTCACACAACCAGAAGGACATGGAGGCTTTGGAGAGAGTACAGAAAAAGTTTACCATGATGTTGCTGGTGTGGAGGGTTTTAGCTATGAAGAGAGATTGAGCAAACTGGGGTTGTTCTCCCTGGAAAGACAGAGGATGAGGGGTGACCTAATAGAGGTATATAAAATTATGAAGGGCATTAGATAGGGTGAATACTGGGAAGCTTTTTCCCAGGTAGGAGGTGACTAACACAAGGGGGTCACAAGTTTGAAATGAGGAAGGGGCAAGGTTCAACACAGATGTGAGGGGCTCGTATTTTAAAGGGTGGTGGGGGCCTGGAATGCACTGCCAAGGAAGGTGGTTGTGGCGGATATGATGGGATCGTTTAAGACTTATCCAGTTAGCCACGCGAACAGACTGGGAATAGAGGGATACAAATGGATGGTCTAGTTGAGCGCATGAGCAGCACAGGGTTAGAGGGCTGATTCTTTGTTCTTTGTACCTGAATAGGTGCCAGAGTGTGGTGACCCAAGGGATTTTCACAGTAACTTCACTGCAGAATTAATGTAAGCCTACTTTCAACTTTACTTCAAAAAAAAACCCCTCAATTTTCTATCAGCAAATTTCAAAATTGCATTTCAAATTCTAGTGTCCAATTTATTAATATAAATTGTGAACCACAGCAATCCCAGCAAGAAACTTTCTGGAACATCATTTTTCACTTTTTGTCAGTCTGAATAATTATCACTGATTTATTTTGTAGCTAGCTCGAAATCCATTCTGTTGCCAGTCTCTGTTATATAGTACATTACTGAAGTTCTTTTGCAAATCTAAATATATTAGATCAACTGAATTACTCTTACATAGGCTGTCAGATATATTTCCAAAGAAATACAGATAGAGCAGCAGGCATTGGTTGAATAAAATGAGCTGATATAAGTAAGTTTTTTTTTTACACAGAAGAGTCTCACTTGGATGCAGTAGGGGCAACAAATTATTGAGCTGAGCCTCATCACTATGGCTGGGAGGACTATAAATTCTCCCTCGATGGGGCGAATGCCCTTATGCACGTGCATCTTGAGAATTGGTATTTTTAGGATTATTTTATAACACTTACCTTCAGCTTGTACAGCTGTGATGTCAATGTCTGCACACTCTGTACCAACTAGGAGAGAGAAACAGACAACTGTTAGTAGGAATGGTGCAAGTTTCTTACATGAAGAATGTCCCAGTTTAAAACCAGAATCTGTTAAATTCTGGAGCTACTTTCCTGTGCATTTGTTGCGTTGCTACATCTCAACACCCACCCCCCCCTCACCTTTGTCATAACTTCTAAATGCACAGCCTGAAAAAAAAACACTACTTCCTTTCTTCAGTTCTCCTATTCAGAAATATAAAGTCATAGGGCAACCATGATTTCATTAAACATAGAAAACAAAGATGGAGCAGGTGGTCATTCGGCCCTTCGAGCCTACTCTATCATTCATCACAATCATGGCTGATCATCCAACTTAATAGCCTAATCTTGCTTTTTCCCCATAAGGTTTGATCCCATTCACCCCAAGTGCTATATCCAGCCACCTTTTGAATACATTCAATGTATTAGCATCAACTACTTCCTGTGGTAATGAATTCCACAGGCTCATCACTCTTTGGATGAAGAAATGTTTCCTCATCTTCAGCCTAAATGGTCTACCCCAAATCCTCAGCCTGTGACTCCTAGTTCTGGATTCCCCACTATCAGGAACAAACTTCCTGCATCTGCCATGTCTAGTCCTGTGAGAATTTTATAAGTCTCTATGAGAACGTCCCTCATTCATCTGAACTCCAGCGAAAACAATCCTAATCCAGTCAATCTCTCCTCATACATCAGTCCCACCATGCCCGGAATCAGCCTGGTAAACCTTTACCACGTTCCCTTGAGTGTGAGAACATCCTTCCTCAGGAAAGGAGACTAAAACTGCACACAATATTCTAGGTATGGCCTCATCAAGTCCTTACATGATTGCAGCATGGTGGCAGTTGATACGGTAAATGACAGAAGAGGCCATTAAATGGCCTCCATTGGCTCCTATGTTTAGCACTGCCTCATTGTTATTGTTACCCGACCTGTTCACCTATCTCTTTTCAAAGCTTGGTTGTGTCCGCTTGCATGACTGAAAACCCATCTGTGGGATGCAGGCATCACTGGAAATCCTTACTGTTCAACCCTGATTGACCTTTAGGAAACACTGGTGAGCTGCCTTTCTGAACAACTGCAGTCTGCGTGGCAAAGTTACACCTGTGACGCTGCCAGGAAGGGTGGTCCAGGATTCTGACCCCCACAGCAATGGGGAAAATGTCGATATCTGTCCGAGTCAGGATAGTGGGAAGTTCTACATTCCTATGCCTCACCTACCCTTGTTTTCCTTGGAGGCTGCAGGCTTGTAAATTACTGCTCAAGAAGCCTTCACAGAATCCGACTGTGCAGAAGATGCCCTACTCCTCAGAGTCTGCACTGATGTACGGAAGGCCCTGACCTGGCCACTTAATCCCACTTGACAGCACATGGCCATAGCCTTGAACGTTATGGTGTGTCAAGTACTCATCCAGGTACTTTTTGAAGGATTGAGGCATCCCATCTCCACCACCCTCTCAGGCAGCACATTTCAGACCATCATCACTCTCTGGTTAATAAAACTTTTTCCTCAAATCCTCCCTAAACCATCCATCCCCCACTATTAACTTTTGTCCCCTCATAACTGACCCTTCAACTAAGGGAAGCAGCTGCTCCCTATCCACACTATCCATGCCCCTCGATGATTCTATCACCGTTTTGTGAAATTCATCTATTAAAAAAACAGTAGCAAGAATGACAGGATCTTACCTCGGCATCATGCAGAAAACCACCGTAACTAATGCTGCATGATCGGGATAGGTCGCTCTGAAATAAAGAGAACAGAATCACCAAGTTAGATACTAATCCAGAGAATGGTTAAACTGAGGCTTCTAGAACATACCAGTCAATCCAATGACTGTTCAAACCACTTCAATAACAGGAAGAGTTGCCATGAAATCTGATGGCTAACATAATGCTAAACAGCTGGTATTTAAAGCGTTCATTTGTACGTAGTTTCTTCTAATCATTAATGCCAGCAGATTAACCATGCTTCTCCACTGTGTACCCATGTCAACTTTTGCATTAATATGAAGCTATAAAGACAAATTACCCCCTTATTACTCTGTCTCAATGTGGGAAATTAAATGGTCATTAAGTCTTGCAATAAAGCCCTATCAGTACACAACAATGAGAACTCAAATCGCAGTTCTATTTTTCATTGCTCAGTCTTGTTGCCCAATATTTAAACAATTTAACCCCACCCACTGATGTTAAAAACTATGAATTATGTTCATTTTTATCCTATAGTGAAAATCTTTTGGTCTCCTCCCAGTCGCTGAGTCACAGGCAATGACTTGAATAGCAGCAATACACAAGAACTCAAGAAATAGAAGGAGGAGGCCACCTTCAAACCTGCCCCACCATTCAATACGATCATGGCTGATCTATATCGGCCTCAGCTCTTCTTCTGAGCCATTTCCTCATAGCCCCTCTATTCCTCAATCTATCAAATATTTATCCAATTCCACTTTAAATCCTTCTAATGAACCAGCCTCCACCATCCTTTGGGGCAGAGAATGCCAGAGATTTCACCATCCTCTGCAAGAAGAAATTTAATGTGTCAATTGGGTGGATTGACCACGCTAAATTGCCCTTTAGTGTACAAAGATGTGTAAATTGGGGGATTAGCAGGATAAATGTATGGATTATGGGGTTAGAGCCAAGGTAAGATGCTCTGTTGGAGAGTCGCTGCAGACGTGATGGGCTGAATGACCTACTTCTACAACATAAGGATTCTGTTAAAAAAATTATATAAATTACAGCACTCCCAGTAGGCTATTTAACCCTACGTAGCTTATCTTCACATGACCATTATGCTGAACCCACTTGGCTGTTCTGTTCCCATGTTGCTTTATTCCCTTTTCCTTCAAACATTTATCTAACCAGCTCTGAAATGTTGTGATCTTTGCATCAATCACAAACACTCCTGGTTTATTCCGCTACCTTCAGTTTAACTGGTCCTCCATCTCTGTGCTAAATCTCAGTTTAACCTCACACCTCTTGTTCTTTGCCCAGGACTGTTCAATCGCTGGAAAGTCTGTCTCTATCCACCCTGTCCCACCCTTTCATAAATTTACACCTTTATCAAATCTTTAAGTTCTAACAAAAATAGAAACAGATTTAAAGAGGACATGTGGCTGTTTTCGTCTCCTTCCTAATCATGTGGTCCTAACCAGTTATTTTCGTGTTGTGCTTAAAAATAGGGAGTTTTATTGTAATTGTACTAGATGTTAATGAGGCCTCATTTGAAATACTGCATATAGGTCCCCTTATCTTAAGGATATAGTAACATTAGAGGTAGTCCAAAGATGATTCATCAGGCTAATCACAGAATCCATACAGCGCAGAAGGAGGCCACTTGATCCGTCGAGTCTGCACCGACCACAATCTCACCAACCCCTAGAACCGTAACCCCATGTATTTCTTGTGTTGTGTGCTGCTGCTATCTGATTCACTTCCTGCTAATCCCCCATTACTAAGCAGCAATTCAACATGGCTAGTCAACCTAATCTGCATATCTTTGGAGTGTGGGAGGAAACTCATGCAGTCACAGGGAACAAGCGCAAACTCGACACAGATAGTTACCCAAGCTGTGAATCAAACCCAGGTCTCTGGCACTGAAGCAGGATTGTGCCACTGTTTCCCTCTCCCACTCACCCACCCAGGTGAGAGTATTGTCCTATAGTCTGGGTTTGTATTCCTTGGAATTTAGGAGAGGGGGATGATCTTATTCAAATATACAAGATCCTAAGGGATCTTGACAGGGTAGATGATGAGATACTTTCACTAGTGGGAGATTCTTTACAAAGGGGGCAAAAGCTACAAGATAAAGGGCTGGGTTAAATAGTCTACTGGGAGTGCTATAATTTATACAATTTTTTAAACAGAATCCTTACATTGCAGAAGTAGGCCATTCAGCCTGTCAAGTCTGCAGCAACTCTCCAACACAGCATCTTACCTAGGCCCTGACCCCATAATCCCACGTATTTATCCTGCTAATCCCCCCAATTTACACATCTTTGTATACTAAAGGGCAATTTAACATGGTCAATCCACCCAACCGACATCTTTGGGCTGTAGGAGAAAACCAGAACACCCGGGGGAAACCCACACAGATATGGGGAGAACGTGCAAACTCCACACAGACAGTGGCCCAAGGTCAGAATTGAACCCAGATCCCTGGTGCTGAGAGGCAGCACTGTTAAACACCGTACCACAATTAGGATTTCTGTCACGTACAGGATAATTACCATTCCATCACATAAGGAGATTCCTATCAATTGGAAATCAAAAGTCAATATACAGCGATAGCCTTTTTCCTCGGATGGAGAAAGCTAGCACGAGGAGACAAACTTTAAATTAAGGGGTGGTAGTTATAGGACAGATGTCAGAGGTAGGTTCTTTACCCAGAGGGTGGTAAGGGTATGGAATGCCCTGCCTGCTGCAGTTGTAGATGCGCCAAGTTTGGGGGCGTTTAAGAGGTCAGTGGATAGGTTTATGGATGAAAAGGGAATGGTTTCGGTTAAAGGGTCATTGCTTTTTCATAATTGTCGGCGCAACATCGAGGGCCAAAGGGCCTGTTCTGCGCTGTAATGTTCTATGTTCTAACATACTAGATATTACTGAGGAAGTAAAGGGAAATATGGTGGACGGTGAACACAGAATGAAGTTTCTGCTACTGAAAACTTTTTAAAGAATTACTGTACCGTCCGTCTGCCCTCACTCTCACTGCACACATCCTGGAGTTGAGGCTCGGAGCTGGCCCGAGACCCAGCTTTTTCCTTTCCCTTCAGTTCACTATTGGAAGAGAGAGTGTTTGACTTTTTTCTGATGGAGCCATCTGAAAATGAGAGGGGTTGAGAGGTAAATGGAAAACTGCAGACCTGACAAAAAAGACCAGCACAACTTTCACCTGGAATAGGGGGAGGCAGTCCGTCCAACCTACCTTTGGTTAGGTTACTGGAACTGCTGTCGTAGCCTCCGAACGTCTCAGCGCGCCGTGGCAAACTTGAGCTACCCAAGCTATCCTCCGACTGCCAGCTTATACTGCTGGGCTGGGCAGCAATTAGATTCTGAAGGTTTTCAACTGGAATAATAAACACAGTCTTGCTATTAATGTGGACTTGATCAGAAAAGCCCAAGGGGTCTCGGCACTCTCGCTGTCCGATCCCCTTTCCTAAATAGTAAGGAGTCTCACAACACTAGGTTAAAGTTTGACAAGTGACTCACTTAATGAAGGGGCAGCACTCAAAGCTCATAATTTCAAATAAACCTGTTGAAGTTTAACCTGGTGTTGAGGGACTTCTTATTGTGCCTACCCCAGTTTAACAAAAGCATCTCCACATCATTTCTGAACAATGTCACTTTGTGCCAATAAAAAGAAAAACAATCTTCACAGATTGATCACTGGCTCATTTCTTGGTTTTGTTGCTCTCCCTGGGCGCTAATATGACTCACGTTTGGGGAGAAGAGTAACGTACTAATTTACACCATCAAATGGACTTGAGTTAGTGGGGGCATTATTGATGGAATTCTCTGTCTCCTGAACCTTGTTTTGATTTATTATTGTCACATGTATCAGGATACAGTGAAAAGTAGTGTTTCTTGCATACCATACAGAACATACTGTTCACTGAGTACACAGCAGAGAAGGAAATGGTATCGTGCAGAACATAGTGTTGCAGTTACAGATAGAGTAAAGAGAAGGATCAGCTTAACATATGGTAGGACTATTCAAAAGCTTGATGACAGTAGGGAAGAGGTCATGCCTGATTCAGTTAGTGCGTGATTTCAGATGTTGATATCATGTTTACACATGCATGCACACACGTCAGAGACAGAGCACGAGTTTGGATTACGTGAACCTGCACTGCTCTAAAGTCAGATCCTAGAGAGGAGATCCACATGTCCATGAGCTGAGGGAAGATTTTGTTTAAATTAGCTGAAGTGGGAATTAAAAACAAATTTGAGTGCAGAGAATTCATCGCGCAGCAGAGCAGACCAGTTTCCATTAGATTTAAATGGGGAGCGACATTTCAACGATTAGATTTTCACCTTCACACACTTCAAAAAGAACAAGAGAAAGAAACACATCATTCCACTGCCAGGTACTTGGTCTGGATAGAATCAGGAAGGTCAGTGATTAGATGCAAATTCAGTAGTGAGATCGTTAATCTTAGGATGGCAAGATGGGAGGGCAACAACTGATCTCTGTGCACAAAGGCAAAAAATAGGGGATGTGGACACATCTATTGCGATACTTCCACAGTCAAATATTCACTATTACAAACTAGCCATAACAAATGGTCATTCAGTAAGTGATGATGCACAGATGCCGGTGTTGGACTGGGGTAAACACAGTGAGAACTCTCAACACCAAGAACCTTCCACACGCTTGACAAAGGAACATCGTTACCAAAAGCTTGTGGGATTATATCAAATAAACTGGTTGGACTTAAACCTGGTGTTGAGAGACTTCTTTCTGCATTCAGTAAGTGCCAGAGAAAGGCTAAAGTGTCAGTGTCTTGAAAATATAAGAGGAATAAACAAGGAGTGCACGACTGGTATTTGACTTGTTTTTACTATTCACGCACACTAGTTCAGTGGGTTCTCTATAGTAGATACCCTATAACTACATTAACCGAAGCACTGAATTTTCAAGGCACATCTGTATTTTTTAAATGACTTTGAGCCCCATCTCAGCCATTTCCAAATACACAGCTCAAACTCACCTTCTTTCGTCACTTCATTAAGTACGGTATCTCGCTGAGACTCCAGCGTGTCAGCTCGAAGCAGCATGCGTGGCCTTCCTGAGTCCAGGTACCCATTCACCTCTGCTATGTCATTGTAAATTTCCAACTTCTCAGACAGAGTCCGTTTGATCACTTCATCCTTTGCGATTAGACATTCTAGAAAGACGACCGACAAAAACCCAGTAAGCTGCCGTGATACAAACCGCCGAACACTTCATCAGGTTACATATCACATATCGCTGCCATGATCCAAAACATGACACACCTGAACTAACCGAACGTAGTCACCAAATGCTGTCACCGAAGGCGCCATCAAATGCAGCATTAAGCCACATAGCATAGGGTCAACATGAAGGCTGCCAACAACTCAACATCACCCATTATTGAGAGTGTGCCTTGAAAAGAGAAGGAGCATAGTTGCCACACCTGAGGCCGCACGGTGGCAGAGTGGTTAGCACTGCTGCTTCACAGCTTCAGGGACCTAGGTTCAATTCCTTGCTTGGGTCACTGTCTGTGCAGAGTTTGCATGTTCTCCCCATGTCTGTGTGGTTTCCTCCGAATGCTCTAGTTTTCCCCCCCCCAGTCCAAAGATGTGCGGGTTAGGTGGATTAGCCATGCTAAATTCTCCTCCTTGTACCCAAACAGGGAGTGTGGTGACTAGGGGATTTTCACAGTAACTTCATTGCAGTGTTAATGTAAACCTTCATGTGACACCAATAAATTTTGAGCATTATCCAGTGAATTTCCTATAACATTATTGAGAGCGATCAGGATCGTACTTCGCTGTGATGCCCTCCGTGGTCAAATAAGTAGTCAATAGCATGAAACAAGGGATAAGTTTGCTAGTACCTGCACATCTCCAGCTAAGTCACCACCTATAATTCTAGGTACCTGAAGCAGAGAATGCTCTAAATACACACATCAACAGACTCCTTTGATGGAAGTTTAAAAAAAAAATTAAAGCACAGGATTGTTTGATCTCAAAACTCAGCTGCAGGTTCTCTATTGTCCCCTTACGCTGGAGTTCTTTGATTCGCGCTGCTCTTCTTTCATCTTTCTGCCGCTCTTCACCTAGGACTGCCTCTTCCATCGGATACCTGAGGGAAAGAAAAGGCGGTTTAGACACTGACATAAAATCAGCCAATCTCACCTGCAGGTGGTTTCTGTGTTGATAAAGAAATTTTTAAAAATACATTTCTATTGCGCTGTTCACAAGCTCAGGACATCTTTGCAAAGTACTCCATAGCCACCAAAGCAACTTTTGAACTACAGTCAGTATCATATTAGAAATACCACCGTGGCACACTCCCAAAAACAGCAACCTGATAATGAGCAAATAACTTGCTAGTGATGCTGATTGTTATTACTGTACAGACACAACAGGTGGGTAAAGGAGAGAAGGTGGTGGTGGTCTGGGAGTTCATCAGTTACTGGGCCCCGATCCTGTAAGGTAGTAAAGGGGAGGAAGAACTGTTCAAGACAGCAATAATAGCAAGTTAACCGTCTAAAGGTAGTCCTAAACACCAAACAAAGGCAAAAACAATGTTTTAAATGTACTTGTGTGCATTACAGATGTGGTGAGGGATCAGTAAGATTGGTTTGAAATGGTCATAGAGACTCCTATGGGTTAGTAAAGATGTCTAACTAATGGAGTCTGTATAGTACACACAATATTGACACAAGATAGGAAGTACAGTTTACATTGCCAAGCTACCTCTCAATTGCATCTCGGATAACTGCCATCCAAGTGTTGCGTTCCTCCTTAGAGTTAGTGTGGATCTCATACATCTCAGGCCCTTCATCAGAGGCACTGATGAGGAACATTCCTTTCTCTTCATTGGCCACTTCCCTGACGATTAGCTTTTGCAATGAGATGCCAGCTGGCTTCTGGTCCTGAGAAGTTGGGAGATGTGGAGACAGTTAGTATGAGCATAAAGTGACTCAAAAACAGCCACGGCAGTAGCAGAATGTTAAAAACACAGGAACAAAATATAATTCTTTTCTGCCTCGAAACTTCAGCTCCATCCATGAAGCAGCAGGGTTAAAATCAATCTTTTACTGACGAGGCTCATTCGAAAAACTGTCAGCACCAATGGAACAATGGCAGCACAATAGCGTAGTGGTAAGCACTGCTGCCTCACAAAGCCTGGACTCAGGTTCCATTCCCGACTTGGGTCACTACCTGTGAGGAGTCTGCACGGTCTCCCCATATCCACGTGGGTTTCCTCAGCATGCTCCAGTTTCCTCCACAGTCCAAAAGAAGTGCTGGTTGTGTATTGGCCACGCTAAATTCACCCTTGGTATACCTGAACAGGCACCAGAGTGTGGGGGATTTCACAGTAACTTCATTGTAGTGTTAATGTAAGCTTACTTGTGACACTAATAAATAAACTTAAACTATACCCAAACTGGAGACTCAAAACTTTCAAGAGAACAGGGCACAACGGTATATTAGCACCATACCTTGCTGCCATGGCAAGAAGTCTCACAACATCAGGTTAAAGTCCAACAGGTTTAACCTGGTGTTGTGAAACTTCTTATTATATTTACCCCAGTCCAACCCTGGCATCTCATCACAGCTGACATGGCCAATGGCTTACTTCCTTGGTTGAGTAGTATTTGGTTAACTATGGTTTTGTTAATAGGCTGCACCTACCACTGTCGCAAACGAGTATTTCTGGTCCTTTTCTTGAAGCAGCAGAATCACATCTGATAAAACGAGGGCTAGAATATCTAAGAAGTGAAACACAAACATGGTGAATAAAATATCAACTCTCCACTTCAAAAAAAAACCCAATCACCTTTACTTTCTAATTCCTAAAATGTCAGACCAATAACACCAGAAATTCCCCTGGGACTTCAACCCCTCCTCAGACCTGGGTTCCTCAACTTGTTCCTTGGAAATTTGATTCTGTGACCTGTGCTGATGAAAGGCCATCAACATCAAATGTGAACTCTTTTCTCTCTCCACAGATGATGCCAGGTCTGATATGAAACTCACATTTTCTGTTTTTATTTCAGATTTTCAGCATCTGCAATATTTTGCTTTTGGACATGTCATGTTTAATTCCACTCTGCAACACATTTTATTAGTCTCATAATAAACTAAATATGCCATTAATCTGCTGTATAGAGATCTCATTAAGATCTAGGCTCTTTACTTGAGTCCATAGACCCCTCTTGCTGCTCTCCAACTGTCAGCTTACCACAAAGAAAGTTATATGTTATATTTGCATCATGAATAATTCTGAGAGTGTGTAACACTATCCGGAATACTTTTTTCAGATGAAACTTTAACACCAGATTGCCATTTTTCTGTTCAGGTGTATATAAGATAGCCTACCACTTGACTGGCAAATGTTCATTTCAAATGATCACCAAAATGGAATTCAAGTCAGAGTCACAAGGAGACTATTCGGCCCATTGAATCTGTAATGTCCTAATGATGCAAAGCATTGTACATTTTAAACTAAAGGAAGAAGAAATGGTTTGCATAAGTAGATTCAAAGTAACAAAGAATAGGTTTATTGAAAGAGATTTCTCTGCACAGAGCAGAAATTGAAACCAAACATCAGATCATAAGATTCCAGGATATGTGAACAGAATTAGGCCATTTGGCCCATCAAGCCTGCTCTTTGCCTTTCAATCATGGCTGAGAAGCTTTGCAACCCCATTATCCTACCTCTTCCTTGTAACCTTTGTTCCCTAACCAGTCTAAACCTATTTCACAGCACTAATGACATCATGATTAAACCATGTGACATGCTCTTAAAGCAATCATGCAATCATTTAAATATAACATCCCCCCCTTTATTTCTGTGGTCATGACAACAAATTACTACAATGTTAGACACAGGATCAATAATATTCTAGCTACAGTATTATCCACCATTCATTACACAGTCAACAAGAAAGTGGATCAGGAGGATAACTATTCCTCTTTGGTTGTATACAATACTCAGAAATTTAGCTGTTCTTGACCCTAGAAGTATGACTTGAAACTTTAGTGGACACTTCTCGGACTTAATTCTGCATCAGTCTCACGTGTATAATAGCTGCGTCACAATTGTCAGGGATCTCAGATTCAACAGTCTTCTATAGTAGTATTCACAACCCTAGAGAAATGGGATTTCTAGAAATGATTTGCAGAAATCATTTCAAGGTGACAACAACTTATCAGCATGACACTAGTGCATCTGCAGTTTAAACTGTGTAAGAAATTGGACTTGCTTTCGCTAAAACTATAGCTGGTACCCATTTCTCACTCGTGGTATAATTACACACTAACATTCTAACTCCTTGTTGAAACGAGTGCTGTTTTGCCCTCAGTTCTCGTCCAGCAATTTGAGATTGTTGTTAATGCACTACTTTCTCTGAAGTTTCTGGTGGTAATAATAAATCAGAGTTCTCAACTTTCTCTTTAAAAGGTAGTAATGCAGATGAACATTGGATAGATACTAGTAGTATTTCCAAAAGATGGCAAAAAGCTATTTACACAATGTGATAACCAACGTTGCTCTATTGAAGCTTTTAAAGAACATTTCAAGGATTCTTTTCAAAAATGCCAGATACAATATACTCTGGGTCTGTACTTGTTGGGAGTTTAGAAGGATGAGGGGGATCTTACCGAAACTTACAGGATACTGCAAGGCCTGGATAAAATAGACTTGGACAGCACGTTTCCACTAGTAGGAAAAACTAGAATCAGAGGAACAATCTCAGACTAAAGGGACAATCCTTTAAAACAGGGATAAGGAGGAATTATTCAGCCAGAAAGTAGTGGAATCTGTGGAACTTTTTGCCACAGGAGACTGTGGAGATCAGGTCATTGAGCATCTTTAAGACAGAGATAAATTGGTTCTTGATTAATAAGAGGATCAGGTGTTGGGGGAAAAAGACAAAGGAATGGTGATGAGAAAAATATCAGGCATGATTGAATAGCAAAGCAGACTCGATGGGCCGAGTGGCCTAATTCTGCTCCGATGTCTTATGGTCTTATACCGCCTGGAATCTCACTCCTCACTGATTGGAAAAATCCCCACTTAAAACCACACAGAACGCTTGCATCCTTTTATTCTTACTTCAACACTTTAATCCTGTTGCTGTTGTTGATTTTCCCTCGGCTAATATTCAAAACACGAAGGTGCACAATGTTTCTTTTTTCCTTTAGGACCTTTGCTCACTGTTCTTAAAACAAAATCCCAAGTAATTCTAATTTTCTTTTTATGATGTTCTAACTATGTTAGAGATTGTGGGTTTTAAACAAAATGAAAAGGACATTGTTTACACAGATTAATAACACAGCAGGTTTATTGAAACATGTTCTCTGCACAGAACAGAAACTAAACATTGGCTGGTGAAACCACATCATGATGTAGTCATGTGAACTGCTCTTAAAGCAATCATGCAACCACTTAAAATATATAACGGAATCCATGCCAGATTTCTTCCGAGCAGTCCGATCCCCCAATATCCCTGCAGCTTTGCAAGTTTATTCCCTTCAATTATTTATTAATTTATGTTTTAAATCATTGATCATTTCTGCTTCCACCACACTCATGGATAGCAAGTTCCAGCCTATTACCACTTCTGTATGTATAAAAAAAAGGACCATCTTCATGTTCCTCCTTTTGGCCAAACCTCCAATCTTGTGCCTCCCAGTCCATGCATCATTGATGAATGCGACCAGTATTTCTTGGTCTGACCTGCTGTGCACTACACGGCTACTATGTTTACCCATGTATTAGGCCTTTTGAACGCAGAGAGGATGGGACAGTTGATGTATAAATTGTGGTGGGACAGTGGCAAGCACTGCTGCCTCACAGCTCTAGGGATCTGGGTTTGATTCCCAACTCAGGTGACTGTCTGTGCAGAGCTTGCACATTCTTCCAGTGTCTGTGTGGATTTCCTCCCACTGGTTCCGGTTTCCCCCCCACAGTCCAAAGATGTACTGGTTAAATGGATTGGCCATGTTAAATTGCCCTTCAAGTGTCCCAAGATGAGTAGGTTAGAGGGATTATTAGGGTAAATATGTAGGGTTACGGAGAAAGGCCCTGGGTGGGATTGTTGTCGGTGCAGACTTGATGGGCCCAATGGCCTTCTTCTGCACTGCAGGGTTTCTATTATTCTATAAATGCAAGTTTGTCCTTTGACTTTTCAGAGCCTACACCCTGACATCACCTCTATCCCAGTAAAGTCTACTCGTGACATTCAATCCAATATTCCCCTTTACGTTTCTCTGCTTCTTCCTGTTAATGTCATAATTAATGTCTACGTCTTATCTTTGGTGCCTACTAATTCTAATCTGACAAGAAGCTACATGTGCACTTATCAAAACCTTTCTGATGGTCCACATTTCTTAATCAACATTATTTAACACCAGTTAGCAATGATGGTAAGATAACACCGCTCAAAATATCCAGGCAATTACACAATAGGATTTCTAAACATTTTCAGTCGTTTCCTGATAATTGAGGTAACCTGAGATCCAGTCTCCCTATCGATTCAATTCTTGTTGCATAGGCTGTCTATCCCACAAAGGTCATTCCTTAGTTATCTGCCTTTCAACATTTTACCAGAAGTTGTAAATATAAATGAGGTTTCTACCTTTCAGTCGTCCAGATGCAGCTTTCCAGCAGACAACTCCTTCATGTAAAAGTCGCCTCTTTGCTCTCAGCATGTCTATTTTACGGAAGACATTTCCATTCTTGAGCTTGGCTATAGACTTGGGTTCCATCCGATTTGCAATCTCCTTCAAGCGCCTGGCTTTTTCACGCTCACTCACTTTCTCGTCTACATCCGTTATCATGTCCTTTATCAGAAGTAATGCCTTGGTCAACTCTTCGTGATCCTCCGAGCCAGCTTTGAAAGACACAGGAACACTTATCAGACTTAAGACTGCGTGCCATCTGGAATCTCCACTTGGAGTGGAAATTATCACTTATTGACTTCTCGTAATGGCACTCAGCATCCACAATGTCAATCAGTCTCCAGGAGAAACCGCACTGGCTCGAATATGGGGTCTAGCCAGTCCGGGCAAGTCAAGTTTATAAGTCATTCGACTTGGGCCACGGATCTATCAAGAAAAAGGGGTGGGGAGAGGTGGAAATCACTCTGGACCCCTGAAAGGTCCGGAGTGCACGAGAGTCCGATGCAGAGATCAGTTGAGTATTCAAGATAGTTATGCTGAATTTAGAAAAGATGTTAACTCTTCTCACTCTGAGTAGTGATTAAAGCTCAGTAAGAATTTAGCAACACCAATTTTTAATCCAACCGATTTATTTGATAGTAAAATTGCGAGCTTTCAACACTGCGTCTTCCTCAGGCAAATGCACTGCATTTGGCTGAGGAAGACGCAGTGTTGAAAGCTCACAATTTTACTATCAAATAAATCGGTTGGATTAAAAATTGGTGTTGCTAAATTCTTACTGAGTTCTTACCACCGCAATCCAACGCCGGCATCTTTACATAGTGATTAAAGCAACAGTGGCAAAAGTTAGCAATTTAAATAGCTTTGTCGGATGGCTCCCAGGGCAGTGCAACGGTCCAGGGAATCCTGGACAAATTCTTAAATTGGGAACTTCCAGGACAGATTCTCTAGCACATCTTAGGGGTACCCTCCAGACAGGATCCAGGAGAAGCCGGACATTGTGGCCTAATGTTGAAATCCAACCAGACCAATATTTCACTGTTGGATAGGCTATGACTAGAGGGCCAGAGATTCTTGGAGAAACAGGAACCTTGGAAAAGAGTGAATTGAGAGTAGGAAACCATGCAGCAAATCTCAATTTTAAACACAACACAGAGGAACACGCAACATTTAAAAAGGGGGAATTGAAGATGCTGAGAAATGAGGGGGAAAATCTCAGAACAATGCCTGTTAAAGAAATGCAAGGAAGGCTTTGATGGAGAAAGACGGCTTGGAACATCAAAACCTGATTTGATTTATTACTGTCACACGTATCAATATAGTTAAAGTATTGTTTCTTGTGAGCTATACAAAGCATACCATTCATAGAGAAGGAAATGAGAGTGCAGAATGTAGTATTACTGTCATAGCTAGCATGTAGAGCAAGTTCAGCTTAATGCAAGGTAAGTCCATTCAAGAGTCTGACAGCTGCAGGGAAGAAGCTGTTCTCGAGTTAGTTGATACTTTTGTTCAAAAGCTGAAGCCCAACATAGCTCAACAGCACAACTACCATCTCACCTTGCTAGAATTGCGAAAAGCAGACTTAAACAGTGTAATGTCCTCTATAAGTCAGTCAACAGAGCTCTTCTACACATCAAAACAGAAAATGCTGGAGAAACTCAGGTCTGACAGCATCTATGGAGCAAAAATAAAGCCAATGTTTGGAGTCTGGATGACTCTTCACCAGAGCTCTGCTGAGTTTCTCCAGAATTTTCTGGTTTTGTTTCAGGTTCTAGCATCCATAGTATTTTGTCTTTACGTTCTACACATTAACCTACCTTCAGTATTCTGAATAATCCTCTCCACCAGGACAGGATACTTAGTTATACGTTGAGTCACCAGTAAAATGCATTCCTGCACGCCGAGACGTCTCACCACAGAGTAATTATTTAATTTCTGGAAAAGGAGGAAATGTGACAGTGAGAGGTGTTTTTTTTTCCCCAAGAAGATTATGACTTTCTTGGGTGCAGAGTTAGATTGTATGGCAGGTGTAGCACTCCTTGCAGCTACACGAGTCTTCCTAGAGAGTACATACCTTGATCAGGTTTTGGAACTTCTTGTTCTGCTGATACAGTTCTTTGTAGTAATTCACTGCCTCATTGTGCTGGCTACAGAAGTCCCCATACTGAGCCTTCATTTCTTCTCCAGATTCACCTGAAAACTGAGGCAAAATACATTTGTAAACACCACAAAAAAAATACTTGGCAAGATTATATTGTTACCAACTCTGCTGAAACCAGCTTTTTGTTCCAAAATATGAATTTTTGGCGAGAGATGACAGTGTTAGAGAATGACGGTTTTTCCTCCCCAGGACTCAACATAGGTTAACTACAGACTCCATATACTATCCACATCAAATATAGGTAGGTGCCGCACAGCACGTGGGTGTCACTAGCAAGGCCAATATTTGTTACTCACCCCTATAACACCCTGACTCAATGGTTAGCACTGCCACCTCAGTGCCAAGGACCTATGTTCAATTCCTGACTCAAGGGTCACTATTCTCCTTGAGTCTGGTGGGTTTCCTCCCACAGTCCAAAAGATATGCAGGTTAGGCAGACTGGCCAGGATAAATTCTCCTTCAGCATATCCAAACAGATTCTGAAGTGTGTTGACTATGAGTAAATTTATTGAGGTGTGAATGTAAACCTACTTGTGATGCTAATAAATGACGTTTCAACTTTATTTGCCTTTGAACCAAGTGATTTACCTACTAGGCCATTTCAGAGGGCTGTTACAAACGAGTCAAATCACATTACTGTCACGCACAGGCCAAATGAGAGCAGCAGATTTCCTTCTCCAAAAGGACATTAGTGAATCAAATCGACAATTGTCATCATTGCACTTTTTCCAGATTTTGTATTCAATTCAAATTCCATTATCTATCATGGTGGGATTTAAACCTTGGGGAGATAATGGCCTAGTGATATTAACCCAGAAACCCAGCTAATGACCCTTGTTCAAACCCCACCATGACAAATAGTGAAATTTGAATTCAATAAACCGTATCTGCAATTAAGAATCTATTAATGACCACAAAACCATTGTCGACTGTCGGAAAAACCCAGATCGTTCACTAATGTCTTTTAGGGAAGGAAATCTGCCATCTTATCTGGTCTGGACTACATGCAACTTGAGTTACAGTGATGTGGTTAACTCATATCTGCCCTCCCAAGGGCAACTAGAGATGGGCAATAAACACTGGCCAGCCAGTGACGCCCATTTCGCATAAATGAAAAAAATGATACCTTTCACAGATTTATAGCTACAAAATTTGCAAACACAATGGAGTGGTCACCAGCTCACCAGTGCAACAAGAGTGTCTATCAAAATACCAAGATGGGTGCGCATTTGTCTAACTATAGACAGGGTTACACTCCTTGATAACCCCAGACTCCCTAGTCTGCCTACCAATATTGACAGCACTGAAAGATGAACTGGACAATCTTTTTAAAAGCCTAAAATGTCACCTTATAAGTTTTGATTTTTGCCACAATATTTGGCAACAATACTAAGCCAACCATTTCTAGTTGTCAATGTTGAACCCTACCCACAAAAATTCATTCCCTCCGTCACTGACACACAGGCAGCCATGTGCACCATCTACAAAGTGCAGGAACTCATCAAGACATCTTCCAAACATACAGCCAATACTATCTAGAAGGTCAAGGACAGCAGACACATGGGAACATCACTAGCTAGGAATTCCATTCCAAGCCACACACTGTCCTGATTTGGAAATATATCACCTTTTCTTCATGGCTGCTCAGTCAAAATTGTGGAATTCCCTCCTTAACAGCATTGTGGGTATACCTACACTACATGGACTGCAAGAAAACAGTTCACTACCACCTTTTCAGAGACAATTAGGAATAGACAATAAAGGCTGGCCTAGCCAAAAAAGCTGAACTGGTTTGACACTCAATGACATTAATATCTGTGCTGCACATAAACTTTCTTATAGAACTCCACAAAGTATGGCAGCTGAGAACTCCAAAGACAACAGTGGCTGCCAACTAAGTTTAAATTATCTTACAATAAAATAAAGTTATATTTATGTGTCACAAGAAGTCTTACAGTAACACTCAACAAAGCTACTGTGAAAATTCCCTAGAAATATACTGATGTATCAACAATAAAAAGGGATTAATTTGACTCTTATTAACTCCATTCACCCATGCTATTTTTCCTCTTCTCCTGAAGGTACTGCCTTACACTACAGTATAGATCCACAAAGACTAAGAGTTCACTAATGCTTTCCTTTAGTGGTTCATTACTGCAACCCTACACTGGGGTAAATGGACAGTAATTAGGAGCTTGAGATCTTGCTGATCTTTTTCAACTCAAGAGTGCTGAATTGCTTTAAACAACATCCCTTTCACAAGCTCAGAACACCCCAAAGCACAGACAGGTTATAACTGTGAGGTCAATTGTAACATCTACACCATCAGATCAGTAGACAAAGTGCTTTCACCAAGTTCCCAAAAGCAAACTGAAAGATACAAACGGTAGCTGCCCAATGTTAAGTAGCAAAAGTTGGTTTCAGCCTCCATTCATCACTGGTTGTGGGAGTAGTAAACAGCAGAAAGTTACAAATGTTCATCATTTGACAGATTAGTTGCATGCCCCTATCTGTATACGTCAATAGGTTGATTTGGTAGTGTTCCTATTGGACTTTAACCTGGTGTTGTGAAACTTCTTACTGTATATGCCAGACACAGCTTCCTTTGGGTGTATCCAAAGAGTTTATTGAGGTCAGAGTTGTACAAAACAGACATCAATAACTTGATCCACTTCACTATGTGATAAGAGTGAGGGAGGTAATGGCAAAGCATTTATTACAAGAACACCATTCTAAACTTTAATTTAGTTCCTCTTTCTAATGTCATGTCAATCTTGCTAAAACTGATCTACATTAAAATAATTTCTAGTTCCCACTATTCTCTCATGTAGAAACAGCAGCCTGCAAAAGATCTTTTAATTGTTGTAACAGTCCTGTAGTATCTCATCCAAGTTTTGTGTGCAAATTGGGACAGTGAGTGTTGGCAGAGTATTTAATCATGGCAGTCATTACTGTGAGGTGCATAGATGAGGAGTCTCTGGGAGAAATGATCAGAATCAGCTGATATCCCCACCTCTCTGGCTCCAAACCTTTTGGACTTGGTCTTGTGAGGCTCCTTACTGTGCTTACCCCAGTTCAACGCCAGCATCTCCACATCAAAGCATAACATCAGCACAGTCTACAGTGAAAAATCCTCATGTCGACTGACCACACACAAGCACAGAAACCTTACACTGCAGAAAGAGGCCATTTGGCCTATTGAGCCTGCACTGGCCACAATTCCACCCAGACCCTACTCCCATATCCCTACATATTTTTCAGCCTCTTAGCTAACTCAGCGTAGACTGAACAACAGTGGTGTCTTTGTTCCTTACTTGTCGCGTGAGGAGATCACCAATTCGCTGGATGAGGTAATTCTGATCACTCCCTTCCTCCAAGTAATCTTTCCGCCGCTCCTTCATCCGGGAGAAGAAGGCGCTATGGATTTCCAGAAGCTGATGTAAGCAGGGAAAGATCCTGTTAACTGTGAGAGAGTCACCGTACTGAAGCTCCTCCTTTATTCCCCGATTGTATACGTGCAGCATGATTTTCAGAGTTCGCAGATGATGCATCTCCGTCTGCATGAGTTCTGATGAAGAGCAAAAGATAGAAGTTAGAAGGTAGGCACACATTGTCAGGAAAGCTACACAATTTACTTCTTTTGCAGTCAATCTCCAAGCCGCTGCTTGCTAGCGTGCCCATTTTATACAGCTGTGGGTTTTAAAAGCCTGGAACACACTTCTTCACCCCCAGCCATCTCATATCGCTTAAACAGCCAAGGACTCTAAACAGCACCAGGAGAGCAAAGTTGAAAATGTGCAGGAGATCTCTCATGAATGGATTGGGCAGCAAGGTAGCACAGCAGTTAGCACTGCTGCTTTACAGCTCCAGGGACCTGGGTTCGGTTCCTGTCTTGGGTCACTGACTGTGTGGATTTTGCACATTTGCGTGGGTTTCCTCCCATAGTCCAAAAATGTGTGGGTTAGGTTGATTGGCCATGCTAAAAATTGCTCCTTAGAGTCCTGAGATGGCTAGGTTAGAGGGATTAATAGATAAATACATAGGGATATGGGGGTAGGCCCTGGATGGGATTGTGGTTGGTGCAGACTCGATGGGCCAAATGGCCTCTTTCTGCAGTGTAGGGTTTTTATAGTTGTATGTGGTCAATCTGTATGAAGATTTTTACTATAGACTGTGCTGATGTTATACTATGATGTGGAGATGCTGGCGTTGGACTGGGGTAAGCACACTAAGAAGTCTCACAATACCAAATCCAAAAGGTTTATTTGGGCAGCGCTAGCTCTCAGTGCCTCAAGCTCCTTCTTCAGGTGAGTGAGGACTTGTGTTCACAAGCAGGGCATATGAAGACACAAACTCAATTCCAACTATTACTTTGTAAATTGAGTTTGTGTTTTTATATACCCGTTGTGAAATCAACCAGGGTTTGCACTCAAACTCGAGTCCTGTTGGAAATGACATGGAGCCAGACACAGCCATAGAGGTTTATAGCACAGAAACAGGCCCTTCTGTCCAACTTGTCCATGCCACTAAACTGGTCCCAATTGCCCGCGTTTGGCCCATATCCCTCTATACCCATCTTACCATATAACTAATGCTTTTTAAAAGACAAAATTGTGCCCACTTCTACCACTACCTCTGGCAGCTTGTTCCAGAAATTCAAAAACTCAGCAACTCTGGAAGCATCTGAAAAAATTGCCCCTGTGGACCCTTCTATACATCTCCCCTCTCACTTTAAACCTATGCCCTCTAGTTTTAGACTCCCCTACCTTTGGGGAAAGATATTGACTATCTAGCTGATCTACGCCCTTCGTTATTTTATAGACCTCTACAAGATCACCCCTCAGCCTTCTACGCTCAAGAAAAAAAACGCTAATAGTTTATCCAACCTCTCCTTATAACTCAAGCCATCAATTCCCGGTAGCATTCTAATAAACCTTTTTGGCACTCTTTCTAGTTTAATAATATCCTTTCTGTAATATGGCAACATCAGGTATGGACAGAGCAAAACATGAACTAATAAAGCTGCTTTAAAGAGTCGTCACACAGACTTGAAACATTAACTCTGCTTTTTTCTCTACAGGTGCTGCCAAACCCACTGAGTTTTTCATTTCATTTCAAATTTCCAGCATCCACAGTATTTTGGTTATGAAATTGCCTGACAACATTATTCAGGATCACACATGACGCTGGCCAAGTGTTTGAAGATGGGGTGCTTGATGTTTATGGGGGAATTATATTGCAATAAATCAATGCTTTCAGGACAGCGAGGAAAAATTAAGGGCAAGATCACAACCAATTAAAAGTCTCCCCATGATGGGGACGTTGTATGAAAACTCACACCAAGCCTTGGCTACCAGAGATGGAGTTCACATTGAGCCCAATTGCAGCTCAGAACAATAATCACAATCAATAGCAAACTATTAAGTGCATGCCCATATGAAATCTAGATAAAATCCACTGAGCGGGGGAGGTTCCATATCGAAAGTGAGTAATCCACTCTTAAAATAGTGGTCTCACTTCAGCGGTGATTCCCTGTTTCACCATGAACCCCTCCTCCTCCAAAATGAGGCTCTGTCCCTCGCTGGAGTCTGCTTTCAAACTCTGACTAATCATAAAAGTAGACATCAGATGCTAATGATCAGAAATAAAAATAAAGTGCTCAAACTCAGCAGGTCTGGCAGCATCCGAGAGGGAGAAACAGTATATTGCGTCAAGTCTAATGTAACGCTGCTTCAGACTCTTTCTTCACTGAACAATCAGGCTGATCGATGTAGAGAAAGCACAGATGAGTGAGGTAGTAGCTAATGGGGTAATTTTCTTACCATAAATCACATCCTGCCTTTTGATCACTTCTTTGCTCTGTTTCTTTGCATACGTCTGGTCCACTGCAAGGCTCCACGATTCAGCCTCAAAGTCCTGACCATCTGCCTCCAACTCTGCCTTCAGTGAAGCGTGAATGGTATCTGAACCAGGAGTGAGGGAAAGAAATTGGTTAGCCATAATATCATCATCACCCCCTTCATCTCAGAACAACTTTACAGAAAACACACTGCTTCCAGGTCTCACCTAATGCCCTATAACCAGTTACACGGCAGATCACAGCTCCTTTTGTCAAACTGTAAAGGTCACTTTTTTTTTTAAAAAGATCAGTACAATCAAGATTTATTTTTTGGGGAATTGTGTCTCCAATGTGGGATCTCGCTCGATGGAAAGAGCAGCTAAAAGAGGTGATAGATTTCTCCAAACTTCACACGTCCCATGGGGAAGCAGCCTGACACAATGATCACTGTACTGCATCAAATCCTCCATCATTAGCACCCCATCCCCCCCACCCCCTTTACCTTCTGCCACAAGGGATTCAGCAGATGAAGAAGCCAGATTTGGAGTTTCCTCAGCACAAGACTTGTTTTTTGGGATTCCATTCTCCACCTCCTGCTCCATCTCCCCTGCAATTATTCTGAATCATAAAATACAAGCAGGTATATACGTTAATAGTCATATAATGGATTAGGTGCTACAATAGATTACAGCACAAATTTCATAAGCCTATACATCTCCTGACTCTGCTGGCTAAAAGACAGAGAATGAAATTTATTTGCTAATGTCAATCTACAGTGTATTTCTTTTTTAAATAGAAAGGATATTTCTGATGCTGATTTAACTGTTGCACCTCTTCTTTCATCATTAATTAAAGCACAACAGTTAGCACTGCCGCTTCATAGCGCCAGGGACCCTGGTTCGCTTCTCAGCTTGGGTCACCGTCTGTGTGTTCTCCCCATGCCTGCGTGGGTCTCATCTGGGTGCTCCAGTTTCCTCCACAGTTTGAAAGACGTGCTGGTTAGGTGCATTGTCCATGCTAAATTCTCCCTCAGTGTACCCGAACAGGCACCGGTATGAGGTAACTAAGTGATTTTCACAATAACTTCATTGCAGTATTAACATAAGCCTACTTGTGATACTAATAAATAAACTTTAAACTCAGTTATGTGCCAAGATTAAATAAATCAGATTAGATTCCATCCTGCTAATTATCTGTTAGTCTATATTTCAACCAACCAAATCTCTTGATTGGATTCCAACCCGCAATTCACTCTGGAGGTCCAATATTGTCAGTGAGGGGTTTGAGGGAGTAACTCATTGGGCGATCTTGGGGTTTGAGATACAGCTGATGCAGGAAAGGTACAATGTGGTACAGAGGCAGTACAAAATGTTTCTCAATGATTTACTGGTGCAGGATTACAGTTCCCCAGTCCACAGGAATATTTTGATAAGTCAAATATCTAGACCTTCGCCAATTTACTGATGAATAGTGTAATAAGTTGTGCTAACCCGTGAGTAGTGATGCTGTTAGCACTGGTTGAAGATGGTTGGGAAGGTCGCCTTGGTGAAATGGTCATGCCGATACTCTGCACAGCACTGGGCGTGCCATCCGTGGCCAGTAGGCACCGCGGCTGCTCCTTCACTGAAGATGCTGAAACAGAAAGTAAAGAGTCAGAAAGCAAATCTAACCTGCCCCACCAGCTTTTACCCCTACGCACCCCACTTCAATTCCTGGCTCTTTGAGGCATGCACCAGCCTTCCAGCCTAGCCCCTTCAGTCCAGCACAGATAAATTTGGGGTTCAGTGGATTGTTACAACAAGATCAAGCTGGAATGTGAAGCCATTCACGATAGAACAAGCCACTGATACTCACTGTCTACTTTACACAATAAAAACCATTTAGCTATGGCATTATGGGGCAAAAGGCACTCATGGAACAATGTTTTTTTTTCAGCTATCACTCACTAACAAATATGATTGTCCACTTAAAGAAACTCTTTGGACAGGAGTACTGTGGATTGAATTTCCATACACAGGTACAGGAATCTGCTGGACATGGTTTTCCAGCCAGGTTGGAGATGGAGCAGACTATTTTTAGGGCAGCTTTTCTAACCCTTTCCCCTTGGAGGGTGAGCAGAGAGCTGCTCAGCCATGAAGAAAGCTACTGAAATATTCTCCTGTTTCTATTCTAGGAGCGAGATGACTGAATCAAACTTCACTGCCTACGTGCCGGTTTGAAGCTGGGGACTTCCAGATCTCTTGGTCTGTTCCTATCAGCTCTCAGAGGACTAGTCTACAAGGGTGGTGTGCTGATATATGCCTGGTGCAGGATATCATCTCGCACGCAACGCCATTGCACATCAGCAGACACATGACCCTTGACAGAGTTGGCCCTGTTCCAATGGCAAGGAAACCTTGACAACCAAGGATCTCCTTAGTGCTCCATCCTTCATCCACCATTGTGGCCATTGATACCACACAAGAATCTTCTGCCTGATGCACCATTGAGGACTTGTTTTGGATTGCGCTTTGTCTGATCTTCTTCCCGACTCCAAAGCTTACTGCAATGGGGAAATCTTGCCAGGAGTTTAAGGCCCCCAACGGCATTGTTCTTGGGATCAACGAATGTTTAAGCCTCTCCACCACAGCAAGGTGTCAATCCATCTACAAAACTACACCTAAATTTGACACAAATTGTTAATTCAACTCGAGGCCACAAAATAGATCTTTGAAATTACATAGGGTCAGTAGATACTCTCCTACAACAGGGACTGAGACACATTAGACAGGAGGCAAGTAATTTTACTCCATGTCTGGACGTGACCCGTAAGTACTTAATACTGCAGCGTGTCTAAAACTGAGGCACCCCAACAGGCAAAACAACTCCTTCTCTATTGTTCCAATCTGTTAGTCATACAAGGCAGTGTAACCTGAAGGTGCCTTGAGTCAAAAAAATGTAAAATGCTCCTTTAATAAGTACTGCAGCTGGGAGGCTACAACCCCAAGCCCATTAATACCGTAACCCCTGTGATTACTCAGAGCAGAATGACCTGGGTTATTCATTGGCCTCTGAGGTGTGCAAGTGATGAACAAAGTACAGTAAGCAGTCACATTTTGGCAACTTCAAAATCTCAACCTTAAAATCGGCCAAAGTTTCCAATTTAGCACAAGCCACAGGACCATTCAAAATTTTTCTTCAAAATATCCCATCTGACCTGCAATATTGCATCATCAACTTATTAAACCATCTGGGACATTTAGGCAAGGAAAGTGGTGTATGAATACAAATACTAACTCCATAATAGTGTCCCGCTCCTCTAAGCCAAAACCACCAGGTCCGAGTCCCATCACAGGACTTGGTGGCCAAGGAAGAAGTATTCAAAATGAGGCCAAACAGGTTGAATATAAACCTGCGAAGTTCCAACACGCAATGGCAAGCAGTAAGTGCGGACAGACTCCTGGTCAAAAACCTCGATATGGAGTGGCATCCAGAAAGACAGAGTGGCAAGTAGTGCTGCCTCATAATGGCCGTGACTCAGGTTCAATTCTGACCTTGGTGACTGTGGAGTTTGCACTTTCTCCCCATGTCTGTGTTTCCTCCAGTTTCTCCCAACAAAGCTGTGTCGGTTAGGTGAAATAGCCATGGCAAACGCATGGGGTCACAGGAATAGGCAGGTGAGGTGGACCTGGTTTTAAGATGCTCGTTGAAGTCAGTGCAGATTTGATAGGCCAAATAGCCTCCTTTGGCACTGCAGGGACTCTAGAATATGATCCCTCAAGCTGTAAGCCTCTGGCTTATAGCTTGACCTGTTCCAGGAAAAACCTCACTAAGGGAATAGATGAGAATCTGCCTAATGCACCATTTGGTGCAGGATGAAGTAGAAATGGTTGAGAGCGTCAAGGTTTTGGGTGTCCAGATCACCAAAAACCTGTCCTGGTCCCCCCATGCCAACAATATCATTAAAAAAGCCCACAACGCCTCTACTTTCTCAGAAGACTAAGGAAATTTGGTACATCTGCAATGACTCTCATCAACATTTATAGATAGGCTATAGAAAGCATTCTTTGATTGTATCACAGCTTGGTATGGCTCCTGCTCTGCCCAACATCACAAGAAACTACAAAAGGTTATGAATAAAGCCCAGTCCGTCATTCAAACCAGCCTCCCATCCCATTGACACTGTCTATACTTCCCGCTGCCTTGGAAAAGCAGCCAGCATAAACAACTCCATGTATCCCCAACGTACAAAAAAGATACAGGAATCTGAGGATACGTACCAACCAACTCAAGGACACCTTCTTCCTACTGCCAGAGTTTTGAATGAACTCACCTTGCATTAAGTGGATCTTTCTCTCCATCCTAGCTATAACTGTAATGCTATATTCTGCACTCACTCGTCTTTTTCTCTATGAACAGTATGTTTTGTCTGTATAGTGCACAAGAAAATACTTTTCACTGTAGGAGTACAATATAAGGGGTAGGAGTCTTAGCTGTGTTGTAAAGCAGAAGGATCTCGGGGTCCGGGTCCATAGCATTCTTAAATCAGCCTCGCAGGTGGAGGAAGTGGTCAAGAAGGCATATGGTGTACTGGCCTTCATTAATTGAGGAATAGAGTTTAGGAGTCAGGAGGTAATGATGCAGCTCTATAAGACTCATCAGACCCCACTTGGAGTATTGTGCGCAGTCCTGGTCGCCTCATTATAGGAAGGATGTAGAGGCTATTGAGAGAGTTCAGAGGAGATTTACAAGGATGCTGCCTGGATTGGGAGGCAGGCCTTATGAAGACAGGTTGAGGGAGCTGGGATCTTCTCCCTGGAGAGACAAAGGTTGAGAGGCGACCTGATAGAGGTTTATAAAATGTTGAGAGGGATAGACAGGGTGGACTGTCAGAGACTATTTCCCCGAGCTGAAATGGTCACTACGAGAGGACACAGATTTAAGGTGCAGGGAAACAAATACAAAGGAGATGTTAGGGGTAGGTTTTTCACTCAGAGGGTGGTGAGTGAATGGAACCGACTGCTGTCGGAGTTTGTTGAGGCAAAATCACTGGGGTCTTTTAAAAGACTTCTGGATGAGTATATGGAAAAGAATAGAATAGGGGGTTATAGATAGGTCTGTGGATTGGTAGATGCGATCGGCGCAACTCGTGGGCCGAGGGACTGTTTGTGCTGTATTGTTCTGTGTGTACTAATAAACGTGACAATAATAAAATCAAATGGAAGAGAAGCAATATGATGGTTTCCCCATGGCAGTTCCCAGAGATTGAGGATGAGGACCACAAGTGGCAGTGTTAGTGCAATTATGAGGATCTGCAGTTTGAGGAACTTAAAAGTTCCATCTTGTGGAAAAGAAATAGGCAATGGGAATGAAGCTCAAGTAAAGAGTTGCTTATTATTTCTTCATTTTTTCATGGGATGTGGGCATCATTGGCTGGAGTAGTATTTATTACCCATCCCTAATTGTCCTTGAGCTTAGCAACTTGCTAGGCTATTGTAAAAAGCTATTAAGAAGTATCCAGATTGCTGTGGGGGTCTGGAATCACATGTAGGCCAGGCCATTTAAGGATAGCAAATATACTTCCCTAAAGAGCATTAGGTGTGTTTTTACAAAAATTGATGATCACGTATTGAAACCAGCTTTACATTCTTGATTTATTAATTGAATTTAAATTTCACCAGCTGTTGCGCCGGGATTTGAACCCATATCCCTGTTACACACACTCACTGATAGTTTAAAATATCAATCTAAATTTCCAAACTGCAGTATAATGTGCAACAGAAAATCACAATTGTTATAGTATAGAAGATGGCCATTCAGCCCATCAGATCTGCATGTCTCTCCAAATGAAGATTTAAGCTAGTGCCATTCCCATGCCTTCCTCCAAAATCCTACACATACTCCCTTTTCAGATACCAGATTAACCCCATTTTGAATGTTTGCTCCACCACAATCTCAGGGAGTGCATTCCGGAGCCTAACCACTCACTGTGTCAAAAAGCGTTTCCTCACATCATTTTTCTCCTTTTGCCAAGTTAAATCGATGCAGTTTCTTCTCATCTACTCTGCCCAGACTCCTTTTGATTTTAAATACCTCCATCAAATCTCCTCTTGGCTTTCTCTTCTCCATCAAAAAAATCCCAACTTCTCCAGTCTAATTTCATAATTGCAGTTCTTTGTCCCTGAAAGCATTCTTGTGAATCTTTTCTGAACTCTCCAGTGCCTTCACATCTTTCCTAAACTAGATGCTCAGAGTCAAAATAGTAACCTATATAACCTGTCCTTGCTCTTGTACTCTATTAATAAAGCCTACTGTGCATTTTACTAACCTCTCTCTCAACCTGACCTACCTACCAACCACTTCTGCATCCAGGTCCTCTATTCTTATACCCACTTCAGAACTGTATCCTTTGTTATCTTTATGTTCTTCCAACCAAAATATTTCTCAACAATTATCTGTTACTTGTCCACCACCCACCAACTTGTCATTTGTGGATTGGTTAACAGATCTAAGGGTACTGTAAGGACCCAGCTATTACAATCTATATTAATGATTTGATATGGGGATCACGTAATATTTCCAAGTTTGCTGAGGAGACAAAACTCAGTGTTGAGGGGATGCAAAGAGGCTTCAAGGGGATTTAGACAAGCGGAGTGAGTGGGCAAGAACATGGCAGAAGAAATATAATACAGAAAAATGCAATGTTATCCACTTTGGTAGGAAAAACAGTATTGCAGGGTTTTGTTCAAATGGGGCAAGACTGACGTCCAAAGAAACTAATATGTTCTTGCTCATAAGCCAAAATCAACATGCAGCTGCAACAAGCAATTAGGATGCAGATAGCACGTTAGCCTTTCCTTGCTGCAGTTGTACAGAGTCTTGTTCAGATAACACCTGGAGTGTGTGAAGTTTTAGTCTCCTTACCAAAGAAGAGGAGACTGGCAATAAAAGGAGTGCAAAGCAAGTTCACCGGGGATGGTAAGATGGTTTAAAGAGGAGGACTGAGGAGAGTGGACCTATATTCTCATGAAAGATTATCTAATTAAAATGTTCTTATAGGGCTCAACAGGGTAGATGTGGGAAGGATGCTTCCCATAGTTTGGCTTGGGGATTTAGGAACAGAATGATCTCAGAATAAAGGAGAGGTCATTTAAGACCGAGAGAAAGAGAGTAATTTCTTCATTCTGGACAATTCACAAGACGACACATGATTGCCTTTCACATTACGATCGAATTTTGGAGATATAAGAAAGAGGCCCCTGAAACTTCACGGCAAGGTGGGCTAGAGGAGACAGGATGGCCTCCTCTAGCTACACAGGGATAAACAATCTCTGCCCACAGCACTCGCACCTTGTTGCAGCTGTGAAACATTACCAGTCTAGTGAGACACTGTTGGTCTTTGGAACTGCATCCAACACACCGATGATCTGGGTGAGGGTGTCGGAGGAACTGTCCACATGTTCTCACGTGACACAAAGATATGGCTTGGAATAAGGGCTTTAGGTGAAGAAACAGATTGTAGGCAGAACTCGATGAAATAGTGAAACGTGGTTGCACCATGTCTTCCAATATAGATTGCGAAAACTCCAAGCACTTCTAAGTGAAAGCAAGGTATGTGGATTACAATGCACAAATCACTGAGATCCAATACACAGTTGCAAAACTACTGCAATGATGTGTTAGGATGCATCTGTAGGATAATTAAAATGCAAAATAAGAAATTACGTATAACATCTTGATCAGGCAAAAATACAGAGATGCTGGAAATCTATAGTAAAGAACAAACATTCTGGAAATAACCAGCAGGTCAAGCAGAATCTTTTCAGAGAAATAGTTTGCACATTCTCCTTGTGTCTGCGTGCATTTCCTCCCACAGGCCAAAGGTGTGCAGGTTAGATTGATTGGCCAAGTTAAATGCTCCTTAATGTCAGGGAATTAGCAGGGTAAATGCATGGGGCTACAGGAATAGGGCCTAATTGGAAGTGTAATCAATGCAGAATTGATGGGCTGAACAGTCTCCTTCTGCACTGTAGGGATTCTATGATTCAGATTCCTCTTTCCTGCTCTATACCTTTTAACGTCTGTCCCTTTTATTCTTCCTATCCCTCCCCAGTTCTACTGGCTGAAATTGCTAACATTTCTATCTTTCTTAACTAGTTTAGGAGCATCATCATTTCCCAACACAAAGATCATTCGCTAACTAATTCTCACCCTAACAACTGCAAGATTGAGATTAAAGGAGGATTTCCTGGACTTTTTCCACTTTCAGGCTGCTTCAGTGGGTTCTGTGGGTTGTGTAACTGTTTAGCGAGGCTGGGAGTATGCGGATATTGCATGCAAGTTAACTCCTGCTGGTGTAGGACAGGCTTGATGCACCAGTTGACCTTCATCTGATCTTTCTTAGGTTTGTGTGAGATGTGCGGAGAACAATCAGGAGATTAACAATCCCCATCATTCCATCAATGCAAAGGTGATAAAGAACTTACTATGTTGGGCAGTGCTCTGTGGACCTCTTGAGAACTTCTGCTGGGAATCCTTTTGCTGTGGAGACAAAGAATAAATTGTTGACTGCAGAACATTAACAACTTACTAGTTCCAACACCAACTGTCTATTAGGTCTTTAGATCTCGGTATTTGTTCCATTTTCTAGTTCACACAATCATTGTTACCACAGATCACCAAATGTTTTTGTAACAACAGCAGAGTTTGAGTATCTGGCGCATTCCTTCCAAAATTAAAACATGGCTCAGAGAGTAGATTAACTTTTATTCCAAACCTCCGGGAGAGTGCACTTTGTCCAGAGGCGTGTCAATATTTACTGTTTTTTTTCTACTATTTACTAAGTGTATTTCACATTAAAAAAGTTTGAAAACATAGTCAAGAAGTTTCAAAGTTATAAGGAATTTAGTAGAAGTAGCAATGAAAAGATCTTCCTGATGCTGGCGAATGTAGCAATGGGTCAAAAATTTATCAGAAGGGGAGGGAGTGTTTAGATAATTTTTTCTCTGCAAAGAATTGTTGCTGGGAGTTGTTCAGAAGGAATTGCTACAGGCAATAGTTGAAACAGACACCACTGCATTATTTAAAAAAAATATATGGAGCAGAAAACACATCAGTATGAAAAAGTGGATAAAAACATATCACTATGGATGCTGAAATCTGAAACCAAAGGGTTTGACAGAGGATCATCAAAACATCAGCAATTTTCTGTCCTTACAGATGCTGCCAGACCTGCAGAGATTTTCCAACATTTTCTCTTTTGGTTTCAGCACAAAACACATTTGTTTGAGATTGGTCTAAAAGCAAAGAGCCAGCTTAGGCACAATGGGCTCCCCCCACTGGAGTAAAGTACTATGGCTCAGTGATAAGCTGAAAAGAATGCACCAGGGTGACAGCAAGATCTGTGAACTGTAAAATATTCTCCACTGCAACAACTTCCACGATCTCTACGTATCTGAGCTTTACTGAAACACGGAGAAGTAAATTTAAGTGATCACTCTAAAACTGGGAGGTCCACCCAAATATTTACTTATCCCGAAAGACTGCAGTTCACAGTATCTGCAGCTGAGTGCTCACAGAACAGTACTCAGAGGGAAAAGCAGCAATAGCACTGCACCCAGTTCCAACCCTGGTCTCTCTACTTCAGGCAGCTAATAAGTTGTGGGGAGCAGGGGTGGGGGTGTATAGCTGCACACGACTTGGACTGCATTGATTCAAGGAAGTGATTGTGAGGCACAGCACAGAGGAACAGCCCAGACTGTCAATAACTAGTTTAATACACAAATTGACTGATTAGTCAGAAGTATGAAGGGCTTTCTCTCTATCTTGCCCCCACAAACTCTGTCCATCTTCAGGGCAGAAAGTACTTTTGAAAGAAAGGAGGACAGATGAAACCCCCCCCACTTTTCCAGTAGTCGGAAATGAAAATGCATTTCTCTTGAGATATTTGTCCAATGTCGCTTTGAAGTCATCTAAACAGCTTCCCCCGCACATACCACTTTCCTTAATAAGCTGTTCCAAAGACTTATCACTGTCTCAAGTAATTTCCTGCAAGACGGAGAAGATGAGACTCTTGTCTCCCTGCAAGTTCTACAGGGTTCTGAACAGAAACAGCAATCAATCTCAAACCATGTTTGTCCAGCCTCAGGTGACTTGCACAATTTGCACATTCTCCCACTGCCTGGTGGAATTTCTTCCAGGTGCTACAGTTTCCTCTCTCAATACAAAAGGTGTGTAAGTTTGTCCCAAGATGTGCACATTAGATGGATTAACCATGGTAAATTGTCTAAGGTTACAGGGATAGGTGGGGGCAAGGGCCTGGATAAGACACACCGACAGTCCAGGTGCAGACTTAATTGGCCAAATGACCTCTCCTGCACTATAGAAATTTTATGACTGGATTACCTCAAGTCTCTCTAGAATCTTGCAGCCAGTTGGCAGGCTCAAAAGAAATGTCAGTACAAGACAGGATCATCACTGGATAAAAGCAAATTATTGCAGATGCCAGAATCTGAAACCAAAAAGAGAAAATGTTGGAAAATCTCAGCTGGTCTGACAGCATCTGGCAGGAGAGAAAAGAGCTGATGTTTCGAGTCTGGATGATCCTTTATCAAAGCTAACAAAGTAGTTGGACTCGAAACATCAGCTCTTTTCTCTCCTCTCAGATGCCATCAGATCTGCTGAGATTTTCCAGCATTTTCTCTTTTGGTTTCAGGAACATTATCACGTCTGCTAGAGTGGGGACTGCTTCACTGGAAGTTAGGGATAAGGTGGGAACTTTACTCCACACTGAACCCATTGAAGGTTTTGACCTGGGGGTGCTTGAGGCCAGACTGACAAGTGAAACCTATTGAACAGGCTCAGAGCTGGGAGTGACCTCTACCCAGACCGTGAAAACTATTTCCAATCACTCAGCACCATGTCAAACATTCAAGCTTCAGAACACTAGCCAAGACTTAGTCTAAAGCACCAGCTGTGTGCCTGTGGGTGCGTAGGTTTATCTGTGTATTTAAGCACTGTGTGATTAAAGTTGAAAGGGGTGGGAGTAGAGAGAGAAAAAAAAATCAGATAACAACAGTAATCAGAGGGTTTTAAGTGCACTTAAATAAAAGGGCTGTGTTCCAAGTCACTTCTGTAGCTGCAGGCCTGTCCAGCAGCATTTTAGAGTCTTTACTTGAGGGGTTGGTTAATCTGAATTAGAAAGGCATTAAGAAGATCTGTGTTTTCCTTGGAGTGAATGTGTCACTTTGACACTCCTCATTTGACTGCACATTTGGGAAAGATGTGGAGATGCTAGCATTGGACTGGGGTAAACACAGTAAGAAGTCTCATAACACTAGGTTAAAGTCCAATAGGTTCATTAGTAGCAAACACCACTAGTTTTCGGAACTTTCCTTCATCAGGTGGATGGGAGTTCTGATCACAAAGAGCACAAAGACACAAACTCAATTTACATGAATAATGATTGGAATGTGAGTCTTTACAGCTAATCAAGTCTTAAAGGTACAGACAATGTGAGTGCAGAGAGCATTAAGCACAGGTTAAAGAGATGCATATTGTCTCCAGACAGGACAGTTAGTGAGATTTTGCCAAGTCCATGCAAGTTTTGGGGGTTACAGATAGTGCGATATTAACCCAAGTTCCCGGCTGAGGCCGTCCTCACGTGTGCAGAACTTGGCTATCAGGTTCTGTTCAGCGACTCTGCACTGCACCACGAAGGCTGCCTTGGAGAACGCTTACCCGAAGATCAGAGGCCGAATGCCTATGGCTGCTGAAGTGTTCCCCAAAAGGAAGAGAACAGTCTTGCCTGGTAATTGTCAAGAAGTGTTCATTCATCCATTGTCTTAGCATCTGCATGATCTCCCCAATTAACATGCCTCAGATATGCTGCAGGAAAGGATGTCCCGAGGCATGGTACATTGGGGAGATCGTGCAGACACTACAACAAATCGATAAATGAATACCGCTCAATAATTACTGGGCAAGACTGTTCTCTTCTTTTTGAGGAACATTTCAGCAGTCATAGGCATTCGGTCTCTGATCTTCAGGTAAAATCTCACTAGCTGTCCTGTCTGGCGACAGTACACGTCTCTAACCTGTGCTTAATGCTCCCTCCACTTACATCGTCTGTACCTTTAAGACTTGATTAGCTGTAAAGACTCACATTCCAATCATTATTCATGTAAATCAAGTTTGAGTCTTTATATGCCCTGTTTGTGATCAAAACTCCCATCCACCTGATGAAGGAACAGCCCCGTTCCGAAAGCTAGTGGCGTTTGCAACAATTGAACCTGTTGGACTTTAACCGAGTATTGGGACTTCTTAACATGTTTGGAAAGAGCCAGAGCTCAGGTACAATGAACTCATGCTATATTTATATGACAATGCTGCCGCTGGTGCCAGCCCTGACAAAGCGACAAATACAGCTGGAGTTATGCTAAAATCAACACCGGCTGCTGTTTGGTCACTGTCTGTCACTTCAGTTTCATTGTCAAGCTGGGACAACTCTGCTCTTTCTGATGACCTAAATCTTGGCATACAAGGTACAATTTTTAAAATCTGCAGATGATACAAAACTCGGAAATAATGTGAACTCAGAAGATAACGTAAACTTCAAAAAGACAGACAAGACGTTGGAATAGGTGGACAAGCAGCTGGCAAAACAATGCCAGGAACTGTGAAATGGCTTATTTTGGTAGGAAGAATGACAACATAAAATAAAAGTTAAAATTTTAAGGGGGGTGCAGTAGCAGGGGCATGTGTATATAAATCATTGAAGGGGCAGGACAGATTGAGAAACCAGTTAAGAAAGCATACAACATCCAGCAGTGAGGGTTTAGAGTATGCATGAATGAACTTGCCAGCATTGGATTGAGGTGGGCAAAGTAACTTGGTGTTGAGAGACTTCTTACAGAATCCAGTACAAATGCAAAGAAGTCATGTTAAACTTTATAAAACATTGGTTCAGTTTGAATTGGAGTACTGCACTCAGTTTCTGGTGTCACACTTCAGGAAGAACATGAAGGCATCAGAAAAGATTCACAAGAATGAAGTTTCTCATCCCCAGAGCCAATTACTCAAAGACGTTTGGGCTGCTCTCCTTGGAGAAGGCTGAGCATATGACAGAGGAATTCTTTATAGAATTAAACCCTTACAGTGCAGAGGGGCCACCTGGCCCATTGGGTCTGCACTGACTCTCAAAGTGTATTTCACCCAGGACCATCCCCTGTCCTATCCTCATAGCATGACTCATTTAGCATGGCTAATCCACCTAACCTACATATCTTTGGACTGTACGAGGAAACCAGAACACCTGGAGAAATCCACACAGGCACAGGAAGGAAGTGCAAACTCCTCGCAGGACAGTCACTTAAGGCCTGAATTGAACCCAGTCCCTGGCGCTGCAAAGCAGTTGTACTACCACTGACCCCACCTCATGATTCAAAATCATAGGACTCTAGATAGGAAGAAATTGATGCCATTGGTGGAAGGATCAAGAACCAGAGAGCACAGATTTAAGATTATTGACAACAGAGGCAATACAACATAGAAAAAAAACTTCATGCAGTAAACGGTTATAATTTAGGATGTACGACCCAAGTGTGTGGTGGAGGCAGGTTCAACCAAAGTTTTCAGAAAAGAATTTGATCAGTATCTTAAAAAGAAAAATTTGCAGGTTTATGGAGAAAAGAAGGGGAATGGCAGTAGGTGAATTATTTTAATGGGTTAGCAGAGACAATGAACCCTATAGCCTTCTTCTGTGCAGCATCCATTCTATTATTCTTTTGGACATGGAGGATCTTTCTTTTCCAATCCACTTTTCCAAATCAAACCAGGGATTCCTGCACTCTGACACCTTTAATCACCGGGTTCAATTTAAACCAATTCAGAACACACAAGTCGGACAAATTAACAACACGATGTTCCAATCCTTAAAGCTTAGGCCTCTTGCATTTTTAATGAGCACCCTATGAGCCCTGAGTTAGGTCACCTGAAACAGCTATCATTGCCAAATATTCCTTTAAACATGTGATTCTATATAAATCTGTTGGACTTTAACCTGGTGTTGAGAGAACTTCTTATTGTGTCCACCCCTGTCTAACACTGGCACCTCCACATCAAGGCCTTTTACACATAGTTGGAAAATAATAGGCAAACGTTCCAATTCTGAAAATACTGTAGGCATCAAGCAACAGAACATCAGCTTGTTACACAAAATTGTGCCTTTCAGTCATCCAGCATTGTTTACAAAGATTCACAGTAAACTTACACAGCAAACCTCTGACATATAGCAGATTTGAAGATATTATTGCATAAAGTACTGATTCTGAATTTCTGTTGCTGTAGGTGGCCACAGAGAATGATGCTGGCAAGCTGCATGGAAGAAACCTGGAGACCCTGTTTTAACGGTTAATTTAATTCTCAACTATGATATCAATTTAATGAAGATGATGCAAGAATCTTTCAGAAAAAAAGATATTTGATAGTTTAGAATCCACCATTTTACCTTCATTCTTACAGCTGGTGGGAATGGGTCTGTCACTGTATAACACTGGAGTGCAATACTGCCAGGTAAGAGTCTTTCACTGTATAACACTGCAGTACAGTGCTGGTGGGGGACGGTCTGTCACTGTATAATACTGGGGTACAGTAATGATGGAGACAGGGAAGTCACTGTATAACACCGGGGTACAGTACTGGTGGGGTCAGGTCTGTCACTGTATAACACTGGGGTATGATACTAATAGGGACAGATCCATCACTGTATAACACTGGGGTACAGTACTGGCAGGGCCAAGTCTGTCACTGTGTAACACTGGGGTACGGTACTGGTGGGGACAGGTCTGTCACTGTGTAACACCGGGGTCCAGTACTGGAGGAGATGGGTCTGTCACTGAGTTGGGAACAACTTAATTCATTTCTTTAAAGCCATCATACAAGGCACATAACCAGAATATTAAAAATGGGAATTTCCTGGTGTATTTCTTAATTTCAAGTTGGAAAAAGGTTAAAGTTCAGTGTATTGACACAAACCAGGTTGAGAAAAATCAAAAAGGTGGAAATCTTGATCTTCAAGAGGTAGTGCCAAGTCTGGGTTTGAGGATCCTTTGGATGATTGGAGGAAATCATTTCCAAATCCAGGAAAATGATCAGTTAGACACTGTGAATGTTAACAAGGATAAACCCTGTCAAGTGACAAAGCTCAGCAAAGCTGCGCGGCTTACCTGCACAAAGTACTGATTTGGAGCATCCTACAACATTTGAGTGTTGGTTTGAAATGAGAAGCATCAACCCAACTCAGACACGTCCCAGGCTGGCTACTCAAGTACTCTGCAATACTCCAAACTCGCCCATTCAGCGTGCCACAGAACAGAGCTGGATCTCAACTCTTACCATCAGGTGTGTCACCTTGGAGCCAATTCAATTGCAAACTGGGACAGATTACTATTAAATAATACAACATCTGACATGGCAGCAGTAACAGCATAGTAAACACCACCTACACAAACACACTGACCTTGCCCTTGGAAGTAGTGCATTCAGCTAGAAGAGCCCTGCAATTCTTGTGTACATTCACTGCACAGTCTGTAAAGAAACACACAAATGTCAATAGAATTGATCCCAATTTAATCAGCTTGTGCACTGATAACTATTTCAAATGGTACTTATGGTCTATGTATTTTAAAGGCAAAACAGTATTACTGTGCATAGTTCATAGACCGCCCAACACAAAATAGCACAACTGAAGAGTTCTCTTCTTGTCACCCCTTCTGGAGAGTGAGCATCAGCAGGTGATTGGAAAATGTGGGTGGCATGGTGGCACGGTAGTTAGCACTGCTGTCTCAGAGCCATGATATGGAGTTCCAGCATTGTACAGGGGTAAGCACAGCAATAAGTCTCATAAAACCAGGTTAAAGTCCAACAGGTTTATATTTGGTAACACAAGCTTTCAGAGCACTGCCCCTTCATCAGGTATGAACACAACTCCCACTCACCTGATGAAGGGGCTGTGCTCTGAAAACTTGGGCTACTAAATAAACCCGTTGGACTTTAACCTGGTTTTATGAGACTTCTTACCATGTCTCACAACACCAGGTTCAACTCCTGGCTTGGGTCATTGTCTGTGTGGAGTTTGTGCATTCTCCTCTTGTTTATGTGGGTTTCCTCTGAATGCTCCAGTTTCCCCCCCCACTGTCCAAAGATGTGCTGGTTAGGTGGAATGGCCATGCCAAATTACCCCTTAGTACCGGGGGATTAGCAGGATAAATGTGTGGGGTTACGGAGATAGGGTGGGATTGCTGTTGGTGTAGGCTCAATGGGCCAAATGACCTTCTGTACTGTAGGGATTCTATCAAATCCACTTTATCCACCAGGAAAAAGGGATCATGAGCAGCAGCAAGAACCCTGGAGCTTTAATTCCCTATTTCCATGGGCAGAGGTGGCAAAGTACAGTGCCTGTCCTGCTGCCTGGCAGAGAACAGAGATAAAACCTGGCACCTTCCTGACCTTAGAGCTGCAATCTGTGCCACTTCTTTTCCAGCCCTTCCATACGGCACATCTAGCCAGTTATCAAGCGAGCGTATGGTTCAAAGAAAGAAAAGACTTAATACTCCACATCAGCAATAAAATAATGATGTTTTATTAACGCACATTTGTACATAGCTAGATGTTCCAAGCAAATGGCCACAGGCTCAATAAACACCCGCATCTTGCTTAGTCATTCAACTCGATTCCTTGAATGCTCCACATACCACACAGAGTTATGGGCAGGAGAGAAATGGGAGGGAATATCCTCACAGAAGCAAGTTTAAACATGCATCTAGTGCTCGGATCACCTAACAAATAATCGGGAATAAACTCCTAACAGATTGCAGTTAAATACCAAAGAACGAAGCAGCCAGGTTCAAAGTTTAATATGAATTAATGGTGCATGGTTAGAGTGAATAGGGCATGTGATTGCAGAAGGTGGGATATTATTTACATAACACCAAGAGATCTCACTTATCTGACCATGTTGTCCTACCCTGCTCACTTCACAATGCACCGTCAGTGCGATCCCTTTTGACACCACTAATAGTTTCCAAGCCTGGACTTCATCACTATTTACTTGCCAGGAATGTGCAACCATCTTTCAGTCAGCAGAAACCAAGCAAAATGCTTGGATCAGAAAGCGATGGTCAAAGTAGAATTTGCCTCCACGATGAGAGAGACAGTGAACCCCAACAGCATTATCAAAAAAAAAAACCAGCTTTATAACTCTGTAGACAATATCAAACAATTACTGCTGTAGTTTTTGTGTGAACAACAGCATTCAGCTTAGGCTAGGTAGTCACACAAGGTTATGAATTTAAGCCTCACTTAAGTACATAAACTGGGTTGACATCACAACATAATAGAGAGAGGGCTACATTTTCAAAGATGCTGCTATTCTGAATTAGACAAGGCCCCAGAGCACATGCTCAGATGGAGATTTATTAGTTCGGCACGATGGCAAGCATTGCTGCCTCATTAGCAGTAGGGACCCAGGTATGATTCCCAGTTTGGGTCACTGTGTGGATTTCCTCCAGGTGCTTCGGTTTCCTCCCACAATCCAAAGTACACACTGGTTAGGTGCAGTGGCCATGCTAAATTTTCCCTCAACGTATCCAAACAGGTGCCAGAGCGTGGGAACTAGGGGATTTTCACAGTAACTTCATTAGCGTTAGTAAGCCTATTTGTGACAATAAATAAATTAAGATCTTAGTCAAAGAATTACTCAGAGGAATAGAGAACACACTGTGCCCTGGTCAGAATTCCATCCTCAGTAACAAACAAACCATTTCATTTTGTACCTTGCTGTATGCAAACTGGCTGTGGGCATTGCCTACAAAACATTGCCTGCATATTAAAAGTAATTCACAAGGTATAAAAGGCTTAAAGAGAATGCTGTTTATAAACTTAAGAAACTTCTTATTCAAGCTTAGCAAATAAAAATCTAAAAGTGTACTTTGAGCCTGTTGATCTTCCATTTATATGGTTTATTGCTGATATACTGAGGTCCAAAGGAGTTTTAATGGATCTTAGAACTGAAAGTACCAAGTGTCGCCAAAAGCAAAACACGATAATGCTGGAGAAGTAAATATTTAGTTAAATCATTGGCTACTCTCAGTGCACTCTCATTTCATGGAAAGGTATTCCCAGCTCACAGTACAGAAGAGGCTCAATAATCATTATTCTGTCCTAGTACTAGCAGTGTTTGCAAATGGAGGTGATTGTAGTAACACTGAACTTTAAACTGTGTTTACATGGCACTCCTGCGAAAAAAGTTAAAGACCAGGGTCAGACTTCAGACACAGAGCTCAAACAGTATTATAATAGACAAATAATCAGAACCTAAAGCTGCATTAACAGATATAGTGAAACGATGAATTATGTCAGCATTTCTAACCCTTTTCCCATCACCTTTTTGGATTTGTTTAAAGGATGTGGGCATCACTGGTTAAATCAACATTTATTGACCCATCTCTTATTGCCCTAGAGGTGGTGCTGAGCTGCCTATTTGAACCATTACAGTCCACAGGGTGTCGGCTTGCCTACAGTGCTATTAGGAAAGGAGTTCCAGGATTTTGACCCATCGACAGTAAAGAAACGATCGTAAGTTCCAAGTCAGGATGGCGTGAGGCTTGGAGGGGCACTTACATGATAGTGTTCCCATGCATCTCTCCCTTGTCCTACCAGATGCCAAGAGGTCTCAGATTTAGAAGGCACTGTGGAAGGAGTCTTGCTGCAGTGCATCTTGTAAATGGCACATACTGCAGCCACTGTGGGTCAGTAATGGAGAGAGCAAATGTTTATGGTTGTGGATATGCCCTGGATGATGTTCAGCTTCTTGAGTGTTACATAAAACACTACAGCACAAACAGACCCTTCGGCCCACAAGTTGAGCCGAGCACATCTATACCTACCAAGCCATAGACCTATCTATAACCCCCAATCCCATTAGATCCCATATATTCATCCAGAAGTCTTTTAAAAGACCCCAGCAAGTTCGCCTCTACCACCACCGACGGCAGCCGATTCCATTCACTCACCACCCTCAGTGAAAAACTTACCCCTAACATCTCTTCTGTACTTGCTTCCCTGCACCTTAAATCTGTGTCCTCTCATAGCGACCATTTCAGCCCGGGGAAATAGGGTGGATTCTCAGAGGCTATCTATTCCTCTCAACATTTTATAAACCTCTATCAGGTCGCCTCTCAACCTTCGTCTCTCCAGGGAAAAAGGGTCCCAGCTCCCTCAACTTTTCTTCATAAGGCATGCCTCCCAATCCAGGCAACATCCTTGTAAATCTCTTCTGCACTGTTTCAATAGCTTCCACATCCTTCCTGTAGTGAGGCGACCAGAACTGCGCACAGTACTCCAAGTGGGATCTGACAAGGGTCTTATAAAGTTGCAGCATTACCTCCCGACTCCTAAACTCAATCCCACAATTAATGAGTGTTGTTGGAGTTGTGCTTAGATGCAGGTCCAGAGTACTCCATCATACTCTTGACTTGTGCTTCACTAATGCTGGACAGAGTCTGGGCAAGTTCTTCTTCACTGGCATGTGGTTAGACAGAGGCTTCAGTAGTTACCAAACAGGAGGAGAGAGACTATGGATGAAATGAGGGCTAACTCTTCTTGCGGATATCATGCTCAGTCGGCAACTTTCCTGAAACTCGAGACAAAAGGTCAAGAGCTCATGCCCTACCTAATGACTTGAGCTTTTAATTTAAGCTGATACTCCAGACCAGTGCCACACTGTCAGTGGAGCAGTTACGCGAATAGGACATTAAACCAAGGCTCTATGCATCACACAATTGCACCTCAAAGTTGAACAGCTGCAACATCTCTATATCCATTGAATCACAAAACCCATACAGTGCAGAAGGAAGCATTCAGCCCATTGAGTCTACACCAACTCTCCACAGGGGCATCTTACCCAGTGCAAACATCACACAAGTCATCCAAAGCCAGAATTGAAGCTGGATCCCTGCCAGAGGCAGTAGTGCTAACCACTGTGCCATTGTGACACCCAGCAACTAGAGATGACTGACTGTATTCAAGGCTAAGATGGACAGATATGTGATGTCTCAGAGAATTGAGTCATGGGGAGTAGACAGGAAAGTGGAGTGAGGGAACAGGCTAGCCATGATTGTACTTGTTCAGTTGAGTAGGTTTGAGGGAGCTGAATAACTGATTCCTACTACTATTTCTTACATCATAATTTTTACATAACTGCTTGTATGACTTAATTTAGAAAAACAGAAACCTGGATGTTTTAAAGGGAGAGGGAATTGGCACAACTCCAAGCTCTGGAAATCATGGCAGATAGGATTCTAAAGTGGGATATGTGCAATAACGAAGAACACCAACAGAAAAGATGCCCAAGAGAAATAGCAACAGACGATTAATTTAATTGAAGTGTCATTGCTACATGCATGTCAATGCTGCAGAATAGTTGTATGCAGTCGACAGTCCACTACAGTTGCAAACACGCATTATTTCTGAAACCGTATATCAGATATGCCACTTCAGACTCTCCGTCCTTGCCGAGTTATTTAATTTAGCCACATCAGTGGCAACACAAAGGTTCAGACTTTAAATGTCTGAGGTGATGCCCCAAAGCAGCTCACCAGATCTCACTCCAGACACAAAGGGACCCAATAAAGAAGTAAAGCCTAAATACTTTGTCTATCCCAATGGAGAAACTTACCTCCAAATTCTGTTTAAATATTCTTAAAGCTACTGGGCCCAGGTAGATGATTGGAAGTCTGGCCTCCTGGGGATTTGGCTGGTTTAATTGCTTGAGGAACATTCAAAGCTCGTAAAATCCCACCTGAGGCCAAAGAATTCTGTTCTGTGAGCCTCACCTACCCCAATTCTGGGGCAGGCACACCAATAAAATTCTGGCCTATCATTCATCTTTGCTCCATCTCTTTTAATACCTTTGATAAACAAAAATCAGTCACAGGTTTAGAGAAAACAATTGATCTGGCATCAACTGCCATTTGCAGAAGACTATTCCAACCTTCTGTACTCAGAAGTGTTTCCCAATTTCACTCCTGAATGGTCTTAGCTCTAATTTTCAGATTAAGTCCTTCAGTCTCAGTCAGAAGAAACCATTTTCTTTTACCTACCCTACTTGTCTACCTTCTTGAAAGCGTCAATCAAATCACTCATTAATCTTCCAAATTCCCAGCTGATATTTTCTAACTGAAGAGGCAGCAGATCAATATATTTGATAAAATAACAAAAGGAACATTACAACCCTTAATCATCCTCTCTCCAAATTGGATTAACAGAGGACAAAGAGACACGCTACATTCTGTATTACACCATGACAAACCACACAAAGACAACTTGACTACAATTGGAAATCTCTTTTGTATGTGAAGTGCACTTCAAGCAAATGACTGAGACACCCTGCTTAAATGTCAAGCTGTCAGTACAATGAATGAATGCCAGATAAATCAGCAATGTATTCCAAATACTGTTTGCATAGCCTCCCGAGTATTAGAGAGCCTTTCCTACACAAATGAACGTTACTCAATAGTTTGCATTCTTCAGTACAACAGACAAGCAAAAACTTTCATTAAAAGTATATTTAACTTGTGCTTAGCAACTAGGAGTCTGAGAGAGTGACCAATTCTGACAGCACTTGTCACCAGGATGCCACTAAGATCAACTGGCAGGTTCATGAAATAGTCCAATTATACAGTGAAATACATCCAATTATAGATCCTGTCCTTCAAAACAAGGTGTGTCTGGAGACAGTACTTTGAGCAATAACACCAAGTCTGCTGCTACTAGTGGGGGAAAAGCATATTTGACATAGGATTTTCTTCTCAAAAAGAAGCCAAAGACATTCCCAAAAAACTGATTTAATTCTCCACGATCTATAAATGCAAATAGAATCATGGAGAACACAATGCAAATATTCATAATGATTGAAGAAGGTAGCTGCATATAGTTACACTCTCAGGGACAATATCCTGCTCACCTCACTCTTAGATGGTTCCTGAAGGTAATGAAACTCTTTGTGAGAATGGGAAAGCCAGCTAATACAACAGTATCAGCTATCCAAAAGAAAGCAGTAGAAGCAGTTATGTTTGAAAATCAATAAATGTGAAAATCTGATGACTCAGACTCCTCAGCAACTATAATTAGTCCTGGGTTCTCAGTCAGAAAACCCAACTGCTTAAGTTTGGTCTTTTCCTTCTTCAGTATTAGTACAAGAACAGGATGTATAAAATTGAAAAGCAATCCAGATAGCTCAGAGGAACATAGGGACTCAAACAGAAGCAGGCCATTTGATTCTTCGAGTCTGCTCCATTAATCATTAAGATCATGGCTTGTCTAGTTTTGTGATTTCAGCTCCACTTTCCTATCTGCACTCCCCAAGCCTTCAACTCCTTTGCTGTTCAAAAACATGTCCATTTTAGCACAGATTGAATTCAGAGACACAGTTCTATTACCTTCTGGAAGGTTTGGCTTGGAGGGGTGGAGGGAGATGGCGGGGTCGAAAGGAGAGAAGTGCAAACACCAATAACCTTCCAAATAAAAAAAAACACAGGAACAGGCCCTTCAACCCTCCAAGCCTGTGCTGTTTATGATGCCCTAAGCTAAAAAAGCTTCTGTCCCTACTCAGACTGTATCTCTCTATTCCTGTACCCATCCAGATACCTCTTGAATGTCAATGTGCCTGCTTCCATCGCCTCCTTTGGCAGCATGTTCCAGGCCCTCACCATTCTCCGCGTGAAAACCTTCTCCCTCACATATCCCCCTAACTTTCCCCTCTTATTGTGTGGCCCTTGTAACGACATTTCCATCCTAAGGAAAAAGCTTTTAATAGTTTTGTAGACCTCGATCAGGTCTCCCCTCCAGCCTCCATATTTCCAGTGAAAACAATCTTAGTTTACTCAGTCTCTCCTCATAGCCAATACCCTCAAGATGAGACAACATCCATTGAGCCTTCTTTACACTCCATGTCCTTCTGGTAGTATGACGACCTGAACTGCACGCAATACTCCAAGTACAACTCACCAAGGTTTTATATTCTGCAATACGAACTGCCAAATTTTGCACTCAACACCTCACCTGATGAAAGCAAGCATACTCATGTTCCCTCTTAATCATCCTGGCCACTTGTGTTGCCAGTTTTAGGGAACTGTTGACCTGCACGCCCAGATCTCTGTAAATGGCAGAACCCTTGGGGACTTTTAATAGTATAATTCACACCAAAATTTGATCCTCCAAAATACATCATCTTGCAGTTGTCCAGATTAAACTCCGTCTGTCACTTCTGTACCCAAGTGTCAAAACTATCTATATCCTATATTTGGGAGCAATAAATTCTCCTCAATTCGTTCTTAAAAGGGGGGACATCTTATTTTTAAACTGTGTCTGCTAGTTTTAATCTCCCCCACAACAGGAGATATCCTCCAGGTATCCATCCTATCAAAGCCCCTCTGGATTTTATACATTTCAATAAAGTCACCTCTCATTCTTCTAAACTCCAATGGGTATAGGCCTAACAAGTTCAATCTTTCTTATAAGTTAAGCTCTTCAAACCAGGAACAAGTTGAGTGAACCGTCCCTGAATTGTTTCCACAGCAATTATATCATTTTTTCAAATAACAAGTCCAAAACTACACACAGCACACCAGATACAGTCTCACCAAAACCCTCTACAGCTGCAGTAAAACGTCCTTTTTTTCATATTCTGTTCCTTGTGCAGTAAATACCAACATTCCATTTGCTTTACTCATCACTTGAGGTACCTGCGTACTAATTTCAAGTGATTCACGTACCAGGATACCTTAATCCCTTAGTACCATTGGATTCTGCAATCTTTCTTCATTTAACTAGTATATTGCTATTCTATTATTCCTGATGAATGTTGTTGGTTCTGTATCTTTGTACTAAAACATTTCTGGGTTCTGGGGAGCTGCTTCTGGAGGCAGAAATATAAAAACATAAAAAGACAGGAGCAGGAGGTGGCCACTTGGCCCTTCAAACCTGCTCTGCCATCCATCACAATCATGGTTGGTCATTCAACTCAATTGCCTAATCCTGCTTTCTCCCCGTAATCTTTGATTCCATTTGCCCCAGATGCTAGATCTAGTTGCCTCTTAAATATATTGAATATTTCAGCATCAACTACTTCCTGTGGTAATGAATTCCACAGGCTGACCACTCTGGGCGAGTCTCAGACTGTGACCCTTGGTTCTGGACACCCCCACCAGCGGGAATATCCTCCTTGCATCTACCCTATCTAGTCCTGTTAGAATTTTATAAGTCCCTATGAGATCACCACCCCACCCATTAGTCTGAACTCTAGCAAAAACAATCCTAATCTAGTCAATCACTCCTCATACATCGACCCTCCATTCCTGGAATCAGCCTAATAAAATGCTGCCTTGGACCCTGTTTATCATTCCTTTTCACTCCAATTATGACAGAGTTGGTGCAGCAGATTGCAAAATGCATTCCACAAGGTCTCCCGGACACCCAAATAATCAGAACTCAAAAATCCCTGGAGATTAGTCAAGGAGGACAGTGGGGCAACAAATATCTTTCACTGCATGCTGCTTGTGGATACCACTCTCCTCTAGGGCAGCTTCTGGAGACTGGAGGAGATAGATTTCAATAGTTTATAGCATGTCTTTAATCTCGCATCTTAATGCTAGGAAAGGAGCACCAAATCTATCAGGCATCACAAGATGAACAGCTACTTCTGTCCACAGCAAGCATTAAGGTACCTTCTGCAAAACTCTGAAGTATTGTTGGAATGCTTGCAATGGAGCTGCTTTTTAACGCCAGCTGGTAACTGTGCTCAGTGTCAGCAATGCTTACTCAAATCAAACACCAATTAACCAGATGTCTACTGATTGCCTATTATTAACACAGCATTATTTGATGTTCCCTCAAAGTCATTATGCGGAATGTCAACCTACAGGAGGTTGCCCAATAGATATTGCCATCGCCCCTTGGGAGTAAAACACTGGGCTGCAGTACTATCTAAATATCTAGTGAAGGAAATAGGCTCTGTGCTGAGGAAGAGCAGGGCAGCACAGTGGTTAGCACTGCTGCCTCACAGCATCAGAGATCTGGTTCAATTCCTGGCTTGGGTCACTGTTTGTGCAGAGTTTACACACTCCTCCTATGACTGAGTGGGTTTTCTCCGGGTGATTCGGTTTCCTTCCACAGTCTCAAAGGCGTGCAGGTTAGGTGCACTGGCTATGGTAAATTCTCCATGAATCCAGACACTGGAGTATGGTGACTAGGGGATTTTCACAGTAACTTCATTGCAGTATTACAGTAATAAACAAACTTTTTAAACTTTTAAGCTGAGTGTGAAAGACAAAAGGGAGAAACTGATTGATTAGGCTGTAAAAGCTTCTTACTGGCATTCTGGAATTTCATCACAAGAAATGTAAAATATAAAAAACAATAGTCAATGAACCTAATGAACTGCAATGAATTATAACATCACATAAAACTAGAGGATTCCACTCTGTAACAAAGATATTGAAGGCAAGTGAACATTCACAGCATGTTTTTCCTCCCACCACATCAAAGACAGCTTGTATTTATATAGCACCCTTGATGTCCCCAGGGTGTTTTCCAGGAGGGATGACAAAATAATTTTAACACCACGCCACAGGAGGAGGTACAAGGGAGGATCATGTTTAACCTGTGAGGTAACAGAGGGCTGATGAGGATAATGCTGTTGGTGTGATGCATTTGATGAAGTGATACATGACCCGTGAGCAAAGTTCAAGCTCATGGAATCACAGGGATAAGTGACAACTTGGACACAAAGCTGGCTGAGTGACAGAAAATAGAGTTATTTTTCCAGACTGAGAAAAGGTGGAGAACGGTGTCCCCCAGGGATCACTGTTAGAACCGCATTCTTCCTGATATACATAACACATGTGGCACAACTTCAAGAGTTGCAAATACTACGAAATTTGGAAAGTGAACTGCGCAGAGCATAATGTAGAACTTCAAAAGGATGTGGACAAGTTGATGGAGTGGACTGACAAGTGGCAGATAAAATTTAATGCTAAGTGCAAAGTGATTCATTTTGGAAGGAAGATACTGGAGAGACAAAGTAAAGGCTACATTTCTAAAAGGGACACAGATACAGAGGGACCTTGGATGTAGATGTGCATAAATCATTTAAAGTGGCAGACAGATTGAGAGTAGTTAATAAAGCATACAATGTTCTTAGTGAGGGCATAGAGTACAAAAGCAAGGCAGTTAGGTTAAACTACTATGAAACATTGCACCCAGTTTTGAGTAACAGTTTAGGAAGGTTGTGATGGAAGTAGAGAGGATACAGAAAAGCATTCACACAAATGACTCAGTAATGTGGATAGAAAGAAGCTGGGACTGTTCTTCCTACAGAAAGTTGAGAGATTTGATGGAGGCATTCAAAATCATGATGAATCTGGACAAAGTAGAAGGGGAGAAAACCACTCCCATTACTGTAAATATCAAGACAAAGAGGGGACAGATTTAAGACCACTGGCAAAATAAGCAATGGCAACAGGAGAAAAACCTTTTTTCATGCAGCAAACTAATTAGGATCTGGAACATGTTGCCCATGAGTAGTGGAGGCAGGACCAATGGAAACACTAAAAAGGAGAACCTGATCATCTGAAAAATGAAAAAACTGCAGGGCAACAGGGAAAAGCCAACAGGTGCACAAGGTGAACTATTTCTTCAGAGAGCTGGCAAAGAGAAGACAAACTGAATAGCCTCTGTTGTAAGAATGCTTTGATTCTAAGATCTAAAACTTGGTCAGTGAGGTTGGTCTTAAGTGGAGTCTTAAAAGGGAGGTGGGTTACAGGGGTTGATAGGTATAAAAAGGGAGAATTCCAAGGGCTTGATGGCAGCATGCACAACTACCAATGAAGAAAGTAAAATCAGAAATACACAAGGAGTCAGAGCTGAAGGAGCATAATGTTAGTGGGTTGTAGAGCCAGAGGAGATTCCAACAATAGGGAAGGGTGAGATCATGGAGAGACTGAAAGCAAGAATGATTTATTTTTTAAAATGGCCATACTTAACTATCAGTGTAGATCAGTAAACAGGCAGCAATGGGTGAACTGAACTTGGTGCAAGTTAAGACTTGGGCAGTAGAACTTTGGACAACCTATGGAGATTCGAATATGGAAAGGCAGCAATGAGTTTGTACAATTAGTCAAGTCCAGATGTAGCAAAGGCATAAATGAGGCTTTCAGCAAACGATGAGCTGAGGCAAAGGAACAGTCAGGTAGAAGTACACAGCAGTCTCAATGTTGGTGAGAGATGGAGTTGCTGATTTCAGGCGAAGCTGGAGTTGGGGGTTCGGCTAAGCTACAACTAAATTTGGTGCTACAGCATCACAAAACCACCTGAGTTATTAGCTCTTTGAACTGATATTCTACAGGGAAAGCATGTGGATGTAATCAGGTTGTTGGCATTCATTCCCGGTGCTGGAATGAATCTCTGCAAGGTTCAGCATCTTCAGTGTCAAGTGGAAGAGAGCCACATGAAGAAATAGGAAAAAAGAGCACAATGTTACCTTCAAAGGAAATGCTGTCTTTAAAATAAAACACCACTCACCTCCTTCCCAAAGCCCGTGATTCATGCTGGGATAGTCTTTCAAGGGTGGAAGATAAACAAGAGGTATACAAATGTCAAGCATTATCTGACAAAAGTAACTGCTCTTTAATGACTTCAGCCAAGAGAACGATATGTACAGCTAACCTCAGCCAGCTGAGCCCAGATTAAAGCTCAACAGGAGTGAATTTTTATTCCTCAGCAAGTGTCTTTATGGTTATAAGGGTTATTAAAGCAACTCCAAAAAAATTAACATTTTCCTTAATGAATGGATGGATGCTGTACTCTTCCAAGGTAATCATTGACATGCAGAGCATTGTGAGCAAACTTCACCAATATGAGCAGTGATCAGCGTGAAGGGGTGTGACTGGTTTAAAGCTAAGGGGAGTGCAGTGGGAAGCTTAAAGTCTCTCAATAGTCCCTGAGGTCTCAATCCACAACTTCCTTGGATGCAATGCCAAAATAAACCTGGGTCATCTGGATAGTGCAGATCGTACTGAGTACTTGTGCAATACATACTGGACTGGAGGATACCTTTAACCTACGGATGGACGAGTATTCGTCTCAAGCAGTGGGACTAGGAAAAAAACATGTATTACAAGGATTCTCACCGCAGTTTTCATTCGCAATTGTTTATTCCTCCAGTCAAACTTCTTCCATCATAAGCGAGACACCAGCATGGCAGCCGCAGTGGGGCACTAGCACCACACTCTAGTGGGACAGACCTATTCCCAACAGTACTGTGCACATATGTCTCCCAATGCTCTTCATACAAAACATCTAGATACTGACACTCAGGAATCTCATGAATAAATCATACTCTCAGGGCTTTTTCAGAATTAGTTTCCCAAATCAGCGTCAACTCTCAATCAGCAAAGTGAAGAAAAGTGTTATTTGAAAGTGTTATTAAGTGGGCACTTATTCAGCAATAACCTGCTTACTGATACTCCATGTCCTATCAGGGCCAAATAGCTCATGACACATTACAGACTTTTGCGCAGACATGAACAAAAGAGCTGAATTCCCAAGGTGACTGATTGCCCTTGTCATCAAGGTCACATTTAACTCAGTGTGACAGAAGAGCTCTCTAACAAAGATGAAGTTAATTAGAATTAGGGGGAAATCTTTTCTCAATCATTTTAGTCCCTGTACATCACTGGAATTCCCTAGGTCAGTGGCCAAATTTCAAACATCAGCTGTTTCATGAATGACATTCCTTTCATCTTAAGGTCAGAAGTGGGGATGATCGCTGAGGATCGCACAAAGTTCATCTCAATTCTTGATTCCTCAGGTACAGAACCAGTCCACACCACTATAAACAACCAGGCCAACATTCAGGTTTGAATTGATAAGTGATAAGTAATATTTTTGCCACAAAAGAGTACAGCAATGATACAAGACAGAATGTAATCTTGATATTTAATGGCATCACCAGTGCTGAATCCCCTTTCAACATCCTGGAATTTACCATTAACCAGGACCTGAACTGAATCAATCATACAAATAATATGGCTAAACAGCAGGTCAGATGCTGGAAGCACTTGATGAATAACTCATTTTCTGATTCTCTGAAGCCTGTCCACCACCCAAGAAACACAAATCAGAAGTGTGACAGAATGCTGTTCACTTGTCTAAATGAGTGCAAAGCCAAAAATACTCAAGAAACTCTACATCAGCCAGATCAAAGCAGCCCACTGGAGCCCCATCCATCACTGATTCACGGTGACAGTGTACAATATCCAAGATGCACTTCAACAACTTGCCAAACCTTTCTCAACACCAAAGTTGGTCAGAGATAGCAGACACATGGGAACATACCACCTGCAAGTTCCCCTCCTATCCACACACAATCCTGACTTGGGTCAAAATTGTCAGTTCTTCACTGTTGCTGGGTCAAAGTCCTGAAACTCCCTTAACAGTAGTACCCACGTCATAATGAAATCACTAAAGTTGACTCCCACTATCCGAACAATTAGGCAATTAGGAATGGACAGGGATCTCACATCTCATGAACAAATAGAACACAAATAAATAAAAACAGTATGCCAGTAGCAGAACTTTTCTTTCAGCATTTAATGTGCCTGCATTTACTGCTCATCTCTAGTTGCCCATGTTCAGAGGGCATTTGAGAGTTAACCATACTGCTGCGGTTCTCAAATCACATGTAGACCAGACCAGGTAAGGGCAGCAGATTTCCTTCTCTAAAAAGACATCAGTGAACCAGATGAGTTTTTCCAACAATGGTTTCTTGATCATCAGTAAATTCTTAATTCTGTTTCTTCAAAAAGGAATTCTTCAAAATGCAGTTAAACATACAACACTTACTGCAACTTATAAATCAAAAAAAATTAATAAAGAAACTCATTACTCCAAATTTAGGGTCTCACCCTGGGCCACTCCAAACTCCCTACAATTCTACTTAATTACTTATTTATAGTGAATCAGGTGGTCAGCTGACTACTGCATCACTAATTGGTTCCATGGTTTACTGGGTCAACTGACCCTTACATCTTGTTCCCATTGGTCACATTACATCCATACAAAGTTGTCATTGGTTATCTTCTAACAAATTCCAGATTTTATAATTCAAATTTCATCATCCAACATGTTGGGATTTGAACTCAGGTTCTCAGAGCTTCATCCTGGGATTCTAGAATACTAACCTAGCAACAATAACACTACGTCTCTGAAAATAATGTGCTAAAATACAATGAAATACAGAAAATTAATGTAGGGGACACACGAAGGGCACCAATGAGGAAACCTGCTGTCCAGGAAACAATAGCATGGGGGAAAACTGACGAGAAATCAACAGCTGGTGATTGCAAGTGAAGACAAACACAAACTAATAACATCTCTCTCTCCAAGCACTGTCCATTTAACAGAGATAATATAGACAACTGTGTTGAGATTTTGATATAGTAGCCCCATCCACAGGTAAACATTACACATTGGGCATAAACAAAGGAGAAGCCTTTGATTTGGTGTCTTACTTCCCAAATAAATGAGACTTACAAAATTCCAACAGGACGAGACAAGGTGGATGCAGGAAGGATGCTGCCGATGGTGGGAGAGTTCAGAAGTAGGGATCACAATCTGAGGATTCAGGGTAGACCATTTAGGACAAAGGAAATATTTCTTCATCCAAAGAGCGGTGAGCTGTGAAATTCATTACCACCGGAAGTAGGTGATGCCAAAACATTGAATATATTCATAAGGTGGCTGGATATAGCACTCGTGGCAAATGGGGTCAAAGGTTATGGGGAGAAAGCAGGATTCGAAACTCACGTCTGAGAGAGTTTCCTTTGGGTATACCAGTTCCCTCCCACATTCCAAAGATGTACGTGGGTTAAATTGATTGGCCATGCTAAATTGACTCTAGTGTTAGGAAAGTAGCAGGGTAAATATGCAGAGTTACAGGAATAGGGCCTGAGTGGAATTGTGGTCAATGTAGACTTAATGGACAAAAGCCCCCTTCTGCACCATAGGGATTCTATGATTCTATATGCCTACGTGAATTTCATCGAGCTGCTCCAGTTTCCTCCCATTGTTTAAAGACATGCTTTTTGATAGGGGAAACAACATTGGTCTAGCGAGCCATGCCATATAAAGGTAGCCTTGAATGGACTCACCTGAAAGTAAAGTTTATTTATTAGTCACAGGTAAGGCTTTCATTAACACTTTAATGAAGTTACTGTGAATTTCCTCTCGTTGCCACGGTGTATGTTCAGATCAATGCATCTAATCAGCACGTCTTTCATACTGTGGGAGGAAACCAGAGCACCTGGAGAAGCCCATGCAGATAGTGACCCAAGCCAGGAATCGAACACAGATCCCTGGTGCTGTGAAGTAGCAGTGCTGACCATTGTGCCACCACCACAGAGACTGCTTCCAGAGTCTTCCTAAGCAGCAAAATCTCACAATGGATGTGCCCAGCCTGACTGCCATGCTCCAGGAGACTACTGGAGTGGTAAAGTTCAGAGCAAAAGATTTCTTTTCTTCATTTCTCCACAAGGAAATTTATTTTTTGTAATGCACTGCTTTGCCAGCAGCAAGCTTTTGCATAAACAAGAACCGTGGAGTGTTTATACTAATCCTCCCAAAGTAAACAGCCAGCTTTAACGGGGATGGTTTCTGAAGGGGTTTGCTGTCTTGAGATGACTGCAGATGTCAACATTTAACTGCAATGGAGCCATGTTTCTGTTACTCAAGTGTTTGTTCTGTTAGAAGCCAAAATCTAGTCACATGACATTTACGTAAGGGGGCACAGGAAGAAATGTGATTTTAATCGTACTTTATCAAACACAACAACCAAAACTATTATTGTACCCTGAAAGACACAGAAGCAAATATGACAACAATAAATATCACCCGAGTCATCTGCTATTTACATTCCAAAGTTGTTTCCCATATCATAGGGCACACCGCTCAGGATTATTGCTAAAAGGCCTCTGCACCAATCTTCTCTGGCACGTACTTACCAAGCAACAGTTCATTTATTTCAAGCGGTGAAGATAATCTGAATTCCAGCAGTAGTGAGCATCCAGGAAGTGTGTTCCAGAGCCCTGGTTGTTTTGTTGCTTGTGGTCCGGTGAAGACTGACTCCTTCACTCACTCAATATAAACGTTTCCACGTTTGTTAGCAGGCCTACAGACTTAGGCTTTTGATCGGAGGCTCCCTTGTCTGAACAGGCCCACCACAGATGTACGATGGGCGGGCGCAGTGCAGACACACCTCAACTTTTGTGATTGGACTAATTTTAGAAAACAAATTGCCAAATTGGCCCATCCATCCATTAAGCAGTCAAACTGGTTTGCACAGCAGGCCATATTTACAAGTCAACTGAAAAGTCAGTTGTACAGTACACACAAATTATTCTTTATCTATCCTATGTTCTCCACCAACATCTCCCCAAAGTGTCATTAAAAGCTGCTATTTCAATCTATACCCTCAGCAATCCTACCCAGCGATTCAACCAAGGAACAGGGGATGCCATATTTATGCTGCAGCAAGCATTTGCTTCCTGCTTCAGAACTGAGCTTCAAATGCTAGAATCTATCCATCACAGATCACTTCCATCTTCACATCTGTGCCAGCCATATGCCTCATTTGTCAAACTTCACCACTGAAAATCATCCATCATACCTCAGCCCTGGCAGTGTTCAGAACTAACAGTGTTGAGCTCATCACTTCCTCTTGTCACTGACAGACATTTTCAAATTCTGCTTCCAACTTCAGCCACGGTACTTGCAACTGCTTCCCCGTTACTGATTTGTACTCACCTTTCCAACCCTTTTCTCCTCCACTAGTGCACATTCTTTTGTTTTTTTTTTGCAGCCTTAAATCCTCCTAGGCAGTAACAGCAGGAGATTCTCCTGGTCAGCTGTACTGCAGAATGCAGCAGTAAAGCACTGCAATACTTTGCCAAGTGTCATCATGAACCAATCTAATGGAAACCCATGGTCACCAACACCTCCTTAGAACATGGTGCCTGAAGCAGGAGAAGCCTTCAACTAAAGAAAGCACTGCAGATGCTAGAAATCCAAATATAGCTGAAAGCACAGAGTCGCATTTAACATCTGTGATTAGAACTTGTCTATGCCTTCTGCAGATGCTAAACTTGTGTTTTCCCAGATTTTGTTATTTATATTTCAGATTTCCAAAACATGCAGCTTTCCTTTTCAGTTCAAAGCAGATAACTCTTCTTATATACTCACAAATGTAAAAACACAGCTGGAATGGAGGTTACTGTTGGCAGTTCAGTGACAGCACTCTCACCTCCAAGTTAGACATCTGAAAGTTTAAGTCCCACCACACAACTTAAATACATAACCCAGGTTGACACTCAGTGTGATGTCTATTCTAGATTTTTTCTATTTGGGTGCAGTTTATTCATTTCACTGTTGCTTCCTTTAATTAGAGTGCAGCTGCACATGCTTGGCATCTTAAATGGGACAAGAAATAGGTGGCACAGTAGTGCAGTGGTTAGCATGCTGCCTTACAGCACCAGAGACCCTGGCTTGAATCACTGTGCGGAGTCCGCACATTCTCCCAGTATCTGCATGGGTGTTTTCCTGTTTCCTCCCACAGGCCAAAAAACATACTGGTTAGGCGCATCGCCCATGTTAAATTCTTCCTCAGCGTATCCAAACAGGTGTGGCGACTAGGGGATTTTCACAGTAACTTCACTGTAGTGTTAATTGTGACACTAATAAACTAAGTTTGTAAAGAGCCTGTGCAAAACCTTCGACATGCAATGGAGTGGAAATGTTGGTGTTGAGACAGAGCAAAGATTAAACTAGAAACATGTCTTACGTTTGGGAGGATGTGAAAGAACCTGTCATGCCATTTGACTAGCAGCAGGATGTCCTCCCAGAGCCTTGGCCAACATTTTTTCCCTTAACCAACAGCAACAGCAGATTAACTAGTCACCCAATTTAGAAAATAAGATTTGAAAATGCAGTATATGAAGAATTTGAGATACTGGCGAGCGTAGCTTGACTTGGCAGGAACAAGTACTCTGGGTTCCCGAAGCTCTCCCACCATCGAAAGGCATTCCTTGTCACTCTTCTGCGTCTGTTGGAGACTAATTGACCAGTGTGATTGTCAACAACTCCATTTTCATTACAACTTGCAGCTACCAGGATGGTGAAAGGACAACTGGATGGTCCTTGGTCTTGTTTCATCCAATTATTCCTCTCACTGTTTTTTAATACTTTGGAGGAACAAAGTGGCTGCTACACTCACCCCAACTGCAATATTACCTCATGTAGGGCAGCATGATGGCACAACAGTTAGAGCTGCTACCTCAGTGCCAGGGACCTGGGTTCGATTCCCAATTTGGGTCACTGCCTGTGCGGAGTAGAAAATTTTTCCCTTGTCTGCATGGGTTCCCTCCAGATGTTCTGGCTGCCTCCCACAGTCTAAAGTTTAGGTTTAGGTTGACTGGCTATGCTAAATTGCCATCTAGTGTCAGGAGGACTAGCAGGTTGATTACATAGGGTTACGGGATTAGAGGGTATTGTGGTCGGTGCAGACCAGGTGGGCCAAATGGCCTCCCTTCTGCACTGTGGGAAGTCTATGGATTCTATGAAATATTATTTGTCTCTCAGCACCAGGCATCCGGGTTCAATTTGAGCCTTGGATCACTGTGTGAGAGGAATCTGCACATCTTCCCCGTGTCTGCACAAGTTTCCTTCAGGTGCTCTTGGTTACCTCCCACAGTCCAAATATTGTTGGTTGGGTGAATTGGCCATGCTAAACTGTCCCTTAGTGTCCTAGGATGTGTAGACTAGAAGGAAGTTAACAGGGTATTGTGAGGATAGCGCTTGAGTAGGATTGTCAATGCAGACTCGATGGGCCGAATGGCTTCTTTGCACACTGCAGGGATTCTAAAATTCTATTGCACAAATACTGAGAATTTCCGACAGACGCATTAAGGTTCTTGCAAGTCAAAGCTTTTCTGTCCAGATTCTGGAGCTCTGACGTCTGCTGTTTGTACCAGTTGCAAGGGAAGACTGGCCATGATATCTGTGTTCTCAACTGCCCATGTTGGCCCAGAATGCAGTGCAACATACACGATATGAATAGATGAAACGAAGCAAGCAGTGCTTGGAAACTCTCCCCTCCACACCCAGGAAGTGAAACAGTCAGCAGGCTGCACAGATAGCCCTGCCTCTCAAAACTAATCTCTTCAACCATCAGCAAAGGTTAAAGCTATGCCTACCTCCAACAGATTTGATTTGTTAAGTGTGCATTATCTTACACAGATGGAAGGATGCCAGCTATAAGGTTTGCGAGACCCAGATCAACACTGTTCCTTTCAGCTGTACCTTGCATCTAACTAAATCTTCCTCTGCCTCTTAAAACAGCAGCACCTCTCTCATCCCTTCAGCTACTTTTCTTTTGCACCAAGATCTTCGAGCAGTGCGAGCTGATAGCCACGAATCTCAGCCCCTATCATTCCTATTAAAGCTGGGAAAATCTACCCTCCTGAACCTAGATCAAGAGAACCTGCTAATATTTAATTATGGAGTATCACACGCAAGATCAATCCTGCTCTCCCAACATCCACATACATACAGAGCACATATTACATATTCACCTCTGCCACAATATATAGGAGTAATCAGCCTATAGTAACCAATAACTTGCATTTTTATAGCGCTTTTAGCATGTAACATCCCAGAACACTTCAGAATGCAAAATATTAAAACATGACCTGGAGTCAGTGTACGATATAAAATACTCACAGATCTCAGCTTATCACTGAAATAAAATTAAAAGATGTTGAAGGAAAAGGTAGGAAAAAGGTAAAAGTGCAGAAGCTGTAGATCCTGCCAAGCTATTGAAAAATTCCTGAAAGGCATTCGCCTGACACATACCTAGTGGTGCTGTTACTGTGCCAGAAAGCAATATGTCAGTACTGGCTCTGTGGGTAGCACTCCTACTGAGTCAGAAAGGTGCAGGCTACAATCACACTTTAGAGACATGAGCACAAACATTTAGGTTGACTCTCCCAGCTGAGTGTTGTGGGAGTGCTGCATTGTCTAATAGGTGCGAGCTTTCAGAGGAGACATTCACCTAAGGCTCCAAATATTTGCTCAGGAATTTGTGAAAGATCACACACCACTATTTTGAAGGACAGGAGAGTTTTCCCTGGTGTCCTGGCAACATCTAACCATCATCAGCTTGCCGTTTGTGGGAGCTTGATGTACATTGCAACAACGATTGCACTTCCAAAGTGACTCATTGCCTCTAGGACACTTTAAAAGAACACTTGCATTGATGTAGCACCTTCCACAACTCAAAAATGCTTCTCAGCCAATTAAGACCCTTTGAAGCAGTTACTTTTTTTTGTTTGAGTTGTTCTTTATTGAACTGAGGGGCTTGCTAGGCCAAAGGAGAGGAGCAATTAAGAGTCAAACACATTGCTGCACAGTTGGAGTCACATACAGAAAACATAGAAGATAGGAGGAGGAGGCAGCGGCGGCCATTTGGCCCTTCAAGCCTGCTCCACCATTCATCACAATCATGGCTGATCATCGAACTCAATATCCAAATCCTGCTTTCCCTCCGTAACCTTTGATTCAATTTGCCCCAAGTGCTATATTTAGCCACCTCGAATACATTCAATGTTTTGCAGCAACTACTTTCTATGGTAATGAATTCCACAGGCTCACCACTCTTTGGTGGAAGAAATGCCTCATCTCCATCCTAAATGGTCTACCCTGATTCTTCAGACTGTGACCCCTGGTTCTGGACTCTTCCACCATCGTGAACATCCTCCCTGCATCTACTCTGTAGTCTAGTTAGAATTTTGCTAAGTGTCTATGAGATCCCCCCTCATTTGTCTGAAATCCAGTGAAAACAATTCTAACCTAGTCAATCTCTCCTCATACATCAATCCAGTTATTCCCAGAATCAGCTTGGTAAATCTTCACTGCACTGCACTCCCTCAACAGCAAGAACATCCTTCCTTCGAAAAGTAGACCAAAACTGCATACACTACACTAGGTGTGGCCTCACCAAGGGATGTGTATAATTGAAACAACACATCCCTATTCCTGTACTCAAAACCTCTTTCAACGAAGGCCAACATACCATTTGCCATCTTTACAGTCTACTGTATCTGCATGCTTACCTTTAGCAACTGGTGCACAAGGACACCCACATCATGCTGCACATTCCCCTCTCCCAGTTTATGGCCATTCAGGTTTTTGCTTCCAAAGTGAATAACTTCACGTTTATCCAAATTATACTGCACCTGCCATTGAGTCGTCCAATCACCCAACCTGTCCAGGTCATCCTGAAGAATCTCTGCATCTTTGTCACAGTTTACGTTCCCACCCAGCTTGGTTCATCTGCAAACTTTGAGATGTTACACTTTGTTCCCTCATCCAAGTCCTTTACATAATGTGAAAATCTGGGGTCCTAGCACCAATCCCTGTGGCATCCCTGCCAATTTGAAAAAGACCCAATAATTCCTACTCTTTGTTTCCACTCTGCCAACCAGTTTTCTATCCATCTCAATACACTTCCCCCAATCTCATGCGCTTTAATCTTGCACAATAATGTCTTACACAGAACTTTGTCAAACACTTTCTGAAAGTCCAAATATACCATATCAACTGGCTCTCCCTTGTCAACTCTCCTAGTTACATCTTCAAAGAATTGCAACAGATTTGTCAAGGCCAGACCAGTTAAAGACAGCAGATTTCCTTCCCTAAAGGGCATCAGTACCCCCAATGGGTTTTTCTTTAAATTGACAAGTTTTTATAGATGTAATAGTCACCATTACTAAGATTAGCTTTCAATTTCACAGTTTAATTGAATTTAAATTCTGCCAGCTGCCTTGATGGAATATTGGCCAGAATATCCAGAGCAAAAGCCTCTGGGTTACTAGTGACAGCGACATTGCCACAACATTACCACCTCCCCTGTAGGAGATTCTACAAACAGCTGCCTCAATGACTTTCCCTCCATAAGAATGGAAGTAGGGATGTTGGCCAATGATTATAAAATCTTCAGCAACATTCAGGGCTCCTCAGACATTGAAGAAATCCATGCCCGTATGTATCAAGACCCAACCATTGCCCCTTGACACTCAGTAACATTACAAAGGCTGAATCCCCCACCACTGACACTCTTGGGATTTACCACTAACCAGAATCTGAACTGGACTAGACATATAAATACCACAGCTGCCAGAGCAGGTCAGAGGTTCGAAATTCTGTAGCGAGTAACTCACGTCCTAGCCACTTCTGGTTTCCTCCCACAGTTCAAAAATGAGCAAACTGGGTGAATTGGCCATGCTAAATTGCCCCTTAGTGTCAAGATGTATAGGTTAGCTAGATTAGCCCTGGTAAATATGTGGGGTTATAGAAATAGGGCAGGAGAGGCAACCTGGATAATATACTAATCAGTGCAGACTCCTTCTGCACTGTACGAATTCTATGATTATAATCAATAAGGCACAAATCAGGCGTGTAATGGAATATCACCACTTGCCCAGGTGAATGCATTCAAAAGCAATCAGGCATCACAGAATCATGGAAAGTTTACAGCACAGAAAGATGCCACTTGGCCCATCATGTCAAACAGCTGAAAAATGAACCACCCAACCTAATCCCATTGTCCAACGTTTGGTCCATAACCTGCTGCCTATCCAGACACTTCTTAAATGAGTTTTCATACAATGAGTTCAAGACCCTCAACTTAAATGAAGTTGAGGAAAACATTCTACCTCATCTTTCCTGTAATCTTTCTACCAATCACTTTGCCCTGCCTTCACCCCCGATCCCCTCGCTGCGTCAGCTGAAGTAAATAGGCTCTTCCAATCCACTCTATCCAGGCCTTTCACAATTCTGCACATCTCAAATCAAATTTCCCCTCAGCTTCCTCTGTTCCAAGAGGAACAGTCCCAGTCTATCCAATTTTTCCTCATCACTGCAATTTTCCAGTCCTGGGTGGAAACATCCTCATAAATCTCTTCTGCACTCTAACACAATTACATCCTTTCTGTAATGACCTGAACTGCAAACTGTAATTGTGGCCTTACTAATGTTTTATGTAATTTCAGCATAACTTCCCGTGTTTCAGCTAATAAGTGAATAGATTCCATTTGCCCTGCTACCTTCAGGGATCTGTGGACATTCACCCCAAGTTCTCTCACTTCCCCATTGCACATTCTACTAACTTCACATCGACTGAGCAATCCTTGGCCTTACTTAACCTCCTAAAACGAATCACCTCACAATCCTTGGGTTGATTTCCATTTCCCACTTTGATATCTTCCTCCCATCAATCGTGAATTATTACTGAATCTTGTTCAAATTTCTTGATCATTCTCCTACATTTACATCCAAATCATTTATAGCACAAAAAGCAGGGGACCCAGTAACGAGCCCCATGGAGCCCCACTGGAAACGATGTTCCAGTCAGAAAAAACCTATCAAGAAAAACTTTTGTATCGAGCTTACCACATTCCCTTGGAGCCCATTGAATTTATTTAAATCAGTCTGACATTCATGACCTTGTCAAAACCCTTGCTAAAGTCCATGCAGACCACATCGACTACAGTACCCTCATCAATTCTCGTCATTACTTTCTCAAAACATTGAAACAAATTAGTCATTCCCTGAACAAATCCATGCTGACTATCCTTGATTAATCCATGTCTTCTTAAGTGATAGTTTACGCTGTCCCTCCCTCAAAATTGACCTCAATAATTTGACCACTATTGAGGTCAGTCTGACTTACCTGTAATTATTCAGATAATCCCTCACTCCTTTGTTTAAACAAAGGATTAGCAGACTCCAATCCTCCAGCACTACACTTGTATCCAGTAAAGATGGGAAAAGTGATGGTCAGACCCTCTGCAATTTCCTCCTTGGCTTCTTTCAACAGCCGTAAGCAGTTTCACAACACCAGGTCAAAGTCCAACAGGTTTATTTGATAATAAACTATCAAATAAACCTGTTGGACTTTAATCTGGTGTTGTGAGACTTCTTAGTGTTACCACAGTCCAATGCTGGCATCTCCATATCATTCTTTCAACAGCCTACAGCACATTTTATTTGGCCCTGATGATTCTTCCACTTTGAGGCTCAATACCATCCAGGAAAAAGGAGCCCATGTGATTTGCATCGCACATATTACCTCCAATATCCACTCCCTCCCTCACTGTTACATAGTGGCAGCAGTGCATAGCACCTGCAAAATGCACTGCAACACCTTTCAAATCCTCAACCAGCTGGAATGTTAAGGGCAGCACATGTGAGGACCATCACCACCTGCAAGTTCCCTCTAAGCCCAGGCTGACTTGCAGCTGTCCTTGTTCCTTCACTGTTACAGTCAAAATCCTGGAACTCCCTCCCTAACAGTACTGTGGATGTACCTACACATCTGGGACTACAGCACTTCAAGACAGCAGCCAAGCACCACCTTATAAAGGACAATGAAGGGCAGGCACCAGAAATGCTGGCATTGCCAGACACAACTATGCCCCTCAAAAGAATAAATTAACAACCAATTTGCACTTATCTCAAACAAACAGCAATGTGATTACAGACTAGATCATCTGTTCTGATGATGACGATCAAGGATTAAATATTGTTCCAGCAGACTGGGAATACAGCCTGCTTCTTCAAAATAGGAGTTATCACAGCAACAAGAGGGGACAAGTCATGCCGTTAATTTGATGCTTGACCTGAAATATAACACCTGACTCCACAGCAATCCCCTGATGTAATTCCCTGGGGTTATAGATTCCCTACAGTGTAGGAACCCATTTGGCCCACCAAGCCTGCATCAACAAAAATCCCACCCAGGCCCATCCACTGTAACCCCATGAATTGACTCTGCTAGACTAAGGATTTTAAAGTTTATTAGTCATACTAAGCTGACATCAACACTAACAAAATTACTGTGAAAGTTCACTAGTTGCCACACTCCAGTGCCTACTCAGGTACACTGAGGGAGAATTTAGCACGGCCAATACATCTAAACAACATATCTTTCAGACTGTGGGAGGAAATGTCAGGGATAAACAGAGATGTCAGGGGTAAGTTTTTCATTCAGAGGGTGGTAAATGAATGGAATCAGCTGCCATCGGTGGTAGTAGAGGCGAACTCATTGGACTGTTTTAAGAGACTTCTGGATGAGTACATGGGTTTTAATGGGGTTGAGTGATATAGATAGGCCTATAGATACAAATATGATTGGCACAACTTGTGGGCCAACGGGCCTGTTTGTGCTTCTATAAAACCAGAGCACTTGGACAAAACCCACACAGACACAGTAAAAACGTGCAGATTCCACAAGCCAGGAATTGAACCCGGGTCCCTGGCGCTGTGAGGCAGCAGTATACAACACTCAGTTGGGGTGTTGCTTTTTATGTACAGGTTTCTGGAGTGCATCACTTTCTGACTCTGTAGAACACACCGAGACATTCTGAAATTGTGAAAGGTGACATATAAATGCAGGCACGATCCTTTAGCAGCTTTCTGTGAATGCCTCCCATTTCCACAAACACACTAAGACAACCCTGCATACAAGGGGGGAACTTCAAACAAAGTTGCGCCCACCGTCTTTGAAGCGGAACCAAATGTCCCGGCTGAAGGGGTAGTCGGCGCTCTAGGCACTGCCCACTCTCCTTCCCCTCCACCCCGTGCCGGCGGCCTAAAGCCCGGCGGCCGGGCCCAGGCGGACAGACGACGCTGCCCTTTTCCCTCCGCCTTACCTGGGCGGTCAGCGTGCTGAGGCCTGAGGAAGCTAAGCGGGGCTCTCTCCCTCTCTTTCTCTATCTCCAGCCGCTGCTCCCGGAGCGACTCCGCGCCTCCCTCCCTCAGCGGCCCCGTGGGATTCTGGGAACCTCCTCTCATTTGCATAGAATCTGCATATCACAACATTCCATCACCTCCAGCACTTAAAGAGGCAGTCCACCAGGAAGTGTCAGGCAGGATTTAAAGGGGAAGGCATCATGCAAGTGTTTTTTATTCATTTGTGGGGGAATTGGCGTCCCTGGTTGGCCAACATGTATTGCTCATGATCAAGTGTAGTTTTGCTGTCCTGCATTTGGTCGAAGTCAAGAGGTTACTCTGAGGTTTCATTTAAAGCCATTTTTTAAAGCAGAATCTCAGCCTTTTGGCTAAGGTGCAAATGAGTTCAAGCCTTGGAGGGAATGCAATGCCTGCTCCAATCAACTTGGATCATGTAGATCAAGTCCAAAATAGGAAGAAGGCAGCCTCTCTTGTCAGCTTGGATCTGGAATGTCTCACTTTGTTGAGACTTTGAATTGGAATTTGATTGGATTGGATTGGATATAAACAAAAAAAAGCATTGCCCCCTCCCCATTTGCCATTGATGTGCAGATGCCAGCATTGGACTGGGGTGGGCACAGTAAGAAATCTCACATCACCAAGTTAGAGTCCTACAGGTTTATTTGGCATCACAAGCTTTTGAATTCACCTGATGAAGGAGCATCACTCTAAAAGCTCGTGATACCAAATAAATCTGTTGAACTTTAACCTGGTGTTGAGACTTCTTATTTGGAAAGATAGTTGCTGGGGCTTTGGAGTCACATGCAGGTCAGACCAGGTAGGATGGTAAATTTTCTTCCCTGAAGGACATTAGTGAACCAGAAGGGTTTTTCCGAAAATGGTTTCATGGTCATTTCAGATATTTTTTATTGAACTCAAATTCCACCAAATGCTGTAGTAGGATTTGAACCCAATTCCCCAGAACATTAGCTGAGTTTTTGGATTAATAGTCTAATGACAATACCAGTAGGCCATCGCCTTTCCAGATACATTACAGCAAGTAATTGAGAAGACAAATGGAATGTATAAAGGGCCATCAACGAAGCCAAGTCGATCATGCAAACCAGCCTCCCATCCATTGACACTGTCTGTGCCTCCCACTGCTTTAGAAAAGCAACTAGCATAATTAAAGGCACCACGCACCCTGGAAATTCTCTCTTCCATCTTCTTCATTGGGAAAAAGATGCAAAAGTCTGAGGTCACGTACCAACCGACCCAAGAATAGCTTCTCCCCTGCTGCCATCAGACTTTAGAATGGACCTATCATATATTAAGTTGACCTTCCTCTGCACTCTAGCTATGACTGTAACACTACATTCTGCACTCTTTTGTTTCCTTCTCTATGAACTGTATGTTTTGTCTGTATACAATGTTTTTGACTGTATACTAATACATGTGACAATAATAAATCAAATAATGCAGCATTCGTACAATCATAGAACCCTACAGTGCAGAAAGAGGCCCTTTGGCCCATCAAGTTCTGAGGCTGTGACTGTGTGTTCTAGATTCTCCAGCCAGGAGAACCATTTTCACTACATGTATTCTGTCAAGCCCCTTACAAATGTTATATGTTTCAATTAGATCCTCAGAACTTTGGAGAATATAGGTTTATAAAAGAGCAGCATTGACAAGTTGGGCCGAAGGGCCTGTTTCCATGCTATAAACCTCTATGACTCTACTCAATCCTTCTTCATACAACAACTCCCCACCCAAGAACCAGTCTAGTGAATCTCCATTGCATTCCCCCTTGGGAAAGATTTACATTTATAGAATAATAATCTATCCATCTGCTAAATATTTCCAACATCCTTGATTTTCATTGCAGATCAGTTCAATTTGCAGGATTTACTTATACTTACATAGTGCTGATCCTGACCTCCAACATCCCAAAGCCTTTATAGCTACTTCTGAAATTTAGACACTTTTGATACCACTGACATTTTAAAAAATCATCCAGCCTATGCCTTTCTTTATTTCAAAAGAAAAGATTTAATCAATTTTCTTTGATATGATAATTTCCCAAATAATTTCTTTCCAGAGACATATTTACAAATTTCCCTAAACGTATTACTTTTCCAAGGTATATTTCAGCCTTTCCATATTTTGGACTTTCTGTCAATAAAACAAGTCCTAATTTTTACTGTTTTTCAGATTGAAACTGCTGATTTGTTTTGGCTTCTCAGGCTAATGCTGCCTCATCTAAATTGTTCTCAGGTGAGCTGAGTCAATCCTAACTGGCCACACCTCTTCAAATAGGGAGCATCACTAGCCCTCGTCTAAAGGCAATACATTGACACTTTGTACCAGCGGTCATGTGAATGATACTGTTCGCTCAGTGAAGGGTGCAGGAGAGCATGCCAAGAACTACACCATGAATACCTAAAAATGAGATGTCAACCTGGTAAAGCCATAATGTGGAGATGCTGGTGCTGGACTGGAATAAGCACAATAAGAAGTCTCACAACACCAGGTTAAAATGCAACAGGTTTATTTGGAATCACGAGCTTTCGGAGTGCCACTCCTTCACCAGATGGGGTGAAGGAGCAGCACTCTGAAAGCTTGTGATTCTAAATAAACTGTTGCATTTTAACCTGGTGTTGAGAGACTTCTTACTGGTGAAGCTACAACACAGGACTACTATGCAAGTCAAACGGCATAAGCAGCAAACCATAGAGAGAGGTAACTGATTCCACAACAAATGAAACTCTAAAATCTACAGTCCAGCCATATCCAGCTGTGAATGATGGTGGACAACGAAACAACTCACAGGAGAAGGAGGGTCCACAAATATTCCCATCCTCAATGATTGAGGAGCCTAGCACGTCAGCGCAAAAGTTACGGCCGAAGCATTTGCAACAATCTTCAGCCAGGCGTGCAGACTGGATGACCTATCTTGGCCTCCTCCAGAGGTCCCCAGCATCACAGATGTTACTCTTCAGCCAATTTGATTCACACCACGCAATGTCAGGAAAAGGCTGGAGGCACTGCATACTGCAAAGTAATGGGCCCTGATAATATTCCGCTAATAGTACTGAAGACTTGTGCTCCAGAATTTGCTGTGCCCTGAGTCAAGTTGTTCCAGAACAGTTGCAACACTGACATCTTTCTACCCAGCAAAGTGGAGAATTGCCTATTGTGTCCTGTACACTAAAAACAGGAGAATTCCAACCTGGCCAATACTGTTCGTCAATCTACCTTAAATCATCAGTGAACGTAAGAACTAGGAGCAGGAGTAGGCCAATTGGCCCCTCAAGCCTGCTTGCCGTTCAATAAGATCATGGTTGATCTTTGTCGTGGACTCAGCTCCATTCACCCGCCCGCTCACCATAATGCTTAATTCCTTTACTGTTCAAAAATGTATCTATCCTTGCTTTAAAAACATTCAATGAGGTAGCCTCAACTGCTTCACTGGGCAAGGAATTCCACAGATTCACAACTCTTTGTGTGAAGACGTTCCTCCTCAACTCAGTCTTAAATCTGCTTCCCATTATTTTGAAACCATGCCCTCTAGTTCTAGTTTCACCCGACAGTGGAAACAACTTCCCTGCTTCTATCTTATCTATTGCCTTCATAATCTGATATTTCCATAAGATTTCCCCTCATTCTTCTGAATTCTGAGTATAGTCCCAGTCTACTCAGTGTCCCCTCAAAAGACAATTCTCTCAACTCTGGAATCAACCTAGTGAATCTCCTCTGCACCCTCTCCAGTGTCAATATATTCTTTCTCATATAAGGAAACCAAAATTGTACACGGTACTCCAGGTGTGGTCTCACCAGCACCTTATATAATTGCAACATAACCTTGTTAAGTGAAGCAGTTGAAGCTACCTCATTGAATGTTTTAAGGCAAGGATAGATAAATTTTTGAACAGTAAAGTGATGGAAGGAATCATTAACTACACAAGAGATGTGCAGGTTGGGTTGATTGGGGATGCTAAATTGCCAGTTAGTGCCAGGGGGTTAGCAGGGTAAAAATGGGATAGGGATTAGGTGGGATTGTGGTTGGTGCAGACTTGATAGGCCAAATAGCCTCCTTCTGCGTATATGGATTCTATGATCGTTCTATGAATAATCTGGTCAGTTGGAATCTGCCAGGATCACTCAGCTCCTGGCCTCCCTGCAGCCTTGGTTTAAACATGGACAAAAGACTGAATTCCAGAAGTGAGGTGAGAGTGACAGCCCTTGACATCATGGCAGCATTTGACTGAGTGCAGCATCAAGGAGCAAAACTGAAGTCAATGGGAATCAGGAGAAATCGCTCCACTGGTTTGAGTCATACTTGGTGCAACAAGAAATGGCTGTGATAATTGGAGGTAAATCATTTTAGTTCCATGACATTACTGTAAGGAGTTCCTCAGTAGAGTGTCCTGGGCCCAACCATCTTCAGCCATTTCATCAATAACCCTCCTTCTATCATACGGTCAAAGATTCATTGTTTAACTCCTTTCTTGATTCCTCAGATACTGAAGCAGTTTGTGTCCAAGATCTGGACAGCATTCAAGTTTGGTTGACAAATGGCAAGAACATTCATGCCACATAACTGCTAGGGAATGATCATCTTCAACCATCAGCCCATGACATACAATGGCATTACTCACACTGAATTCCCACGATTAATATCCTGGAGGTTACCATTGACCAGAAACTGAACTGGACTTACCATATAAATACTACAGCTACAAGAGGCTGGAGCTCTGCAGTGAGTAACTCATCTCCTGACTCCTCAAAGCCTATCCATCATCAACAAGGTACAAGTCAGAAGTGTGATGGAACTTCTCCACTTGCCTGATGTGTGCAGCTCCAAAAACACTCAAGAAGCTCAACACCACCCAGGGTAAAGCTGCCTGCTTGATTGGCACAACATCTAAAAACATCCATTCCCTCCACCACTAATGGTCAGTAGCAGCAGTGTATAATATCTACATGATGCACTACAGAAATTTACCACAGAAATACAAAATGCACTACAGAAAATCCTTAGTCAACACCTTTCAAATCCACAACCACTTCCATCTAGAAAGACAAGGGCAGCAGATGCATGGGAACACTACCACTTTGAAGTTCCCTTCCAAGTCATTCACAATCCTGAATTGGAAATGTATTACTGTTCCAACACCGTCGCTGGGTCAAAATGGCACTTCCTCACTAACAGCATTGTGGATATACCTATATGATGAAAAAGATGCCAGTGTTGGACTGCAGTAAACTCATTAAGATGAGTGGAGAAATCTGATCACCAACAGAATATATAAAGGTGCTATATTCTGTTTGTGACAGAACTCCCCACTCTCCTGACAAAGGGGCAAAGCCTTGAAAGCTAGTGGTGTTAGCTACCAAATAAACCTGTTGGACTTTAACCTGGTGCTGTGGGACTTCTTACTGGATATACTTACACCACAGCGACTGCAGTGATTCAAGAAGGCAGCTCACCACCACCTTCTCAATGGCAATTATGGATGATCTAGTCAATGATGCCCACATCCCATGAATATTATTTTTTAGAACCCTCCTCCCTCTCTAGTTGTAGTCCTACAAATTACTACCCCCAGCTCTATTCTTTCAGAGCAGGATGCTGATGGTCCCTCTTTCTGGTCTTTATGACTCCGTAGCATCCTGGGTTCTGCATTCATCAATCTCACCCACCAGAAGATGAAGGATATTTTTAATTAACTGTCAAAACATTAGATAGGATGCAGATGAGATTGATCAAAACAGTGCAGGTTTGAGAGATTTCAGTTATGTGCAGGGATTATAGAGCTGGGATTGTTCTCTATAGGGCAGAGAAGGCTAAGGGGAGATTTCATATAGAGGTTCAGATGGGTTTTCATGAGACCATACAAGGAGGAACTGTTTCCAGTGACAAGAAGGTTAATAAGCAGAAGATTCGGATTTAAGAAACTTCGTAAAACAACCTGGGAGAGAGATGAGGAGAAAAGGTTTGCTTCAATAAGCTGTTGTGAACTGGAACATGCTGCTTGAGAGGCTGGTGGAAGCAGATACAACAGTAACTTTCAACTGGGAATTGGATAAACCTTTGAACAGGAAAAAGTTGCAGGGCTACAGAGAAAGAACAGAGAGAATGGAACTAATTGAATAGCCCTTTCAAAGAATCAGCAGAGGCAAGAGGTGGGACTTTCCAGCCGCGCTCGCCCCAAAGCTGGAAAATCCCGCCCGAGTCAACGGACTTTTGAATGGTCCATGACCCACCCACTTCAACCCACCCACCTGTGGCAGCCGGGACCGACTGAAAACTTTCACCCAAGGTGAGCCCAATGGCCACCTTCTGTGCTACAACATTCAAATATATTCAGGTAATTAACCCCCATAATATCTGACCTTTTTTGGAATAAAAGTGAATGCTCGGGGAGTGTCAGGTCAAATAGTTTACAACGCAATCCTTCGAATGCCAATGGATGGTCACAACCACCTAGTGCAGCAGAATATTGTCATTCCTTACTCCCGAATACACAGGGGCACAGTGTCGTGTTATTGGAGAGATAATCAGTAAACCTGCACTAATGATCTTCAGGCACAAATTCAAATCCAAACAATCCAATTTAGTAGTGGGGGTGTGGAATGCACTACCGAGTAAGGTGGTGGGAGCAGGCACGCTAGGGTTGTTTAAGGGTCTCTTGGACAGCCACATGAGCGGTCTGCAGATAGAGGGATATATGAGGACTGTTTAAATACTTTAATTGTTTCCACAGGCTATTCGGTCCACCTTGTTGACCAACAAGGTGCATGCATTCGGCAGGTCGTGCGAGGGCTGCTCCTGGAGGTTACTTCAGGAGTGGCCTAGTGCTTCACGTCGTTAGTGTATGCTTAAACTGGACCATCAGATGGGCAACATGACAGCTCAGAGACTATCGCTGTTGCTGTGCAGACACATGGATTTGGGCCTGTGTCTGCGGGAGTTTGCGCGTTCTCCCCGTGGTTGCGTGGGTTTTCTCCGGGTGCTCCGGTTTCCTCCCACATCCCAAAAATGTGCTCTTAGGCTGATTGGGTAACAAATTGTCCCTATATTGGTCTCTATATGTCATTAAGACGTTAGGATGGCAGCGCGGGCTCGTTGGGCCGAAGGGCCTGTTTCCTGTGCTGTGTTGTTCTTTGTTCTTTGAAATTTAGATTTAATTAAACTACATCGAGAATAAAAAAGCTAGTTTCAGTAATAGTGATTGCTAAACTATCATTAATTGTGGTGACAACTAATCTGGTTCACTAATGTCCTTTAGAAAAGGAAATCTGCAGTCCTTAACCGGTCTGATTTATGTGCGAGTCCAGAGCCACAGCTCTTAACTTCCCTCTGAAATAGCCCAGCAGGCCACTTAGTTGTACTTAACTCTACTTTATTTTCATTCATTCGTGGGAAATGATGTCGCTGGCTGGGCCAGCATTTATTGCCCATCCCTGAATGTCCTTGGAGGTCAGTTGAGAGTCAACCACTTGGCTCTGGAGTCACATGTAAGCCAGGCCAGGTAAGGACGGCAAATTTCCTTCCCTGAAGGATATTAGCGAATCAGATGAGTTTTTCTGATTGGCAATTGTTTCATGGTCATTAGTAGATTTTTAATTCCTGGGTATTGTTATTAAATTCAAATTGCACCATCTGCCATGGCAGGATTTGAACCCAGGTCCCCAGAACATTAGCTGATTTTCTGAATTAATAGTCTAGTAATAATACTACTAGGCCATCGCCTCTCCTCACCACAATCTCTCTTGCCTCTGTACTGGCAGATTGTTTGCCCAATGTTCAGTCATGGATGAACCACACTTTCAGTTAAACTTTGGGGAGACCGAAGCCATTCCCAATGGTCCCAACCACAACTTACATTCCTTCCCTTGACCACTGGCTCAGGCTGACATAAGACAGTTTGTAGCATTGACATCCTGGTTGATCGTAAGCTGAGCTTCAACTCCCTCCATTCCAAAGACCACTCCTTTGCACCTGTTTCATCACCTGTTTCTGTCCTGTTTCTATCTGCTGCTGAAACTTTCTCAGGGATTTGAATAATGCAAGCTCAGGTGTTTACCGGCCATCCTGCCATTCTCCATTATCTTCAGCTCGTACAAAATATGTCACAAGTTTCTCCATTGCTCTAATCTCTTGTGCAACCCCTCTCCTCCCCAGCTTCCTCGACGCTTTGTTCTAGAATTCACTCCCTGAGCTCCTTCATCTTCCCCTCCTCCTCTTCTACAAACACATCTCCTTGAATAAACCTTTCTATGATGGGCCAAATGGCCTTCTTCAGTGTTTTTTTCAAATTCATTCATGTGACATGGGCATTGCTGGCTGGCCACTTATATTGTCCATCCGTAGTTGCTCGAGGGCAATTGAGAGTCAACCATATTGCTGTGTCTCTGGAGTCACATGTAGGCCAGACTGGGTAAGTACGGCAGATTTCCTTCCCTAAAGGACATTACTGAATCTAATGGGCTTTTCCAACAATCGACAATGGTTTCATCATCATCAGTAGATTCTTAATTCCAGACATTATTGATTGAATTGAAATTCCACCACTTGCTGTGGCAGGATTTGAACCTGCGTCCCCACAACGTTAGCTGAGTATTTGGTTTAAAAATCTGTGTTGCAATAGCTCCTTTCTTGGTTTGGTGTCCATTTCCTTCCTAATAGTGAAGCAGCCTGGGGGATCTTTGTAAAGTTAAAGCTCTTACAATGTTGCAAGTTGTTATTTTGAAAGTAGAAGCAGACTAAAGTTTGACATCTCAGTCAGTAGGACAGCAATGGTTGAAGGTCCTTAATCAATAGTGGGCTGGGAAGAGACAGGGCTGGTGATAAGGAGGACAATGACAATATAAGGCTGGAGGAGCCTACAATGTAGGGAGAGAATAGACATGGAAGTGGGAGATCATGGAGCATGGTGACACAAGAAGATTCAATGGAAATTTTCTTGAGGTGTATTTGTATTGTGGAATGAGCAGTTGCGGAGTTGGTGGTTAGCAGGATTTAAAGAAGAATTATGATTCTTCTCTTTTGTTGCCTGACAAGTTAGTGAGCCTCCATTCTGAACTGCTGATGGAATTGCTAAAGTATTTCAGAGGGTAGGTAACAGTCAATCTTACAAGTGTGGAGAACATAAAGAGCAGATTGAATAAGGACAGCAGGATTCTTCCCCTAAGGTCATTAATGAACCAACTGGTTCCTTAACAGAGATCCAACAACTTTTTTTCATGAGAAAAATGAATTCAAATTCTCAAACTACCAAGGCAAGATTCTAAACTATTAGCAAAGACTTTTAAATTACTAATCCAGTAACATGAACACTATAATACCCTCAGTGAAGATAAAAGAGTTTAGAATTTTAGTAAAGTATTATTTTGTTTAAAACATGCCTGCTGTACCTGGGCTTCAGAATTTTAATTCAATCATGCAGTTTCATAATTATCCCACGGCATTACCTGAAGCCAGGCAGGGAGTTCTGCCCCAGCAAATATTTGTCCCTCAATCAACATCATGAGAACAGCTGATACGGTCGTTACCAAATTGCTGATTGTGGAATTTCCCAAACATACGATCCAAAAGGACAAGGGCAGCAGGAGCATGCGAACACCACCACCTGCACATTCCCCGCCAGGTCACACAGCAACCTGACTTCAAATTGTATCAGCGTTCCTTCACTGACGCTGACTCAAAATCCTGCAACTCTGTCCTTAACAGCAATGTGGGTGTACTTACCCCACAGGTACTGCATCAGCTCAACACAGTGGCTCACCACCACCTTCTTAAAGGCAATTAGGGATGGCAATAAATTCTGCCCCAGTCAGCAGTGCTCAGTGCTGCAATGTTGTAAATTGATTTGAGGTTTACAGCATGGAAACAGGCCCTTCGGCCCTACTTGTCCATGCCGTCCAGTTTTTACCACTAAGCTGGTCCCAAATACTGTGTTTGACCCATATCCTTCTATACCCATCTTATACATGTAACTATCTAAATGCTTTTTAAAAGATAGTGAATCTTTTAAGATTATACCCATCTCTACTACTACCTCTAGCAGCACAACTCTCACCAACTTTTACAGATGCACGATAGAAAGCATTTTTCTGGTTGTATCACAGCTTGGTATGGCTCCTGCTCTGCCCAAGACCATAAGGAATTACAAAATGTCATAAATGTAGCCCATTTGATCATGCAAACCAGCCTCCCATCTGTTTACTCTGTCTACACTTCCCACTGCCTCGGCAAAGCAGCCAGCATAATTAAGGACCCCACATACCCTAGACATTCTCTCTTCTACCGTCTTCCATCCGGAAAAAGATACAAAAGCCTGAGGTCACATACCAAGAACAGCTTCTTCCCAGCTGTTGTCAGACTTTTGAATGTACTTACCTTGCATTAAGTTGATCTTTCTCTACACCTTAACTACGACTAACACTGCAATCTGTACTCTCTCCTTTCCTTCTTCATGAAAGGTATGCTTTGTCGATATAGTGCACAAGAAAGAATACTTTTCACTGTATAGTAATACATGTGACAATAATAAATCAAATCAAGGCTGAACAACCTTCTTCTGCACTATAGGTATTCTAATGTCATTGTATGAAAAATCCAGCAGGTTTGGGCTAATGATATGGCGACTTAAGCTCTATCCCGACCTTAACAGTGTGTCAGAAGGGCAGGGAAGACTTAAAATCAATTAAAGAAATATATCTGAACATAAGAAGGCTGATCTCAGTAATGGTCACCATAAAAACATCTAAATTCACTAATGCTCTTTAGGGAAGAAAATCTGCCACATTACCTGATCTGACCTATATGTGACTCTAGAGCCATGTTGAATCTTTACTGCCCTCTGAGATAGCCAAGTAGGTCACTCAGTTCAGGGGCAACTAATAGGTTCTGACTTTGCCAGGGCTGCCTATACCTGAGGAATGCATTAGGAGAAAGAATGGGTTAAGATTTAGATAATAATAGCACTGCTTCGTGGGAATAAAGAAGTGGGGAAAACAGATACTTGCATTTCCATAGTACCTTTCACTATTTCAGAACATCCCAAATTGTTCGCACCAATGAAATATTTTTAAAGTGTGGTCACTGAAGTCCATCTGAGAGGGCAGGGGCAGTCTCGGACTCCTAACTCCCAGCACAAGAGGGCAGGTGGTGTCCTAGGTCCAACCACCTTCAGCTGCTTCATCAGTGACCTCCGTTCCTTCACAAGTTCAGAAATGGAGGTGTTTGTTATTAACAGCACAATGTCCGGCACCATTCTCAACTCCTCAGCCACTGAAGCAGTCCATATCCAAAAGCAGTGAGATCTATGCAATATCCATATTTGGACTCAAAAATGACAAGTCACGTTCACACCAGACAAGTACCAGGCAACAACCATCTCTAACAAGTGAGAATCCAATCATTGGTCCATGACATACAATGCCATTACCAATCCCCCACTTTCAACATCCTGGGAATTATCATTGACCAGAAACTGAACTGGTCTAGCCATATAAGTACTGTGGCTGCAAAAACATAATGTGGAAATGCCAGCTTTGGACTGTAGTAAACACAGTAAGAAGTCTCACAACACCAGGTTAAAGTCAACAGGTTTATTCGGTAGCAAAAGCCACTAGCTTTCCGGGCTTTTCTCCTTCGTCAGCTGACTCAACTGACAAAGAGTAAAGCCCTGAAAGCTAGTGGTGTTAGCTATCAAATAAACCTGTTGGACTTTAACCTGGTGTTGTGAGACTTCTTACTCTGCAAAAGCAGGTTGGAATGTAGGAATCCTGCAGTGAGTAATTCATCTTCTGATCCCCCAAAACCTGTTCATCTTCTACAAAACACAAGTCAGGAGTGTGATGGAATACTCCCCACTTGCCTGGATGGGTGCAGCTCCAACAACACTCAAGAAGCTTGACACCATCCAGGACAAAACAGCCAGCTTGATTGGCACCTCATCCACAAACATTCACTCTCTCCTCACCGGCGCACAGCGGCAGCTGTTTGTACAATCTGCAAGATGCCCTGCAGCAACTCACCAAGGCCCCTTCCACAGCACCTTCCAAACCCCTGATCATTAACATATATAACGTCAAGGACATCAGACAAATGGAGACACCACAAACTCCCCTCCAAGACATTCACCATCCTGACTTGGAAATATATCAACCATCCTACCACTGTCACTGGGCAAAACTCTGGATCTCCCTCCCTAACAGCACGATAGGCGTAGCTACACCAGAATGCCTGGAGCGATTCAAAAAGACAGCTCCCCACCGCTTTCTCAAGGGCAATAAGGAATGGGCAGTGAATGCTGGCCTAGCCAGCGACACCCTCTATTTATGAATTAATAATAAAGATAATGTGTTTCAGGATATCCATAGTAAATGTGGGCGGCATGGTGGCACAATGGTTAGCACTGCTGCCTCACAGCACCAGAAACCTGAGTTCAATTCCCAGCTTGGGTCATTATCTGTGCAGAGTCAGCACATCTTTCCCATGTCTGTGAGGGTTTCCTTCGTGCATTCCGGTTTCCTCCCGTAGTTTGAAAGACATGTTGGTTAGGTGCGTCTGCCATGCTAAATTTTCCCTCAGTGTATCTGAACAGGTGCCAAAGTGTGATGACTAGAGGATTTTCACAGTAGCTTCATTGCAGTGTTAATGTAAGTCTTACTTGTGTGACACTAACAAATAAACTTTAACATTACTTTAAAATTAGCGATAATAGCCTGACAATGTGAAAGCTGTGAAGAGGTGAGAGGTTGCTGCCAAGTATCGGAGCCAGACTTGAAAATCCATTAAGAAAGGTTAGCAGTGAAAAACAACTTTAGAATGAAAGGGAGTGAAATCTGTGGCTGAATAGATTTGCAGCTGCAGAATTCAGTGAAACTGACTTTAGTAACAGCACAGTCTGAATCTCACAACACCAGATTAAAGTCCAACAGGTTTATTTGGTAGCACAAGCCACAAGTTTTCAGAGCACTGCCCCTTCATCAGGTGAGTGGGAGTTCTGTTAACAAACAGGGCATATAAAGACACAAACTCAATTTATAATGTGAATGTATATGCTCTATTTGTGAACAGAACTCCCACTCACCTGATGAAGGGGCAGTGCTCCAAAAGCTTGTGGCTTCTGCTACCAAATAAATCTGTTGGACTTTAACCTGGTGTTGTGAGACTTCATACTGTGCCCACTCCAGTCCAACGCCGGCATTTCCACATCATTAGCAACAGCACCAGCAGAAGGAAATGCAATCTATGTGACTGTTCCTCTCATGACCAAATTTAAATAGCTCTCATTCTTTGTACTCAGGTAATCAAAACACTGCTTTGACAGCCACTGTCATTACTTGAGAATCTGCTGCAGACACTTTGCTCAAAAGGTGGAAACTGGGGAGAGGAGAGAGATGAGGAAGGGTGAGTGAGAGAAGGGAAGCTGTGCAAGAAGGATCAGAGGGACAAGAAACCCAAATTCTCTCCCATAGACCTCCTCTGGCTGGAAACAGAGCAGCAAAGGCAGAGAACTTTAAACTGGCCCATGAGTCTACCTTTCAGTCAGATTGGAGTCTGTAATTCAGGGTCAGGGTTTAAGATTATAGAATCCTACAGTGCAGAAGGAAGCTATTTGGCCCATCCAGCTTGCACTGACCAGAATCCCACCCAGGGCCTATCCCTGTAACTCCACACATTTACTCTGCTAATCCCTTGAATCCCTTGACACTAAAAGGCTATTTTAACATAGTTAATCAACCTTATCCAGACATCTTTGGACCGTGGGAGTAAATCGGAGCACTCAGAGAAAACCCACACAGACACAGGGACAATGTGCAAACTCCACACAGACAGCGACCCAAGCCAGGAATTGAACCCGGATCCCTGGCGCTATGAGACAGAGGGAAGATTAAACAGTGGTATAATCAAATCCAATTAGAGATAGAGATCGACACTCAACGAGACGGACAGAGAGAAATATGGAAAGGGGCACATAGAGATAGATGGGGGAATGGAGAGATAGACATATTAAAAAGGAGGCTGACAGAGAGAGATGGAGAGATAGACAGAAAAATAGTGAGAGTGACATAGACACACAGAGAACAGAGAGATAGATAGCTGTAGATAGCGAGAAGAGAAAGTGATATGGAGAGATAGAGATTGACAAAGAGTAAGGGGAAAGAAAGAGATGTATATCAAGAAACAGGGATAGACGGACAGACAGACACACACATGCACGCAGACACACATACGCACAGACACATACTCACACAAACACACTCGTGCATGCACTCAAATACACACATATATATATATATATACAATATGTATATATATATATATATACAGAGACATACAGACAGACGCACACACACAAACGCAGATACACACACTCATACACACGGAACACACAGACACACACGCCACACAGATAGACACAACACAGATATACAGACATAAACAGACACACGCACACACACACATTTTGTGTTCAAAGAAGAAAAATCCACTCAGGCAAATGAATGCTTGAATCTGGATAATTTAATCCAGGACTCTGCCACTCTGAAAGGACAGGCTGGGCTTGAGTGTTTAATGTAGTTGGAACATCAACGGGTCCGTGGCAAGGATGGGAGCTCATATTTCAGAGCCAACTGTTTAACTGCATGTCACAGGCCAATGGAGATGTAAATGTTTTGCACAAGGTTGTGTCTGCTCAATGATAGATGATGAGTCTGGATTTTGTCTCTCACCAGTTTTCTGCTGAAGGTTTGAGATGTGAATAAACCATCCTTGGTTGGGTGGTGGGGGGGGGGGGGGGGTACAGTAAATAGCCTGGCTGCAGCAGTGATTAGGCTGCTGGTTGTGGCCCAGTGGATAGTGTTCTCACCTCGTGAGTTCAGGACCCCACTCCAGAGACCTGAGCACAAATCTAGACTGAAACTCCTGTACAGAACCTGTTAATAAATAAGATTTTTAAAAATTCATTTGTGGGACATGGGCATCACTGGCTGGGCTTTTATTGCCCATTCCTAATTCCACTATTCAGAGGAGTGTTGAGAGTCAACCATATTGCTGTGGTTCTAGAGTCACATGTAGGCCAGACACTGTAAGGATGGCAGGTTTCCTCCAATAAAGTTGGAGGTTGGGCATTCTATTGTGCACGCACGGCTATGGCAGCAAACACAAGTTTTATTAAATCATCGCCTCCTTTGTCCTCCTCAAACATCCATTACAATTTTGATTACTCTTTCTGAGAAGGCAATAACAAGTTGCGTTTGAGTAGTTTCTTCAATGTAGCAAAATATCTCAAGCTGCTTCACACAGAATTTGACACTGAGCCATATTAGGACAGGTGACCAATATCTTGGTCAAAGAGATAGGTTGTAAGGAGCATCTTACAGGAGGACAGAGAGGTAGAAGCAGGGACATTCTGAAGGAATTTTAGTGCATAGGACTCAGACAGATGAAAGCCATCCATGGGTAGAGAAATTAAAATTGGAGACACTCAGGAGCCAGAATTGAAGGAGAGCAGAGATCTCAGACAGTTAGAGAACTGGTAGAGGTTACAGAGGTCGGGAGAGGAAAGACTGGGAAGGAACATGAATACAACAATGAGACATTTAAACCTAAGGCGTTGCTGGAATGGGAGACTGTTATAGTGTGTTATGGAATCACTACAGTGCATGAGGCTATTCAGTCCATAAGTCTGCACTTTGTCTCTCACCAGTTTCTGCTGAAGGTTTGAGATGTAAATAAACTATTCTCCGGGAGGGTGAGGGGGATAACAGTGAATGGCCTGGTTGCAGCAGTGTAGCAAAGTGGCTCAGTGCATAGTGTTCTCACCTTGTCAGTTCGGGCCCTGCTCCAGAGACCTGAGCACAAACCGAGGCTGAATCTTCGTACAGTACCGGCCAATAGAGTATCTGACCCAGGGTCTCTTCCCCCGCCTTATCCCCATAAGCCCCACACATTTATCATGGCTAATCCCCCTGGCCTAGGACACAAAGGGATAATTTAGTATGGCCAATCCACCTAACCTGCACATTGTTGAAGTGTGGGAGGTAACCGGAGCACCTGGAGGAAACCCATGCAGACACGGGAAGAACCTGCAGACTCTATGCACACAGTGACCCAAGGCCGGAATTGAACCCAAGTCCTTGGCATTATGAGGCAGCAGTGTGAACCACTATGTCGATAAGTATCTTCTTATTTAAGTGTACGTACTGATGTCTTTAGTAGGTATGAACACGTGCAAGTGATGTCATTGGTAGCGTGGTCTTTTGCAGGTTTAGTCTCACCATGAGGGACCTGGGTAACTCGCTGCCTCCAGTTCTGAATCCATGTTGTATTGTATTTTCATATTTTTATAAGCAAAGAAGATTGTGTTTTTTTTGTGGCCAACTCCCACAGAGTCAATGTAGGTCACTAAGCACAAGGGTGAAGGGAACATAGGGCTAGTTTTAGCATGGCTCAGGTCCATAGAGGATGCTGTGCAGAATGCATTGTAGTAGGCAAGATTAGAGGGAGCAAAGGCAAGGGTGAGGGTTTCAGCCTCAGGTAAGATGAGGCAGGGATGGAGTCGGGCAATGTTATGGAGATGGATATACACAGTCCTGATGGTGTGTGGTTTGAAGTTCATGTTGGTGTAAAATACGACACCAAGTTTTTGATTACTATTGCTGGATCTCAGATAGTTACCAGACAGGGACCTCCTTTGAATCTACAGAATTATCAGTGAACGTTATTGGATCATCCAGGATTCTACTTTTTTGCAATGGTTGTGACATTAACTTTCTTAATACTAGCTGTGGTATTTATTGTAAGTATTTCCCCTCTTACTGCAGGATCATGAAGATACAGTCAGAGGAACGAAAAAAAGGTCAATGAACCCAAATACATACCCAATCCATGTGAGATTATATCACTCTCCCCAGTGACACTGAGGGTAAGAAAGAGAATCAAACTGTGGCCAAGTTCAGGAGAAACACTGGGATTTTGCTTTCCAACTCCCTAAGGTAGCCAAGTAAAGTCCGGAGAATGAAATTACCTGTTACACATCACTGGGGATACTGAAACTAATCCCTGGATCACATAACGTTATTGGTGAAGTTTGAAACATAAGCAACCCTGTTCCTTCTGTACATCCCTTGCGGTGGGAAACATTGGTCATGATTGGGAGCCCTGCCTGTTCCTCTCACTCCTTCCCTGCCCTATCCTGACCAACCCCCCACCACCAGAATTGCTGCAGTTAATTACAGCAACAACCAACCTGCTGATTCGACTGTTTGACAACAGCAGCACTATCGAGCAACCAGTGATATTTTCTTTTATTCATTTGTGGGACACTGCATCGCTGGCTGGCCAGCATTTATTGTCCATCCCTAGTTACCAGAGGGTGGTTGAGAGCCAACCATATCTCAAGTAGGCCAGACCAGGTAAGGACAGCAGATTTCCCTCTCTAAAGGACATTAGTGAACCAGATGGGTTTTTCTGACAATCAACAATTGTTTCATGGTGATCAGTAGGTTCCTAATTCCAGGTTTTTTAATTGAATTCAAACTCCACTATTTGCCACGGCGGGATTCGAACCCAAGTCCCCGGAACGTTAGCACAGTTTCTGGATTAATAGCCTAGCAATAATATTAGCAATAATACCACTATGCCATTACACTTCTGCCAAGAGAGGATGTGGGGTGATAACAATAGAATTACATCGAATCAACAACATATGAGCAGGCCATTCGGCCCAAGTGCTGTATGCTGAAAGCGAGTTTCCTCCTATCTTACTTCATGCAATCTCAGAATGATGCAACATAAAAGCAGGCCATTCAGATATCAACTTAATGCCAGTGCTTTGACTGAGCATTGTAATTAGTCCTGCTTCTTCCTTCTTTTCCCTCAACCCTGTAATTTTTCAAGTATTCATCCAATTCCTTTTGAAAGTTTAAATCTGTTTCTAATAGGGAGCATTCAAGGCCACAGCAACTCACAGCACAACAACAAAAAACCTCCGTCTCTTTCCTCAGCTTCATTTCTCAAGGGCCTTATATCTGGGATGAACTTTCCAGATTTGAGGCACATGGCTGGAAAATCCCTCCCCTGGTTTCTGACCCTCCTGCCACAGAAAACAGTTTGTCTCCACTGAAACCCTCGAATCAAATTCCCTTTCATCTTCTTTGCTTGAAGAATAATCTCAGTTTCCTCTCATCCCTGCATAACCAAATTTCCTGTTACCATTCCAGTATTCCAGACTACTTTAAACACAAAAACCAGCCAGACAGCATCACATGTCCATGACAGTTCATGTCCCAATGAGCTTACTCTCTCTCCCATCTCATCCCCTTGACATGTCCTTCTAACTCTTTCTTCCACAGGCTCTTCCTGAATAAACCCTCCACAGCTTGTAGTCTGGAACCCGTTCCACTGCTCCCATTAGGTATGAGGAAAGGTTGGAGGCACTTGGTTTGTTCTCACTGGAGCGATAGAGGCTGAGGGGGTGGGGGGGTGACCTGATAGAAGTCTACAAGATTATGAGGGGGCATGGACAGAGTAGATAGTCAGAAGCTTTTTCCCAGGGTGGAAGAGTCAATTATTCGGGGCACACATTTAAGGTGCGAGTGGCAAGGTTTAAAGGAGATGTACGAGGTAAGTTTTTTTTACACAGAAGGTGCCTGGAGCTCGCTTCTGGGAGAGGTAGTGGAAGTGGATACAATAGTGACATTTAAGGGGCGTCTTGACAAATACATGAATAGGATGGGAATAGAGGGATATGGTCCCCAGAAGGGTAGAGGTTTTTAGTTCAACTGCAGCATGGTTTGGGCAGGTTTGGAGGGCTGAAGGGCCTCTTCCCCTGCTATAATTTTCTTTACTCCTTGTTGTCCCACACCCCTCACCCACTCTGTGCCAACCTCACCCACTCTTGCCCCCATCCTCACCCACTGTTCCACCTCCAACTCCATATAGAAAGCCTGAGCCTGGCTTCGAGCTGCTCCACTGCAAATATTGACCAGAGGAATGGGTTGGGTTTAACTCCATCTGGAGCCAGTGTGCGCGAGTGAGAGCAGGGTGGAACGAGGCAAGCGTGCAAAGCAGTGTGGCGGGCGATACTCACTCACACACTGATAACCAGGTTTGCAGTTAAGAGGCTTGCTGCACAGGGAACAGCTGGTCGAACTGGAAAATGTCCCCGGCACCAGCTGGTGGCCATTGTTATACTTCCGCTTCTCTTTCGGACTTTCTTTGTCTTTCTCTTTGGTCTTAGCCTGAGGAAAAGGGAAAGCCATACAAAAAAAAAGTTCACTTCCAAGAGTCAAAGAAACAGACGGAGGCCATTTGGTCCTTCTAGCGCCTATCCCATTTTTCCATTGCTTTCCTCACATTTACCTGCTTTTCCTCCATAACGCTTGATCCCCAAAATCTATCAATCTCATTGTTGACATTTTTCCCTTAGCCCCACAACCTCCACAGCTTCTTACGGGGGAGTGAGTTTTAGATTTCCACTGTGTTTTGTTTTTATTGTGGACAGCACATTGGGACACAGCTGCCTCACAGCACCAGGGACCCGGGTTCGATTCCCAGTTTGGGTCACTGTGTGAAGTTTGCATGTTCTCCTCGTGTCTGCTTGGGTTTCCTCCGAGTGCTCCAGCTTCCTCCCACAGTTCGAAAGACCTGCTGTTAGGGTGCATTGGCCATGTTGAATTCTCCCTCGGTGTACCCAAACAAACACTGAATGTGGCGACTAGGGGATTTTCATAGCAACTTCATCGCTGTGTAACGTAAGCCTCACTTGTGACACTAATAAATAAATTTGAACTTTTCATGGAGATCAGAGCACCCTTTTGCGAATTTTGTTGTTACCAGCTTTTCACAGCCCCGCCCTGCTGGCCTAGTCACAGTACAAAGTCTGACAACACCAGGTTTAAGTCCAATCAATTTATTTCAGATAAATTGGTGGGACTTAGACCTGGTGTTGTCAGACTTTTTACTGTATTTACCCCAGTCCAATGTCGGCATCTCCTCCTGATGGCACAGGCTAAGCCTCCATTTTCTGCTTCAGCAGAATGTCACAATGTGATAAAAAAAAGTCGGGCCGTGTAGCTGGCGAGCTGCACACTGGCTTTCTCACCTCAGCCAACACTCTACAATTAACAGAAAGTCTCACCCATTTGCCTACATCAGAGATCATTGCTTTATGTGCAAGGTCATAAATGGAGTCATTTTTCACCATGGTAACTGGAGATGTTGGGGTGAAGAATTTTACGTTTTTCACCAAGATACAGGGGGCCAAACCAAATGTGCGGTCCACTGTTACCCACTCTCCCATCATACACAACAAATAAAGTAAGTTGCAGCTAATTATCGCTAATTCAAGCTGCATAGGAAGCTCGCTTCCCACACAAATCCTTTTCCTTGCTCCCTCCCAAGTGCTTCCTGACTTTGCCCCTGAGCAGGCTCCTAGCCATCGATGAGTAGCCATTATGTGAGGACCTTTTTTGGCAGAAATGTATCCCACATGGGTTCGATTGGCAAATTCCACAAGTCAGGTACAATTCCTCTTGGAAAATACAGGTCTGAGGTGAACTTTCCTTGATGTTCCCATCTCACCTTCACCTGGTTAAATACCCAGCTGGGATGGTCTCTGGAGATGCCCTGATTTTGTATTTAGCCAATTCTTGCCAATATGAGTTCCCTTCCAACCGACCTCGGTTTCAGTACAAGACTGACAAAGCCCAGAGATCTCTATTCTCGTACCCTGGTGGGCACAGAGGCAATGCTGCCTCACAGTGCCAGCAACATGGGTTCAATTCCAACTCAGGCACTGTCTGTGTGAAGTTTGCACATTCTCTTGCGTCTGCTTGGGTTTCTCCAGGTGCTCCGGTTTCGTCCCACAGTCAAAAGATGTGCAAGTTAGGTGGATTGACCATGCTAAATTGCCCCTTAGTATCCCAAGACATTGATGATGTGGAGATGCTGACGTTGGATTGGCATGGACATAGTAAGAAGCCTCACAACATCAAGTTAAAGTTCAAGAGGTTTATTTGGTGTCACAAGCTTTTAGAATGCTGCTCCTTCATCAGGTGAGTGACTCTTTCATCATGTTAGTTGAAGGAGCAGCGTTCTGAAAGCTCACGATTCCAAATAAACTTGTTGGACTTTAACCTGGTGTTGTGAGATTTCTTATTGTGCCCAGTATGTCTAGGTGAGCGGGATTTGCAGGGTAAATACATGAAGGTATGGTAAAAGGGCCTGGGTGTGATCCTCTGACAGAGAATCAGTGTAGACTTGAAGGGCCAAATGTAGGGATTCTACGATTCTGCTGCCTTCTCCCTGTACCATTGAGGACAAAATAAATAACACTCCTTACCTTATCCTTAAAGGAGCCGGTCACCCTGTTCTTCAGGGAACTTAAAGTTCTTTTTACTTTCGTCCCTTTCTCTGGTCTGTCACATTTCTCATCATCCTCCTTTCTTTAAACAGAAGGAAGAGAAAGTTGCAAATTTACAAAATTAGACTTGACAAGACAATTTGCCTAGTTGTGTTGGAATGAAGGACATTCTTTGTAAAAACGATTGTCCTAAGTATAATTAATTTTTCCTGAAAAATTGCTTGTTTTCACTGACTTGATTTCCCTTCTCTTCCTGATACTAATGTAGGTTATGCCCAGTAAATCACTCAGCATTGGCTTCATAGTTGGGCGCCCAGTCCCAGTTTCTCTCCTGTATGTCATCATTTGGATGAGATATTAAACCATAAACCTCTCAGGTAAATAGTTCCTCCCAGAGGAACTATTCTGACTTGTTCTCCCCATTGCTCTGGCCAACATCAAAATGAAGGAGATTGTCATTGACCTTAGAAAGCGTAAAGGAGAACATGCCTCTGTCTGCATCAATGGAGACAAAGTAGAAAGGATTGAGAGCTTCAGGTTTTTAAGTCTCCAGTCACCAACAACCTGTCCTGGTTCCTTCATGCTGACAGTACAGTTAAGAAAGCCCACCAATACCTCTACTTTCTCAGAAGATTAAGGAAATTTGGCATGTCAGCTACAACTCTCACCAACTTTTGCAGATGCATCATAGAAGGCATTCTTTCTGGTTGTATCACAGCTCAGTATGGCTCCTGCTCTGCCCAAGACTGCAAGGGACTACAAAATGTCGTGAATGTAGCCCAATCCATCCCATCCATTTACTCTGTCTACACTTCCTACTGCCTCGGAAAAGCAGCCAGCATAATTAAGGACCTCATGCACACCAGACGTTCTCTCTTCCACCTTCTTCCATTGGGAAAAAGAACCAAAAGTCTGAGGTCATGTACCAACTGACTCAAGAACAGCTCCTTCGCTGCTGCTGTCAGACCTTTGAATGGACCTACCTTGCATTAAGTTGATTTTTCTTTACCCCTAGCTATGATTGTAACATTATATTCTGCACTTTCTCATCTCCTTCTCTATGAACGGTATGCTTTATCTGTATAGCACACAAGAAATAAACTTTTCACTGTGTGTTAAAACATATGATAATAATACATCACATCAAATCAAACATCTATCCTGTGACTAACCTCACTAACGCAGGTTATCTGGGGTCATTGCTATGTGTGTAAGCTTGCCATGATCAAATGGACTCTCGCATTTCCTACATCACAACAGTGGCTGTTCTTCAACAGTACTCCAATTTTTCAGAAGGTCCTGAGAGGTACTATAAACATGCAATCTGTTGTTTCTTTCTAATATAAATAGAGACTGAAGAGGGGATTGCAACATTTGATATGTCAAATGGATGACATTAGATTCTTTGGCCGTTCTTCCCCTCTCCTCAAGTCTCCTTTCCAATGGATCATGGTTGGAAATTTTGGCCCGGTTGTTTCCTCTGCTCTCCTGGGCCCAGGACTGTATTCAGTTGGATGGATGGAAAGTCAAGAAGGTTCCCTGCTGCTGTGGCAATCTTTCTGATTTGATTTGATTATTGTCACATGTTATTAGCTTACAGTGAAATATATTGTTTCTTGCATGCTATACAGACAAAGCATACCTTTCATAGAGAAACTGGAGAGTGCAGAATTCATAGTTAGGATGTGGAGAAAGATTCAGAAATCTGATGGCAGCAGGGAAGAAGCTATTCTTGAATCGGTTGGCATGTGACCTCAGACTTTTGCATCTCACAGCCACTTGCACTCACACCTGCCTTAGAGCAGCACGGTGGCACTGTGGTTAGCACTGCTGTCTCACAGCACCAGGACCTAGGTTCAATTCCGGATCCCTCGGGTCTCTGGCTGTGAGGAATTTGCACCAGTGTCTGTATGGGTTTCCTCTGGGTGCTTCGATTTCCTCCCTCACACGAAAAACATATTGGTTAAATGGATTGGCCACGCTAAATTACCCCTTAAGGTCAGGGGATTAGCTGGTTAAATATATGGGGTTATGAGAATAGGGCCTGGGTGGGATTGTGGTCAGTGCAGACACGATGGGCTGAATGGCCTTCTTCTGCACTTTATGGATTTCTATGGTTCTATGAATGGGTCAAGTCATGAGGGCGAAAGATGGGCTGTTAGGGTGAAATAAAGTAGGGATATGGAGTGTAAAAACTGACATATGCCAGCCAGTCAGCTGATGACTTGTTTCTGTGTTGTAGATCCTAATGTGATGCTGTGTAATTTCCAAACGCAAGAAGCAACAACAAGAAGGTTCTAGAAACCTACTCTGCGAGAAATTCCATCCAGGTGAGATCGCGCGGAGAGGCAGAACGAGGCAGTTCACCATATCCTGATGCTGTTCTTGTACTGTGGAGAAAAAGAGCAAATCAGAATGAGGTGCACACAACAGCCACATGAAACAGGAGTCCTTTAAAAAAAAACTCACATTGTAGAAAGAGACACAAAAAGCTGGTACCAGAGAAGAAATTGGAAAAGCACCAACCACTTCAGATGCACTAACTGAGCAAGGAGTGGGTTACAGGGAAGAATATATATTGTGCAGAAGTTCATTAGTGAATACTGAGTGCTCTACACTGGCTCCCTGTGTGGGTACATAGATAGATAAATATCATGAGGAACAAAGGGATAAAGATCTCTGTTAGACAAAGGGAAATGTGGTTATATATCTTGAGGGGCCTCACTCCATACCAAGCATGGAATAGAGGCTAGCTTCCATTAGTGACCATAGTTAGGTTAGAACTTACTCTTTGATATATTGATTCGGTGCACAGTTGGCACATTCTTCCCGTGTCTGTGTGGGTTTCCTCCGGGTGCTCCAGTTTCCTCCCACAGTCCAAAGATGTGAAGGTCAGGTTGATTGGCCATACTAAATCACCCCTTAATGTTAGAGGGGTCAAGCTAGGGTAAATGCATGGGGTTCTGGGGATAGGACATGGGTGGAATTGTGGTTGGAGCAGACTCAATAGGCCAAATAGTCTCCTTCTGTACTGTAAGATTCAATAATTCTACACAAGACAGTCTGTACTTGCTAACCCATTCCAAATATGGAGGGAAACACTGATTTCATTCCACACAATGCATACACGAGGCCAAGTCATCACCATCACTCATGTTGTCTTTTCAGGGACCTCGGGTCACTGACTGTGTGAGTTTGCACATTCTCCCCATGTCTGCTTGGATTTCCTTCCACAGTCCAAAAGATGTGCAGATGGTGTTGATTGGCCGTACTAAATTACCCCTTAGTGTCTGGAGGATTAGTAGTGAAAGGATTGGTTCCAAAAATTGGTGAAGTGGATTTATTGAAGATTTCCTCATGCTAATTGCCTTCGCTTCATTCCTGAAGGCATTAACTCAGGCTGGGGGTTTGATTCCTGCTCCTTCATCTTGGGTATCTCACCCACATAGTCATCCTTCAAGTGTTAGCTTTAATATTGAGTATCAGGAGAATGATTTAAGTAGGTGTCAGCCAAGCCTCGCTGGGTAACATTCTCAAACTTTACTCAGGAAAGGTTGTGAGTTTGAGTCCCAATCCAGAGATATGAATACAATACTTAGGCCGACATTACTGCCAAGGGCCAGACAAGATTATACAAAAAAGTCGGACCTCTCTACCTTCCCAGATGGATCCCATTATTCTGAAGAAGGGCAGGGGTGGAATTTTACAGCCCTTCCCTCACTGCGACGGAATTTCCATTGGTGGAGGTGGCTCACCATTGGCCACTGGCAGGATCTTCCAGTCCGGCTGAAGTTGGCAGATGTTTACATTCCTCAACCGTGCTGCTATTAGATAACCCGTGGCAAGGAGCAAAAGACTTCTCCCCAGCTGGGTAGGGCTGGAGAGTTCCCGCCTCAATGTAACTTGGCCAATATCTACCCCACAGCCAACAGCTAAGTCGGATTATCTAGTTATTGTCCCATGGCTATTTGTGGGAGCTTGTTGCTCTTAAACGGGCTGCTAGGCTTCCCTACACAATACTAATCTCTATTTGAGTTGCTGAAGTTGTGGAAGGTGCTATATTGATGCAAGTCTCTGGGAGAAGTAGGGTCCAGTATGTGCATAAGCCCACATTCCAGCATGGGTCACCAGATAACCATTGACCATAAGACCATAAGATGTAGGAGCAGAATGGAAGTCTGCTCTGCCATTTTATCATGGCTGATTTTTTTCTCAACCACTTTTCTCCTGCCTTTTCCCCATAGCCCCTTATTAATCAAGAACTTACCTATCTCTGTCTTAAAGACACTCAATGACCCGGCCTCCACAGCCTTCTGCAGCAAAGAGTTCCACAGATTCACCACTCTCTGACTGAAGAAATTCCTCCTCATCTTATTCTAAAGGAATGTCCCTTTAGCCTGAGGTTGTGTCTTGGTTCTAGCTTTTCCTACCAGTGGAAACATCCTTTCTATGTTCACTCTTGTAAGCTATGCAGTATCCTGTAAGTTTCAATAAGATCTCCCCTCATCCTTCTAAACTATAATGAGTACAGACCCAGAGTCCTCAATTATTCCTTATACAACAAGCTCTTCATTCCAGGGATCATTTTTGTGAACCTCCTCTGGACCCTTTCCAAGGTCAGTTCATTCTTCCTTAGATATGGGGCCCAAAACTGCTCACAATACGCCAAATGGAGTTTGACTAGAGCCTTATACAGCCTCAGAAGTACATCCCTGCTCTTGTATTCTAGCCCTCTCAACATGAATGCTAACATTGCATTTGCTTTCCTCACTGCTAACTGAACCTGCACGTTAAGCTTAAAAGAATTTTGAACAATGACTCCCTTTCTGTTTCTGATTTCCTAAACGTTTTCCAATTTAGAAAATGTGTCTCCATTCCTCCATAACAATTGGGCTAAGAATTTGGGTTGAGTTTTTGCCCTTGTCCCAGCCACACCAATGAACTTAAAATCACAAACAGAGTGACTACATTCAGCTGAATCCAGAGAAACCTAGTGTGGGGAGAGTAGTAAGGGGTGGGGGATGGGGGATGGAGGCTGGGGGAGAGGATGGAGAGGTGGGTGGGTGGAGGGGGCGGGGGGTGGCAGCAGTGGGAGGTATCAGTAATGAAGCAAAAGCTGAACTTTACTCCAAGCCATCAAATGTACAAATGAAACTTTTAACTAATCCTTTAACTGAACAAGAAAGGCAGAACACTGGCTGAGGAAAAGAGCAACCAAGGACAAAACAAGAACACATTAGCGTTGGCAGAGAACGGGATCGCAAAGCAACACGAGAAGTGAGACGCACACTGGGAAGTGCTCACCTGCTCTCTGCCCCGTTGCAGTGTCTGGGGTGGGGATGGAAAGATTGGAAACAGAATTAGCCATCGACTGAATCATTCTTACATCAGCTGTAACCCCCAACCTGGGACTTAAGGAGCAAAGGCATCAAATCTAAATATCGCTTCATAGATCAATCCTGCCAGTGGATTGTAGAAATTTCTAGTTCTACTGCTTCTGCCAGCCTGCCAGATAATAGTGTTGTTGACTAATCACACGTGATTACTCTCCATCGATTAGTCTACAAAGGACCCGGACATGGGGGTGAGAGAAATCTCAATGATTTGTTATTGTCATACGTGCTGAGATGTAGTGCAAGTATTGTTTCTTGTGTGCTATACAGACAAAACATACTGTTTATAGAGTATATAGGGAGAAGGAAAGGAGAGGATACAGAATGTAATGTTACAGTCATAGCTAGGCTGTAAAGAAAGATCAACTTAATGCAAGGTAGATTCATTCAAAAGTCTGACAGCAGCAGGGAAGAAGCTGTTCTTGAATCAATTGATACATGACCTCAGACTTTGGTGGAGAATTTTGAGGACTTGGACAACAATCGTCTATCCTTCACTTCCCTCACTACACATCACCTCCCAGACTAATCTTATATCTGTAATTCACAGTTTGAGGGTGTCAGTTGTTGAGTTGAGGAAGATTTTTCAATGACTTTTAATCATCAGTGAAGCCAACATGAAAATTATTTTGTAATGAAAACAGAAAATGCTGGAGAAACTCAGCAGGTCTGGCAGCACCCGAGGAGAGAGTCCAATACGATGCTTTTTGGAAACTTAGTGTCCCTTAGCTGGCCCTCAGTCAGTTCTGAACATCAAGGAGAGGCAGATATATGAGAAGGAAATGGAGAGACAGAAAGGGGAGCTGAGAGGAAGTAATTGTGAGCATGATACATCTATCTGCATGAGTGTAACCATTTAGTGTAACCATAAGGTGGCAGGTGACACAGTGGTTTGCACTGCTGTCTCATGGCCCCTGGAACCTGGGTTCGATTCCCAGCTTGTGTTACTGTCTGTGCGAAGTCTGCATGTTTTCCCCATGTCTGCATGGGTTTCCTCCGGGTGTTCCAATTTCCCCCCATAGACTGAAAGATGTGCTAGTTAGGTGCACTGACCCAAACAGGCATTGGACTGTGGTGACTCAGACATTTTCATAGTAACTTCATTGCAGTGTTAATGTAAGCCTACTTGTGGCACTAATAGATAGACTTAAAAAAAATTGATAGGATGATGTGTTTTAGCGAGACAATCTAGCTAACTTTCCTCATGATCCTGTAGGAAAGGTTTCCATTGGGCAGCGTGAATCATTGTAGGAAAGAGTATATTGGGAGAGTGGAGGAGTATTCATGCAAGGATGTGCAGAGATCTCCAGTCCTACTGATGTAATGATAGCATATGTCTTATCTGTTGCTAGATTGGGAATCCAACCCTTTACAGTTTTACTTATCCCAAGAAGTTAACAGTGAGACAGGAATCTGTGTTCCTAGAAGGACAAAGGAGGTTCCAGCAGCAGATATTAGGTTCACATTGTTGCTTTTGAACCATGCTGCAAAGGAGGAGGCCATTCAGAACATCATACTTGTGCCAGCTCTTTGGAAATGCAATCCAATTTATCACACTTGTCCTTGCTTATTCCCTGCAGCCCAGCCAAAGCTTCCTTTCCAAATCTAAACCTTATTTCCCTTTGGGTTCAAATTCCTGAATACATTTTCAAGATGGCTGAATTCTCCTGGAATCAGGTGCTAAAATGAAAAATGAAATATGACGAACCCATGAAAGGCCTTCAATTCCAGTAGCACTTGCTGAACCAGCCTGAAAAACAAGCAAACAACTTCAATTGACATTTCCATTCAGTTGACATTAATGGCAACCATATTGCTTCTGTTGTCAGATTCCCTGAGCGTAGCCCCACCTGGAGGCTCAGCTGAGTCATAAGATCAGGATCCCATCTCTGCCGCAGTCTCTCTCTCAATAAGTAAAAGCAAATCACTACAGATGCTGGGATCTGAAACTGAAAGAGAAAATGCTGGAAAATCTCAGCAGGTCTGGCAGCATCTGTAAGGAGAGAAAAGACCTGACATTTTACGTCCAGATGGCTCTTTAAATCTCCTCACAGATGCTGCCAGATTTGCTGAGATTTTCCAGATTTTCTCTTTTGTTTTCTCTCTCTTTCAACCTTTCCACACCTAACCAGACTTTCTGTCGCTCATTATTTCTGGAATAGGTCACTAGTCTGTCGCCAGGGAATTATAGCTTGAGTAACACAGCACATTAAGCACAACTAGACACACACACACACACACAAACACACAAAAAAGGGACAATTTATCATGGCCAATCCACCTAATCAGCACATTTTTGGACTGTGGGAGAAACTGGAGCAACTGGAAGAAACCCACACAGACATGGGGAAAACGTGCGAACTCCGCACAGAATTTCACCCAAGCGTGGAATTGAATCCTGGCTCCCTGGCGCTGTGAGGCAGCAGTGCTAACCACTGTGCCACCCTCTGTACCAATGGAGATCCTTTAACATCAATTCTCAAACATGGGGAGGTTGTATCATATCTACAGTTGAGGAACAACCCTGAGGTTATGGAAGGAGCTACAAAACGCAAATTCCTTCTCTCCCGCACATTTCCCCTTTCTCTGTGGCACAGTGGCACTGTGGGTAGCACAGCTGCCTCATCATTCCAGAGATCTGGGTTCAGTTCCTGACTTGGGTCACCATCTGTGTGGATTTTGCACATTCTCCCCATGTCTGCATGGGTTTCCCCCAAGTGCTCCGGTTTCCTCACACAGTCCAAAGACATGGGGTTAGGTGCACTAGCCATGCTAAATTGCCCTTTAGTGTCCCTGGATGTCTAGTTAGAAGGATTAGCTGGGTAAATATATAGGTTATGGGGATAGGGCCAAAGTGGGATTGTTGTCGATGTAGATGTGCTGGGCCGAATGATCTCCTTCTGTACTGTAGGGATTCTATGATTAAAACCTGTCAGCAAATAGAGCAAGGAGAACTGTTTGTGATGAAGGTAATTGAATAGATTCTCACCCATAATCAACTCGGAGACTGGAGTCAATGAGAAGGTGGTTGTGGGAGGAAGAGGTAGTTATCGTGATCACATGAGACATTAAACGAGAGGGACAGAGCAAAGAACCTAGAAACAGGAGGAAACTATTTATCTCACTGAACTTCTGCCTTCCATAAGGCAATGCGCAGCATGATGGCAAAGTGGTGAAAACTGCTGCCTCACAGTGCCAGGCACTTGGGTTCAATTCCAGCCTCGGGTCACTGCCTGCGTGGGGTTTGCATATTCCCCCCATATTTGCATAGGTTTCCTCTGAGTGCTCCAGTTTCCTCCCACACTCCAAAAGTGTGCTGGTTAGGTTAATTGGTCACGCTAAATTGCCCCTTAGTGTCAGGGGGATTAGTAGGTAAATATGTGGGGTTGAGGGGATAAGGCTTCTGTGGGGATTGTGATCGGTGCAGACTCAATGGACTGAATGGCCTCCTTCTGCACTGTAGGGATTCAATAATAAGGTTACAGAAATAGTCCAGCACTGAAGGAAGCCATTCAGCCCATCAAGTGCAGGCCAGCTCTCTGTAGAGCAATCCAATCAGATTCAGTTCCTGTCTTTTTCCCATCAGACCTGTAAGCATATTTTTCTCAAAATTTGTTTTGAATCCATTCAGCATCTCCACTTCTCCCAGCCCCAAACACAACGACTTCCAGGTCATTATCACTCACTGTATAATAATGTTCTTTCCTCACATCTCTTGCCCAAAATCTTAAATCTTTGTCTCTCAGCCCTTGTGTTTCAGATAATGGGCACAGTTTCTCTTTGTTCATGTATTGTAAACCTGTCATAATCTTGCACATCTCTATCAAATAGATTCATAATATACAGCACGGAAATAGTCCCTTCGGCGCAACTTGTCCATCCCAACCAGGTTTCCTAGACTGAGCTAGTCCCATTTGCCTGTGCTGGGCTCATATTCTCTAAACCTTTCCTACCCATGTAAGTATCCAAATGTCTTTTAAATTGTACCGCTTGTACCACTCCTCTGATAGCTCATTCCACGCACATGTCACCCTCTGTGTGAAAAAGTTACCCCTCAGATTCCTTTTAAATCTCTCCTCTATAACATTAAACTCCCAGTTTTGGACTCCCCTTAAAGTTAAAGTTTATTTATTAGTCACAAAAAGGCTTAAATTAACTCTGCAATGAAGTTACTATGAAAATCCCCTAGTTACCACACTCTGGCACCTGTTCGGATACACTGAGGGAGAACTTAGCATGGCCAATGCACCAAACCAGCCCATCTTTTCAAGTGCAGGAGGAAACTGGAGCAACTGGAGGAAACCCATGCAGACACTGGGAGAACATGCAAACTCCACACAGTCACCCAAGCCAGGAATCGAAGCTGGATCCCCGTGCCTGTGAGGCAGCAGTGCTAATCACTGTGCTGCCCCAGGGGAAAAGACTTTGGCTTGTCACCCTATCTATGATCTCCCCTCAATCTGTTTTGTCCTATAAAGTACAATCCCAGCTTCTCAATAAGATCATGGTTGACTTGTAAACTGATTTGGTATCTCTGCTTTTGTCCCATTTCCCTTACAGAGGAAGGACTGAACTACCTACACAAACAGTCTCCAATTCACCCTTTTTAATGAAAGATTTAATTCTAACCAAACCACTGGCCTGATTCATGAACATGCAGACTAATATGAAGGCTCGATCCTTCTATACATACAAGTGGTTAGGCTCCAGATTTTCCTTTTCCTCTTGGATCTCCAGGGAAGTTTCAGATTCTGAAATGTAGAAAAAAATAAATTAATACAATTAATCCTGACTCTAATCAAAGGGATTCCACTGCTGAAAGTTTCAGTAACAATCCATGAGATAGTGAAGTGGTGTCCTAAAACTACAAGAACAAAACTCAATCGCAGGCATAGAAAGCACCAACACCAAATTTACAGATGACAGTAAACTAGGTGGGGTAATAAAGAAGTAAGAAGTTTACAAATGGATACGGACAGGTGTGGTAAATGGACACAGACTTAAGGTGATTTTCAAAAGCAACAAATGTGTGTGGCACAGCAGTTAGCACTGCTACCTTACAATGCCAGGGGCATGGGTTCGATTTCCAGTTTGGGTCATTGTCTGTATGGAATCTGCATGTTCTCCCCATGTCTGCATGGGTTTTCTCCGGGTACTCCAGTTTCCTCCCACAGTCCAAAGATGTGCAAGTTAGGTACATTGGCTGTGTTAAATTACCCCTTCACGTGGGGGGTTAGCAAGGTTAATGTGTGGGATTATGGGGATAGAACCTGAATGGGATTGTTGTCAGTGCAGGCTCAATGGGCCTAATGGCCTCCTTCTGAATTGTAACAATTGTGTAATTGTGTGTCAGTCACATGGTAAGGACTATCTTTGCTCCTAATTTTTCATCTTTTGTCTCCTGGAGATAGTTTTCTGGCTGGGGGATACAGCACCCCAGCACCCAGGCTGGCTGTGCTACCTCATCCGACTGACCGTTTGTCATGTGTTAGAGAAGGCAGTGAGGGTCAGTGGGTTATTTATTTATAAATTCTTAGGATGTGGGTGTTGCACACTAGGCCAGTACTTGTTGCCTATCTGTAATTGCCCTTGAGAAGGTGGTGAAGAGCTGCCTCCTTGAACTGTGCCAGTCCATGTGGTACACCCACAGTGCTGTTAGGGAGAGAATCCCAGGATTCTGACCCAGTGACAGTGAAGGAATGGCGATATATTTCCAATCAGAATGGTGACTGGATTGAAGGGAAACTTCGATGTTGTGGCAACCCTACATGTATCACGGAATCCTACAGTGCAGAAGAGGCCATGCGGCCCATCAAGTCTGCATTGACCACAATCCTATCCTCCAGGTTCTATCCCCATACATTTACCCTACCTAGTCTCCCTGATACTAAGGGGCAATTTAGCATGGTCAATCCACCTAACCAACACATCTTTGGACAGTGGGAGGAAACAGGAGCACCCGGGGGAAACTCACACAAACATGGGGTGAATATGAAGTCTCCACACAGACAGTGACCCACTGTGAATCGAACCCAGGTTCCTGGCGCTGTGAGGCAGTGGTGCTAACCACTGTGCCACTGTGCCACCCCAATCAGAGGGGGCTGACTGGGATTTTCCAGACACTCACTCTGAATTCCTGACTGCCACAGACCACCTTGTAAGGGCTTAACCATCCTCCTCCTCATCCCACACCCCCCCCCCCCAAAAACCACAGCCCCGTCACTCAATTAAGTCTAATTTTTAATTGAAAATGTAATAATGCTGGTGAGGGTGCACCAGTCTCTGATTGCACCCTCAACCCCCCTCTTTGCCACTTTTGAGAGTCTGCCCACTGCCCTTAATTGGATAGCAGATCTGTCTCTCAGCATGAACTGGCCAACCCAGGGAAAATAACAGATGACTAACTTTTCCCCCCAGGGTGGCGATAGTGGTTGGGGTTGGGGGAGGGTAGGGTTAGTGGGTGAGTGCAGGATGTGCTAGGGTGTGTTCAATCCTCCTTTTCCAATCTCTATTTCCCCAGCGATCATGGTCTTCGGACAAGGGATAGCAAATTTAAATCAGAATTGAGGAGAAACTACTTCACCCAAAAAGGGTTGTGAATCTGTGGAATTTGTTACCCCAAAGTGTGATGGATGCTGGAACAGTGAGTAAATTTGAAGAGGAGATTTTTAATTGGTAATGGGTTGAAAATTTATAGGAAGAAGGAAGGAAAATGGGGATGAGCAGCATATCAGCCATGATCAAATGGCAGAGCAGACTCAATGGGCTGAATGGCCTAATGCTGCTTGTATATCTTATTAACTTATGAATCACTGGATTGAAATTCCAGCCCATGGGATCATTCTTCTGGTTAATGCTGCACCACCCATTGTAGAAGTGGAGGACTCAGAGATGGAGTTTGTTGACTGCTTCACTCACCTGTGTCTCTGCATTGGGAAGAGTGGCTTTGAGCTGTCTTGGAGGGATAAGAATAGCCTGTCCCTATTCGTGGCCTCATCTTTGTAGCCAATTTCACCTGGAAGCAACAAGGCAAAATCATCATTAAGTGAGTGATTGGATCCACTTTTAGACATCCTTTCTCTGTACGTCCCTGTGCTGCCCCTCTCAGTCACACAGCAATCTACCTCACTGCTCCTTCATAATCATTAAATCCAACTCCTATTCCAGAGACTTGGACACACAAAACCCAGCACTGACGCTCCGCTGTAGAAATGCTGCAGTGTTGGCGGAGTTGTCTTTCAGGTGAGATATCAAACTGGGATCCGTTTGCCTTCTCCGATGAATATAAAAGATCCCATGGCAAAAGCAGAGTGGGAGACTTCTCCCCAGTGGCCTGGCCTATAGTTCAGCCTCAATCAGGATCACAAAAAGAATTATCTGGCTATTATCACATTGCTGTTTGTGAGATTTTGCTATGCACAGGTTGGCTGTTGTTTTCCTGCAACGCAACCATGACAGTGCTACAAAAAAAAATTCTGACGTGAGTGCTTTGGGAGGTAGGGAGAGCTATAGAAATGCAAATGTTTCCTGGAATTCCATGCTTTTTAGTAACTTCGTTGGCAAGGCTGCTATTTGCGGTGACACAGTAGTTAGCACTGTTGTCTCACACTGCCAAGATCCGGGTTCAATTCTGGCTTTGGGTGACTGTCTGTGCAGAATCTGCACATTCTCCCCATATCTGCATGGGTTTCCTCTGGATGCTCCAGTTTCTTCCCACACTCCAAAGATGTATGGGTGAGGTTGATTGGTCATACTAAATTGACCTAGTGTCAGGGAATTAACAGGGTAAATATGTGTAGTTACAGGGATAGGGCCTTGGGGGGATTGTGGTCGGTGCAGACTTGATGGGCCAAATGGCCTCCTTCTGTGCTGTAGGGACTGTATGGTTCTATGGTTATTGTCCATTCCTGGATCGAGAGGCACCTTCACCACTCAGCATTGGCAGAAGAAGAAGAAGATTCCATTAGGATCTCCAAGAGATGGGCAATAAATCACAAACCCCATTAGTAACACCACATTCAGAGAAGTAACGAAAAGAGCTCCTTCACTCTGGAGCAAGGGATGAAGGTGGGGGCGGTGGTGGTAGGTGGGGGGGGGGGGGGGGGGGGGGGTTGGCGGTGACCCTGTAACAGTGACTTGCATTTATTATAGTTCTTTAGGAACATTTTCCGAAACTCCCCAAGAGCATTTTGTCAAAACAATTTCACACAAAAGGTGAAATTTTTGCATTGATATACCACTTTCCATAGCCACTGGACGTCTCAAAGCATTTCCCAACTAACGAGATGCTTTTTCTGGTGTAGGGCGACAGGCTGGCCGAGAAGTGGGGGGCGCTGACACTGGGCAAATTACTCCTCTGGAGAGACAGCTCAGGGAAAAATTGGGTTCCTTCTGTACTTCGATAATTCTGTTGCAATGCTGGAAATGCAGAAGCAGGTTTGTGCACAGCAAGATCCCATTAACACAATGTGATAATGACCAAAAAACAAAATTTTTGTGATGTTGACTGAGGGATAAATATCGGCCGAGCTGTGAAATGAGGTCTCAGTTTAACATCTGACCTGAAAGATGGTACCTCTCCAACAGAGCAATTCTTCCTCAGTAACGTATTACACGGAGTGATGAAAAACTTGATCAAAGAGGAAAGTTCTAAAGAGCACATTAAAGGCAGAGGGAGAAGTAAAGGGAAAACAGAGGAGCAAGGGAATGCTGCAGACGGTAGGGCCTAGGCACAAGACACCAAGTGACAGAAAGCGGGGATGTATAAAAGACTAGGACTGGAGGAGCAGAGATATCACAAAGGGTTGTAAGGCTGGAGGAGATTACAGGAATGGAGTGAATAGAGGACAAAGATTTAAAGTTAGAACATTGCACAACATAGAGCCAAATGAGCAGAATAGATAATGGGTGAGCAGAATTTGATGCGAGTTGAATTCAGGGAATTGAGTTTACAATCGGAATCATTAGAGTACAGAAGGAGGCCATTCAGCTTATTGACTCTGCAACAACACCAATCCCACCAGGCCCCATCCCTGTAACCCCACATATTTACCCTGCTAATTCTCCTGACACCATTAGGATGGCCAATCAACCTAACCCATCTTTGGACTGAGTTTGCATGTTCTACCCAGGTCTGCATGGGTTTCCTCCGAGTGATTCCCACACTCCAAAGATGTGCAGGTTAGGACAATTGGCCATGCTAAATTCACCCTTAGTATCAGGGGGTTTAACAGGGTGAGCTCAAGGTTATGGAAGCAGAGAGAACTGGCAGGCTAGCTCAGAGTGCTGGCCTAACGGACCTCTCAAGAACACTCTGAAGGGCTGCCAGCCACACTGCACCAGAGTCACAGGACACAGGTCTGCTCCCAAAGCTAGAGCTTGAGCGAAGAGCAACCACACCCAGTTGTTGAACTGTTGTAAAACAATAAACATTTCAACAAATTGCTCTAAGCTTTCTGCTAGGAACATAAGAGATGTCAGCCATTTGGCCTCTTCAGCCTGTTCACCATTTAGTGAGTTGATGGCTGATCTTACCATGTCAGTGAGCCAGAGTCAGCTCCAAGCAGAGAGACTGAAATGTTCCCTGTGCAATTTGAGCACATGATTGATTACAGATGTGGCAGCAACTTCTACATTACAGCCACAGCACACAAACCTGCGTGAAATTAACTTTAATGTAAAATACATGCTGAGCAATAAACCCGTTTACAACCGAGACTGATCCAGCCCAATTAGAGTTTCCTCATTTCATCCTTCTCCTAACGATGCCTACAACAACACCTTGCATTTATACAGCGCTTCCAGTAAAATCTCCAATGATGCCTCATACCAGATTAATCTCAAACAAAACAGAGCCATACAGGAGACAGGTGACCAAAAATTTGGTCAATGAGATTTTTAAAGAACATTTTAAAATGAGTTAAGGCAAAGAGGTTTGTGGAGGGAAATCATGGCCCCGGGAGCTGAAATTGCAATGATGGAGACAGGGACCCTCAGGGGGTCAGAATTGGAGGAGCGCAGAAATCTCAGAGGGCTGTAGGGTTGGGTGGCATGGTGGCACAGTGGTTAGCACTGCTGCCTCACAGCGTCAGGGACCCGAGTTTAATTCCAGCCTTGGCTCACTGTCTGTGTAGAGTTTGCACATTCTCCCCATGTCTGCATGGATTTCCTCCAGGTGCTCCAGTTTCCTCCCACAGTCCAAAGATGTGCAGGTTGGCTGGTTTGGCCATGCTAAATTGCCCCTAGAATCAGGGTGATTAGCTGGGTAAATACATGGGTTACGGAGGTAGGGGAATTGTTGTCTGTGCAGACTCAATGGGCCGAGTGGCCACCTTCTATGCTATAGGGATTCTAAGACAATTCTACGAGAAGTAACGCCCTAAGGAGGGGAGGGGCCAAATCTGGAAACACAGATAAAAGATTTGTGAAAACAAAGGTCAGAAATTTCCAGTCCTGTCACGGTAGGGCCAGGGTCTGGTAAATATGGTGAGCCGTTCAAAACTCTAATGGCCTCAGCGAGACCAGAAAATCCCAATTGCAGGAGGAACCGATACGTTCGAGGTGAAGTGTTGATCAGCCAATGTTGGTAGAGGAGAAATGAGTGATCAGGACCAGGTTAGGATACCAGAAGCAGACTCTTGAATAAGCCTATGTTTACAGAGGGTGGGAGGTGATGGGGTACAACTCCACAGAATCCGCTCAATCCCTGCCTTGGAATCCCTCCCAAGCAGCTGTGTGACACCGAGTGTTGGTGAAGCCTTCAATTCAGAGATCTAGGTTCGAGCCCTAAGGGCGGCACGGTGGCACAGTGGTTAGCGCTGCTGCCTCAGTGCCAGGGACCACATTACAGGAAGGATTTGGAGACTTTGAAGAGGGTGCAGAAGATGTTTTCCCAGGATGCTGCCTGGATTGGAGGGTCTGAGCTATAAGGAGAGCTTGGACAAGCTGGGTTTGTTTTCTCTGGAGGCTGAGGGGAGACCTGACAGAAATTTGTAAAATAATGAGAGGCATAGATAGAGTTATACTCAGAATCTTTTCCCCAGACTTGAAAAGTCTAATACTGTGGGACACGCAATGAAGTTGAGAAGGGGAAAGTTCAAAGGAGATGTGAGCGCTGTTAGTGTCTGGAATGCACTACCAAGGTGGTGATGGAGGCAGATAGAATAGGGGCATTTAAGGGGCTTTTAGATAATGTATGAATATGCAATGAATAGACAGATATGGACCAAGGACAGGCAGAAGGGATTAGTTTAATTTAGTGTCATGTTCCATGTCAAAGGCCTGTCTCTTCTACGTTCTATTGTCCTTACATGGTCTGGCTCGCATGTGACTCCAGAACTGCTGTCATGAGTAATTAGCAATGGGCAACAAATGCTGGCCTTGCCAGTCACTCTCCCATCCCATTAAAAATATAAATAAAATACTTTTCGGCTAATATCGGACCTTTCAATCTAAGAACTGGGAATTTTTAGCCTCCTTTCGGTGGTCAGTGGGAATGGAGGGGATATTTGAAGGTCAGTGGGCTGTTCAAGGGTGGGGTGTAGGGAATGGAGGTCGGTAGATGGTGAGAGGCATTGGCAGGTTGGGTAGGTGTTTGGGGTGCAGTGGAGGCTGGAGCTGCCCCTCGTCCACAGAAACTGTCCCCAACCCACAGGCTTCATTACCCCCCCCCCCAAACTGCCCCACTCCATATTGATCCCGGGAGGGGGAGGGGAAGGGGGTGCGCACTTGCCCCAGACGTCTGCTTGTGGTCTAAAGCCCAAAGCTGTATTAACAATTCTACAGAAGGGTGTCCCTTCCCCCTCACTTCTTTATAAACTAAAACCAGAACAAGTTTGGACGTACAATGGGGACCTGTTGGTCTCTTAACATCTCCCAACCATAAGGTCAGACCACACGACAAGGAGCGTCTGGGATCAAGAGCCAACAGCGTCACCATTGCCCTGCCATAACCAGCGCCAACCCCCTCTGCTGGTCAGGAGGATTTCTTCATGTTTGCTACTGCAAATTGTTAACCAGCAATAACAACAACAACAAATTGTGTTCATCTAGCACTTTTAACCTAGTAACATGTCTCCAACCACCCCGCAAAGAAGGATCAAAGAACAAAGAAAAGTACAGCACTGGAGCAGGCCTTTCGGCCCTTCAAGCCTATGATGCCCTAACTGAATTTTAAAAAAAACCTGACCATATCCCTCTATTCCCTCCCTATTCATGTAACATTCAGATGCCTCTTAAATATTGCTAATATGCCTGCTTCAATCGCCTCCTCTGGCAGAGTGGTGAGTTCTAGATACACCACACTCTGCCTGAAAAACCTCCCCCGCACATCTCCCTCTAACTTTCCCCCTGTCACCTTGAACCTGTGCCTCCTTGTAATTGACACTTCCGCCCTGGGGAAAAGCCTCTGACTATCCACCCTGTTGATGCCTCTTATAATTTTGTAGTCCTCTATCAGATTTCCCCTCAGCCTTTGTCTTTCCAGCAAAAACAATTCTAGTTTTTTTCAACCTTTCCTCTTAGCCAGTACCCTCGAGACCAGGCAACATCTTGATGAACCTTCTTTGCATTCTTTCCAAAGCGTCCACGTCCTAATAATATAGCACTTATAACCCAGTAAAATGAATGCAGCCATTCTGCAAAGGAGGATTAACCAGACCAAAGAGTGTCACAAAGTCACATGTTAGGATAGATGACCAAAGGCATGGATCAGTTAGGTAGCTTTTACTTCACACCTTAAAGAGAGGGCGATATGGAGATAGAAAGATTTACATTGGCAATCGCAGTACTTAGGCCTGAGCAAGGCACGGCTACCAATGATGAGACAATTAAAATTGGAGATGCTCATGAGGCCAGGATTGGAGGATCACACTGAGGTAGGATCTTGAATGGCTCCAATTCTGGCATCTTGATTTTCTTCACCCCACCATTGTCCCTTCAGTTGCCTCGGTCATAAGTACTGAACTGTATGAGGCAAACAAACCAAGTACGTCATCACCCCGTTTCCATAGCTAGATCTTCCTGGTAGTAGTTGGTAAGCAGTGGTTTGAGGGATGCTATTCCACATCAAGGATGGCTGGCCACACAACACTCTTGTTCTTGCTGCCTGCCAGAGGCAGATTGGAAGGACTTGCAGATTGATACTCAGCCTCTTTCACTGTGTTATGAGTGCTTCTTCCTTGGCCATCAATTTCATTTTCTATATTCTCTTGTGGGATGTGGGTATTGCTGATAAGTCCATCATTTGCTAACCATCCCTAACTGTCTTCTGAACTGAGTACTTCAATTTCAAAGGGCATTTAAAAGTCAACCACATTGTTGTGAGTTAGGAGTCACATGTAGGCCAGACCAGGTAAGGATGGCACATTTCCTTCTCTAAAGGAGATGAGCAAACCAGATGAGAGTTTACCAATAAATGACAATTCACCATCTGCCATAGAGCCAAAAAATCCCTACAAGGGGGCTCTTTGGCTCATCAAGTCTGACAAAGTATCTTACCCAAGTCCTCTCCCTTGCCCTATCTCCATAACCCCACACATTTACTCTGAGCTAATTCCCCTAACCTAAATATCTTGGGACACTAATGGGCAATTTACCATGGCCAATCCATTTAACCCATGTGTCTTTGGACTGTAGGAGGAAACCCACACAAGCATGGGAGATAATGCAAACTCCACACAGTTGCCAAGGCTGGAATCGAACCTCTGTCCCTGGTGCTGTGAAATAGCAGTGCTAACCTGGGTCCCCAGACCATTACTCTGGATTTACTATTAGTCCAGTTATAATACCACTGCATCACCAGCTCCCCTTAAATCCTGGGACTCGAATGCACAGCTTTTGACTCAGAGATGGAGACACTGCAGCAAAGACTCCTTCTTCCTTCTCAGAGATGCTTCTCAAAAGTTAACTCTTTGACCAAGCTTCTGGGCACCTGTCCTCATATCTGTGTCAAATTCTGTTTGATAACATTCCTGAATGAAGCATCTGGGGATATTTGACTGTATTAAACACAACTTGTTGTGGTTTACATAAAAGAAAATTAATAGGAACAATCTACCCTATTGGTTAGTAGAGTATCCCTTATCATGAGATCAATAGCTCTGGGTGACAATATAATCCTGGAATAGTTAGTCCCATAAAAGACAATCCCTTTACTTTCTATACCGTCATTCCATTTGTCAAAACCCAGGTGGAACCTCAGTGAATTACCTGCTCGGTCATTTTGTCCTCAGATGTATTTGAGCTGGTTTTCTGCTGACCTCTGGATGTGGATGTGTCATTCTCGGTGCTGCCAATGGAGGAGTTGAGGGTATCGGCTAACTCATACGCTGATGGTTCCTGTGACAGGTCAGACTGATCTTCATCCTCTCGATCACCTTCCCCATCGCTGTCGATACCTAACATATCGAGGCTGAATCTGTATAGACAGAGGTGCAAAGGTTAAAGTTTATTTATTAAGTCACAAGTCGCAAGTCAGCTTACATTAACACTGCAATGAAGACATTGTGAAAATCCCCTAGTTGCCACATTTCGGTGCTTGTTCAGATACACTGAGGGATTTGATTTGATATTGATTTGATTTATTATTGTCACATGTATTAATATACAGTGAAAAGTATTGTTTCTTGCGCGCTATACAGACAAAACATACTTTTCATAGAGAAGGAAACGAGAGTGTGCAGAATGTAGTGTTACAGTCATAGTTAGGATGTAGAGAAAGATCAACTTAATGCAAGGTAGGTCCATTCAAATGTCTGATGGTAGCAGGGAAGAAGCTGTTCTTGAGTTGGTTGGTATGTAATCTCAGATGTTTTTATCTTTTTCCTGACAGAAGAAGGTGGAAAATGAAGAGAGACTGAGAGAATTTAGCATTGCCAATCAAACTAACCAGTACATCTTTGGACTGTGGGAGGAACCCAGAGCAGACACGGAGAGAATGTGTAGACTCTGCATGGGTGGTGACCCAAGCTGGGAGTTGAACCCAGGTCCTTGGCACTATGAGGCAGCAGTACTAACCACTGTGACACCGTGCCTCACTATTACCTTTCATTGCTAAAAATGTGGAAAGCTGTGACCTCCCAGTACACATCCCATTTATCAGGTCTTGTCAAGCAGAATATGCTCTCTGTAACATTTGCGCCCTTTGTAGATACCCACACACCACGAAAGAAGAGAAAGATTGTATTCCCATGGCACCTTTCACAACCTCAATGTAACAACTTTAATCAGACAATAGAGATGGGCCTGTTAGAAAATGAACTCCGTGACGATGAACCAAATTGATGGGCCAATCAGAGAATCTCTTGCTTTGTATTTAACCAGCGTGTCAGTTCCTCTGGAACTCCTAGTGCAGACTGCTAACTGACAGTGCTCTGTGTGCTGTTGTCAAGCTGGTAAATAAAGGGATTTTGGTGAAGGGACTTCTGCCTTTGAGGACTTATTACACTCGGGATGTTCCAATATGCTTTACAGCCAATGAAGTATTTTCAAGTTTAGTCACTGTCGGGGATGCAGCAGACAATTTGTACTCAGTAAGCTCCCACAAACAGCAATGTAATTATTTTGTGTTATTGACTGAGGAGTAAATATTGGCCAGGACAGCGGGGAGAATTCCCTGCTCTTCATGGAAGAATGCTGCAGAACCCTGTACCTCCACCCCAGAGAGCAGACAGGGCTTTGGTTTAATGTCTCAGCCCAAAAAAGAGGGTTGTTTTTCAAACTGGAAGCCTGTGACCTGCGGTGTGCCTCGAAAATTAGTGCTGGGTCCACTGTTATTTGTCATTTATATTAATGATTTGGATGACAATATAGCAGGCTTGGTTAGTAAGTTTGCAGATGACACTAAGATTGGTGGCATAGTGGACAGTGAAGAAAGTTATCTCCAATTGCAACGGGATCTTGATCAATTGGGTCAGTGGGCTAACGAATGGAAGATGGAGTTTTAATTAGACAAATGCGAGGTGATGCATTTTGGTAGATTGAACCAAGGCAGGACTTATTCAGTTAATGGTAAGGCACTGGGGAGAGTTACAGAACAAAGAAATCTAGGGGTACATGTGGAGTTGAAAGTAAAGTCACAGGTGGATGGAGTGGTGAAGGAGGGATTCGACATGCTTGGTTTCATTGGTCAAAATGTTGAATACTGGAGTTGGGACATTGGGACATCTTGTTGAAGTTGCAGAAGACATTGGTAAGGCCACATTTGAAATACTGTCCATAGTTCCGATTATCCTGTTATAGAAATGACATTATTAAACTAGAAAGAGTGCAGAAAAGATTTACTAGGATGCTACCGAGACTTGATGGATTGAGTTATAAGGAGAGGATGGATAGAATGGGACTTTTTTCTCTTGAGAGTTGGAGGGTAAGGGGTGATCTCAGAGGTCAATAAAATAATGCGGAGCATAGATCAGCTAGTCAATATCTTTTCCCAAAGATAGAGGTATCTAAAAATAGAGGGCATAGATTTAAGGTAAAAGGGGAGAGATACAAAAGTGTCCAGAGGGGCAATTTTTTCACACAGATGGTGGTGAGTGTCTGGACCAAGCTGCCAGAGGTAGCATTAGAAGCGGGTACAATTTTATCTTTTAAAAATTGTTTAGATAGTTACATGGTACGATGGATGTAGAGGGATATGGACCAAATGTGGGCAATTGGGATTAGGTTAGGAGATTAATAAAAAAGGGCGGATGGACAAGTTGGGCCAAAGGGCCTATTTCCATGCTGTAAATCTCTATGAATCAATAGTATAACAGCATGGCACTCCCTCAAAAATGCGTAGCAGACTTTTCTGGGCGATGACGAGTGAGAGAAAATGAGAAGTTGGAAAACAAAAAGATAGACAGGAAGAGATTGCAGCTTCAAATCAGTACAGCTGACATAATCCAGTATGGGTATTTTCAGTTGCAGATACATCACTGTCAAATGGATCTAAACACTGATAGGTCAAGGATCTTCAAGTTAGTTATTACCACAACTTTGAACGGTAATTTCCACAGACATTTTTGGTAATTTGATATATCTTCATCAAAATGAGTTATGTTGTGTCATAATATTGAATGAAAAACACTGAAATATTGTGTCCATAAATATTGAATTTTAAATAAGGCTTGAGCTTTAAAAAAAGGACACACAAGCCCAAAGAAGGCTGAAGACAATTCAGCAATCACTGGTTGAATTGCTGGTAGATGACAGTCTGAGAGATAATGAAACTCACCCTGTTTCCTGATAAAATACTTATGAAACATACAGAAACTAAATGCCATCTCTGGTGGAAACAATGGGAGATCATGGGAGTTGAGTATCATCTTGACACATTGGAACATGGCACAGTAGCACATGGATTAGCACTGGTTGCCCCACAGTGCCAGGGACCCGGGTTTGATTCCAGCTTTTGATGATTATCTTTGTGAAGTTTGCATGTTCTCTCCATATCTGTGGAGATTTCCTGCAGGTTCTCTTGTTTCCTCACACAGTCCAAAGATGTGCAGGTTAGATTGGCTATGCTAAAATTGCCTCTTGGTGTCCCAAGATATGTAGGTTAGGGGCATTAAAGGGGTAAATACTTGGGGTTATGGGGATAGGGCAGGGGGATTGGGATTGGGTAGGATGTACTGTTACAGAGTCGATACAGGCTCAATTGGCCAAATGGCATCCTTCTGCATGTAGGGATTCTATGATCTCATCAAGAGATTTCCTACACATATCCAGACAGGTTTGTGGATTTTGCCTTGCAAGAATGTACAAAGATTGAGATGAAAGCCAACTGAAAAGCTTCCCTGTGATTGTGAGTCTGGACTGTTGGATCAGATTTGACACTGAAGAAGAAGCAGCTAGCACGAGCAGAGCTGCAAAGACCTTTTTGCAGGTATTTCTCTGTTTTGCTCTCTGATCACTGAAAATAAATTACGTCACAAAAACTGCAGCTGAAATGGAAATAGGATAACTTCTCCAAAAAGCTGCAGAACATCGGAATCACAAAACTGACTATTTGCCTGCTGAAGTCAACACTATTGGAATATCGAATTGCAATGGTGCAACACTCATAGAACATAGAACATAGAACAATACAGCACAGAACAGGCCCTTCGGCCTTCGATGTTGTGCCGACCAAAATAAAAAGCAATGCCCCTCCTAACTAAACCATTCCTTCTCATCCATATACTTATCAACTAACCTCTTAAACGCCACCAAACTTGGCGCATCTACAACAGCTGCAGGCAGGGCATTCCACTCCCTAATCACTCTTTGAGTAAAGAACCTACCTCTGATATCCGTCCTATAACTCATACCCCTTAATTTAAAGTTGTGTCCCCTCGTGCTAGCTTTTTCCATCCTAGGAAAAAGTCAGTCATCCACACCTCACGAGTCAAGGATTGTTTCACGTACTTTTGCCTTACTTACTTATTTTAGGCTGAATTCCCACCTCTAACCTGCATGAATGTATATGCATGCATTTTTCGTGTCTGCTGCCAATTTTTACATAGAAAGCATTCTTTTTGGTCATACCACAGCTTGGTGTGACTCCTGTTCTGTCCAAAACCATGGGAAACTACTAAAGGTCATGAACGTAGACCAGTCCATCACACAAACCAGCCTCCCATCTATTGACTCTGTCTACACTTCCTGCTGCCTCAGGAAAAACAGCCAGTATAATTAAGGAGCCCACGGACCTCGGACATTCTCTCCTCCACCTTCTTCCATCGGGAAAAAGATGCAAAACTCTGAGGACGTGCACCAACCAACTCAAGAACAGCTTCTTCTCTGCTGCCATCAGACTTTTGAATGAACTTACCTTACATTAGTTGATTTTTCTCTACACCCTCACTATGATTGCAACACTATATTCTGCACTCTCTCCTTCCCTTATCCCCTATGTACTCTGTGAATGGTATGCTTTCTCTGTACAGCGTGCAAGAAGCAATATTGTTCACTGTGCCCCAAACATGTGACATTAATAAATCAGATCAAATACCTTCAGTAAACTCACTCTATTTTTAATTCCGGAAAGCCTGCTTAAATCAGCTCCTTTTAAAACATAAATTTTGGAACTGGAAAGGGGGATCTGCAAAGGGCAGGAACCATTTTAAGATTAATCTTGTTGTGACCAGCAGAGGGAGCCAGTTCATCCCTCCTCACCTGGGACAAGGCCATTGATAGATTTCAGTCAGGAGAAGGTATTAAAGTTTCCCAAACCAAGACAGATAAATGGAGCTGAGATATAAAATCTCATCTTTTTCAGTCATTCCTGGAACTTGAGCATCACTGGCTGGGTCAGCGTTTGTCTACTCCTAACCGCCTGTGAGATGGCGGTGATGAGCTGTTTCCTTGCACGCTGAAGTGGTGTAGAAAAAAGCAAATTACTGTGGATGCTGGAATCCGAAAGCAAAAGGAAAGACTCTGGAAAATCTCAGCAGGTCTGGCAGCATCTATCAGGAGAGAAAAGAGTTATGTCTCCATTCACCTGACAAAGGGGCAAACCACAAAAGCTTGAGAGTTTACCATCAAATAAATTGGTTGGACTTTAACCTGGTGTTGTGAGACTTCTAACTGTGTTTACCCCACACCAATGCCGGCGTTTCCACATCATGACTGCTCTTGTGGCCACAGTATTTATATAGCTGAGCCCGTTCAGTTTCTGGTCAATGGTAATCCCTAGTTTAACGATGAGGGGATTTAATAATAATAAGGGACCATCAAAGGGAGACAGTTAGATTGTCTCTTGTTGGACATAGTCATTGCCTGGGACCAGCTATATAAATACTGTGGCTACGAGACCAGTGGCGAATAACTCATTTCTTGACTCCCTAAAGCCTGTCCACCGGCTATAAAGTACAAATTATGAGTGTGATGGAATAATCTCTGCTGTGAAGTGTTGGATGTAGCTCTGTAGGTCTGGTCAAGGTGTTTGGAGTCTTAGTTAGTTAAAAAACAAATAATGGAATCATAGAATCCCTACAGTGTAGAAGGAGACCATTCAACCCATCAAATTTATCTATTTATTTATTAACTACTCAAAACAACAAAGATCCAAACTAGGAACTATATGACACCAAAGTGACTTGGTATTACTGGCCTAAGCCTGAATCTTGTCCAGGTCTTGCTGCATGGGCACAAACAGAATTTAAGTTGCAGATAATACACTGAAATGTGCAATCATCAATGAACATCCCATGTTCAACCTTCTAATTGAAGGGTGGAAGGGAGTAAAGTGAGTGAATAGCTTCCTCCTGCCCTCGAGTGGCTAAATACAATGAATGGTGGTCACAGGTTAAACTAGTTGGTTGTGTGCCTCTAATATTGGGAAGCTGCATTACATTGAAACGTAGAAGGAAAAATGGCTTATTGCACATTGCAGGAACTCAGCTATCTTGCATCCAACATTCTCACACAAATTCTTCCCCAGTGATAATCAGTGTCTGTGTTTATCTGCCAGTCTGAACAGGAAAGTATTGACACAGAGATAATTCTTGCAATAGGAGGATGCAACGGTTACACAAACCTCTTCCTGAGATTGTGCTGATCCATATCGTTAAGCAGTTACAGTCTGTATTCTCAAGACAAAACCCAAAAACAAATGGTTCAGCAGCTGAACAAATGTGCAAGAAATAGCAATATATTCACCAGAAGTCAATTTAAACCGCATGGTGCTGAAAATAATCCTTGTGTGGATTATATTTTATAGGGAATAGCAGTCATTCTCCCAATAAGACTAAAAGTAAGACCCCCAGGAATTAAACCTCAATGATGAGAGGGCAGTGCACATGTAAATCTTCATGTACACAGGCTTGGAGACCCTTAGACAAAATTTAACTTCCAAATTAGGTGCAAATATCATGTTATCACACTTGCCAAAAGCCAGAACCCTATACACACATTAACAGCTACAGTCATCTTCTCCCCCTTTTCATCTTATCTTCTCCCACTTCCCCTCTCAATCCTTTTTCTCCATTCCCCTGTCTCCTGTGTCTGAATAATCAGACATTTTCTCGATGATATCTGTAAACTGGAAAGGCTTTCTAGCTAATATGTTAATATCCACAAATCACAAATGATCTTAAAGGATCTCCATTGGTGCAGAGGGTGGTATGATGGCCCAATGGTTAGCACTGCTGCCTCACAGCATCAAGGACCCGCGTTCAATTCCCAGCTCGGATCACTGTCTGTGTGGAGTTTGCACATCCTCCCTGTGTCTGCAAGGGTTTCCTCCTGGAGTACTTCTGGTTTACTCACGAAGTAATCTCAGCTGTCATAGATTTCAACTCCAGCCTTCCCAGAATACGGAGTTTTTTTTATTTATTAGCATCACAAGTCGGCATACATTAACACTGCGATGAAGTTATTACGAAAATCCCCTAGTTGCCACACTTTGGCACCTGTTCTGGTACACTGAGGGAGAATTTAGCATGGCCATTGTATCTAACCCAAACATCTTTCAACTGTGGGAGGAAACTGGAGTACCCAGAGGAAAACCATGCAGAAATGGGGAGAACATGCTGACTGCACATAGACAGTCACCCAAACCAGAAATCGAACTCAGGTCTCTGGTGCTATGAGGCAGCAGTGTTGACCAATGTGCCACTGTGCCGCCATCTTTGAAATAATGTCATGGGATCTCTCATTGTCACCCAGAGGGTTAAACAATTCATCCCAAAGACTGTACCCCTGACAGTGCGTCACCCCCTCAGTGGAGTATTAGCTCTAATCACTGAAACAAGGCTGAACCCACAATCTTTGTGTCTCAATGCTTGTCACAGCCACATATATGGGCTAGAACTCTAAAAAGGCAAGTGCCAGCACATTCAGTGATGCAGCTCTCCCTGTGGAAAGGGCTCAGCTATTAGTTGTTGGCAGGGGCTGTGTTTCAATGTGTTGGGCTGGACCCAGTCTGATTACATTATGGAAAATTCCTCTTCCAGATGCTGCAGCTGTCACCTCAATCTTGGTCTTTCAGGACAGCTTGGGTCGAAAGCTCTTTACTATCTCCTTGTCCAACTGTCACAAAGCTTATAATGGGATTTTCCAGCCCTTCTTACTGGCGAGATCTTCCAGTCCCGCCGAAGGCCACTCCTCGCGGGTTCCCTGGCAGCAGGGCTGGCGAGCCACGCAAAACACTGTGCCTGTCAACGGGAATGGAGGATCCCACAGCAGCCAATGGCAAACTGTTCCTACTTTGAAGGAGGGGCTGGAAAATCAAGAAGCCAATTTCTTAATGCAAAGTAATTAAATGAATGGACATAAACCCCAACCACAGCTTACAACTATCTACCTCAACTCTTCAAGATGCTGACTGCCAATAAGGTACAGCAGCCATCTTGCTACCTCATCCAATGGATTAAGCATAGAATCCCTACAATGCAGAAGAAAGCTATTCGGCCCCTTATCCTGCACAAACAACAATCCCACCCAAGCCCTATTCCCATAACCCACATATTTATATTATTAATCTCCCTGACACTAAGAGACGATTTACCATGGCCAATCAACCAAACCTGCACATCTTTGGATTGTGGGGGTGAAGCTGGAGTACCTGGAGGAAACCCATGCAGACACAGGCAGAACATGCAGACTCCACACAGACAGTGACCCAAACGGGAATTGAACCCAAGTCCCTGGCACTGTGAAGCAGCAGTGCTAACCACTGTACCACCGTGCTATCCACACATAGTATGTCTATTACTATTCTATTACAGAGTTACCAATATGCCAATCTTCTTCTCATTCAACCTCAACCTCACCCCATCCCCATCCCCAAGGCACTGAGCTGCTGCATTGAAACCCAGGCTGAGATTGTAGTCATCAAGAGACTACCTCATAGAATCATAGAATCCTATAGTGCAGAAGGAGGCCATTTGGCCCATCGAGTCTGCACCAACCACAATCCCACCCAGGCCCTATCCCTGTAACCGCATGCATTTACCCTAGCTAGTCCTGCTGACACTAAGGGGCAATTTAGCATGGTCAATCCACCTAATCCCTAACACTTTTGGACTGTGGGAGGAAATCGGAGGAAACCCTCGCAAACATGGGGAGAACATGCAAATTTCCCACAGCCAGTGACCCGAGGCCAGGAATTAAACCCAGCTCCATGGCGCTGTGCAGTGACAGTGCAAACCACTGTGCCAAGATGCCAGTCTCAAACTTTCCAAACCAATTACATTTTAAACAAACTGAAAATAAACTTTTTTAATTTGCTTGATAGAAAAAAAATCTTTGACTTTGCAAAGTGATGAAAACTTCGGATAGAAATCCATAGAGGGTGTCTGTAAGCCCCTGAGATAGTCTTGGAGTGTATTCTGTAACTGCCAAAGATGAAAATCTCCCCTAAAGTTATTTCCTTCTGTATCTTTTGGCTTTTACCCGCGCTTAGTAATTTTCATCCTAACAGATTTGGGACTTGGCACTTTGCAATGTACTGGCCCCGATTGCTTCTAATTTCATAATTAGACTAGTTCATGTTACAAAAAAATAATTTCTCCCTCCATCGCTCCAATTGTGGATAGAGGAAGGTGGGAGATGTCAACACTTGGCCACTAAAATGCTGGCAACAATGGAAGCAAGACTCAGCTCCTGGCATCAACCCGAAGGTTAATATTCCCCAAGTGGGACATTTACTGTTTTGCTAATCGGTTGCTTAACTGGATCAGTCAAGTGGAAAATCTTCAGCCTATTAGACAGAGGCAATGGTGGGACAGCATTAATCCAAACCACCGCACAGGATTCTGATCTGACTGGGGGGGAGAGGGCTCTTATGCAATGGTAAAAGCTCAGCCCTAATCTGCTGCATTTTATATAGCTTTGCACAAAATTATCCCCAATACCTTCCCCAAACTTATCCCCACCAGGGCAACACTGACAGGCAATAATTGCTGGCCTTGATAATGAGATTCACTTCCCCATAACAACCAGAATAAGCTTTCTCACGGTGTACTCCTGACATCAAATGAAGTAGGTGATTTATCCCCAGCACAAAATCTGTTCCTCCATTATCAATTCCTTTCTCTTCCCAGGGCTCTGTCAGAGGCTGAACCAGATTGTTTGTGACCTTAGCTTCCAATCTGACCCTAAGCTGAGCTTCCGACCCCAATTCCATTCCAGCCCAATTTCCACCTTCACCCCACCTCAGTCCAACACTTGTAGAAAATCTCAAGATTCTTCAGATTTAAAATTTCCATCCTTGCATTCAAAACCCCGTGTTCCTCCCTCCAACCTCATAACCACCCAGCCCATCTCCCAGACCCACAATATCCCATTCTTTCCCCCAGCCCTACAAACTCCCATTCCTTCCCTAGCCTCACAGTCTCCAAGAACACTCTGCATTTCCCCAACTTAGGCTTTATTTTTTTCATAGATATTTACAGCACAGAAGGAGGCCATTCAGCCCATCATGTCATAGAATCATAAAATCTCAACAGTGCAGGAGGCCATTCAGCCCATCGGCATCTATCCTCTGACAGAGCATTTTACTCAGGCCCAATTCCTGTAACCACATTAATTTCCAAATCACATTAATCCCCATAATTTGCACATCTTTGAACACTAAAGGACAATTTAGCATGGTCAATGCACCTAGTCTGCACATCTTTGGATAGAGGGAGGAAACTGGAGCATTCGGACGAAACCCACGCAGTCACAATGAGAATGTGTAAACTCCACACAGACAGTGACCTAAGGCTGGTACCCGGGTCCCTGGCACTGTGAGGCAGCAGTGCCAACCACTGTGCCACCATCTCCACACCAGTCAACAAACATCTAACTATACAATCCCATTTCCAGCTCTTAGCCTAGAGCCCTGGAGATTACAGCAATCTAAGTGAATATCTAAACACTTCTTCAACGTTACAAGAATTTCTGACTCAATCACTCTTTCAAACAATGAGTTCCAGACTCCCACCATCCTGTGGGTGGAAAAGTTTCTTTTCAACTCCTCTCTTAGCCTTCTACCTCATATTCTAATTCGATGCTCTCTGGTTATTGACACCTTGACTGGTGGCTTCTTAACCTCCCATTGCCAGACTATTGCTGGCTGTCATTCAACTTGTTTTGTTTTACTCATTTAAACTCTAAAACTGTCAGTCTGGCTACTCTCTCTCCCTCTTTTTAAGCTCCTCCTTCCAGCCTATCTCTTTAGGGGGGGGCAGGGTGGCACAGTGGTTAGCATAGTTGCCTCACAGTGCTAGGGACCTGGGTTCAATTCTGGCATTCGATGACTGCATATAGAACATAGAATATAGAACACTACAGCACAAACAGGCCCTTCGGCCCACACGTTGCGTCGATCATACCCATACCTACTAGGCCAAAGAACTATCTGTAATTCCCAATCCCATTTAATCCCATGTACTCATCCAGAAGCTTTTAAAAGACCCCAGCGAGTTTGCTTCTACCACCACTGATGGCAGCTGATTCCATTCACTCACCACCCTCTGAGTGAAAAACTTACTCCTAACATCTTCTCTGTACTTGCCCCCCAGCACTTTAAACCTCTGTCCTCTCATAGCAACCATTTCAATAGGGAAATAGCCTCCAAGAATCCACCCTATCTATTCCTCTCAACATTTTATAAACCTCTATCAGGTTTATATGTGACTCAGCTGATGAAGGGGCAACGCTCTGAAAGCTCATGCTGCCAAATAAACCAACGGACTTTAACCCGGTGTTGTGAGACTACTCACTGTGTCTGAGTGGAGGTTGCACATTCAGCTCGTGGGTGAACTCCCACAGTCCAAAGATGTGTGGGTTAGGTGAATTGGCCATGCTAAATTGACCCTTAGTGTCACGGGGGTTAGTTGGGTAAAAGCACGGTGTTACAGGAAAAGGGCCTGGATGGCATTATGGTTGATGGGCTGAATAACCTCCTTCTGCATTGTAGGGATTCTATGGTTTTTTTTCAAGCTTTTAGTCACTTGTACTATTAACTACTTTTCGGCAGTGAGCATAGTTCTAGAATATGTCATTAGCTGCAAAAGATATGCTGTGATCATGCAAAGTGCTATATAAATGCAAATTTGTTTATTTGGTTCATTGTCGAATTGTATCCGATCACTTTTCTGAAGCACCTTGGGGTCTTTTCCAAAGCTAACAGGTTGAAATAAGTGCAAGTTGTCCTGCAAAGTTTTCACGTTGATTAGTTTTAGCTTTGTTTTGTTATTGAAGACTGGAAAGGGAATGAAAAGGGTGGCACGGTGACACAGTGGTTAGCACTGCTGCCTCACAGCACCAGAGACCTGGGTTCGATTCCCAGCCTGGATCACTGTCTGTGTGGAGTTTGCATGCTCTCCCCATGTCTCTGTGGGTTTCCTCCAGGTGCTCCAGTTTTCTCCAACAGTCTGAAAAATGTGCTGGTTAAGTTGACTGGCCGTGCTAAATTGCCCCTTATGTCAGAGTATCAGCAGGGTAAATATGTGGGGTTATGGGAATAGGATCTGGGTTGGATTGTGGTCAGTGCAGACTCAATGGGCCTAATGGCCTTCTTCTGCACTAGAGAAAATCTATGGATTCTATATATCCATGTCATAAATATATCTATATCATCACAGCCAATGGTTTGGTGTTCAATAAAAGTTACCTTCTTCTCGTGTCTCCAACTAGTGTAGGAGATAAAGGTCCTTCCCAGCTGTGTCTTCTGGAGCTGGACATGGACCTGATTAACATGGGGAACGAATCTTGATCTTCGCTGTCTGTTGCATTCTCAAGGTCAGATGCACTGTTATTCGGATCATCTCCTGCTCCGTCCATTGAATCACACCCACCAGCGTCCTGCAACAGAGGAACCGTGCTGGTTTCTGCAGTTCCTTGCAAGGAACAGCAGGCTACAGGCCGAGCGAGAACATTACTTTTCCCAGTGTCACTGCACTGCTTGGAGCAGGAGGAAATAGAGTCAGCTCTGCCAATATCTTCTGAGCTGCTAGTAACTGGATACCGAGAAAGTTCCCCAAAGGGCAGTGACGATTCCGAGAAGGGAATGTCCTCCAGGCTGCTGGTGGCATCAGTCGCTGCGTCATCATAATCCAGGGAGAGATCATCCTGCAGGTAAATCATTCAAAGAAACAAAATCAGAATTTATAAAATCAGAGGTTTGCAGCATGGAAACAGGCCCTTCAGCCCAACTTGTCCATGCCACCCAATATTGACTACCAAGCTAATCTCAATTTTGCCCATATCCTTCGATAGCCATCTTACACGTGTAACTGTCTAAACACTTTTTAAAAGACAAAATTGTACCTGTCTCTACTCCTGCTTCTGGCAGCTTGTAAGAAGTCTCACAATTTCTTATTGTGTTTACCCCAGCCCAATGCCGTCATCTCTACATCACGACTACCATCGACATTCTGGCAGCTTGTTCCAGACACTCATCACCCTCTGTGTGAAAAAATTGCCCTTATGAACCTTTCTGTATCTCTCCCCTCTCAGCTTAAACCTTTGTCCTCTATTTTTAGACTCCCCTACCTTTGGGAAAAGATATTGACTGTCTAGTTGATCTGTGCCCCTCATTATTTTATAGACGTTGATAAGATCACCCCTCAGCCTCTTGCACTCCAGAGAAAAAAAATCCCTGTTTGTCTAGACACTCCTTACAACTCAATCCATCAAGTCCCAGTTTCATTGTAATAAATCTTTTCTTCTCTCTTTCTAGTTTAGTAATATCCTTTCTCTAATAGGGTGACCAGAACTGTACTACAGTATTCCAAATGTGGCCTTATCAATGTCTTACACAATTTCAGTAAGACATCCAACTCCTATTTTCAATGTTCTGACCAATGAAACCAAGTATGCTGAATGTCTTCTTCACCACTCTGTCCATCTGTAATTCCACTTTCACAGAGCTATGAACTGTACCCTAGATCTCTTTGTTCTATAATTCTCCCCAACACCCTACTATTAACTGAGTAGGTCCTGCCCTGGTTCAATCTACAAAAATGTATCACCTCTCATTGATCTAAATTAAACTCTATCTGCCATTTGTCAGGCCACTGGACCAATTGATCAAATTCCCTTTGCAATCCTAGATAACCTTCTTCACTGCCCACGATGCCACTAATCTTGGTGTCATCTGCAAACTTACTAACCATGCCTCCTAAATTCTCATCCAAATCATTAATATAAATGTCAAATAACAGTGGATGCATCATCATTCTCTGCAGCACACCGCTGGTCACAGGCCTCCAGTTTGAAAAATGACCCTCTGCAACCACCCTCTGGCTTCTGTCATCAAGCCAATTTTGATTCCATTTGGCTACTTCACCCTGAATCCTGTGAGATTTAACTTTATGCAACAGCCTATCATGCTGTACCTTATCAAAGGCCTTGCTAAAGTCCATGTAGACAACATCAACTGCACTGCCCTCATCTACCTTTTTGGTTATCTCTTCAAAAAACTCAAATTCCTGAGACATGATTTTCCACTCACTAAGACAGGAAATGTAACAATTGATAAATGGTGCAGCTCTGAGACAGCAGGTTATGGTTTCAAGGACATAAGCAAGTATTCAAAGTCAGTGCAGTACCAAGTGACAGAATCTTTACAAAATGAGATGCCAATCCCAGGTGAACAGAACCGGGTGGCACAGTGGTTAGCACAGCTGTCTCACAGTACCAGGGATCCGGGTTCAATTGCAGCCTTGGGTCACTGTCTGTGTGGAGTTTGCGCATTCTCCTTATGTCTGCGTAGGTTTCCTCCAGATGCTCCAGTTTCTTCCCACAGTCTAAAGACATGCAGGTTAGGTGGATTAGCCATGCTAAATTGTCGCTTTGTGTAGGTTAGATGGACTAGCCTTGGTAAATGTGTGAGGTTACAGGAATACACTATGGGAGAGGGGAAGAATCTGGGTAAGACACTCTGTCAGAGGATTAGTACAGACTTGATGGGCTGAATGGCCTTCTACTGCACTCTCTTAGCCTTCTACCTCATACTCTAAATCAATGCCCTCTGGTTATTGACCCCTCGACTGGTGGCTTCTTAACCTCCCATTGCCAGCCTATTGCTGGCTGTCCATTCATCTTGTTTTGTTCAATTCATTTTAACCCTAAAAATGTCAGTCTCTCTACCTCTCTCTCCACTTTTAAAGCTCATCCTTCAAGCCTGCCTCTTTAGACCAGCACAGTGGCACAGTGGTTAGCACAACTGCTTCACAGTGCCAGAGACCCAGGTTTCAAATCCCAACTTGGGTCACTATCTGTCTGGAGTTTGCATGTTCTCCCCATGTCTGCATGAGTTTCCTCTAGATGCTCCGGCTTCCTCCTACACCACAAAGATGTGCAGGTTGGGTGGATTGGCCATGCTAAGTTGACCCGAGTGTCATGGGAGTTAAGAGGATAAATATGTGGGACTAGGGGAAAAGGGCCTAGGTGGGATTGTGGTTGATTGACCAAATAACCTCCTCTTGCACTGTAGGGATTCTATAGTTCTTTCAAGCTTTTAGTCATCTATCTTAATATCTCTCATTAATATTTCCTACTTTACAAGAGTACTACACTTCTACCTTATTTCAATAGCTGCAATGCAAAATGCCATATAAATGCAAATTTGAAGAGTTTGACATACAGTCAGAAGAGAGTTACCCGAAGAGTTCTCAACATCAACCCTGGACCCCATGAATTCTCATGGTACCAGGTCAAACATGGGACAAGGAAACTGCCTGCTGATTATTACATATCCTCTCCCCTCAGCTGATGGATCAGTATCCGTCCAGATTGAACACCACATGGAGAAAGCACCGAAGGTGGTGAGGGAGCACAGTGCATTCTGAGTGAGGGACTTCAATGTTCATCACCAAGAGGTGCTTGGTGCTACCATCACAGACTGAGCTGGCTACATTCTAAAGGACATAGCTGCTAGACTGGGACTGCGGTAGGTGGTGAGGGAATCAATAACGGGAAGAACATCCTGGACCTCACCCTTAGTAGCCTGGCCTACAGCAGATGCATCTGTTTGTGACAATGTCGACAGGGGAACCACTATCCAATCCTTAAGGAGACAAAGTCCTATCTTCACGCTGACAATACTCTTCACCCTGTTGTGTGGCACTATCACCACGCTAAATAGGATAGACTTCAAACTAATTCAGCAACTCAAAACTGGACATCCATCAGTGGACTATTAGTAGCAGCAGAACTGTACTCAACCACAGCCTGCGACTGCTTGGCCTGGTATAAACTCCATGACAATCGACAATGGTTTCATGGTCATCATCAGACTTTTTAATTTCAGATTTGTTATTGAAATTAAATTTCACTGCCTGCTATGTTGGGATTCAAACATAGATCCACTAGAACATTATCTAGGTCTCAGGATTACTAGTCCAGTGACAATACCATAAGACCACCGTCTCCCTAAATTTTGCTATCATATTCCACAAAACAAGGCCATTCAGACCTGGGTGCATATTTGCTTTTTGAGAGTGACTAAAGTTCTGTTACTACTATTTTGGTAATGAATATTCCTTGTGATTATCTGAACAGCATTTCAGTTGAACTTTCCTTTAATTAAAACATTACTTGTTTAGTTAAAGTTCCTGTTTGGTCAAAAATAAAAAACTTAATAATTCTCTTAAAGTGAGTGTCAGGTCTTTATGTTAATGACCCTCTAAATGTTAATGTAGAACAGAGGAGAAGGACTTTATGATTACAACTGGCAGCCACATATCTTTTGTCTCCAGCAGTTGAGCTCGGAGTTAGAAGACTGCACAATCAAATACTTCAATAAAACACATGTCGACCATTTACAGTGTGTCAGAGAGAAAGAACGAACATCTGCATTTCATTTTTTATCAATCTTACATCCAATCTCAATGTTAGATGGAGGAACCAATAAAAATAGTGAAAACTGCCCTTAGATTAGATATTCAATCATCCCATTTCTTTCTTATGACGATTTTGAAATACATATTTATAAATACATACTTCAGTTCTATTGTGGAAAAGTGCCTTTTTTTGTGCAAAATTAAATAAACCTGGACGGAGAACAAAAATAATCACTCCAGTTCTGTTCCTGGTCTGGCCCAGATCCCGGACAATGCAGGAACTATGTTTCTGAACAAGCCGTATTCGTTGGCAGCTCCCCCAGTCTTTCCCTTTTTATAACAATTCGCCACATGCAAACGTGGAGAGTAGCCCAGGGTGGATGGGGCTGTCCCCTGGAAGCAAGTTTACGATACACCGGTGCACTCCCCAATCCCCTTGCAAAAAGGAAAACCTCTTGTATCACAGGAAGATGAGAAGGGGGTGACACGATGGCACAGTGGTTTGCTCTGATGCTTCATAGCGCCAGGGACCTGGTTCGATTCCTGGCTTGGGTCACAGTCTGTGCAGAGTTTGCACATTCTCCCCATGTCTGCATGGGTTTCCTCCAGGTGCTCTAATATCCTCTCACTCTCCAAAGATGTGCAAGTTAGATGGATTGGCCATGCTAAATTGCCCCTTAGTGTCAGGGGGACTAGCTAGGATTAATGCATGGGCTTATGGAGATAGAGCCTGGATGGGATTGTGGTCAGTGCAGACTCGATGGGCTGAATGATCCCCTTCTGCACTGTAAGATTCTATGATTCTATAAGGCCATTCAGACCCTCAAGCCTGTTCTGGCATTTGTTTAGGCCATTTTACCTGTTGTCTTTCTTGGTGTCATCCCTAAAGTTATTCTCCTCCCCACAACACCAAACACACCACCCCCACCCCTTGATTCTGGCTCCTCTCACCACCAGAGATATTAGTTTCTCTTTAACCTCTTCAATCATCTCAACCACAGAGAATTCTATTCCTCAATTTGCCAGTAGGGCCCGCTATTTCACTGTAGATAATATCAAACCAACCACAAGGGGGTTGAATCTATTGGTCCTTCCTGCTGATGGGATCTTCCAGTCCCACCGAAGGTAATTCCCCCTCACTAACCCCCCGGCGACAGATTCCCTGACAGCGAGGTGGGTGAGCCACCGAAAAAGGTGTCTTCACTGGTGGGACTGGGAGTTCTCTCTGATGACAAATGGTGAGCTGCCTCCATCACTGGGAAATACGCCGCAGTGGAGCTGGAAAATTCCACCCAGGGAGCCAAATTTTCCTGTCCCGCCCACCACAGGAATTTTCCCTTCCCACCTTTCATGGTCCACCATGACCAGCGGTGTGAGTGGGGGGATGTGGGGTGTGGGGGGTAACCATGCAAATGTTCATTGACCTTGGGTGGGATTTTCCAGTTATAGGGTGTGCACGTCCAGAAAATCCCACCCAAGAACTTTGAGGAGAGGTTGTGTAGAATCAATCCATATTCCCTAGAATTTAGTAAAAAAACCGCTTTAAGGTGTATAACATCCTTAGAGGCCGCGACAGTGTAGAGGCTGGTTGGATGCTTCCCCAAGTGGGAGATACCAGAACTACAGATCCCAATCACAGGCTGTGAATCTGTGGAATTCTCTATCGCAGAGAGAGGTGGACGCTCAGTTCAACACTGAGCTTAGACCATAACACCATAAGATATAGGAGCAGAATCAGGTCATTCAGTCCATCGAGTCTGCTTCACTATTCAATCATGACAGATATGATTCTCATCCCCATTCTCTTGTCTTCTCCCCATAACACTTGATCTCCTTATTGACCAAGAACCGATGTATCTCTATCTTAAAGACACCCAATGACTTGCTTTCACAGCCTACTATGGCAGTGAGTTCCATAGATTCACCACCTGCTGGCTGAAAAAATTCTTCCTCATCTCAGTTTTACCGCTTCACTCTGAGCTCGTGCCCTTGATTTCTAGTCTCTCCCACTATTGGAAACATCCTCTCCACATCCATCTATCTAGGCCTCTCAGCTTCACAGATTTTTCAATACTAAATAAGAGAAGGAATCATAGAATTCCTACAGTGCAGAAGGAGGCCATTCAGCCCATCGAGCTTCCACCAACAACATGCAGATAGGGCAGAAAAAATTAAATTTATTAATCACTAGCAAGGCTTACATCAACACTGCAATGAAATTATTGTGAAATTCCCCTAGTTGCCCACAGTCCAGCACCTCTCCAGGTCAATGCACCAAACCAGCACATCTTTCAGAATGGGGGAAGGAACTGGAGCACCCAGAGGAAACCCACGCAGATACAGGGAGAATGTGCAGTCTTCACACAGACTGTGACCCAAGCCAGGAATCAAACTTGAGACCCTGGCACTGTGAAGGCGCAGTGCTTCTACTGGGTCACCACACCACCCAGTTGGAGTGGAAGTGGTGTTAAAGGTGGAGATAAAGCTGGAGTTAAGTTGGATGACCAGCTATAATCTTATTGAATGGCTCTTGCTCCTCTTTTTTTTTGTTCAGCATGGGCAACTGAATTCTGTTTGTAGACACTGGCACAAATATTCTTCACCTAGACTTGAACCTTCCTGTCCATGTACAAGTCCTTGAGTGATGGCTCAATAAATACTGCACAGAATGGTGTGTGCTAGCCCTGACTCAGTGGCTGGTACTCTCTGCTCAGAGTCACAAGATTGTGGGGTCAAGTCCCACACCAGAAACGGGGCACAAAATTCAGATTAACACTGCCAGTGTAGTACCCAGGGAGTGCTGCACTGTCCAAAGTGTCATCACTTGAACGGAATGTTAAACCAAGACCCCATTTTCATTCTCAAGTGGATGTAAAAATTCCCCCATTACTGAAGCAGAGCAGGAGAGTTGGTGTCCCACTCAATATTCATCCTTCCGTCAACATTATTAAAGCAGATTGCTTGTTCCTGAGAGTTTTCTGTGTGAAACCTGGCCTGCTTCAATTCTGACATTGCAGTATGAACTATACTCCAGAAGTAAAGTGCTTTGCGACAATTTGATGAAAGATGGCACAATGGAACGGTGACACAGTGATTAGCACGACTGCTGCCACACAGCACCAAGGACTCGGGTTTGATTCCCACCTTGGATCATGCCTGTGTGGAGTCTGTATGTTCCCCCTATGTCTGCATCTGTTTCCTCCACGTGCTACAGTTTCTTCCCAAAGTCAAAGTTGTGCAGGTTAAAAAAATTGGCCATGCTGAATTGCCTCTTAGTATCCAAAGGTGTGCAGGTTAAGTAGATTGGCCATGCCAAATTACCCTTTAATATCCAAGGATGTATGGCTTAGGTTGATTAAGCATGCTAAATTGCCCTTAGTATTCAAAGATGTGTAGGTTCTGTGAATTGGCAATGCTGAATTGCTTCTTAGTATCCAAAGATGCGTAGATTAGGTGGATTAGCCATGCTGAATTGCCCCTTGATCAGTGCAGGTTAGGTCAATTGGCCATGTTAAATTGCCCCTTAATATCCAAAAATGTATAGGTTAGCTTGATTGGCCATGCTAAATTGTCCCTTCATATGGAAAGATGTGTTGGTTAGGTGAATTGGCAATGCTAAATTGTGCCTTAGTTTCAAAAATGTGCAGGTTTGGTGGATTGGTCATGCTAAATTGCCCCTCAATCACCCAAGATTTGTAGGTTAGGTGAATTAGCCATGTTAAATATGTGGGGTTAAAAGAATAGGGTGATGGAGAGGGATTGGTAATGTCAAAGAGTTGGTGCAGACTCAGTGGGCTGAATGGCCTTGCTGCATTGTAGGGATTCTATGATGATTCTATGGCATAGAAATGCTCATTGTATCTTTCTCTGCTGCTCTAGATATAGTTGGTAAACAAGGAATTTTGTAAGATTTGCATTATTAAGAGTTTGGTGTGATTAATTGGCTGTTACTTGCCTTGCCTTCAGCCATTCTGTGGAAGTACATCTCCTCGACCTCACTCAGCGAGTTTGACCGATTATCAACATTCACGCAAGCTGGGAGGGATGGCTCCTCCACACGGGGAAACTCGTGCGGGCATTGCTTACATTCTGCAGAAAGAGAGTAAAAAGAGATTGCGATAATATAAAGCACATGAAATCTTTGTATTGATGGATGTGGGAGAGAGTTTATTTATGCAATGTCTTGTTCTTGGTGTGGAAATGCATTGCCTGAAGATGGTGGTGGGAACAGATTCAACAGCAGCTTTAAAATAGGGAATGGATAAGTATTTGAAAGGAGCCAGTGCAGACTTGAACGGCTGAACGGTCTCCTCCAGTGCATTAGTTTTCCGCAATTATGTGAAGAGGAAAATTTTCATATAAAGAGTGACAGGGAGCGTCTAATTGGAGACTTTTTTAAAGAGCTGGCATCAGCATGATGGACCAAATGGCCTCCTTTATGTTGTATAGTTCTATTATTTGCTACATTGTCCTTAATCCAGGAAGTGACAATGGTCACTGTGTCTATAGAACTCTCCAATAAAGAGAATCAGTTAGTCACATCTCCCTTTCCCCATAATCCTGCATGTTTTTTTCTCTCTCATGGTTCTTACTTCCTTTACCTTCAAGAAAGCTTCTATTGAGGCTGCCTCAGGCAGTGCACTCTCGGGCAGTGCATTTCCGATTTTAACCACTCACTGAGTGCAAAAAGTCTCTCCTCATGTCATCATTTCTTCTTTTAGCAATTGCTTTAAACCCGTGTCTTCTGCTTCCTGACCCTGCTACCATTGGGAACAGTCTCCGAGAATCATGTCAGCTATGACTGAGTGGTGGAGCAAACTCAATGGGCTGGATGGCCTAATTCTATTCCTGTCTTTTGGTCTATGTCTACCTCCTCTGTCTTGCCAATCTCTGCTCAACTTCCCTCCTCGTTCAAAAATTCCTCTGATCCATTCATGTAATGGGAAGCTGCTCATTCCCGGAATCAATACGGTGTAACCATCACTGAATCTCCCACTGTCAACATCCTAGGGATTGCCATTGACCAGAAACTCAACTGGACTTACCACATAAACACAGTGACTACAAGAGCAGGTTAGAGGCTAGGAATACTGCGGTGAGTAACTCACCTCCTGATTCCCCAAAGCCTTTCCACCATCTACATGGCACAAGTCAGGAGTGTGATGGAATACTACCCATTTGCCCGGATGGGTGCAGCTCCAACAACATTCAAGAAGCTTGACATCATCCAGGACAAGGCAACATACCTGATTGGCACATCTGCAGAACATCAAACTCTCCATCACCAAAGCTCAGTAGCAATAGTGTGTACCATCTGCAAGATGCACTGCAGAATTCACCAAAGATCCTTTGACCGCACCTTCCAAACACATGACCACTTCCATCTAGAAGGACAAGGGCAGCAGGTACATGGGAACACTACCATCTGCAAGTTCCCCTTCAAGCCACTCACTATGCTGACTTGGAAATACATCGCCGTTTCTTTGCAGTCAAAATCCTGGAATTCCCTCCTTAACGGCATTGTGGGTCTACCCACAGAACATGAACTGCAGTGATTAGGAAGGCAGCTCACCACCATCTTCGCAAGGTCAACTAGGGGTGGGCACTAAATGCTGGCCCAGTCAGCGACATCAATGTTCCACATATGATTAAAAATAAATGAATAAAAACTTCTTTTTTGCACCCTTGTTAATGCCTTCACATCCCTCTGAAAGTGTGATACTCTTAATTTAAACACAACACCACAACTGAGGGCAAACCAGTTTGTTTTATAAAAGATCATCATATCTTCCTTGCTTTTGTACCTCTAATATAAAACTCAGCTTCATTTTCTGAAGTTGCCATGCCTCTTTTAGTGATGTGTCCACATATGACTCCTGGTCCTTCTGACCTCGTCCCCTTTCCTCTTCCTCCCATCACTTCACCATTTCCCTAAACTAAATATCATCAGACCATAACTAACTTCCTTTGAAATAATGTCTTCAGATCATATATCTGAGAGTTAAGTTTGGACTTTGTGTTCACATCTCATCCAAAAGATAACAGTGCCAACAATGCAGCCCGCCTTCAGTATTGCACTGGAGCATCAGGCTAAATTTTGTGCTCGATGCTTTCAACTGGGATTGAGAGCAACAATCTTCTGCATCACGATAAAAGGGTTCTCTCTCAGGAGAGCAGCCCCCATCAAGAGCCCTTAGGGCCTTGACAAGAGTTTGAAAGCAATCAATGGTGTGTACAACAAATGATCCAATGTCCTTCAAATGTTTAAGGTGGCGAATGGGGTTCCAATCAAGCGGGTAGCTACTGTGGATGATGTTGAGCTTTTTGGTTGCTTTTGAAGTTGCGCTCATCCAGACAAATTGAAGTGTTCCATCATATTCCTGACTTGTCCATCTACAAGGCTTTGCAGAGTCAGGAACTGAGTTACTCTCTGCAGAATTCCTAACTTCTGACCTGCTTTTGTCGTCACAGTATATCTATGGCTGGTTCAGTTCAGTTTCTGGTCAATGGTAACTCCCAGAATGTTGATGGGAGTTGTAGGACTATTCCTGTACCTGTTTCTGATATCCTACAGTCCTGTAGAATGAAGTGAAGAATCAGGGTGAGAACTTCCACAGTTTTGAGGTTCTGATGTAAGGTTTTAGGGTTGAATATGGGTTTTGAGTTCACCTCAGTGATATACTTGATTAAAGTAGGTCCAAAATAGAAATGGTTGAGAGCTCCAAGATTTTAGATGTTCAGATCACCAATAAATTGCCTGGTTCCTCCATCCTGACGCTATAGTTAAGAAAACACACCGATGCCCCTACTTTCTCAGGACGCTAAAGAAATTTGGTATATCCGCTACAACTATTACCACCTTCCACTATAGAAAGCATTCTTTCTGATTGTATCACAGTTTGGTACAGCTCCTGCTCTGCCTAAGACCACAAGCAAGTACTAAGGGTCAAGAATGAAGCTCAGTCCCTCACACAAACCAGCCTCACATCCATTGACACTGTCTACACTTTCCACCGTCTCGGAAAAGATCCCACACACGCACTGCATTCTATCTTCCATCTTCTTCCATTGGGGAAAAGATAGAGAAGTCTGAGATCACATACCAACCGACTCAAGAACAGCTTCTTCCCTGCTGCTGTCAGACCTTTGAATGGACCTATCTTGCATTATGTTGATCTTTCTCTACACCCTAGCTACGACTGTAACACTACATTCTGCCTTTTCCTTCTCTATGAACAATATGCTTTGTCTGTACAGCACGCAAGAAACAATATTTTACATTGTATGTTAATACATGCGACAATAATAAATCAAATAAAGCACTGGCAGAATTCCCATTGAGAGAGTCCTGAGAAGCTTTCAAGAAGTACTTTTTCCAAATTTAGAAAACCAGCAAAGTCGTCGCCTGTGAGAAAGACTGAGCACCATGTGTGAGGGCAGCTGTCTTTGTGGTTTGCAGCTCTGTCGCATGTCCGTGAGCACATGTTGTTGTGTATGTTTGTATGTGGGTGTGTGCGCGTGTTTCCTCATCTGTTGTTTCTCTTCACTTCCAGACTGACTCGCCTAACACTCTTCTGACTCCTCTCCCACGATCTCTAACATCCTCCAGAAATGTGCACCGAGCCAAAATTCTGCTGCCCGTGTCCTAACTCACACCAAGTCCTGTTTATCCAACACCCCTGTGCTCACTGAGCAACGTTGGCGCCTGGTTAAGCATCAGTCAAAACCCTGACTTTAAAAATATCTATCCTTCTTTTCAGATCCCACACAGTCTCAATCCCCTCAAATTCCATAACCTCATCTGGCCCAACAACAAGATTGCCACATTTCTCTAATTTTGGCCTCTAAACCAACCCAATGTTATTTGCTTCATCACTGGAGGATCAGTACTGAGGGAGTGCCACACTGTCAGAGGGTCAGTGCTGAGGGAGTGCTGCACTGTCAGAAGGTCAGTGCTGAGGGAGTGCTGCACTATCAGAGGGTCAGTGCTGAGGGAGTGCTGCACTGTCAGAGGGTCAGTGCTAAGGGAATGCCATACTGTCAGAGGGTCAGTGCTGAGGGAGTGCTGCACTGTCAGAGGGTCAGTGCTGAGGGAGTGCAGCATTGTCGGAGGGTCAGTGCTAAGGGAATGCCATACTGTCAGAGAGTCAGTCCTGAGGGAGTGCAGCATTGTCGGAGGATCAGTACTGAGGAAGTGCCTCGCTGTCAGAGGGTCAAGACTGACGGAGTGCCACACAGTCAGAGGGTCAGTACTGAGGGAGTGCCGCACTGTTGAAAATGTAGTTTTCCTGATGAGATATTATTCACTGGTGGATGTGATATATCTTTTGGCACAATTGGGAGAGAATATCAGGGAGGATTTGTCTGGTTTCCTCGGGTAATATTTATTCCTGAAACAAGATTGCAGAAACTGATAATGTGGTCATTATCATATTGTTTGTGGCTCTCGAATGTTAAATAACAAATCGTCCAATTCCAGGGATCAGCTTAGGCTCATTATTCACCAGTCACAGATTAGATACATCAGACTTTTGAATGGACCTACTTTACATTAATTTGATCTTTCTTTGCACCCTAGCTATGACTGTAACACTACATTCTGCACTCTCTCCTTTCCTTCTTCCCTATGAACGATATGTTTTGTCTGTGTAGTGCACAGGAAACAATACTTTTCACTGTATATCAATACGTGCGACAATAATAAGTTCATAAGATATAAAAGCAGAATTAGGCCATTCAGCCCATCGAGTCCACTCTGTCATTCAATCATGGCTGATATGCTCCTCATCCCATTTTCCTGCCTTCTCACCATAATAAATCAAATCAGGATAAGCTGAGCTGAAGAAATTGGATTTTTAGTTTTCAGAGATGGGAAACAACAATCTTGAAGACAGATTAAGAATCTGAAATTTTCCCAGGCGTAAAAATAGAGTGAAAGTTGTGAAAATGAAGAAGGCTTTTGATAGATTGACTCAGGAGAGGTTATATTACCTGAGTTAGTGATAACGGGCATTAATTTAATATTATCACCACGATGAGGAGAGGGATGAAGAGAAATAGTTTTTGTTGTTGGACCATGGAATACTTCACTGCTGAGAATAGTTGAAGCAACAATAGCACTATACATTTATATAGCACCTTTAACATAGCAACCTCGATTAGGTTGATTGGCCATGTTAAATTGCCTCTTAGTGTCAGGGGAATTAGCAGGGTTTCAGGGCTAGGGTCTGGGTGGTTTTGTTGTTGGTGCAGGCCTGATGGGTTGAATGGCGTCCTTCAGCACTGTTGGGATTTTATGACCAAAACATTCCATAGTACCTCACAAGCTGTTATGAAACAAAATTTGTCACTGAGTCATTTAAGGAATTACCATGACATTGACTAAAAGCTCATTCAGGCATTGTCTAATAGTCAGAGAGGGAGGTGAGGAGATAGTGAGGCTTAGGAAGGGAATTCCAGAGTTTAGCAAGCAGTTGAAGATAAAGCCACCAATGGTGAATCATGGAATCATACAGTGCGGGAAAAGGCCATTTGACCCATCAAGTCTGCACTGACCACAGTCCCCCTCCTGTAATCCCACATATTTACCCTGCTAATCCCCTGACATTGGGAGCAATTTAGCGTGGCCAATCAACCTAACCCACATATTTTTGGATTGTGGGAGGAAACCGGAGCATCCAGAGGAAACCCACACGGACACAGCGAGAACATGCAGACAATGATCCAAGTCAGGAATTAAACCCACGTCCTTTGACCTGTGAGGCAGCAGTACTAACCACTGTGCCATTGTGCTACCCAATGCAACAATAGCAATTGATGGTGCACAAGAGGTCAAAATTGGAGGAATATAAGGTGTGTAACTACTTTTGTACTGGAGAGGGCTATAGAGATGGGGAGGGGCAAAGCTCTGGGAAAGATGAGAATTTTAAAATCAGACCAATGAACATTTCAAGTCCAGAGGCCTAATTCATAGAGTCATAGAGGTTTACAGCCTAGAAACAGGCCCTTCGGCCCAACTTGTCCATATCACCTTTTTTTTAAACCCCAATTGCCCACGTTTGACCCATATCCCTCTATACCCATTTTACCTATGTAATTGTCTAAACACTTTTTAAAAGATAAAATTGTACCCGTGAGTGGGAGAAAAGGGGAGAGGGAGATTGTCTGAGTGGAGTTTGCACATTCTCCCTATATCTGCATGGGTTGCCTCTGGGTGCTCTGGTTTCCTCCCACAGTCCAAAGATGTGGCAGATTAAGTGGATTGGCCATACTAAATTGCTCTGTAGTGTCCCATGATGTGTAGATTAGGGTGATTAGTGGGGTAAATACATGGAGTTACAGGGATAGGGTGGGAGATGGGTCTGGATAAGATACGTTGAGAATTAGTGCAGACTTGATGGGCCAAATTGCTGCAAAGATCCAATGATTTAATGATTAGATTAGCTCTGGGCAGAGGTAACACAGAGATGATGGTCCCAATGGCCTTTTTCTATGCTGTGGACTCCCACGGCAACTAGCAACACCTGGTGACACCATACATGAGGGGCTGCCCCAGTCACTTCTGAAACTTGTTCCTCTGTCTTTCTTTCTTCATCTATAACTGAAATGGTTAAGAAACTACTTGGGATGAAATACTTTCAGAGCCAAGGCTGGAGCTTCGTAGCTGCTGCGTTTTGCTCGACACTGAAATCTCTTTACAAGGAGCTGCTCCAAACTGCCTGACTCAAGCAGCCAATAAACCACAACAGCCAACTCCAAGCAGAGGTCGCACTGCAGCCTGAGCTATGGGATTACCCTCCATCACGCAATGGACTGAACACTCCGTTCTTTGAGCAAGGTGTCCAGAAATCAGACATCGCTTCATTTTATGATGCATTTTGGAAGATTTCAGCAGGGCAGGACTTACTCAGTTAATGGTGAGGCATTGGGGAGAGTTACAGAACAAAGAGATGTAGGGGTACATGTTCATAGCTCCTTGAAAGTGGAGTCACAGGTGGACAGAGTGATGAAGAAGGCATTCAGCATGCTTGGTTTCATCAGTCAGAACATTGAATTCAGGAATTGGGATGTCTTCTGACGTTGGCATCGAGGAGTGGGGCAGTGTGGTGGCACCCTTGGGGATAGGGAGGGGTGCACCCTGAGCGGTCAATGACCCAGAAAGGATGTTCCTGCTCACAGGGAGTTCTAAAAGAAGACATGGATTGTGTTCACCAGGTCAATCTTGGAAACCTAATCAGCCTTTTGTCTTTCCAGCTCGATGGATTCTCAGCTACTAACAGGTTACCAGAAAACTCCCAAGGAGAAGATGAACATGACAATCTATCAGGTTTAGAATGGTGCTTTGGAGGGTTGATGTTTTTAGACAGGTTTCATTCTTGGCTAAGGATAGAGAATGCCGACTTCCTGTCAACATCTGGCAACAATCCCAAAGCTCATGTTCATGGGATTGCACACAAGTGATAAATGTAACACTACCAAATATAACATTTATCTTTATGATATTTCACTGATTTGATTTGATCTATTATTTGATTTGATTTGGTTGGTTATGATTTACTCGACTACTTGCTGCTCAACTTGAAGTGAAATTGAGTTTGCTAGTGATGAACTACAGCTTGTAATAGATTGGGGCAGCACAATGGCACAGTGACTAGCACTACTGTCTCACAACGCCGGGGACCCAGGTTCAATTCCAACCTCAAACCACTGTCTGAGTGGAGTCTGCTTGTTCTCCCCGTGTCTGTGTGGGTTTCCTCCGGGAGCTCTAGTTTCCTCCCACAGTCCAAAAATATGCAGGTTAGGTTGATTGGCCGTGCTAAATTGTCCCTTAGTGTCAGGGATTAACAGGGTAAATATATGGGTTTACGGGAATAGGGCCTGGGTGGGATTGTGGTTGGTGTAGACTAGATGGGCCGAATAGCCTCCTTCTGCACTGCAGGATCCTATGATTCTATACCTGTACTATCAAAGCTGTGGCGCTATGGGATGTCACACTTGCTTCCCCTGAGTTAGAAGGTTGTGAAAGGCCCAATCCAAACATTTGAAAACAAAATCTGAGCTCTGAACTTTAGTAAGGCGTTTGATAAGTTGGATGGACTTTAGTAAGGCGTTTGATAAGGTGGCCCACGGAAGACTTCTGCAGAAAATGCAGATGTATGGGATAGAGGGTGATTTAGCTAATTGGATTAGGAATTGGCTAGCAGATAGAAGACAGAGGGCGGTGGTTGATGGGAGATATTCATCGTGGAGTTCGGTTACAAGTGGTGTACCTCAGGGGTCTGTTTTGGGGCCCCTGCTGTTTGTAATTTTATAAATGATCTGGATGAGGGTATTGAAGGATGGATTAGTAAATTTGCAGATGACACTAAAGTCGGTGGAGTGGTAGATAGTGAAGAGGGGGTGTTATAGTTTGCAGAGAGACTTGGACAAGTTGCAGAGCTGGGCCGAGAGGTGGCAAATGGAGTTTAATGTGGAAAAGTGTGAGGTAATTCACTTTGGCAGGAATAACAAATGTGTAGAGTATAGGGCTAATGGTAGGACTCTTAATAGTGTTGATGAACAGTGGGATCTTGGTGTATGTGTGCATAGATCCCTGAAAGTTGGCAATCAAGTCGATAAGGTTGTTAAGAAGGCATACGGAGTCTTAGCTTTTATTGGTAGGGGGATTGAATTTCGGAGTCGCAACGTCATGTTGCAACTGTACAAAACTCTAGTGCGGCCGCACTTGGAGTATTGTGGGCAGTTCTGGTCGCCACATTATAAGAAAGATGTGGAGGCATTGGAGAGGGTACAGAGGAGGTTTACCAGGATGTTGCATGGTATGGAGGGCAGGTCCTATGAAGAGAGTTTGAAGGATTTGAGGTTGTTTTCGTTAGAAAGGAGGCGGCTAAGAGGGGATCTTGTTGAAGCATATAAGATGATTAGAGGTTTAGTAGGGTGGACAGTGATAGCCTTTTTCCTAGGATGGAGAAAGCTAGCACGAGGGGACACAGCTTTAAATTAAGGGGTATGAGTTATAGGACGGATATCAGAGGCAGGTTCTTTACCAAAGGGTGGTTAGGGAGTGGAATGCCCTGCCTGCAGCGGTTGTAGATGCGCCAAGTTTGGTGGCGTTTAAGAGGTTAGTTGATAAGTATATAGAAGAGAAGGGAATGGTTTAGTTTGGAGGGGCATTGCTTTTTATATTGGTCGGCGCAACATCGAAGGCCAAAGGGCCTGTTCTGTGCTGTAATGTTCTATGTTCTATGTTCTATGATGTACCTGCAGTAATGAGGGAGTGCTGCATGGTTGGAGATGCTACCTTTCAGGTAAGACTTAAACCTGTCAAAAAAGAGAAGGGCAGTTGCTATAGCTTCCTTGTCAATATTTACCTGCAATCAATACCACCAAATAAATTATCTGGGATTAGCAGGTAAATATATAGGTATGTGGGGGTAGGAAATGGGTGGGATTGTTGTCAGTGCTGAATCGATGGGCCAAATGGCCTCTTTCTGCACTGCAGAGTTTCTATGATCTGGTTGTGCACAAATTGGCTCATATTTCCCATGTTACAGCAGTGACAATGCTGCAATAGAGTTTAATTGATGCAAAGCATTTTACATTGTCCAGAAATTCTGATAAATGCAAGTTCTATTTTTCTCTTTGACACAGATATTGAGCAATGAGTGACAATTGAAAGCTGAACCCTGTTGCCTGACAAGAAAGACTCTTCTTGGAACCGATAAACAACCCCCTGACCTGAGCTCATCCAAAGATCTGCTGCCCACATCCTTACTTATGTCGAGATCCACTCACCCATCACTAAGAGACATTGGCTCCCATTCAGTAATCTCTCAAGTTTAAAATTCTCAATCTTGTTTTTAAATCCATCCCCCCCCCTCCAACTTCTATAATCTCTTCGTTTATACAACCCTCCGAGATCTCTGTGCTGCTTCAGCTCTGGCCTTTGGAGCATTGACCTATTTCTCTTCCTGTGTCTTACTGTCTTATTTCTGAATATAATCACCCCATTATTGGCATGCCTTCAGCTGCCTAAGTCCTAAGCTCTGGAATTCCCTCTCTAAAACTCTCTGTCCCTCAATCTTTCCCTCCTGCTTCTTAAAATCTAAATTTGAGTCACCCCTCGTTGCTGGCTCAGTGACATTTTCTGTTTGCCAACACTCTTGTGAGGTAACTTGGGATACTGACTGGTTTAAAGAACAAAGAACAAAGAACAAAACACCACGGGAAACAGGCCCTTCGGCCCAACGAGCCTGCGCCGCCACCTCGATGTTCCCACTTCTACACACGATCCCTGTCCATGTTTATAGATCTATGGATTAAAAACCAAATTTGAGACAATTTAAGGAGAATTTGTTTTGCCAATTAGCCTAAGAGCACATCTTTGGGATGTGGGAGGAAACCGGAGCTCCCGGAGAAAACCCACGAAAGCACGGGGAGAATGCGCAAACTCCCACAGACACAGGCCCAAATCCATGTATCTGCACAGCACAGCTATAGTCACAGCGCTGTCGTGTTGCCCATAGATGGTCCAGGTCAAGCATACACTAACGATATGAAGCAGTAGGATACTCTCGAAAAAGGTCCAAGAGCAGTCCCCTCACGACTGATCACGTGTATGCCCCTCGTTAGACAACAAGGTGGACCAAAGCATTTGTAGGATAAAAACAAGTACATCAATATCATCATAAAGGTACAAATGAAAGTTGTTGTCATTCTGATAGTAATTGATTGCTGGCTTTAATGGTGTTGTGTCGGGGTCACTCAAGTTTTTAAATGATTATGAACTTACATTATCACAGGAAACACATGGGAGTGGTATTTTTGCGGGGGGGAGGGGGTCTTGCTCATCAGCTGGAGAATTGGCGAGAGACTCTTGTTGCCTCTTCATGGGAAGGTCACACCTCATTGCTCAGTAGCACCATGGGGAAGATGATGGTTGCTGCTGGTACTACATCCGCCTGAGGTTCAAACTCACTGAAAGATCAAACACAGGGGGGTGATGCCAGACAGGGCATTGTGGGGAATGGGGGTCTGTGGGGTCAACATCAAGGGCAGGGTGTGGCTCTCATTGGGTACCCCTTCCTGATATCAGATCCCTTGATCAGGACTTCACCAAATCCCCACAAGCACACACACACACACACACACACCAGTTTCAGGCTTCCTACATTGTTTTTGTTTATTAGTGTCACAAGTAGACTTACATTAACACTGCAATGAAGTTACTGTGAAAATCCTCTAGTCGCCACATTCTGGCACCTGTGCAGGTGCACTGAGGGAGAATTTAACACGGTCTAACCAGCACGTCTTTGGACTGTGGGAGGAAACCAGAGCACCTGGAAGAAACGCACACAGATTCGGGGAGAATGTGCAGATTCTGCATTGGCAGGCACCCAAGATGGGAATCGAACTTGGGTCCCTGGCACTGTGAGGCAGCAGTGCTAACCATTGTGCCACCGTGCTGCCCGTTGGTGAGTTCCCTGCCACTCGGATGCCAGTGGTGGAAGCATGAGCCTCAGAAGTGTACCTTTGTGAATCAGGCATAATCAGATGGGAAGGTAGCAGTGCCCCCTCTGTTTAAATGGTCCCTTGACATCAAACTTACCCTTGGCAGAGGGCATGAAATTCAACACAAGGTCTCTGAGCAATAAGGACACAAACCACATGGCAGGCAGCAGTGTGATGTCCCCTGGTCAGAGTATTACAATGTCACCCCTCACACTCACTGGGAAAACATTGTAAGCCAATTTGTGCGCTCGCTAAATAGCCTGGTCTCACTTTGCAGCTGATTTCACAGGGACACTCACTGGGACATTATCAGGATGTTAATGTGGGAGGATGTCACATTGATATCTCTCTGCCAAACTGGAATAGAAAAACAGTTTAAACACAGATCAGGGAATTGAGCTTCCAGACTGCATGGCATGGTGCCACATTACGTAAGGAATACACTTAGCTAAAAAGAGAGAGCAGCCTTCTTTCAAAAGGGAAATTAAGTTGCTGCCAATTTTAAATTATCAGGGTGATTGAGCGATTATATTGAGACAAGCTTTCCCTGATACAGGCAGGGTAGCCAGTCGCAGTATTTTGCTTGGCGCCCAATGTGAGACAGAGTTCTACATGTCATGTGTTCTTAATCCCTCCCAAAGTATAGAAAGATTTAGACATTTTATCCCTGAACACTAAATGATTCCTCAAATGGAAACATCTTAGGTTTAATTCTCTCCTGGTTCGTTACTGTGCTGTGAGGATCGGAGCAGAGCTCTCACTGCAGAGAGGAATCGAAGGAATCGCAGAAATGTTTTTACAGAATCCAGATCTATCAGAAACTGTCAGCAGAAGAGCAATGTGTAATCACCAGCTCAGGTCTCGGGGCAAATGTGGCTTTACCCCATTCCAGTCTCGAACACCAGTGCATGCAAGGAAACGTCGAGGGAAAGGAGAACAAAGAGAACAAGGGGGGAAAACAGAGGTGGGAGGGAGCTCAGACAGAGCATAAACACTGGCCCAACTGGGCTAGAAATACTAAAAAAAAGCAACAAGAGTAAGGCACATAGCCAATTGAGCCTGTTCCAGTATTCAATAAGATCTTTTTTTTGTTTGCAATTCATTCCTGGGACATGGGCATCGCTGGCTGGCCAGTATTTATTGCCCATTCCTAGTTGCCCAAGGGCAGTTGAGAGTCAACTACATTGCTATGGCTCTGGAGTCACATGTAGGCCAGACCAGGTAAGAACGGTAGATTTCTTTCCCTAAAGGACATTAATGAACCAGAAGGGTTTTTCTGACAATGGCTTCATGGTCATCAATAAATTCTTAATTCCAGATTTTTTAAAATTAAATTCAAATGCCACCCTCTGCCATGGGGGATTCGAACCTGGGTCTCCAGGACGTTACTGAGTTTCTGGTTTAATACCACTAGGCCATCACCACCCCACAATTTTCAATGAGTATATTCAAATAGATCCATGGATTTTTGCATTTTAAGGGAATCAAAGAATATGGAAATTAGAAAGAGAAGTGGAGATGTTGACATTCTCTCTTCTACCTTCTTCCATCAGGAAAAAGATACAAAAGTCTGAGGTCACATACCAACCAACTCAAGAGTTCTTCCCTGCTGCTGTCAGACTTTTGGATGGACCTACCTCACGTTAAGTTGATCTTTCTCTACACCCTAGCTGTGACTATAGCACCACATTCTGCACTCTCTCCCTCTCTATGAACGATATGTCTGTATAGCACGCAAGAAACAATACTTTTCACTGCGTACTAATACATGTGATGAAAATAAATCAAATCAAATCAATAGACCAGAAGATCTGGCCTGATTTTTGATTTTTTCTCTCAGTGCCAGCCTGTATCTTGTTGTCATGCTTTTGTTTTTAGCCAGAGGTGCCCTTTCATTCTGCTATTGAACCTACTCTAGACTTTAACCTTGTTTCTTTACTATTCCCATTATCACTCTCTTTGCCCTTTGTTCCATGATATCTTTTGTATTTAACCTCGCCCATCCTTTTTGTTGCACTCGAGCCCCTCCCAGCTTTTAACAACAAAAACCCCATCACATTTCCACCTCACTTACACTCCAATGAAGAGTCAGATTGGAATGGAACATTGAGGGCAATTCTCCAATCTCACGGATCGGCACAGATGTGCGAGATCTGCAGGTTGGTGCAGATCGCACCAACCACTGAGAATAGTGTGCGGGCCTAAAAATCCATTTCACGCCCATCACCAAACAGTTTTGCACTTCTCCCAGCTCCTTTCCAATGGTGTGAACTGGATTGCAAGGCCAATTAGCATATTTAAATTAGCATGGCTGGGCAGTGCCCACCTGGCTCACAGGCCTTCGCAGGAGACATTGAACACTCCATCTGCAGCATTTGGGCACTGCCAGTGTATCAGACCAGGGCCAAGGAGGTGGTGTCTGAGTGGGGGCTATGATGGGGGAGAGGTTATGCAGAGGAGGGGTTCATAGAGAGGGAATCATGATGAGGAAGACATGTCGGAGGTCAGGCAGGGAGACCCATTGGGAGAACCCCCAGTGGCCCAGTATTTGCCATTAGTGTCTGGGAGGAGGTGGGGGAAAATGCTACCAATGAGAAGGGGATGTGGGATAGGGGGCTCCCTGTTGGATTAGGGTGCCGTTGTGAAATGGTGCCAGAGTGCTCTGAAGCAAGACTCACTGGTGTGTTTATCCACCCATGCCCTCCCAACCTTCAAAATTCCTAATCTCAAAAAGGTGACTGTGTGTGGAGGAAGGGATGAGGTGTGCAGCATACCTTAGAGACCAGGAGCGAGGGGGAGATCTCTCGATTATTATCACAGTAACTTTATCGCAGGGTTAATGTGAGCCTAATTGTGACACTAATAAATTATGTTATGCAGTTATGACAATTAGATATTCTTTGAGGGAATACTGCCTATCCCCTCTGCTTCTCTCTCACTATAACTGCTACTGGACTGTGAAAGCTTAAAGTTTATGGATTAGTCACAAGTAGGTTCACACTAACACTGCAATGAATTTACTGTAAAAAATCCCCCATTTGCCACACTCCGTCACCTATTCAGGTACACTGAGGAAGAAGTTAGCATGGTCAGTGCATCTAACCACATCTTTTAGATTGTGGGAGGAAACAAGAGCACCCAGAGGAAACCCACGCAGACACGGGGAGAACATGCAGACTCCACACAGACAGTGACCCAAGCCGGGAATCAAACTCAGATCCCTGGTGCAATGAGGCAGCAGCGCTAACCACTGTGCCGCCCACAGTCTAAGGGTCTGGGGTCAATATGGGTCTGACTATAGTGCCACCCTTACAGGGAGGTAAGATGGCACATGACCCAGAGCTAGGGTGAGGATTGAGCAGAGAGGTGTGTTGACCCAAGTGCGGAAGCAGCTCCGAGCTTCACTGTGCATGTGTACCCGAGTCCAACACCAGCATCCCTACATCATAAACAGCTCTCATATTTAATGAAGGTGCACAGTCAACCTACTGAAGAATATAGTGCCTTCTTTAAGACAAAACATCCTCCTAATGCACACCTGCTGTACTTTTCCAGCATTTTCTGTTGTTATTTTAAAACAGATTACAGGTCATTATCTCAGTGCTGTTATAGGGGTTAACTGTACAGAAATTGGATTCTGCAGTGAACAGGGACTATACTTCAAAAGTAATTCATTGGCTGTAAAATGTTTTGGAATGTTTGAATATGTAAAGAGTGTTGTATAAATGTAAGCCTTTCTTTCATCATCAAAGTGACAGGTAAGTGGCTGAAAATACTGCTGTAAACACTGACTCTTTCACCATAAACTTACATTCTTTTTTATAAGTTATTTGGTGGTTAAGTGACATTGATCTCCATACATTTGGTAGCCACAACGATGTAGATGGCAGTGGGTTAGCATTTAGATAAAAAAAGACTGGAATTCTCTAGTCATTCACGCCGGCAAGGTACTGCAGTCCCCACCCAGCAGCGCACTCTCTGCCACAGATTTCCCAGCAGCACAATGGTTAGCATTGCTGCCTCACAGCGCCAAGGATCTGGGTTCAATTCTGGCTTTGGGTGACTGGAGTTTGCATGACTCTTTTATTTATTAGTGCCACAAGTAAGCTTAGATTAACATTCAATAAAGCTACTGTGAAAATTCCCTAGTCGCCATACTCTGGCAGTTGTTTGGGTACACTGAGGGCAAATTTAGCATGGCCAATGCACCTAACCAGCACATCTTTTGGACTGTGGGAGGAAACCGGAGCACTGGGAGGAAACCCACGCAGACACAAGGGGAACGTGCAAACTCCACATGGAGAGAACACGGCAGCATGGTGGCACAGTGATTAGCACTGCTGTCTTACAGTGCCAGGGACCTAGGTTCGATTCCTGGCTTGGTCACTATCTGTGCAGAGTTTGCATGTTCTCCCCAATTTTGCATGGATTTTCTCTGGGTGCTCTGGTTTCCTTTCACAGTCTGAAACTCATGCTGGATTGGATGTATTGACCCGAACAAGCACCGGAGTGTGTTGACTAGGGGAATTTCACAGTCACTTCATTGCAGTGTTAATGTAACCCTACTTGTGATACTGATAAATAAACTTGAAACTTTATGTGCGGACTCCACACAGACAGTGACCCAAGCTGGGAATCGAAGCAGGGCCCCTGACACTGTGAGACAGCCGTGCCAACCACTGTGCGTTCTCCCAGTGTTTGCGTGACTTTCCTCTGGGTGCTCCAGTTTCCTCCCAAACTCCAAGGTTAGATGGATTGGCCATGCTAAATTGCCTCACAGTGTCCAACGATGAGTAGGTTAGGGGTATTAGTGGGATAAATGTGTGAGATTACAGGGTGGGGGCCTGGGTAAGATAGTCTGTTGGAATGTTGGTGCAGGCTTAATGGGCCAAATAGCCTCCTTCTGCGCTGTAGGGATTTTATGGCGTGGCTTTATTGGAAAATCCCATTGATAGCAACGGGACTGGAGAATCCTGTGCCAACAAACTACATACTGCTTTCCACCACTGAGAACACGCTGAGGGCAGCCAGAGAATCTGACCCAAATGTTCCACTTTTGTTCCTTGCTGCTTTCCTTGAACTGCAGCAACACTCAAAACAAAAACTGGGCCTCTCCCAATTTCCCCAGGTCTTTTTGGCAAATTTCTCCCCGCTGTTTGTCTTCATTTTGTTTTTGAAAGAACTGAAAATAAAACCTGGAATTAAAAACTCATGAAAAAAAAAACCCCAATTGTTAAATTGACATTAAAAAATTAAAGAACCCTGAACCTCGCGTACTCATTTGTGTGATTAAAACAGCCCGGGATTATTCCTCTGACACAAGACACCGAAATGTATTTTAAGTTGGATTTCTGAAAAAAAAACCCTAAAAGCCCATTGAGGAATTTTCCAAAAGATGGCATTTCTCTGAGGGCTGTAAATCCTACACAGAGAGGCCACGCAGTTAGACTCAGACACAGCTCAGTATCAGAATGTGGGGAAGGTTCCTGTTTCACTGTGGCTTCCTGTCTCATGGTGATATGTCTTTCACCATTACTCTCACACAGTCCCTCCACATCCTGTCAGTCAGTAAATGGATGATTTCAACATTATTCCCTCTTACATCACGGAAACAGGCCCTTCGGCCCAAACTTGTTCATGTCAATCGGGATTCCTAAACTGATCTAGTCCTATTTGTCTGCGTTTGGCCCACATCTCTCTAAGCCTTTCCCATCCAAATGTCTTTTAAATGTTGTAATTGTACCAGTCTCTACCACCTCCTCTGGCAGCTCACCACCCTCTGTGTGAAAAGCTTGCCTCTCACAGGACCTGTTTTTTGTGGATTTGTTTTTCGTTCATTTGTAGGGCGTGGGCATCGCTGACAAGACCAACATTTCTTGCCCATCCCTAACTGCCCTTTAAGCAGACTGTCTCACTCAACTTGTCTATTTCAGAGGAGTAATTAAGATTCAACCACATTGTTGGTTGAATCCCATCAAAAGGATCCCCCCCCAACATAGCCCTGACATGGGCACCCCTGCTTCGAAACCCACAACATGCCCCATCCTGCATGGCACAGACATGCTACCCCTTCCCCCCTTCAATACTTCATCCACAATTATCTTCAATACCAGTGTTGCGCAAGGCTGTTTCCTCAGCCCTTTATTATACTCCTTATACACCTATGACTTTGTGGCCAAATTCCCCTCCAAATCAATCTTCAAGGTTGCTGATGACACCACTACAGTCGGTCAGACCTCAAAAAATGACAAGGCAGAGTACAGGAATGAAATAGAGAATCTGGAGAATTGGTGCAACAACAATAATCTCTCCTTCAATATCAACAAACTGAAGGATATTGTCATCGGCTTCAGGAAGTGTATTGGAGAACATTCTACATCAATGAGGATGGAGTAGAAAGGATTGAGAGCTTCAAGTTTTTAGGTGCCCAGATCATCAACAACTTGTCCTGGTCCCTCCATGCCAACACTATAGTTAAGAAAACCCAACAGCGCTCCTACTTTCTCAGGAGACTAAGGAAATTTGGCATGTCCACTATAACTCCTACAGATGCACCATAGGAAGCATTGATATATCACAGCTTGGCATGGCTCCTGCTCTGCCCAAGACCACAATAAACTACAAAAGGGTTGTGAACGAAGCCCAGTCCATCACGTAAATCAGCCTCCCATCCATTGACTCAATCTACACTTCCCACTGCCTCGGCAAAGCAGCCAGCATAATTAAGGAGCCCACAAACCCGGCCATTCTCTCTTCCACCTTCTTCCGTCGGGAAAAAGATATAAAAGTCTGAGGACACATTTCAAATGACTCAAGAACAGGTTCTTCCCTGCTGCCATCAGACTTTTGAATGAACTTACCCTGCATTAAGTTGATCTTTCCCTACACCCTACCTATGACTGTAACACTACATTCTGTACTCTCTCATTTCCTTCTCTATGAATGGTATGCTTTGTCTCTATGGTGCGCAAGAAACAATGATTTTCATTGTATGCTAATAAATGTGACAATAACAAATCAAATCAAACCAAAATCAAAATAAATGCTGTTTTAAATATGCTAATTGGCCTTGCACCCTTTTGGGCGCAATCTGGGTTGTGCCAATAGAAAGGGACCAAACTGTTTGGTGCTGGGCATGAAACCCATTTTTAGGCTGTTTTACAGAATTGGCGTGATCTGTGCCAGGCAGGAAATCACACCCCCCATGATACTAATTCGAAACAGTGAGGTGTGCCACAGCTCCCAGACATTCAATCATTTGTCAGCGCCCAAATTAGATGAATCAGTTGTATAACAATGTCTCATTGCTAATTTTGGGATCCTGCTGTGCACAAATTGACTGCTGCCTTTCCTGGGGATCACACTGCAGCAGGTACTTCACTAAAAGTCAGGGATATACCTGCCTCCGTTCGATTGGCTCACTCTGCAGCCATTGGGCTTCTCATTGGCTTGAGGTGACCTCCCCACCCCCCTTGAGATGTCCCACCTGCTGGCCAATCATACAGGCATGCAAAATAAGACCGAGTCTTTTTGCTTTGCCATTGGTGTGGAAAGGCAGTGTGCCAGAGGATGAATGTGTTGACCAACTAAAATGGCTGGAGCATGGGGGCAAGTCATATGATGAAACCTCCCAGAATACATTTAAACACAGTTGGCAACACTAAATAGCAACAGGCCAAATTTGTTCAGCAATTTAAATACTCATCTGATTTTAGCTAACAATTTCCTGACAACGAGTGGATGACTCATGTTAGCAGCATTCTCAAAAACCTACTTTTCATATTATTGACAATGTAAAAGATGCTTCTCTTTTGACCACACAGATTGTTCTACTCCATGTCGTAAACATAGCAGAATCTTTGAACATAACAAATAGGAGCAGCAAAAGGCCGTTCAGCCCCTCAAGCCCATTCTATTATTCAATAAGGTCATGGCTGATCTTTTACATCAAACGTACTTTCCCCCATTACGTCCGCATCTTTCAATTCTCTTGGTTTACAGGGAAGGTGATGGCCTATGGTATTATTGCTAGACTATTAATCCATAAACTCAGCTAATGCTCTGGGGACCTGGGTTTGAATCCTAAAAAATATCTGGAGTTAAGGACCTACTGATGACCATGAAGCCATTGTCGATTGTCGGAAAAACCCATCTGGTTCACTAATGTCCCTTTAGGGAAGGAAATCTGCCATCCTTACCCAGTCTGGCTTAGGCATGATTCCAAAGGAATCAACTGCCCTCTGAAGAAGGGCAACTAGGAATGGGCAATAGAATCATTAAAATCCCCCAACAATGCAAAAAGAGGCCATTTGGCTCATTGAGCCTGCACCGACAACAAACCCAGGCCTTATCCCCTTAACCCTACATATTACCTTGTTAATCCCCTGACATTGAGGAACAATTTAGCATGGCCAATCAACCTGACCTGCACATCTTTGGAGAGTGGGAGGAGACAGGAACAGCCAGAGGAAACCCATGCAGACACGAGGAAAATGTGCAAACTCCACACAGGCAGTGACCCAAGACAGGAATTGGAGTCAGGTCCCTGGGGCTGAGAGGCAGCAATGCTAACCATCACGCCACCCATTGCCAGCCGGCGATGCCCATGTTCCATGAATGAATTTTTTTAAAAAATCCAAAAATCTGTCAATTTCACTATTGACTGTACTCAACAACTAAACCTCTTAACTCCCTGGAGCGGAGAATTGAAGAGAATCACAATCTCTGAGTGGAGAAATTCTTCCCCACCAAATGGTCAACATTCAACGTGAGATTACAATCCTAAATTCTAGACACTCCAGCCAAGGGAACCAGCCTCTCAGCATCTATCCTGTCAAAGTCTCTACCCTATTCATTGCAATGAGATCATCACTCATTCTGTGAAACTCCAGAGAATTTAGGCCCTTTCCACTCAATGACATCACCACTGGGAACAATCCACTTTCTCAAGGGGTGTAACACAATGCTGATGCTCCAACAAAGGTCATCCAGATCAAAACATTGGCTTTATTCTCTCCCCACTGATGTTGTGAGACCTGTTGAGTTTCTCCAGAATTTTCTGTCCATATTGAAGACCAAGCCACTTAAAGAGACATTAGGAATGTCTTAAAAGAAGAGAACACGGTAGAGAGATACAGTTTAGAGAGGGAATTTCAGATCTGGGGCTGTAGTCATCGCCAAAGGTAGAGTGACAGGTAAGGTTGCCAACTCTGATTAAATGTATTCCTGGAGCCTTTGTCACACGATTTCCATCCTTGTGAAACATGGACTTGCTACAGCAATTGGATGATGCCTGACTATCAACCAAACAACCTTCTTCAACAACTGCCAAACCCACCGCTCTCCCGCTCCCTCCTCCCTCCCTCGCTCCCTCCTCCCCCTCCCCTACCACCATCACCATTTTTGACATTTTTATACCTGGTAAAGAGTAATATTCAAAGAAAATGACAGAATAAAATACTTTTTGAATGACTAGATAATTATACTCCAGGGTTGCACACAGCATTGTCCTGGGAACTGATCTTCCATTCAAGTCCAAAGATGTGCAGGTCAAGTGGATTGGCCATGCTAAATTGTCCCTTAGTGTCAGGGGGATTAGCAGGGAAAATATGTGGGATAAGGCCCAGGTGGGATCGTGGTCGGTGTAGACTCGATGGGCCGAATGGCTTTTTCCTGTACTGGAGGGATTCTCTGATTCTTTTGTCCATTCCTAGTTGCCCTTGTTCAGAGGGCAATTAGGAGCCAACCACATTGCTGTGGCTCTGGAGTCAAGTATCGGCCAGACTGGGTAAGGATGTGAAGTTTAAAAGTGAACACAGGGGAGATAGATGAACGGGATTGAATGTGAGTTAGGAAGAAAATATTTTAAATATGATCATTTTAATACAATAGCCATTCAGTGTTTGAATACCTTCAGATGTTGAGTAAACAACTTGCAGCTCCGCTGAGCTGCAAAGAAACATCTTCCATTGATGCTTCTGATCTTAACAAAATGGCTAAAAAAAAACCAAAGGATTTCCCAATTCTGGAGAAAACTGGTAAAAAAAAATCCACATTCCACTGCCCTGGCCACCACCAAAAGAGAAAAGAATGATTACAGAAATTCCTACAATGCAGAGAGGCCACTTGGCCCATCTAGCCTGCACTGACAATTATTCCACCCAGGCCCTGGCCCTGTAACACCACATATTTACCCCACTAATCCCCCTGACATTAAGCGGAATTTAGCATGGTCAACCAACCTAACCCACACATCTTTGAACTGTGGGAGGAAACCAGAGCACCCAGAGGTAACCCATGCAGATTTGGGGAGAACATGCAAATTGCACATAGACAGTGACCTGAAGCTGGGAATCAAACGCAGGTCCCTGGTGCTGTGAGGCAGCAGCGCTAACCACTGTGCTACCATGTCACTCCACATTGGAATACTTGCATTCTTTATACAACTTTCATGACCTCAGGATGTCCCAGAACATCTTCACAGCCATTTTTGAGGTATTGTAATGTAGGAAACACAAGGACCAATTTGTGCACAGGGAGATCCCACAGACAGCAAAGACATTCTGACCAGCTCAGCTGTTTCTAGTGATGCGGGTTGAGGGATCAACACTGGTGAAGAAAGCAAAGGGAAAGCTCCTCCACCGCTGTGAATTAGGGACATTTCACATCCACCTGAGAGGCCAAGAGGTGCCTCGAGTCTTAAACTCTTGTCTGACAGGGAAGTTGCTGTGAGGTTGTTTCCCTTGGTGGGAGAATCTGGAACCAGAGGGAATAATCTCAGAGTAAGGGGTTACCCATTGAAGACAGAGATAAAGAGGAATTTCTTCTCTCTGAGTGGAGTGAATGTGCAGAATTCTTTATCACAGAGAGTATGGAGACTGGACCATTAAGTATATTTAAGGCTGAGGTAGACAAATTTTTATTCAGTAAAGGAATCGAGGGTTATGTTAAAATAATCAGGAAAGTGATGTTGAGTATTATCACATCAGATCAGTCATCGTCTCATTGAATGTTGGAGGAGACTCAATGGGCTGAATGACCTACTTTTGCACCTACATCTTATGGTCTTATGGGCAAAAGGCACTCGCAGCAGTGAGGCACTCATTCAGCAATGCATTCAAGGTGTCAGCCTGGATTCTGTGCTCCAGATCTATGGTCGGACTGAGCAGGAGGAAGGGCGATGTAAATCAGGAACCAGTCATTCAGTGACTTGGGCAGCACGGTGGCACAGTGGGTTAGCACTGCTGCCTCACAGTGCCAGGATCCCAGGTTTATCCCAACCTCGGATCACTGTCTGTGTGGAGCTTGCATGTTCTCCCCATTGTCTGCGTGGCTTTCCTCCAAGTGCTCCGGTTTCCTCCCACAGTCCATAAAACACGTGGATTAGTGGTGTAAATGCATGGGGTTAAAGGGGAGAGGGTGGGGTGGAGTGGTTCCAGTTGGAGTGTACTTTCAGAGAGCCAGTACAGACTCAATGGGCCGAATGGCGTCTTTCTGCACTGTAACGATCCTATGGATGGACTTCAGGCTTAGGTTTCAAATCTTATAGATCATCGGAAAAAGTGACTTGGGAGGTGAGTGACTTTTTCTGCTTCTGAGATGTTGGAGGAAGGACTCTTACTTTCCACAAAGTGAGTAACATCCTTGTCTTTCTCCTTCCGTTTCCAATTTTTTTTGCTCTCTCGCTGCTTCTGTTTTTTTCCATCTGAATGTGTCTCTGTTCCACTGTTGTGATCCCCATCTGGACTATAAGGTTATTTGAGACCTTTTTTTGGATTCATTGCATCTGGTTAAAGTCCAGGGACTTTAAAGTCCAGGGACTCTTCTCTCCCCAACCCCAACCTCAAATCTGTTCCTCCCCAGTAAGTTAAATTAAAAGTTAATTTAAATGAGTTCCAAAACTGATAAAGAGGAAGAAAGAGAGAGAGAGAGAGAGAGAGAGAGAACATGTGCCAAGTAGTGATTCAACTTTGGAGACATATTTCCAAGTCTTGGTCGATTCCTTGCCAGAAATCAGAGAGTTCACTGCTCAGAGTTTGATTTTGGATTAAAGAGAAGTGAGTGCCAAATTTAAACTGCAAGTTTGAGTTGGTAGCCAACCCCTTATTCAGCAAGCTCTAACACTGACAACCTGCTGGCTTCGGAGACCCGAGAGAACAGTTTCAGCCCTCCCTTCAATCACTCCTTTTATGTACCTATCTTTCCACCACTTTATCATTACTCACTTTGCAGATCAAATGTATACAGCAGGGCTTTGACAGGTGTCATTGAGGTTTACAGCATGGAAACAGGCCCTTCGGCCCAACGTGTCCATGCCACTCCTTTTTTTTAAACCATTAAGATAGTCACAATTGCCCAAACTTGGCCCATATCCCTCTATACCCATCTTACCCATGTAACTGTTTAAACACTTTTAAAAAGACAAAATTATATCTGCCTCTACTACTACCTCTGGCAGCTTGCTCCAGACACTCACCACCTTCTGTATGAAAAAGTTGGTCCTCTGGACACTCTTGTATCTCTCCCCTCTCACCTTAAACATGTGCCCTTTAGTTTTAGACTCCCCTACTTTTAGGAAAAGATATTGACTATCTAGCTGACCTATGCCCCTCATTATTTTATAGACCTCTATAAGATCACCCCTCAGCCTCCAACACTGCAGGGAAAAAAGTCCCAATCTATCCAACCTCTCCTTATGACTCAAACCATCAAGTTGGGGTAGGGTCCTAGTAAATCAGTTCTGCTCACCCTATTGTAGAAAGGATATTATTACTTTTTCTAGTTTAATAACATCCTTTCTATAATAGGATAACCAGAACTGTATCTTTAGATGCAACAATAAAACAACTTCAAGGACCAGATTCTTCTCCCCAGCTTCCAAAGACCCCAGTTGTCAGATGTGTTGAGGAGACCTGAGGCCTACCCCTTCATTTATTAAATTAGCATCTCAAAGCAGCAGCCAGCACATAAAGAAATCAATCTATTCTTTTCCTGTTTATTTCAGGGACAGAGTTTGAAGGAAAACAGTCACTTGGGTTACATTGCTTTCTTCAAAAGGCAAAAAACAGTAAAAATGGGGAAATAAGAAAACTGCCCTTGGGCAGCACCATGGTTAGAACTGCTGCCTCACAGCACCGGGAGCCGGGTTCAATTCCCGGCTTACATCACTGTCTGTGCGGGGCCTGCACCTTCTCCCTGTGTCTGTGAGGGTTTCCTCCTGGTGTTCTGGTTCCCTTCAGTAGTCCAAAGGTGTGCAGGTCAAGTATATTTATTAATGTCACAAGTAGGCTTACATTAACACTGCAATTAAGTTACTGTGAAAATGCCTTAGTCACCATACTCTGGTGCCTGTTCGTGTACACTGAGAGAGAAATTAGAACGGTCAATGCATCCTAACCAGCATGTCTTTCAGACTGTGGGAGGAAACTGGAACACCTGGAGGAAACCCACGCAGACACGGTGAAAATGTGCAAACTTCGCACAGACAGTGGCCCAAGCCGGGAATCAAACCCAGGTCCCTGGCACTGTGAGGCAGCAGGGCTAACCCACTGTGCTGCTGTGTTACCAGTTAAGTAGAATATACTTGGCAGGATATTTCTTCTGGGACTTTGAGTTCAGTAGCCACTACATTCACCATCCTTTCCCACCGTAACTGAAGTATTGGCTGCCTGTCTCACATGCTGTAATAAAGCTTGGCACGGCAGGGAGGCTGGGGTATTCTGAGCTAGGATGGGGAGCATCAGGGGGCTAGTCAAGGAGCAGAGCGCAAAGATGAACGGCTGTCTTTACATTGCAAAAGCCAAGAGCTTAACATCCAAACAAATGGTTCCAAGTCGAAGCATCAACATACCTTGGAGTGACCCAGGAACATCTAAAAACAACTGCAGCCAAGGACAATCCCAGAAACTATTTGATGGCAAAGTAACCAGCTCCACATGAGGCTACCCCGACCTTCTAAACCTCAGCAATTGCATCCTCATATCAATTGTAGAATATTTCACCCTTGTTTACTCAAGATCATCTCACACCCAGAGCACTGGCCCTGCTGAATGCCACCATGCATACATTACTGGAAAACTCCATGCAACATCATTCCCTTGGCTCCCTGTTCTTGCAAATATCATTCCTCCACATATCCGCCAACTTGCTAAATGAGCAAAAACGTTCACAATGCCACCCCCTACTTGTCACTTCATGCTGGTCTATTCAGCCCAACCAAAATCCGACTCCCATCAGGAAGGCCAATCTGGAAAGACCCTTCCACACAGGATTTCAATGCAAATTCAACCTGGACAAACAAATGGGAAACATTGGACACAACAAACGATTATCTGGTCTCAAACCCCCAACCCACAGCCTGGTTTCAACCTTCCAACACATGGCATGGTAGCACAGTGGTTAGCATTCCCGCTTCACAGCTCCAGGGTCCTGGGCTCAATTCCCAGCTCAGGTCACTGGTTGTGTAGAGTTTGCACATTCTCCTCATGTCTGCATGGGTTTTCTCCAGATACTCCAGTTTCCTTCCACAGTCCAAAGATATGTGAGTTAGATTGATTGGCCATGCTAAGAAATTGCCTCTTAGTGTCCAAGGACGTGTGAGTTAGAGGGATTATTGGGTATAATATGTAGGGAAATCGGGCTAGGGCTTGGGTGGGATTGTGTTCAGTTCAGACTCGATAGGCTGAAGGGCCTCTTTCTGTACTGTAGGGTTCTAGATTCTATGAGGAGAAATTTGGCATCTTTGAAATTTTCAACCCCAGAGAAAATGCTCATTTTCAAGAGAAATGCAGTAAGTATATTTAAATCAAATGTTAATACATTTTTAATAGCACGGTGGCATAGTGATTAGCACTGCTGCGACACAGCACACCAGGGACCTGGGCTCGATTCCAGCCTTGGGTCACTGCCTACGTGGAGTTTGTACTTTCTCCCCCCATCTACATGGATTTCCTCCGAGTGCTCCAGTTTCCTCCCACACTCTAAAGATGTGCGGGTTAGGTGGATTGGCCATGCTAAATTGCCTATTAGTGTCTCAAGATGAGTAATCTACGTAGATTAGCCATGGTAAGTGTTTGGGGTTACGGGATTAGAACGGGGACAGGGATTGAGTAAGATACTCTGTCAAAGGGCCAGTGCAGACTCGCTGGGCCAAATGGCCTCCTCTGCACTGTAGGAATTCAATGATTCTATGAAAGCAATTAAAGGAAATGGTGAGGAAGCCAGGGGATGGAAGATCATCCATGATATTGTTCAATAGTGGAACAAGCTTGAGAGGTCACATTCCTGCTCCTCTTTCTTATGCTGTTATGTAATGCAAGTTTTATTTTTCACAGAATCCCTAAGCTGCAGAAGGAAGCCATTCAGCCCATCGAGCTTCCCTGACAAAAATCCCACCCAGCCCCCAACCACATAATCTTGCATTGTTTGCCGCAGAAGGCTGTGGAGGCCAGGCCATTGAGTGTCTTTAAGACAGAAATAGATCTGTTCTTGATTAATAAGGGGATCAGGGATTATGCGGAAAAGGCAGAAGAATGGGAATGAGAAAAATATCAGCCATGATTGAATGGCGGAGCAGACTCGATGGGCCGAGTGGCCTAATTCTGTTCCTATGTCTTATGGTCTTACCCTGCTAACCCGCCAGACCAGACACTGATACAAAAGACGTTGGAAGCAAGGAGTCTTAAATAAAGATAAAAGTTGTTGCGAATACTCAGCAGGTCAGACAGCGTCTGTGGAGAGAGATTGACCGGCTGAGTATTCCCAGCATTTTCTCCCGATGTAGCAGGCTGACACTGCGTATTGTGATTGTGTTTTCAGGCCCTTTGGTTCAATTGGCTTCCTCTGGGCCTGTGATAAATCACCAGTCTAAGTTGCCTTTTATGGTTCTCCTGTCTCTCCGAATAACCGAGCTGGCTGGGTCCGCGCTGAGGTTTAACATACATCACTGGATCAAATTCACTTGAAACGTTGCCCACCCCGAACAGCTGGACAAATCCTGTTCCGCTCCACACCTTCATCTGACACATGTGTAGCCAGCTGTAAGATGTCTGCTCAGGCTAATCCTCCGACAGACAAAACGCAGCCAATTTTGGATTTGTCTTGTTGAAGGGGCACAGCTGTGTGAGTGGTCAACAGAGGCTTTTCCTATTGGCTGTGATAGGGGTTGCCAGCCCTCCAGGACTACCCTGCAGTCTGTGCAATGAAGATTAATTCCTCCGATAATGCTGAGAGCAACTCTGAGCGAAAACCCATTGGAGCATAAAATCAAAAACCAGTGCAAATTTTCTCTTCATTTTCCGCCAGCGATTTTCCCTCATTGCTGACAAATATATTAAAAGTGGCAAGAGGAGGGGGGATTGCAATGATTGGATATTTATTATCCTTTTTTGTTTGTGTCACAAGTAGGCGTATGTTAACACTGCAGTGAAGTTACTGTGAAAAATCCCCTAGTCGCCATACTCTGGCACCTGTTTGGATACACTGAGGGAGAATTTAGCATGGCCAATGCGCCCTAACCAGAGTGTCTTTCGGACTGTGGGAAGAAACCAGAGAAAACCCACACAGACACAGAGACAGTGACCTAAGCCGGGAATCGAACCAGAGTCCCTGCTGCTATGAGGCAGTAGTGCTAACCACTGTGCCACCGAGCCACCCAGGGATGGGCCAGCTGAAAAGAAGAAAATTAAAATCTTAGCTAGCATTCCCAATAAAATGCCACACAGATCATCTGGACATTAGAAATTTACATCTTGCTGTGCACAAACTGGTGACCGCATTTCCTCCATTACAATGATTATTCTTCAAAAAAAGCACTTCACTTTATGTAAAAGATTTTTAAGTTTACATTTATTTATTAGTGTCACAAGTAGGCTTACATCAACATTGCAATGAAGTTACTGTGAATATTCCCTAGTCGCCACACTCCAGACCCGGTTCGGATACACCGAGAGAGAATTTAGCATGGCCAATGCACCTAACTAGCGTGCCTTCTGGATTGTGAGAAGAAACTGGAGCAAGCGGAAGAAACCCATGCAGACATGGGGAGAATGTGCAGAGTCTGCACAGACAGTGACCCAAGAATTGAACCCATGTCCCTGGTGCCTTGAGGCAGCAGTGCTAACCACTGTGCCACTGTGTCACAATTTTGGGACAACCAAAAGTTGGGATAGGTGTGATATTAGTGCATCTTTTTCATCTTATTCATCTATATGACTTATTCATCTATCCAAATGCTATAATTCTGCTGGCGTTTGGGAATAGTCACAATTTCTTCCATCAATGATGTGTTGTCGAGAAGCTGAAATGCTTCTCAGTGTTTCAGTTTCATCTCACTTGGTATTCGGGATGGGGGGGAGATGTACAGGGGAGTGCAGCATTTAAATAATCTCTGCATTGTAAGGGGTGCTTTAGGCAATGGAAAGATTTTCACTCATTGACTCATCCATCCGTAACCACCATCAAAGTGCAATCTGTGGTCCACAGCATGGGTGGCCCATGAGAGAGAGAGTCCTTTAGATGACCTGTGGGCTGGCTTGTGTTGTTCACAAGCAAGCAACACCATGTCTGAGACCAGTATGTGAGAACAGGACAGACCCTCATCCCTCCGCTGCTGTTGATTTAATGGGGTAGTCGTGTTCCTGGACTTACAGTTCCACTGAAAGCAGTGCTCTTAACAAACTCCATCTTTGAATTCTTTCTTCTTTTATGGGATGTGGGTGTCAGCGGCAAGGCCAGCATTTGTTGCCCATCCCTAATTGCCCTTGGACTGAGGGCCGTTATGAATCATGCTGAGCGTCTGGAGTCACAAGTAAGCCGGTCTACGTAAGGAAGGCAGATTTCCCTCAAGGGTGTTAATGAACCAGGTGGGCTTTTACAACAATTGACAATGATTTCATGGTGATCATTAGAATTTTAATTCCATATTTTCACTGGATTGAAATTCCTCCATCAAACGGATTCAAACCTGGTCCCCAGACCCGTTACTCATGTTCTCTAGATTACTATTCCAATGACAATATCTTTATGTCACCATTTCCCATTATGAACATAGAACATTTACAAAATTGATTCAGCACAAGGTTCTACATGGAACTATCTCTCTTCATGTTACGTTATCATGTGATCTTATGGCATGATGATGTAGACTGTTATATATCTTCCGTTAACCATCAGTCTTCCATCCCTGGATAAAAGCAAATTACTGCAGATGCAGGAATCTGAAACCAGGAGAGAAGATGCTGAAAAATCTCAGCAAGTCTGCCAGCATCTGTAAGGAGCTGACATTTCGAGTTCAGGTGGCCCCTTTGTCAAAGCTTGGATGGATCCTCCATTTGCAAGATGTCACACAACCAGAAGGGTTTTCGTGTACACAGATATTATTAAACTATCAAGAGTGCAAAAAAGATTTATTAGGATGCTACCGGAACTTGATGGTTTGAGGTACAAGGAGAGGCTAGAACTTCTCTTTATAACTAATGTCCAATCACCCTCTCTGCCTTGACATCGGCTAAAGAAAGCAAGGAAGAACTTGCATTTATACAGCACTTCTCACAAACTGAGGATGTCCCAAAACTATTTACAACCAATTAAATAGTTTTTAAAGAGAGGGTATGATTGTAATATATAGCTAACGCTGGACACAGTGCAGAACCGGGAACATCTGCAGTCACAGATGGTGCCTTTAATATCAAGAGCTAATCTTTAACTTGTACACACTGCTATTAGAGCGCTCGACAGTTCATTCTGTAATCTTGAAAACTTCAATGACGTGGGGTCCAAATCTCTTTCCAAACTAAACAAGTCCAACTGACCTCATGCTATAGATTCCTGCAACATGAAATCATCTCATCTGTTCCCCTCCCAAGACCCAAGAATATTCTCCTTGTCACTAGTGGGGACAGAACCTCTGGCAGAGCCGTTAAACAACACAAGGTCCTGCTACATGAGCAGCAGGCATTCAGTGCTTAGATATTTTCACACCAGAAACTTCCACAAATTGGGAAGGTGAAAGTCATTCCCCAGGGCTCTCTGCACGCCCCCTCCCACTGTGGCATATTTTCACCCCCTTCCTCAAGACGGTGGATATGGCGGCTCATTCGGATCCCGGTTGACTTCGTTGGGACAGGAAGATTCTGCCCATTGTCTGTGGTCCCTGACGTAGGCTTTGTTTCCTTGTCATTTCATCCTAGCAACTGTCTCAGGTTGTCCACCACTTTGACGGGGGGAGGGGGAATAATGGCCTCGTGTTATTATCATTAGATTATTAATCCAGAAACTCAGCTAATGTTCTGGGGACCCAGGTTCAAATCCCACCACGATAGATGGTGGAATTTGAATTCAATGAAAAATATCTGGAATTAAGAATCTACTGATGACTATGAAACCATTGTCGATTGTTGGAAAAACCCATCTAGTTTACTAATGTCCTTTAGGGAAGGAAATCTGACGCCCTGACCTAGTCTGGCCTACGTGTGACTCCAGAGCCAGAGCAATGTGTTTGATTTCCAACTGCCTTCAGGCAACTCGGGATGGGCAATGAATGTTGGCCAGCCTGCAACGCTCATGGTCCCATAAATAAGTAATAAAAAATCTGACCCTGCCATGAACCACACCATCACTAAGAATGCCTATTTCCACCTTCAACTCAAATGCCACCTCAGCTGAAGCCCTCAGCCATGGCTTTGTCACCTCCAGACTTGACTATTCCAATGCACTTGCTGTGGTTTCCCACATTCTACCCTTTACAACTTCACATGCCAACACACACAGTATCCCCTTCACCCAGCTCTCTTTTCTTCACTGATCTAACTTAGCTCCCAGTCCTAGGCCTCAATTCATTCCTTGTTTTCAAATCCTGCTTTGGCTTCACCTCCTTCCATTTCCAAATTCTCCTCCAATCCCTCAACTCTCTGAGATCTCACCACTTTTCTAATCTGGTGCCTCCCCAATTTTAATCATTGGCGAACTGTCTTCTGCCACCAAGGCTTAAAGTTCTGAAATTCCTAAACTCCTCCATCTTTCCCTGCTGCCAGGATTAATCTTTATGCCCTCGAGTGCTGAATTAGCAGCCTCTGAAGATTGTTATATTGAAGGCCAATCCACCTAACCTGCAATCTTTGGACTGTGGGAGGAAACTGGAGCACACGGAGGAAACCCGCACAGCCATGGGGGAGGAAGTGATCTAAGCTGGGGTTTGAACTGGGGTCCCTGGAGTTATGAGGCAGCAGTGCTAACCACAGTGCCAACATGCCATCCACTGGTAAACCCACCCAAGCGAGAGTGATCTTTGGAGAGAATTTCAAGGCGAGATCTTCAATGTTGAAGCTAGGGATCCGTCATAAGAAACAGCTTCAACGCGATTGTTTTACCTGGTGTTCATCGATGCCTGAGTGGGTTCTCGAAAAATCCATAGACTCTGTCTTGGTTTCATCTGTCATTTACTCTGTAGTGTGGTGTCTTCAGCCACAGTTTTATCTGTTAACTCACATGCAGCTCAGAACTTACTCTGAATGTGTGTCGTAAATAATTTGTTTTCCTTTCTGAACTTGTGTAGTAAAGTTTTGTTCCCATTTGTTCAATCTTATGGAATCTTGAGGCCTTATTTCAAACGCAGAGTCTTGAATCTCAAACTTTACTACCCACAATCACCCCACTCCTCCACTCCTCCACCCCCACATCACAGGATCTGGCCCAGGATCTCTCCTCTTTCTTTAAAACTCTTTTGGTCACCTCTCCTAATATCTCATTATGTGATATGTCTGATAACACAACACAAGAAATTGAAGCAGGATTAGGACATTTGGCCCTTCAGGCCTGCCCCACCATTCAGTATGATATATGTTGGCCTCAGTTCTTTTTCTGAGCCATTTCTTCATAGCCCCTTGAATCCTTGATCTATCAAATATTTATTCAGCTCCACTTTAAATCTTTCTAATGATCCAGCCTCCATCACCCTTTGGGAGAAAGAATTCCAGAGATTCTCACCTTCTGTTAGAAGAAATTTTTACACACCTCAGTTTTAAATAACAAGCTTTTTATCTTATAGCTTTGTCCCCTTCTTCAAGATAGTCCTACTAGTGAAAACACCTCACCACCTACTCTGTCAAGCCCCCTGAGGATCTTATCTTACACTCCTTAGGATATTTTGCTACATTAAAGGTGCTACATAAATTTATGTTGTTGTTGTTATAAAACTGAAATAAAAGCCACACCATTAAAATGCAAAATCAAACTTACGTTTACACCCCTTACTGAAATATTGTAATTGAGAATGGCACTATATTCTCTGATATTTAGAAGAATGAAATCTTATTGAAATGCATAAAATTCTTCAAAGAAAGGGATCTGGACGCCATGTCACTGAAGTTTTCAAGATTCCTGACAGGATAAAGGATGATTTCCTGGCTGGAGAGTTTTGAATTTAGGATTATAATTTCAGATTAAGGTGCCGGCAATTTCAGGCTCAAATGAGGAGAAATGTCTTCACTCAGAGATGTTGCATGGTGACTGTCCCTTTAAGGGCAACACAGCAGAGGAAGGGTCACCTGGCCTGTGCAAACCAATCAGAATACGGAATCACTCCCATGGTGAGAAAGGTTTTTCAGGCAGAGACTTTTGGGAACTGGTTGTACCATAAGGCTGCTGTTTTCTTATTAATAAATCCTTATTATCATAAAATCCTACAGTGCAGAAAGAGGCCATTCTGCCCATCAAGTCTGCACCGACCCAGACCCTATCCTTATAGGGTCATATATTTATACTAGCTAGTCCCCCTGACACTGAAGGACAGTTTAGCATGGCCAATCCACCTAATATGCACATCATTGGAGTGTGGGAGGAAACCGGAGTTCCCGGAGGAAATCTATACAGATGTGGAGAGAATGTGCAAACTCCACACAGACAGTCACCTGAGCAGGGAATCGAACACGGGTCTCTGGCGCTGTGGGGCAGCAATGTTAACCACTGTGCTCTAGAGACTGATTTTTTTTTTCAAGTTACTACTCACAAATATATCATTGAAAGCTCTGGACCACAAAATTTGTACCAAAGATGGAACTGACCCAGGTGTTATAATCCTAAACACAACACAGCCAAAATGGATTCAGAGAATCATAGATTGATGGAACACAGGAAGGGGGTATTCACAGTGTGTTTCTAATCATAGAATCCCTACAGTGCAGAAGGAGGCCATTCAGCCCATTGAGTCTGCATTGGCAACAATCCCACCTAGGTCTTATATCGTAACCTACATTTTTATCCTGCTAACCTTTTCATCCTGGGATACTGAAGGACAATTTAGCATAGCCAACGCATCCAACCCACACATCTTTGGATAGTGGGAGGAAACCGGAGCACCCGGAGGAAACTCACATCTGTAAAAGTGTATCTTTACAAGCTGTGAATCTTTGGACTGCTCAAGTGCAGAAAGCTATAGCTGCCTCGTTACTGAGTATATCCAATGACCAGATTGTTGGAACCTTGGGGAATTGAGGTAATCCCTCAATTCAAGATTGAGATTGTTAAATTTAGGGAATGGAAGGAAATCAAAGGGTGAGAAGTTGGAGAGGCAAATGGAATTCTTGTTGCAAATCAGCTGTGACATTATTGAATAGTGAAGCCAACCAAAAGCCTCAACGGCCGATGCAGGTGGCATGGTGGCACTGCTGCTTCACAGCGCCAGGGACCCAGGTTCGATTCCCGACTTGGGTCACTGTCCTTGTGAAGTTTGCATGTTCTCCCCATGCTTGCATTGGTTTCCTCCCACAGTCCGAAAGATGTGCTGCTTAGAGGGGGGGATTGGCCATGCGAAGTTTTCCTCAGTGTACCTGAACAGGCGCCAGAGTGTGGCGACTAGGAGATTTTCACAGTAACTTCAACCCACATGGAAAATGCTGGAAAATCTCAGCAGGTCTGGCAGCATCTTTAAGGAGAGAAAAGAGCTGGTGTTTCGAGTCCGGATGATGCTTTGATAAAGGGTGGGCTGTGGAAGCTCAATCATTCAGCACATTCAAAGAAGAAATTGATAGATTTCTGGATATCAAAAACAATAACAAAGGATTCAGGGATAATGGAATAAAATGGCGATCAACCACAATCTGTTTGAATGGCAGATCAATGGGCTGAATAGTCTATTCCTGCTCACATGTACCTCTTTAACCAAGGTTTTGTACATTAGATTTAATATCTCCTTTTTTTAAAATTCATTCATGGCACACAGGCATCGCTAGCCAGCATTTATTGGCGATGTCTAGTTACCCTTGTTCAGAAGGCAGTTGAGAGTCCCGGGTCCCTGGCTCTGGAGTCACACATAGGCCAGACCAGGTAAGGTTGGCAGATTTCCTTCCCTAAGTGACATTAGTGAACCAAATGGGTTTTCCCTGACAATCGACAATGGTTTCATGGTCATCAGTAGATTCTTAATTCCGGATATTTTTTATTGAATTCAAATTCCACCATCTGCTGTGACGGGATTCGAACCCGGGTCCCCAGAACATTAGCTGAGTTTCTGGATTAATAGTTTAGTTATAATACCACTAGGTCAACACCTCCCCCTTATGTAGTTCAGTGCTTCTCTCTTGTGAAGCATCATGGAGTAGTTTATTACAGTCAGGGTGTTATATTAATCTGCTTCTTGTTGCTGATTCCTGTCACTCCATTTGACTTGTTCTTGGAGCTTTCCTGACCTAATGGACTGAACAACAACCAGTCGACGCTCCCTCTCTCACTGTTAATCCTTAAATGTAATTATTTACACAGCCATTAAACATTGCTGAGACAAACCTCTAATTATATCCCACAAAGTGTTCCTGCACTTCTCTCTAACAATGTTTAATGTCTCAGAAAGATTTACTGAAACTTAGTCCCCTCCAGTTCTTTGATAGGGGCTGATTTTTTTTTTTAAAATTACTACTTATAAATATATCATTGAGAGTGCTGTCCCAAAAAACCTGTACCAAAGATGGAACTGGCCCAGATGTTTCAATACAATCCTAAACACAGCACAGCCAAAGTGGATTCCTAGAATCATAGGCTGATGGAACACAGGAGGGAGCATTCAATGTACTGCGGCTTTGCTGTTTTTCCAGTTTTCTGGCCTGTGTTGTATTGAATTTATTTATTTATTTGCCTGAATTTTGTGCTTTGTACCAAGTCCAGATACTCTGACATTCCTATTCCCCTCATTGGCTGCTAAGAGTTGTGTGTGAAATGTGTCTGGAGCATGCCTCACCTACACTGGATAGCAGTCAATGGGGCAAAACCACCCCAAATCAAACGTACATTAGGAAAGCTGCTCTGACAGGCACCGGGCAGAGGCAACAGGTGAAAAATACATCGCCGTGAGCTTTGAGTGGACGACAGGAATTCCTCTTCGCATCTAGGGCTGCAATCTCTGAGCTGCCAGGCATGGAAGGGGAAAGGCACTTCGGAACATAAGTGGGGACAGGAGGGTGGCACTCTGCCTCTCAGTGCCAGGGACTGGGTTCAATTCCAGTCTCGGGTCACTGACTGTGTGGAGCTTGCACCTTCTCCCCGTGTCTGCATGGGTTTCCTCCGGGAGCTCCAGTTTCCTCTGGAAGATGTGCTGGGTTAGGGTGCATCGGCCGTGCTAAATTCTCTCTCAGTGTACCCAAACCCGGCGCTGGAGTGTGGCAACTAGGAAATTTTCCCAGTTACTTCATTGCAGTGTTAATGTAAGCTTACTTGTGACACTAATAGCTGGCTTGTGTGTCCCTCACCCTAGCTGAAAACACACCCAGCTGGGGCAGATTAAATGTGTTGGCATGGACACTGAAGTAGGCAGCCCATCTGCCATATTTAAAATAGACCATCAAGGGTCAATTGTACTTGTCAATGAGTCAATTGGCACCAGTAATACATGGCCCAAAACCATTGGCACGGACAGTCAAGTGTGTCACATCTTCAAGGAGATATATGAGTTTGGCCTCTTACAATATAACTCGCCGATTGGGCAGGAAATCATGACTGTAATCAGGGAGCTCATACTCCAAGAGGCTAACCTCATGGGCCTCATTGAAGTCATTAAAAGATGGAATGAGCAGACCGATTTTTAAAAATAAACTCTTCAAAGGGCAGGAAGGGGCAGCCTCCCCTACCAAGATAAATTGCCCCCAATCCTTTCTTCCTGTTTCCCCCACCACTGCATTAAACACACCAACCCACATCTCTGTTCTTCCTCCATAACCTGTCTAAACCCTTCTTGTCCAAGTCCGCGGACTTACTTGTTTCTAGGGAGACACTGGGCCTTCTTATTTCAGGTTACGGTACTGCCAGTGCCTACTGATGCATTCTTGGCACTGCTGGGATTGATGGAGCTGCGGCCAATAGGGAGGAAGCCCCAAAGTGCACCCTATTTAGGTCACCCACAGAGGGTTATTGCTATGGAGCAGGCTGGCATCAGGGCGATACGGGGAGCGGAGGGCACATGGATTATTTTTCTTTATTACCAATCACAGAGGGTCGCAGAGTTGTTAAGGGACATGAGGAGACCGTTCAGCCCATCATGTCTGCACTGGCTCTCTGAATGAGCGTTTCACCGAGGGGGCATTCCGCTGCCCTCTCCCTGTATTCCTGCACATTCCTCCTTTTCAGATAACAGTCAAATTCCCATTTGAACGCCTCAGTTTAACTTGTCTCTAGCACACCGTCAGTCCGAGAGTTTCGCACTTTAACCACTTGCTGCATAAAGATTTTCCTCATATCATTTTGCTTCATTTACTAATTACTTTCTGGTACTCGATCCTTCCGTGATGGTGGTGAAAGGATTTTTACCGATGTATCGTAGAAAGCATTCTTTCTGGTTGTATCGCAGCTTGGTAAAGCTCCTGCTCTGCCCAAAACAGCAAGAAACTGCAAAAGGTCGTGAATGTAGCCCAGTCCATCAGGTAAACCAGCCTCCCATCCATTGATTCTGTCCACACGTCCTGCTGCCCCGGCAAAGCAGCCAGCATAATTAAGGACTCCACGCACCCCGGACATTCTCTCTTCCACCTTCTTCCATTGGGAAAGAGATACAAAAGTCTGAAGTCACGTACCAACCGACTCAAGAACAGCTTCTTTGCCGCTGCCACCAGACTTTTAAATGGTCTTACCTTCCATTAAGTTGATCCTTCTCTACACCCTAGCTCTGACCGTAACACTACATTCTGCAATCTCTCCTTTCCTTCTCTATGAATGGTATGCTTTGTCTGTATAGCACCCAAGAAACAATATTTTTCACTGTACACTAATACATACGACAAAATAAATCAAATCAAATCAAAACCACTGTAATCCATGTGACCCACAGGTGCTGTTGGGGAGACAGTGCCAGGGTTTTGACCCAGTGACAGTGAAGGAACAACAATATAGTTCCAAGTCAGGATGGTGAGTAGTTTGCGGGGGATCTTGTAGTTGGTGGCGTACCGGGAAATCGGCTGACCTTGTCCTTCTAGATGGTCATGGTTGCGACTTTGGAAGGTGCTGTCTCCAGAGGTAGGGCCTGGGTGGGATTGTTGTCAATGCTGATATGAACACAAACTACGCATCATCAGTAATTGTTCCTTTTTTAAATATTTGTAATACTCTCTCGGCATCGCCTTCCCCTCAACTACTTCCAATTTTCTTTCTTCCTCATCCGAGAGTACTGACTCATGCCCAGGGTGCAATATTACTGTCTGAATGTCATTTCCATTTAGTGTTTCTGAAGATTGCTCAATACCGGCCTCGTTGTGAAGAGCTGGCGGGCAATGACAAATCTTTCTTGTAAACTCTTCAGAGGCTGCAAGAACGCAGCTCGCTGGATATGCAATCACACTGAAGTAATCCTTCTTTATTATGGGGCCACAAGGATTTCCTTGTAGGGAGCTGTACGCATTTGAAACCAGGCTCAGCATTACTCCTTCTCGAGTACATTTAGTGTCCCGGCCTTTCCATTTTTGCACCTAAACCCAAGCATCGAAGTCATCTGTGCTAAACAGTTGTAAATTTTTCATCCTCCTGTTTTCTTCCCAGTCAGTTTGCTGCCGTCTCCTCTTAATGAGTTGGCATCAAGTCGTGGGGCTGGATTGTCAGTGCAGAGTCCAGGAATCCAACAGCCAGATGAATTTCGAGTCTCCACCCCAAGCTTGCCTGTGTCACTTCGCAAGGTTATGTTCAAACATTAGGCAGGGCATAGGCTTGGTGCCTAATTCATGGTATTGGACGTCTCTTGGAGGTCAGAGCTACCCACCTGACACCAACGATGGCTCTGCTTGGGCAGCACGATGGCACTGTGGTTAGCACTGCTGCTTCACAGCGCCAGTGATCTGGGTTTGATCCCAGCTTGGGTCACTGTCTTTGTGGAGTCTGCATATTCTCCCCGTCTCTGCGTGGGTTCCCTCCGAGTGCTCTGGTTTCCTCCCACACTCCAAAGTTTTGCGGGTTCAGTGGATTGGCCATGCTAAATTAACACTCGGTGTTCCAGGATGTGTAGGTTAGAGGGATTAGTGGGATAAGTATGTGGGGTTACAGGGATGGGGCCTGCATGGGACTGTTGTCGGTGCAGACCTGATAGGCTGAATAACCTCCTTCTGCACTGTAGGGATTTTATAACCTCTATGAAAAATGCCAGATGTTGGAGGCTACTGTTTCCCTTGACCAACCCCTCCCACCCCTGCCTGAGGATTGGCCTGGAGTCTCCAAGAATTGAAGATCTCCAGGACACTATGGTGTGTGTGCAACTCTGGAGAAAAACCATCCAGACATCCAAAAAAGATGATATTTTGTAATGTTCTTTGAACATTTCTCTCTATGAGATGTAAAAAGTGGGGGTGGAAAAAGGCAGTCAGGCATCATCCAATTGGGTAATATGTCTATTTGCTTTCCAATTGGCCCAGGATGTCAGTGGGTCACAGGGATGGGTGTGTTGGCTGATTAATGGCTGGAGTGTGGGGCAAGTCTTCTAATGAAACTTCCAGGAATAAACTCAAAGAATCTCTACAGAGCAAAAAGAGGCCATTTGGCCCATTGATTCTGCACTGACAAGAGCTCCACTCAGGCTTATTCCCAATACCCAACCTATTTACCCTAACCCCTCTAACATTAAGGGGCAATTTATCATGGCCAATCCATTTGACGCACACATCTTTGGACTGTGGGAGGAAACCAGAATACCCAGAGGAAACTCATACAGACACGGGGAGAACATGCAGTCTCCGCACACAATGACTCGAGGCCGGAATCAAACCCCTGGGTCACTGGCAGTTCTAACTGCTGTGCCACTGTGCCATCCTTACATTGAATCACAGTTGGCAACTTTCATCACCTTGCTGGAGGGGGCAGACAGGGGTCATTGAAGTGCCGGAACAATAAAGACAGCACAATGTGCCCAGTGATCTGAGATGAGGTTGTGGCATTGACGCCCCCTCAAATTTTCCTTCAAAACTAAACGGATGTGAAGTTTCTTTTGCTTCCGTGGTGACTGAGACACTTGGGAGCTAACGTTCTGGGGACTGGCTCCCCAACTGAGTTTCTGAATTATTAGTCTCATGATAATCCCACTAGGCCTTCGCCTTCCCTAATTAAGCTGGATACTGTGTTCATTTAATGCTCAAATGTAAGTTTTCCACCATGGACCACCCAGTCCAGGATGGGGACCCTGGCCAAGTATTCCTCTAACACTGCGATGAGTTGAGGAGCCTTCAAAGCAGCTCTTCCAGCTGTGATCAGATAATTCCGCAACAATCATCCATCAGACTGGTGACCTTTTAATCTGTGCGGCAAAAGTCTAGTCCTGTGGCTAACAAGCACTCAGAGAAGCGAATAAAACATTTTCAGATTATTTACAACTCATTATTCCTGTTTACAAGGTTGCTGAGTAGATGGATTCTCCGCCAACTGGCTTTGCTGTTTTAATGGCGTGTGGTTATGCAATGCAATACACAGAACTGTGTATTCAACAAGTTCAGAGAACAGGTCCTGACAAATAACCACTGTGATTTACAGAGAGAAATTGAGTTTGCATTTGCAACAGATTATGGAGAGAGTTCAGATAAAATACTGTTCCCCCATTTAATACAGTCATGGACAATCTCACCCCAGCCTCCATTCCAATTACCTGCCCATTCACCATAATCCTTCAAGCTCTTATCAATTAAAAATTATCTCCTCCTTAAATTTACTCAATGTCCAGGCATCCACTGCACTCTGGGATAGTGAATTCCACAGAATCTCGATCCTTCGAGACACATAATTTCGCCTCATCTATTCCCTTAATCTTAAAGCTATGACCTCTTGTTCTAGCTTGCCCCACAAGAGGAAACATCCTCTCTGTGTCTACTTTGTCAATCCCTTTATCAGCTTGTACACCTCAATTAGATCTTCCCTCATCTTTCTAAACTCTAGGGAGTATAGACTTAATCTGCCCAATCTCTCTTCATAAATCAAACCTCTCACATCTGGAATCAGTGGAGTGGACCCCCTCTGAACTGCTTCCAATACAACTATATCTCTCCTCAAGCAAGTGCACCAAAACTACACACAATATTCTAAACACAATCTCAGTAATTCTTCTAGATGCAGGGAGGACGAAACATCCGGTGGGGGAGTCCAGGACCAGGATTCGGGGTAGACCATCTAGGACGGAGATGAAGAAACATTTCTTCACCCAAAGAGTGGTGAGCCAGTGGAATTCATTACCACAGGAAATAGTTGATGCCAAAACATTGAATGTATTCAAGAGGCGGCTGATATAGCACTTGGAGCGAATGGGATCAAAGGTTATCGGAAAGCAGGATTACGCTATTGTGTTGGACAATCAGCCATGATTATTATGAATAGTGGAGCAGGCTCGAAGGACCAAATGGCCTCGACCTGCTCCTATCTCCTATGTTTCTATGTTTATACAGTAGCGGCAACATTTCATTACTTTTATGTTCCATTCCTTTAGCAATAAGTATCAAGAATCCATTTGCTTTTCTTATTACCTCCTCTACCTGTATATTAGTTTTCTGTGATTCATGCACAAGGACATCCAGATCCCTCTGCACTGAAGCACTATAATTTCTCTGCAGTTAGGAAATGATTTGCTTTTTTTCCTATCAAATGGATAGCCTTACGCTTATTCACATGAAACTCCATCTGCCAAATTTTGACCCTTTCTCTTAAGCTATCCATATTCATTTGTAAATTTCTAATTTTGTTATAGCAACTTACTGTCCCATCTATTTTATAATCATTACAAATTTGGCTATCAGTGCATCCAAGTCATTAATAAAAATTGTAAGTAGTCGGGGCCTGAGAACTGAACCCTGTGGCACGCCGCTACTTACATCTTGTAAACCCAAGAAAGACCCATTTATCCTGACTCACTGCTTTCTGTTGGTTAGCCAATCCTCTATCTAAGCTAATAAATTACTTTTAATCCCACATGAACTAATCTCGTGTATTAACTTTTTGTGTGGCACCTTAACAAATGCCTTCTAGAAGACCAGACATACTACATCTACAGGGTTACCATTATCGGCCTTGCTTGTTACATCTTCAAAGAACTCCAGCAAAGTTCAGACATGATTTCCTCTTTATAAAACCATGCTGTCTCTGATGGGTTGCATTTTAACTTTCTAAACGTTGTTACATCCTTTATAATGGATTCTAACAATTTATAAACAACAGATGTTAAACTAACTGACCTATAGATTCCTGCACTCTGCCTCCCTCTCCTTTTGAATAAGAGCATTGCATTAGCATTTTTCCAATCCACCCGGAAGCATTCCCACGTCCAGGGAATTTTGGAATATTATAACCAATGGATCCACTATCTCTAACGCCACTTCTTTTAAGACACTCAGATGTAGACCATCAGGACCGGGGATTTGCCTGCCTTCAATCTCAGTAGTTTGCACAGTACATTTCTCCCACTGGTGATGATAATCCTAAGTTCCTCCCTTTCTATAACCTCTGCATTTTCTGTTATTATTGGGAAAGTATTCTTGTCCTCCAGTCTGACAGCCATTTCTGAATTCCCTACCATTAACCTCCCAGCCTCAGCTTCTGAGAAACTAACATTCACTTTAGTTACTCACTCCCTTTTCATGTACTTGCAGAAGTTTTTACGATCTGTTTCTATATTATATGCTAGTTTTCTTTCATAATTTACCTTTGCTCTTTTTATTACATAGAAACTAGAAGAAGAAGTAGGCCATTCGGCCCTTCAAGCCTGCTCCACCACTTATTATGATCATGGCAGATCATCAAGTTCAGTATCCTGATCCCTCCTTCCCCCGAAATCCGTTTGGCCTCAAGTGGTGTATGCAATTTCCTCTTGAAATCAAACAAAGCTTTGGTCTCAACTATTTTCTGTGGTAGTGAATTCCACACATTCACAACTGTCTGGGTGAAGAAATTTCTCTTCATTTCAGTTCCAAAAGATTTACCCCTTATCCTCAAATCATGACCCATAGTTCTGGACTTTCTCACCATTGGGAACATTCGTTCTCAATCTACCCTGTCTAACTCTGTTAAAATTATATAAGATTCTACGAGATCCCCTCTCACTCTTCTAAACTCATGAATATAATCCTAACCAATTAAATCTCTCCTCATATGACAGATCTGTCATCCCAGGAATTAGCCTGGTAAACCTTTATTGTACTCCTTCTATAGCAAGGACATCCTTCCACAGATAAGGCACCAAAACTGTACATAATATCCAGGTGTGGCCTCACCAACACCCTACACAATTGCAATAAAGCATCTCTATCCCTATATCCAAATACTTCTTCCTCAGAGTGCAATGGATGCTGGGACCCTTTGTTGACTATTAAAAGCTTCCCAATCTTCCAGTGTGATTCTGGCCTTTGCAATGCATTATGCCTTAGTTTCTGTCTTTATGTTCTCCTCAACTTTTTTGCTTAGTGATAGAAGTCTTCCCCCTCCCCCCCCCGCACGCCCAACCCGCCCTTACCACCTTTCCTGCTCTCTGGAATACATTTTACTTGAGAGGAATTGAATATCTCCTCAAATATCCGTCATTGTTCATTAACTGTCCTACCTTGTATCTCCTGTCAGGTCCATCAGGGTAAATCTGAGCTCTTGCCTTTGTAATTAACTCTGTTTAAGTCCAGAATGCAAGTGTGGACCTCCAGTTTCTCACACTCAAACTGAATTTGAAATGTTAGTACGCTATGATCACTCTTCCTTAGAGGATCATTGGCTATGACATCATTGATTAGCCCTATTCATAACATAATACAAATCCAGAATCGCCTGCTCCTGGGTTGGTTGCCCCTAAAACCAATCTCTAATACATTAAATGAACTCTCCCTCGAGGCTACCCTTCCCAATTTGATTATTCCAGTCAATATGCATATTAAAATCACCCATGATTATTGCCACACCTTTCTTATAAGCCCTCAGCTCTTTATAGTATGTGCCACTGTGGAACTATTGCTTGAGGACCTACGGATTAGTCCCACCAGGGACCTCTTTCCCTTGCCAATTCTAATTTCTACCCAAATTGATTCTATGTCTTGGAGGCCAGTACAAATATCATTTCTCACTACAATATTGATTGATTCAAAAGACTAAAATAAACCAAAAGATAGAAGAAAATTACAGCACAGGAACAGGCCCTTTGGCCCTCCAAGCCTGCACTGACCATGCTGTCTCAAATGAACTAAAACCCTCTACTCTTCTGGGGACCATATCCCTCTATTCCCATTCTATTCATGTATTTGTCCAGACACCCCTTAAAAGTCATCTCCCCCAGCAGCAAGTTCCAGGCATCCATCACCCTCTCTGTAAAACTTAAGTAACAAAACTCCATGCCTCCTTTTCCTTCCTTTGCAGTGGACATTATTTGTTAAAATTTCGAGGAGTGGGACCTTCTGGCCTCCCTGGGGTGTATCTCTCGGTGGCGAGAGGTGGCACGCCATTGGCTGGTGGTGGGATTCCCTGATCCCAATCCTATCATGGGATTTTTCATTGATTCCGCCCCAGGTCACCAGGAAATCCATTGCAGGGGCGCACTGTCAGCAAGACCAGAAGATCCCACCAGTTTGGAGAGTCAGAAGATCTCATATTGGAAAATTGAAGAATAATTTTACTTCCTTTATTGTCAGAAGACATTATAAAAACAATTAAACTAAATGGTTAATGGTATTTGAATGAATGATTTCGAACCTGTTGACTAATAAACACAGCATCATCTGGTTGGTTATGAGTAGATTTGCAGCTCGATTCTTGAAGGTTAGTAATGTTATGATCTGGGGGCACTTCAGGACCAGTTTGGTATGTCCACACCAATCCAAACATCCCTCTCTCATTCAGTATCTTCATAGCTAGTGCAGGTTTTCAGCCTCTATAATCTTGCCTTGTGGCTCACATCCTTTACAATTGAGAACAGGCCAGAATCACAGAATAGTGCCAGGAGACCATTCGCTCCATCAAGTCTACACAATCTCTTTCCAAGAGCAATCCAGTCATTCCCAATCTCCTGTTCTATCTCTGCATTGTTTATTGTTGAAAGAGTTCATCCAATTTCCTTTTGAAGACTAACAATAAACCTGAATCTGCCAATTTCTAAACCTTGCTCATTGCGTAAAAAGGTTGCCTCACATTTCACTGCCAAACTCTTTATAAATTTGTAGCCTTGAGCAATTGGAAACAGTTTCTCTTCATTTACTGCGTCTAAACCCTTTCCAGTTTTAAATTTCTAGCTCTTCACATACTGTTTATTCGCAATTCAAATGGATGATCTTGCGACCAATTCTGTCGACCCCTCTTCCTGAAGATTTCAGTGAGATTGCCTCCCAGTTTCACAGCGTTCCTTCTTTTATCAAAATGTTTGACAGGGTGGACAACACCAGTGCAACAGCCTAGAAGACAGGGCCTTTCAAAACCAGTTCCCGATGTGACCCCCATTTCAATTCCCCCAGTCTTTGCAAGACTCCAGGGTGAGAATCTGGGGAGGCTGGTGCTGGAGGGATGACTTCATCTGCTGAGCGGGTATTGACAGGAGTGGAGGATGAGCGTGATGAGAAGTGTTTATGCTCCCGGAGCGACTCACACAGCAGCCTTGGCAGGACACCACTCACTATGCTCTGCCTTTTAAACTACCTGCTCATTAATTATGATCGCCATGCAATAAAACTTCATGCACCACTATACTGTTAACGAAATCTGGCTCATTGCTCCCCTGCGGATTGTCCTTTCCTGGTTTCCTGGCAAACTCCTGCAGGAAACTATTCAGAGCACAACTCAAGAAATTGACTCCCATTCTGAAAAGTGCTGGTCTGCTTATCTGTACAAACGTTCGACTCTCTCATTGAAACACTCTGCTGATGCTGAATGCTTGTCTCATCTCTATAATCTACCACTTCACAACTACGACTAGTTGACCCTGACACTGCTCCTTCCACAAACTTCGGTCCTTTTCGATATTTTCACTTCTCGATAAAATCACCACCGCCCACACCCCTCTCATTATAGAGTCCTACAGTGCAGAAGAGGCCCTTTGGCCCATCGGGTTTGCACTAACAATAACCAATCCCATTTTCTACCACTTAGAATTATACAATAGAATCATAGGATGCCTACACTACAGAAGAAGGCCATTCGGCCTATCGAGTCTGCATCAATCGCAATTCATAGAACATAGAACATTACAGCACAGAACAGGCCCTTCGGCCTTCGATGTTGCACCGACCAATTAACAAAAAGCAATGACCCTCTAACCTAAACCATTCCCTTTTCATCCATAAACTTATCTACTAACCTCTTAAACGCCACCAAACTTGGCGCATCTACAACTGCAGCAGGCAGGGCATTCCATACCCTTACCACCCTCTGGGTAAAGAACGTACCTCTGACATCCGTCCTATAACTACCATCCCTTAATTTAAAGCTATGTCCCCTCGTGCTAGCTTTCTCCATCCTAGGAAAAAGGCTATCACTGTCCACCCTATCTAAACCTCTAATCATCTTATATGTTTCAATAAGGTCTCCTCTTAGCCGCCTTCTTTCTAACGAAAACAACCTCAAATCTCAGCCTCTCTTCATAAGACCTGCCCTCCATACCAGGCAACATCCTGGTAAACCTCCTCTGTACCCTCTCCAATGCCTCCACATCTTTCTTATAATGTGGGGACCAGAACTGCACACAATACTCCAAGTGCGGCCGCACTAGAGTTTTGTACAGTTGCAACATGACGTTGCGGCTCCGAAATTCAATCCCCCTACCAATAAAAGCTAAGACTCCGTATGCCTTCTTAACAACCTTATCAACTTGATTGCCAACTTTCAGGGATCTATGTACATGTACACCAAGATCCCTCTGTTCTTCAACACTATTAAGAGTCCTACCATTAGCCCTATACTCTAGACATTTGTTATTCCTGCCAAAGTGAATTACCTCACACTTTTCCGTATTAAACTCCATTTGCCACCTCTCGGCCCAGCTCTACAACTTGTCCAAGTCTCTCTGCAAACTATAACACCCCTCTTCACTATCTACCACTCCTCCTATTCATGTAACCCATCACATTTACCCTGCTAATTCCACCCCCCTCCCCCCCCCACCCCGACACTAAAGGGCAATTTAACCTGGCCAATCCACTTAACCTGCACATCATTGGACTATGGGAGGAAACATACCCGGAGGAAACCCATGCAGACACGGGGAGAACATGCAAACTCCACACAGATAGTGACCAAAGGCTGGAATTGAACCTAGATCCCTGGCGCTGAGAGGCAGCAGTGCTAACCACTGTGCCACCGTGCCGCACTTGTCACAATAGAATCATAACCTCATTATCATTATAGTGAATTCATTCTTAATCACTAGGAATAATTGGGATGGCCAGGCAGCCTTCCCCTTTAAACTGCCTCAATCCAGGGTGGGTTGAAAGATCAGGGCTCAAATTAAATTAACATTGGTCAGAATTCCCTGTCCATTCAGGTCAGTGGGATTCTCTGGCTGTTCAGGTCGATGGGATTTTCCAGCCATTCAGTCCAATGAGATTCTCCAATCTCTCCCGGCAGTGCACTCCCGCCTACGGGTTTCCTGCCTGTATAGGATGATATCAATAGAAATTCTCACTGACAGTGGTGGGACTGGAAAATCCAGATCATCTGGTCACATTTTCCGAGGGAAAAGGGAGAGAATGTGGAATAGAAAAGCAGAAGGGAAGAAGATGAAGAACATAGCTGGAGGAGATGGGAAGTACGCACTCACACACACACACGCATGCATACACACATGTATGCATACAGACACACACATGTACACACAAGTACACAGAGACACAAACATAAACACACACATGCACACAGTCATATGTGCACACAAACATACATAAACATATGCATGCACACACAAACATGCATACAAACATGCACACGTGCACACAAACACACATAAACACATATGCACAAAAACACACATGAACGTGTACACAAATACAGACACACAGACATACATATACAAACACACAGACATGCAAACATACGTGTGCATACAAACAAACACACACACAGACATGCACACAAACACACACACAGAAGCACACTTGCACACAAACACACAGACACAGAACACATGCACGCACACACACAAGTACATGCACACATGCTGTATCTGACTGTGCCTTATCACTAGTGGCGTTTTTCTGCTGATATTTCTTTATTTATTGTCCCTCCTCTGCGGGAGCACGTTGGAAATGTCGGTCTACATGCTCCTTTTCCTGGTGTTCCCCCTGTTCCCACCCTCCCTCCCCGGCAATGCTCAGCCTTTCCCCACTTGCCCTTCACACTGGACAGTCATCAGGTGCCTGTCAAGTGAATGATCCCAGCTTCTCACTCGCTGAAGCACTCACAGCTCTTGGGGACAACACAGAGGCTGTAATCTTCTCAACGTCCATGCGGCAGGATTTTCCCACCCATCACAGTGAACAGAGATTTAATCAGGCATCAAATTCTCCATGGGAGCATGGCGTGAGATCAAACCCAGAATCTTTGGAATTCTGTCCAAAATTTATTTATTTTGGAAAATGGATTAAACATTCCAAATATTGTGTGTGTGTGAGTGTGTTTGTATGGGTATGAGTGTGAAAGTGTGTGTGAGTGTGTGAATGTGTGTGTGTGTGAGTGTGCGTGAGAGTGTATGTGTGAGTGTGAGTATGTGTGAGTGTGTTTGTATGAGTGTGAGTGGGTGAATGTGTGTGTGAGTGTGTGATTATGTGTGAGTGTATGTGTGTATGTGTGTGTGTGAATGTGAGTCTGCGTGTGTAAGTGTGTTTGTGTGTGTGAGAGTGTGTGTGTGAGAGTGTATGTGTGAGTGTGAATGAGTGTAAGTGTGTGTGTCTGTGTGAGTGTGAGAGTGTGTATGAGTGTGTGTGTGAGTATGTATGTGTGAGTGAGTGTGAGTGTGTTTGTATGTGAGTGTGTTTGTATGTTTGTATGAGTGTAAGTGGGTGAATGTGTATATGAGTGTGTGTGTGTGAGAGTGTAAGTGTGTTTGTGTGTGAGTGTGTTTGTATGTTTGTATGAGTGTGAGTGGGTGAATGTGTGTGTGAGTGTCTGTGAGTATGTGTGTGTTATTTTTACATTTAATTCCTTTTCCACCTGTCGCGGGTGTCATGTGGCTCCTTGAGTTTACACTCACCTCAGGGAGAGGTGGATTGTGGGTTCATGTCTCATCCCAGAGGCCTAAGCTGTAGGCCGGAGTGACCCCAGTGCAGCGCTGCACGTTTGGAGGTCAAATCTCTCGAGTGAGATCTTAAATTTGGCCCCTGAGGTGGACACAAAAGATCCCCTGGTGCTGGTTAGAAGAAGGGTGAAGGAGTTTTCCCCAGTGGCCTGATAAATATTTATCCTTCAAAAAATATCACCAAAACAAGACTGTCTGGCCATAATCACATTATAGTTTCCCACATGACAACAGCTGCTACACTTCAAAAGAATGTCATTGGCTGTAAAGCACGTTCGGACACACGAAAAGCAGTTACAGAAATACAAGCCTTTCCTTTTAATCTTTTTTTCTCTCCTGAAATTGTCAGCTGGAGAGCTCTGAGTGTGAGTGTGTGTGTATATGTGAGTGTGTGTGTTTGTGTGTATGTGTGTGTGCGCACGTGTGTGCATATGTGTGTGTGGGTGGATGTGTATGTTTGTGTGAGCATGTGTGTACACATGTGTGCATGTGTGTATGTGTGAGCACGTGTGTGCATGTGTGTGCATGTGTGTGTGTGTGTGTGTGTGTGTGTGTGTGTGTGTGCGCGCACTGCATTCAAATATGTGAACTCCTTCAGGAATTGGATTGCAATGTGAGGAATGCAGAGCCTGGCAGGCTTTTCACTCAGTGTCACAGATCGACTCCAGGCAGCGTGTTAGATAACGGGAACTGGACGGGGAGATAAAGCAGCTTGTTTGGTCTCCTCATGTGGGTGTAGGGTACAAAAGGTTCAGCTGCTTCCTTCCCCCATCCAATTTGCTAGAGTCATCACTCTGGAAGGATTTGTTCCCTCAGTCGTGTACCAGCCCAGACTCTGGGCTTACAGAGAAAGAAATTGCAAAGGGAATTATTCAGGGTGGGAATCCTTTCTCTTTCTCTACTTTTGGATCAACTTTGCACTTGTCTATGTGTGTGTGTGTTTGTATGTCTGTGTGTTGTGTGTGCACGTGTTTGCGTGCATGTGTGTGTTAGGTGTACATGTGTGCATCTGTGTGTGTGCATGCATGTGTGTATGCACATGTGTACATGCGTGTGTGACAGATGGATTTCAATGCGGATAAATGTGTAGTGGCCTATTTTGGCAGGTCCAATGGGATGAAGGAATATAATATCAAGGGTAGAATTCTTAACATGAAGAGAATGAAAAGGACCTTGGTCGGGGTCCATAGAACTCTTAAATTGGCTTCGCAGGTGGAGGATGTGGTCAAGAAGGCGTATGGTGTACTGGCCTTCATTAATCGAGGGATTGAGTTTAGGAGTTGGGAGATAATGCTGCAACTTTATAAGACCCTTGTCAGACCCTATTTGGAGTACTGTGTGCAGTTCTGGTCACCTCACTACAAGAAGGATGTGGAAGCTATTGAAAGGGTGCAGAGGAGATTTACAAGGATGTTGCCAAGATTGGATGGCATACCTTATGAGGATAGGTTGAGGGAGCTAGGTTTTTTCTCCCTGGAGACGAAGGGTGAGAGGCGACCTGATAGAGGTTTATAAGATGTTGAGATAGGGAGGATTCTCGGAGGCTGAAATGGTCGCTACGAGAGGACACGGGTTTGAGGTGCTGGGGAGTAGGTACAGAGGAGATGTCAAGGGTAAGTTTTTCATTCAGAGGGTGGTGAGTGAGTGGAATTGGATGCTGTTGGTGGTGATGGAGGTGAACTTGTTGGGGTCTTTTGAGAGACTTCTGGATGAATACATGGGATTTAATGGGATTGAGGGTTATAGATAAGCCTGGTAGGTAGGCATATGATCGGCACAACTTGTGGGCCGAAGGGCCTGTTTGTGTTGTAGTGTTCTATGTTCTATGTTAATTACCTGCTGCACCTGCAAACCAACTCCTTGTGATTCAAGAACAAGGTCACCCTCATGAATCACATCTCACCCTCATATCTCATGAATGAGTAATAAAAAAAGGCAAGACCTTCAAAAGGGGGAAGAGCTTTGCTGATTTGGTGAGCAACTTCTGTCATGATTCTGTGATGTAATAACCCCATGGCGCAATGGTGTCAATCTGGCTATTTTTTTACTCCAATGCCAATGCTGCAAAGATCAGGAATGTGACAGGAGATTCTCACAGATGAAGAAATCTCCAATTTCTCAGAGAATGATTCAGTTCCCTGCACTGACTCTCAGTTCCTTCATACTGTAGGGCTGAAAGATCATCCAATTCCCAATTGGAGTCATCAGCAATAGACCAGGGCACAGAAATCAACTCAAAGAGAGTGATACAGTTAACCACAAAAGGTTAATCCTGCACACTGACAAGCAGAGTGACTCACACACAGAGTCACTCACACACAGAGTCACACACGCAGTGTCACTTAACACAGAGTCACTTACACACAGAACATCACTCACGCACAGAATGTCACTCACACAGAATGTGTGTGTGTTGTGTGTGTGTGTGTGTGTGTGTGTGTGTGTGTGTGTGTGTGTGTGTGTGTGTGTGTGTGTGTGTGTGTGTGTGTGTACAGTTGCTCTGTGCCTGTGAGAGTCTCACACATGCAACCACAACAGGATGCAAGCTTATTTCTGGAAAGACTAAATCTTCTCCCAGCTCCTATCTGAGGACAACATCCAACAGTCGATGCACAGCCAAGCGTTTACAATCTCATCGTTAAGCTGCTTTGCTTGCCCTTACTATCAAAGTTTTCTTTTATCTTCTCTGATTCAGTGAACACACAGGGATGTACAAGAACTGTCGTTAAATGTACTCCTGGAGGTTTCAGCACATGACTTGCCCCAACGGTCAACACATCCACCCCTGTGATGCACTGCCTACCTATGCCAGCTGGAAAGCAAAAAAATTCTCAATCAGTTAGATGATGCAGCCTTTCCACCCAATTTTACAGTCTAGAAAAGAGAAATGTTTGTAGAAAATGATCAAAAAAAACAATCCTTTTTAAGACCCGGTTTGTTTTTCTCCAGAGTCACACACATCAGTGTCCCAGAGATTGATTCTTCAAAGCCAGGAGATTCCAGACCAATCCTGGAGGACCAGCAACCCTAACACTTCCTCCAGGAAGAATCACCCACAAGGAGCATCAGTCATGAGAAACACATAAAGTCTGACACATATTTCACAATCTCAAAATATCCTGTGACAATTTGACTTTTGAAGCGTTCTCAATTGTAATGTGTGAACTGTGACAGCTAATTCACCCACCACGAATACCCCAAACAATGAAGCAATTGATATTGCTTAAGGGGTAAATATTTCATGGCAACAAAAGAGGTCATTCGGCCCATCAGGTCTGCGCTGACTCTCTGACCAAGTATCTTACACAGGCCCTCTTCCGCCCTCCCATCTCTGTAATCCCACATATTCACCATGGCCAATTCACCTAACCTGCACATCATTAGAAACTAGAGTTATAGAGGTTTCCTTCGGAAAGAGAAATAGGCCCTTTGAGACAACTTATCCATGTCATCTCTTTTATTAACTCCTAAGTTAGTCCCAATTGCCCACATCTGGTCCATATGCCTCTATACCCATCTTACCCGTATAACTATCTAAATGCTTTTTAAAAGACAAAATTGTACCTGCCTCTGGCAGCGAATTCCAAACACTCATCACCTTTTGTGTGAAAAAATTGCCCTTCTAGACACGTTTGTATCTCTCCCCTCTCACCTTAAACTATGCCCTCTAGTTTTAGACTCCCCTATCTTTGGGAAAAGTTATTGACTATCTAGCTGATCTGTGCGTCTCATTATTTTGTAGGCCTCTATAAGATTATCCCTAAGCCTCCTCCCTCCAGGGAAAGAAGTCCCAGTCTATTCAGCCTCTCCTTTTAACTCAATCCATCAAGGCCTGATAGCATGCTAGGAAATCTCTTATGCACTCTTTCAAGTTTAATAAGAACCTTTCTATAGTAGGGTGACCAGAATGATACACAGATGGGAGGCCGGAAGAGGGCCTGTGTAAGATACTTGGTCAGAGAGTCAGCGCAGACCCGATGGGCTGAATGGCCTCTTTTGTTGCCATGAAATATTTACCCCTTAAGTAATATCAATTGCTTCATTGTTTGGGGTATTGGTGGTGGGTGAGTTAGCTGTCACAGTTCGCACATTACAAATGAGAACACTTCAAAAGTAAAATTGTCACAGGATATTTTGAGATTGTGAAATATGTGTCGGACTTTTATGTATTTTCCTCCTGTCATGTTTCTCATGACTGATGCTCCTTGTGGGTGATTCTTCCTGGAGGAAGTATTAGGATTTCTGGTCCTAAGTGTGGCCTTACCAATATCTTGTTCAACTTCAATAAGACATCCCAACTTGTGTATTCAATGCTCTGACCAACGAAACCAAGCATGTCGAATGCCTTCTTCAGCATTCTGTCCACCTGTGTCTTCATTTTCGAGAAGCTATGAACCTTTGTTCTAAATCTTTTTGTTCAGTAACTTTCCCCAATGCCCTACCATTAATCGAGTAAGTCTGTTTCAATCTATCAAAATGCATCACCTTGCAATTATCTAAATTAAACTTCATCTGCCATTTGTCAGCCCACTGGCCCAATTGATAAAGATCCCATTGCAATCGTAGATAACCTTCTTCTCAGTCCACTATATGACTAATCTTGGTGTCATCAGCAAACTTACTAACCTTGCTTCCTAAATTCTCATGCAAATCATTAATATAAATGGTAATTAATATTGAACCCAGCACTAAGGGCAGCATGATGGCACAGTGGTTAGCACTGCCTGCCAGCTTCGATTCCCGGCTTGGATCACTGTCTGTGCGCGGTTTGCACATTTTCCCCATGTCTGCGTGGGTTTCCTCCAGGTGTTCCAGTTTCTCCCACAGTCCGAAAGATGTGCTGGTTAGGGTGCATTGGCTGTGCTAAATTCTCCCTCAGTGAACCCAAATGGGTGCTGGAGTGTGGTGACTAGGGGGTTTTCACAGTAATTTCATTTTAGTGTTAATGTAAGCCTATTTGTGACTAATAAATAAAACGTAAAACTTACTGTGACTAATCCACCTAACCTGCGTGCCTGTGTACTGTGGAAGGTAACTGGAGTACCCAGGATTTCATTGATATAACACTTGTCACAAATTTGGGATGTCCCAAAGAACATTCAAGCTTTTTTTAAAGTGTGGCCGCTGTTATGATGCAGGAAACCCATCTTGTTGGGAAATTCCTGGGAGAATCTGACAACTTTACTGAAATAGTAACCACCCAAGAGAGATGATGACGTTCCAATTTCATTAAAAGATGGCATCTCTGACAATGCAGCATTCCCTCGGCACTACATTGGAGTGCCAGCCTAGAACTTGTGCTCAGGTGTCTGGGGTGGGATTGAACCCACGACCTCCTGACCCATTGGTAAGGCTGACAAATTGAAGTCACAGTGATACACAAATAACACCAGGGCCAAGGATTCACACATTGAACGGCCCAGGAAAGACAGTCCTGGCTGTATAACTTTGTGCTCACTGAATAAAGTAATCATGGTATGGAAAAGCCAGCGTTCTGGGCGCAATAAGAAGTCTCACAACACCAGATTAAAGTCCAACAGATTTATTTGGAATCACGAGCTTTCAGAGCACTGCCCCTTCATCAGGTGGGTGGACCAGCAGATCATGATATCAAATAAATCTGTCGGACTTTAACCTGGTGATGTGAGACTTCTTACTGAACAAAATAAGAGCAAGCAAAGCAGCTTAACGATGAGATTGTAAATGCTTGGCTGTGTATTGACTGTTGGATGTTGTCCTCAGATAGAAGCTGGGAGAAGGTTTAGTCTTTCCAGAAATGAGCTTGCATCCTATTGTAGTTGCATGTGAGACTCTCACAGGCACAGAGCAACTGTACACACACACACATAGAGACACACAGACAGACACACACACACACACACACATGAATTCTCACACACATGCATGTATATACCCCCCTGCATGCATGTGCACACATGTGCACACACAAAACTCATGCTGTCAGAAGTTGCAGCATGACATCGACAGGATGCAAGACTGGGCGGAGAAGTGGCTGATGGACTTCAACGCAGATAAATGTGTTGTGGTCCATTTTGGCAGATCCAACGGGATGAATGGGTACACTATCAAAGGTAGGAGTCTTAGCTGTGTGGAAGAGCAGAGGGATCTTGGGGTCCGGGTCCATAAGACTCTCAAATCGGCCTCCCAGGTGGAGGATGTGGTTAAGAAAGCTTACGGTGTACTGGCCTTCATTCATCGAGGGATTGAGTTCAGGAGTCAGGAGGTAATGCTGCAGCTTTATAGGACCCTTGTCAGACCACACTTGGAGTACTGTGCGCAGTTCTGGTCGCCTCACTATAGGAAGGACGTGGAAGCTATTGAAAGGGTGCAGAGGAGATTTACAAGGATGTTGCCTGGATTGGGAGGCATGCCTTATGAAGACAGGTTGAGGGAGCTGGGACTGTTCTCCCTGGAGAGACGAAGGTTGAGAGGCGACCTGATAGAGGTTTACAAGATGTTGAGAGGAATAGATAGGGTGGACTCTCAGAGACTATTTCCCAGGGCTGAAATGGTCGCGACGAGAGGGCACAGATTTAAGGTGCAGGGAAGCAAGTACAGAGGGGATGCTAGGGGAAAGTTTTTCACTCAGAGGGTGGTGAGTGAATGGAATCGGCTGCCGTCGGTGGTGGTCGAGGCGAACTCGCTGGGGTATTTTAAAAGACTTCTGGATGAGTATATGGGATCCAATGGGATTGGGGGTTATAGATAGGTCTATGGCTGGGTAGGTTTTGATGTGTTCGGCACAACTTGTGGGCCGAAGGGCCTCTTTGTGCTGTAGTGTTCTATGTTCTAAAACTCCTACAGGCATGCATGCACACAAACACCAAAACCTTACAGACACACACAACTCCTACACACACACACACATGAATTCTACAGCCACTCACGGACACGCACACACACACACTTACACGCACAGACACAAATCCCCTACATGCATGCATGCATAAACCTCTACACATACGCATGCACACACACACACAAACTCTACATACACAAATCCTGCAAACACACACACAAATACACACACTCACACACATATTCATTAACCTGCTCACACACAAATCCTCTACATGCATGCATGCATATACTTCTGCACGTAAGCACACACATAACTCCTACAGACACACACATAACCTCTGCATGCACGAATGCACACATGCTCACACACCTAGCCACATACACAGATGCACACACATATCCATACAGAGATACATGTAAAAGTATATCACATGCTTGTACACATTACAGTACGCATTACGTGCCTCAGAATGACTTTCAGATGAAGCCAACATCAAGAGGTTCCCAAAGTGGCAAAGAAAAGCAGTCAGCAACTGTCACAAGCTCTGTGTGAAGCGTTTTTTTTAATCTTCACTATTTGACACCATCAGAAACTTGTCTGGATCTCAGAGCGAGACAATCAGAGATTCAGAAACAGATTCCGTTGTTCCAGCCAATCTATTCAGATTCTGGGACCTAACCCAGAGAGTGGATACTTCTAGCAATAACTCACTGGGTAAAAGCATCTGGAACTGGACAAGTAGCATTCAAGAGAAACTGCTAAATCCTTTCAGTAAAAGACAAGTGAGGAGCTGAGACAAACAGCCACCGAGATCTGAACCAAACCACAAGCATATTTTTTTACAGAATGTGTCACAAGGAACAAACTAAGTTTCCGCAGTTCAGAGAGTAAAAGTGTACCTTTTTTAAATGACCATCGTTTCATCCAGAACTTAGAGAAGGAAGGCCAAGAATTATTTAACGGAGAGTCAGCCATTGAACAAGTTATTTTCAAATAAGCCCCAGGAACTGTGCGGCTGTTGAGGATCAAACGGAGGGAGGCAGAATCCAGTGAAAGTAGAGCCCGCTATCTAAACACTGCTGACAGCTTCAGTACACTCTGAGGGTGGGGAAAGAGTGTGTTGTCATACTCACTCTCTGTGCCAGCAGCAGAGCTCAGGGAAAGAACGGCTGTGGTTTCAGTTAGTGCAGAATGGAAACAGACTAACTAGCGGCTGAGTGCAGAGGCATCGCCAACATTCAGCCTGCAGAGTGAACGAGAAGAAGGGGGGAGAGAGAGTGAGGAAACGAAGAAAGCAGGAGGGACAGATAAAAGAGGGAGAGAGAAAGAAAGTGAGGGGATAGAGGGGAAGCAGAGAGAAGAGAGAGAAACCAAGAATATAGAGGGAAAAGAGAAAAAGAGGAGAGAGAGAGGAAGGGAAGACTGAGAGAATAGAGGGAAAAGAGAGAGAAAAAAACAGAAAGAAGGGAGAGAGAGAAACCAGGAGGAGAGAGAGACAGAAAGAGAGAGAGAGAGACAACAGAAAGAGAGAGACAACAGAAAGAGAGAGACAGTCAGAAAGAGAGAGACAGTCAGAAAGAGAGAGACAGTCAGAAAGAGAGAGAGAGACACCAAGAAATAAAATGTCTTGCAGAAAGAGAGACAGGTAAGGATGCTGTTAGAAATGGAAAACATCTCACTTTAGGTAGCAAACAGCATCAAACACTCTCAGGACAGGTACAGCACGGGGTTAGACACAGAGTAAAGCTCCCTCTATACTGTCCCCCATCAAACATCCCAGGGCAGGTGCAGCACGGGATAGATACAGAATAAAACTCCCTCTACACTGCCTCCATCAATCACAACAAGTAGTTGAGGTCAAAACATCGTGTGATTTTAAGAAGGAATCAGAAATAGCTCTCGGGGCTAAAGGGATCCAGGGATATGAGGTGAAAAGATTTGATTTATTCTTATCATGTGCATTAGCATGCAGTGAAAAGTATTGTTTCTTGAGCACTGTACAGACAAAGCATACTGTTTATAGAGAAGGAAATGAGAGAGTGCAAGATGTAGTGTTAAAGTAGAATGTAGAGAAAGGCCAACTTCATGCATGGTAGGTCCATTCAAAAGTCTAATGGCAGCAGGGAAGAAGCTGTTCTGAGTCACATTGACCTCAAAACTTTTTTTCTTTTTCTCAATGGCAGAAGGTGGAAGAGAGAATACCCGGGGTGAGTGGGGTCCTTAATTATGCTGATTGCTTTGCTGAGGTAGCGGGGAATTTAGACAGAGTCAATAGAAGGGAGGCTGGTTTGCACGATGGATTGGGCTTCATTATTGAATAAAATAATCAGACATGCAAATGAATGGTGGAGCAGACTCAAAAGGCTGAATGGCTTACTCCTGCTCCCAGTTTCTATGTATATTTCTATCTATATTTCTTTTACCAATCAGCTTAAATTTATGTCCTCTGGTTCTAGATCCTTCTTCCAGGGGATGGTTTCTCCCTACCCACTTTGCTCAGACTCCTCATGATTTTGATTAGCTCTGTAAAATCTCCTCTTGCCCAAGGAGAACAGCCCCAGCTTCTCTGATCTATTTACAAGGAAGCTCGCCACCCTTGAAACCATTCCCACAAATCTTTTCTGCGCAATCTACAATCTTTAGAATAGAATAAAATAGAACCCCTATAGTGCACAAGGCGACCATTCGGCCCATTGAGTCTGCACTGACAACAACCCCACCCACACCCTATTCTCATAAACCCACATATTTACCCTAGCTAGTCCCCCTGACATGAGGGTCAATAAATTTAACCCACACATCTTTGGGATGTGGGAGCAAACAGGAGCACCCAGAGGAAACCCACACAGACACAAGGAGAATGTGCAGACTCCACACCGAGAGTGACCCAGATCTGGAATTGAACCCGGGTCCCTGGTGCTGTGAGGCTGCAGTGCTTGCTACTGTGCCCGCCATGTTGTAAAAGCTTACAATACTTTCAAGTTTTGTATCATCCACAGATTTTGAATTTCTATCTTGTCCATCCAAGCCTCAGTCATTGATAACAGAAGGAATCCCAACATTAATTATATTTATATCCCACTCTGCATCTTATTCCACTCGGAAAGATATCATTCATCATTATTCTCTGCTACCTGTCACTTTACATGCATATTGTTGTTAATGTCTCTTTTATTCCATGAGCTTTAACTTTGTTGTCAAAGTCTGTATGAAATGTGGAAGTTAACACACACAAAATTAATCTGTTAATTGCAAAAGGAGTGGACAAAGTTATGGTTAATGTGCTTTCTGCACCAAATCAGGGATTTTGTTATTTAAATGGATAAGCTGCATAGAGAATAATCAAAAGTTTATGGACCTTTTTTTAACTGGAGAAGTAAAATATAACAGGTAGAATCCCTGAGTTATTCAAATCTCTTGTTAGGTTGCACAATTGGAGAATAGTGAGTAGTTTTGGGTGCACACCTTAGACAGGATATATTAGTCTTGGAAGGTGGTTGGTGTTAGTTTACTAGAACAGTACATCGACTTGAAGGGTTAAATTAAGAGGAAAGATTACACAAAGTACAGCTGTAGTCTCTGTTGTTTGAAGGGTTACCATGTGATTTGGTCAGGCAGAAGGGATTAGTTTAATTTGGTGTCATGTTTGGCACAGCATTGTGGACCAAAGGGCCTGTTCCTGTGCTGTACTGTTCTATGTTCTTATACTCCCAAGACAGATACAGCATGGGGTTACATACAGAGTAAAGCTCCTTTTACATTGTCCCCATCAAACACTCCGAGGACAGGGGTTAGACACAGAGTAAACGTCTCGATGTTCAGTAGTTCCCTGTCACTATTGGGCAGGTTAAAAGTTGTCGGATTATGTGAATCAGATCAGAGTCTGTGTGGCTGCGTTGCTACACCCGGTGTTGTGATGTGGGTGCCTGCTTGGTTTAGTTGGTTGAACTCTCACCACTGGGTCAGCGGGGTAATTAGTGAATTTGGCACCTTCACAGACTTGTGATCTTAATGCAGGATGTTTTTCGATGAATATCACTGGTCAGTGGTGAAATGGGACAGCTTTGTCCTGTGGGAACTCTCCATAAATTAGTGGACAGTATCAGAGAGCAATGCCCTGGGACATCTGAGCCTCTGATGTGGCAGCCATAACAACTGAGCAAAATCCACTTCCTAATGAGAAAAGGAGGGGAGGGGAGGTGGGGAGGCAGCTGTGCAGATAAGGAATGGATTTAACACAACAAGGCCCAGCGTCCAATGAACATTCTCTCTGCGGCTCACAGCCCAAACATTGTGAGTTCAAGTTAGACTTCAGAGTTTTGAAACATAGAAACTAGAAGCAGGAGGAGGCCATTCAGCCCTTCAAGTCTGCTCCGCCATTCATTTTGATGATGGCTGATCACTGAATTCAATAACCTGATCCCCCTTCCCTCCATATCCTTTGATCCCCTAAGCCCCTAGAGCAATTTCCAATTTCTTCTTGAAAGCAAACAATGTTTTGGCCTCAACTACATTTTGTAGTAGCGAATTCCATACATTCACTACCCTCTGGGTGAAGAAATTTCCCCTCACCTCATTTCTAAGAGTTTTACCCCTTATCCTCAAACTATGACCCCTAGTTCTGGATTCCCTCACCATTGAGAATATTCTTTCTGAAACTGCCCTGTCCAACCCTGTTAGAATTTTATAAGTTTCTGTGAGAATCCCTCTTATTCTTCTAAATTCCACTGAATAACTGACTTAGTCTCTCCTCATATGACAGAACTGCCATCCCAGGAATCAGCCTGGTAAACCTTCACTGTATTCCCTCTACAGCAAGGACATCCATCCTCAGATAAGGACACCAAACTTCCATGCAATACTCCAAATCCGGCCTCACCAACGCCCTGTACAATTGCAGCAAAACAACTCATCCCTATGCTCAAATCCTCTCACATACCGTGTGCCTTCTTTACTGTCTGCTGCATCTGCGCACTTACTTTCAGCACGAGGGCATCAAGTTCCCGCTGAGTATCCACCTCTCTCAATTTACACCCATTTAAGTAATAATCTGCCTTCCTATTATTGCTACCAAAGAAGATAACCTCACATTTATCCAAACTATACTGCATCTGCCATGCAGATGCATACACACTGTGTGAAAAATTTCCCCTCCAACTTGATTTTCAAGTTTGCTAACGGCAGCATCATAGTGAGTTGGATCTTAAACAATGACGAGACAGATTACAGGAACGAGAGAGAGAATCTGGTGAACTGGTTTAATGACAATAATCTCTCCCTCAATATTATTGATTTTAGGAAGCACATTGGAAAACATGCTTTTCTCTCCAACAGTGGAGATAAAGTAGAAAGAAATTTTCAGGTGTCCAGATCACCAACAACCTGTCCTGGTTCCCCCCCACCACCACCGCCCGCCACTCTCCCCCTGCCGCATGCCAACACTATAGTTAAGAAAGCCCACCAATGAATCTACTGTCTCAGAAAACTAAGGAAATTTCACATGTCAGCTACGACTCTCACCAATTTTTACAGATGCACCATAGGAAACATTCTTTCTGATTGTATCATAGCTTGGTATGGCTCCTGCTCTGCCCAAGATCGCAAGAAACTACAAAGGATTATGAATGAAGCCCAGTCCATCACTCAAACCAGCCTCCCACCCATTGACTCTGTCTCCATGTCCTGTTGCCTTGGAAAAACAACCAGCATAATTAAGGACCCCACACATCCTGGACACTCTCTCTTCCACCTTCTTCCATCAAGAAAAACATACAAAGATTTGCAGTCACGTACTAACCGACTCAACATCAGCTTCTTCCCTGCTGTCAGACTTTTGAATGGACCTACCTTAAATTAAGTTGATCTTTCTCTGCACCCTATCTATGACTGTAATACTACGTTCTGCACTCTCTTGTTTCCTTCCCAATGAACGGCATGCTTTATCTGTAGAGAGCACAACAATACTTTTCACTCTATGTTAATGCATGTGACAATAATAAATCAAATCAAAATGAAACACTCACCCTGTTCAAATCACACTAAAGCACCTCTGTATCCTCCTCACAGCTCATCCTCATGAACAATGGTCCAAGCTGCTGGCTAATCAGAAGTGTTAACTTTGGGGTCAGACATTAAACTAAATTCTCCAGTAGCCATTACTAATGGGTATAAAATGTGTAGGGCACAATTGTTGAAGAAAAATTATGACATTATCTTTGGCATATCCTATCCAATATTTATCCCCCTCCACCCTGACTAAAATAGAATCCCTGTTCATTGTCACGTTGCTGCTTGTGGGATCTTCCTGTGCGCAGATTGACTGCTGCACAAAAGCAACAACACATCATTGTGCCACAAGGTGTTTTGCAATATCCTGAGACGGCACAGTCACACAGTGGCTAACACTACTGCGTCACAGCGCCAGGGACACGGGTTCAATTCTCAGATGGGTCACTGTCTGCACAGAGTCTGCACATTCTTCCTGTGTCTGCATGGATTTCTTCCCACAGTCCAAAGATGTGCAGTTAGGTGGATTGGCCATGCTAACTTGCCCTTTAGTGTCAGGGGAATTGCTACAGTAAATGCATGGGGTTATAGGGATAAGGTCTTGGTGGAATTGTGGTCAGTGCAGACTCAATGGAGTGAATGGCCTCCTTCTGCACAGTAGGATTCCATGTCTATGTAAATGCCAGCCTGCCTTTCTCATTAAGTAGTAGCGTGGGGAGGAATGGAAGGATCAGGGGAAGCTGGAAGAAATAGGGGCAAGTTCACATTCTACTGATGAACCGAGAGAGTCAGCAGAATGTGAACCTGCCTGAGGTATTCCTCCTGGTCAGAGTAGGAAGGGACTGAGAGAGGAGTGAGTAACCAAAATAATGTCTTGGTGGAAAATAATCACCAATTTTGAAGATTCCTGGAAAGAGAACCTGTACCTGAGAGAGTGACATGGATTGGGTGGCTTCACAACAGAATCTCACGGAAACTCTGGGCCTAGCTGCCCGGTTCCAGCTGTGAGTGAAAGGGGGTCATCACCATCGGTAACCAAAGATAAAACTCATTACTTCCCACAGCAGGTTGCCAACTTTGGTTGGATGCATTCCTGGAGGTTATGTCACATGATCTCCTCCTTCCAGCTGTCTCATTCCCCTCACTCCCTTCACTCCCCCACACTTCTCTCACCCCCTCACTCTCCCCACATTCCCCCACTCCTCTCACCCTCACTCCCCTCGTTCCCCTCACTCCCCTCTCTCACTCCCCTCCCTCACTCCCTCCATTGAGTGAGTGTGTGTGTATACATGCATGTGAATGCGTGTACGTGCATGTATGTGTGCATGTGTGTGTGCGTGTGTGTATGTGTGTGTGAATGTATGTAGATGTGAATGTATGTGTGTGTGAATGTGTGTACATGCGTGTGTGTATCTGTGTGCGTGTATGTGTGTCTGTGCGTGTGTGTATGTGAATGTAAATACGTGTGTGTGTGTATGTGTGTCTGTGCGTGTGTGTATGTGAATGTAAATACGTGTGTGTGTGTATGTGTGTCTGTGTGTGTGTGAATGTATGTACGTGTGTGTATCTGTGTGCGTGTACTTCATTAAAAGCAAAAGTGAAACTAAGATTGGGTCACATGACATACTTTCCTTCTGATGGTGTCACGCTGTAGTTTCTCAAAGGCTTATTACTGCACTCTTCCTGATTGGTTAATTCTCCACTGTCAAAATCAAACAAACCTTTAATCCTCTGTTTGATAATTTTATAATTAGTAAACAAAAGTGTTCAAAGAATATAATTTGAATGATGTTTCTTCTGGGTTTGCAGTTTTTAATTCCAGCAGTTTCAAAGCCAATCCCGGAGGCTTGGCACAGATCGTCCTGATTAAATTAATAATCGAGCTCCAAACATGTCAATCACCCACCTCAGCAATCCTAGGGGAGCATACTTAGGCCATTCAGCCCATCGAGTCTGCTCTGCCATTCAATCATGGCTGATAAGTTTCTCAATCCCATTCTCTTGCTTTTTCCCAGTTACTTTATCCCCTTACCCAATCAAAAATCTTTCTATCTCTGTCTTAAATACACTCAATGACTTGGCCTCCACGGCATTCTGCGGCAAAGTGTTTCACAGATTCACTTCTTTCTTACTGAAGAAATTCCTCCTTTCCTTGGTTCTCATGGGGAAGATGTTGGCATAGTGGTATTGTCACTGCACCAGTAACCCAGAGACTAATGTTCTGGGGACACAAGTTCAAATCCCACCACAGCGATTCGTGGAAGTAAACAAGGAAATGGAATTGAAAGCTCATAACCTCTGTAATGGTAACCATGATACCCATGTCAGCACATAGAATTACATAGTATACCCACACAGAATTCCTACACTGAAAAAAGAGACCATTTGGCCCATCGAGTCTGCACCAAATCTCCGAAAGAACATTCTATGAAGGCTCTCCCCTCCGCCCTATATCATAATCTCACACATTTAGCAAGAGTAATTCTCCCTTAACCTGCACATCTTGAGACTGTAGGAGGAAATCCACACAGGCACAGGCAGAACATGCAAACTCCACACAGACAGTCACCCTGGGCTGGAATCGAACCCAGGGCCCAGGAGTTGTGAGAGAGCACTGTTAACCACTGTGCCACTGTGCAGTTAATGAAAGAAATTTTTTAAATTTCAATGTGCAGGGAAGCAATGGTGTTTTCTTACAGAGTGGAAGGAACTTGCAAATTTACACATTCTTGTATTCTACAAAGAGCTCCAGAGGCCAATACCTGCCCTCTGTTGATGGATGAATACACGAGATACAGGAGGTTTGACCCTCTGGGCCTTTCTCCGCTCCATATTAACACTACTTTCCTGCATCGTACTCATGTCTTGAATATTGCTGAAGAGAGACTTGTCAAAGTGTTTCCTCCTGCACTCTCCCACTCACTCACTCCAGTGCAAAATGGAAAGTTTTGCCAGTACGCCGCTTTTTTTCAGTCAAACTCAAAATCTGTCCTCGTAAATCTCCCTATCCCTAAATTCCCTTCTTATCCAAAAAGCAGTCTTGAACACTTTACTTCAACTGATCATCCGCAATCCTCTATGGTGGGGGGGCAGGAGGAGAGAGAAGGTGGGGATAGAGAACTCCAACAATTCACAGCCCCTTTTGAGATGAAATCTCTCATCATCTCAGTCCTCAATAATCAGCCTCTTATCCAGAGATTCTGACCAAGGTATGTTCAAGATTACCCAGCCACGGGGGAATGTTGTCTTGATTCAAAGATATGCGGGTGAGGTTGACTGGCAATAATAAATTGACCCTGGTATCAGACAGATATGTAAATGTCTCGGGTTACAGGAATAGAGCCTGGGTGGGATTGTGGTCGGTGTAGATTTGATGGGTCAAACAGCCTCCTTCTGCACTGCAGGATTCTACGATTGTAGAAAATGTGGCGGGGGGAGGGGGGGGCTCCTTCTCTTCGGAAATGCAGTGGAAGAGGCAGACTTGGAGTTATAGAGATATATGACACAGGAACAGGTCCTTCAGCCCAACTTGTCCATGCCAATAAGGTTTCCTAAGTTCAACGAGTCCCACTTGCCTGCGTTTGGCCCATATCACTCTAAACCTTTCCTATCCATGTACCTGTCTGAATGTCTTTTAAATGTTGTAATTGTACCCGCCTCTAACACCTCCTCTGGCAGCTCATTCCAAACACACACCGCCCTCTGTGTGAAAAAGTCATCCTTCAGATCCCGTTTAAATCTTTTTTCCTCTTACCTTAATCCTGTGCTCTCTAGTTTTGGACTCTGGGGGAAAAGACCTGGGCTATTCACCCTATTGATCTCCTCATGATTTTATAAAATCCTACAAGGTCACTCCTCATCCTCTTGCGCTCCAGAGAAAGAAGTCCCAGCCTCTCCTTATAATTCAGACCTTCAGTCCCGATAACATCCATGTAAATCTTTTCTTCACCCTTTCTAGTTTAATGATATTCTCCCTATAACAGGGTGACCAGAATTGTGCACAGTACTCCAAATGTGGCCTTATCGATGTCTTGTATTGTTGCAACATTAAGTCCCAACTCCTGTACGCAACGCTCTGACCGATGAAAGCAAGTGTGCCAAACACCTTCACCACCCTGTCCAGCTGTGACACCACTTTCAAGGAACTATGTACCTGCACCCCCAGGTCTCTCTGTTTGACACCACTCCCCAGGACCCTGCCACTAACTGTGTAAGTCCTGCCCTGGTTTGTCTTACCAAAGTGCAAAACTCACATTTGTCTGAATTAAACTCCATCCTCAGCCCACTGGCCCAGTTGATTAAGATCCCACTAAAGTCCTTGTTTAAAACATGACAAGGGAGAAAGAGGAGAGAATAGAAAATCCAAGATGGTCCGAGAGAGCTCTCAATGTGAGGAGCAGAGAAGAAATGGGCACGTTGATTTCAGACCTTCCCACTTCTCCTTAAAATAATTCTCACACAACAACTTGGAAGATCAGTGAGGCAAACCCAACACCCATTCTTTACACAGCAAGATCCCACAAAGATTGGTGCTGAAAGTGCCGAGGATTGTCAGAGGATACAACAGGATATGGAAAGATTGGGAGACTTTGGCACGGAAATGGTAAATGGAATTCAGTCCAGATAAATGTGAAGCGATGCATTTTGGAGGATCAAACGTTGGTGTGAATTATATTGTAAATGGCAGAACCCTTAGGAACATTAACATACAGAGGGATCTGGGTGTGCAGGTCCACAGTTCCCTAAAAATGGCAACCAGGTGGCCACGGTGATTAAGAAGGCATAGGGCATGTTTGCCTTCATCAACTGGGGTAAATCATGTTGCAGTGATATAAAACCACTGTTAGAACGCATTTGGAGTATTGCATGCTGTTCTGGTCACTACACTACCAGGAAGATGTGGAAGCTTTGGAGAGAGTGCAAAAAAGTTTCACCAGGATGTTGCCTGGTCTCGAGAGCATTGAGCTATGAGGAGAGGTTGAATAAACTAGGATTGTTTTCACTGGAAAGACAGAGGCTGAGGGGAGACCTGATAGAGGTGTACAAAATTATGAGGGGCAGAGACATGGTGGAGGCTTTTCCTCAGGGCGGAAGTGTCAGTTACAAGGGGGGCACAAGATGAGAGGGGGGCAGTTTAAGGGAGATGTGCAGGGGGAAGATTTTCACACAGAGGGCGGTGAGTGCCTGGAACGCGCTGCCAGAGGTGGTGGTGGAAGCAGGCACATTAGCAACATTTAAGAGGCACCTGGATGGGTACAAGAAGAGGGAGGGAATAAAGGAGTAAGGACAGGAGGTTTTTTTTGTATTTTAGTTAGAGCATCATGATCGGCACAGACTTGAGGGGCCTGTTCCTGTGCTGTACTTTTCTTTGTAAAGGTCAATTAAATGGATGATAGAAACAGAAAATGCTGGATCAGCTCAGCAGGTCTGGCAGCGTGTGTGGGGAGAAACAGAGAGTTAACATTTCCAGTCCAAATAACCCTTCTACAGAACTGCTTCTAATCAGATGGGTGGTCTGTTTTGCTGGTGTCAGCGATTGTAAACTCCAGGAATTCAGAGATGGATTTACAGATTTATAACGGGGTGCACTGTCTGAATACAAGAACAGCTATGGGTAAGTAAGATTCTCATCTCACCCAGCCACTCAAAGCTGTTTTGTGTGAGCAGCAGTGACACCCAGTGTTCACAGACCAACACTGCACCACCATCTGCATTTACATAGCACCTTTAATGTAGGAAAATATCCCAAGGCTCTTCACGGATTAAACTGGACACTGAGACACACAGGGCTGATGACCCAAAGTTAAGTCAAACTGCTCGGTCTTGGAAAGATTCTTGAAGGAAAAGAGCAAGTGATGGAGAGGCTTGGCAGGGTGGGGGGGGGGGGGTGGAATTTGGCTGCCTGTGAAGGAGTGAAGGAAGGTGAAGACCACGAGAGACAAGAGTCAAAGGATTGCAGACTTCCCAGTGGGCTACAAGCCCTGCAGGAAATTACAGAGATGGTGGGAATCAGAAGATAAATGTGAGATATTCATAGAATCCCTACAGCGCAGAAGGAGGCCATTCAGCCCATCGAGTCTGCACTGACTCTCTGACAGAGTGCCTTAACCAGGCCTACTCCCTGCTCTATGACCATAACCCAACACACTTACCGTAATCCATCTACCCTACACATCTTTAGACTGTGGGAGGAAATTGGAGCACCCGGAGGAAGCCCACGTAGATACGGCTAACCGCCATGCAACCCCACACGATAATCATAGAATCCCTACAGTACAGAAGGAGGCCATTCGGCCCATCAAGTCTATGCCAAGCACAATCCCATCCAGGCCCTATTCCTGTAACCCCACACATTTACCCTGCTAATCCCCCTGACACTAAGAGACCATTTTAGCATGGCCAATCATCCTAACCTGTACATCTTTAGACTGTGGGAGGAAACCGGTGCCCCCTGAAGGAAACCCACGCAGACTCAGGGAGAACATGCAAACTCCACACAGACAGTGATCTGAGGCTGGGAATGGAAACCGGGTCCCTGGCGCTGTGAGGCAACCACTGCTAACCCACTGTGCCACCGTAATGCCCACAGCCTCATACCAACTGTACCAATAAAACATCATCAACAAACTTACTTCCTCTGACACAACAAGCCAGAATTCGGAGCCCAATTGATGTGGATACAAAACACACTGAGCATTCAGGCATCCTGGCATTGGGGATGAAGCCGAGTGAAAGATAGTGAGAATGCACATTCCGTTAGCTTCCCATTTCCCATTCTCACAACAAGCTGTCAAATTTGTTCGACTGAGATCACCACTCAGGCAGACGTTTTTAAATGTGGGGTGGTTGGGGGAAGGAGAGGTGAATTGTTGGGCCAATAGTTGGTATCCATTTCTAATTGCCCTTGAACTGAGTGGTTCGCTGGGCCATTTTCAGGGATGTGGCGATGCCAACAACGGACTGGGATAAACACAGTAAGAAGTCTCACAACACCAGACTTAGGTCCAACCAGTTTATTTTATTACTACCAAATGGGTCAGTACTGAGGGAGTGCTGCACTGTCAGAGGGTCAGTACTGAGGGAGTGCTGCACTGTCAGAGGGTCAGTGCTGAGGGAGTACTGCACTATCAGAGTGTCGGTAGTGAGGGAGTGCTGCACTGTCATAGGATCAGTACTGAAGGAGTGCTGAACTGTCAGAGAGTCAGTACTGAGGAAGTGCTGCACTGTCAGAGGGTCAGTGCTGAGGGACTGCTGCACTGTCAGAGGGTCAGTGCTGAGGGAGTATCATACTGTCAGAGGGTCAGTGCTGAGGCAGTGCTGCACTCTCAGTGGGTCAGTACAGAGGCAGTGCTGCACTGTCAGAGGGTCAGTACTGAGGGAGTGCTGCACTGTCAGAGGGTCAGTACTGAGGGAGTGCTGCACTGTCAGAGGGTCAGTGCTGAGGGAGTACTGCACTATCAGAGTGTCGGTAGTGAGGGAGTGCTGCACTGTCATAGGATCAGTACTGAAGGAGTGCTGAACTGTCAGAGAGTCAGTACTGAGGAAGTGCTGCACTGTCAGAGGGTCAGTGCTGAGGGACTGCTGCACTGTCAGAGGGTCAGTGCTGAGGGAGTATCATACTGTCAGAGGGTCAGTGCTGAGGCAGTGCTGCACTCTCAGTGGGTCAGTACAGAGGCAGTGCTGCACTGTCAGAGGGTCAGTGCTGAGGGAGTGCTGCATTGTCAGAGGGTCAGTACTGAGGGAGTGCTGCACTGTCAGTGGGTCAGTACAGAGGCATTGCTGCACTGTCAGAGGCTCAGTGCTGAGGGAGTGCTGCACTGTCAGAGGGTCAGTACTCAGGTAGTGCTGCACTGACAGAGGGTCAGTACTGAGGGAGTGCTGCACTGTCAGAGGGCAGTACTGAGGGAGTGCTGCACTATCAGAGTGTCAGTAGTGAGGGAGTGCTGCACTGTCACTGGATCAGTACTGAGGGAGTGCTGAACTGTCAGAGAGTCAGTACTGAGGAAGTGCTGCACTGTCAGAGGGTCAGTGCTGAGGGAGTGCTGCACTGTCAGAGGGTCAGTGCTGAGGGACTGCTGCACCGTCAGAGGGTCAGTGCTGAGGGAGTGTTGCACTGTCGAGGGGTCAGTGCTGGGAATGCCGCACTGTCAGAGGGTCAGTACTGAGGGAGTGCTGCACTGTCAGAGGGTCAGTACTGAGGGAGTGCCGCACTGTCAGAGGGTCAGTACTGAGGGAGTGCCGCACTGTCAGAGGGTCAGTACTGAGGGAGTGCCACACTGTGAGAGTGTCAGTACAGAGGGAGTGCTGCACTGTCAGAGTGTCAGTACAGAGGGAGTGCTGCACTGTCAGAGGGTCAGTACAGAGGGAGTGCTGCACTGTCAGAGAGTCAGTACTGAGGGAGTGCTGCACTGTCAGAGCGTCAGTACAGAGGGAGTGCTGCACTGTCAGAGGTATTGTTTATTGGATTAAGGGTGGGACTTTTTTCAACCTGCCGCAGGATTCTGGGGATGGAGGTGGCTCACCATTGGCCGACGGTGGGATCTTTCAGTTCCACCGTTAGTAATAGAGTTTCCTGTTGCATGTGCACCTGTCCCCCAGGAAGCACGTGACGAGGGTTCACTATTGGTCAGCGCAGAAAATCCCATCTGCCTGAATGGCCAGAAAAGTGCGGCCGAGATGTTCCTTTAATTAATGGCAATATCCAAAAACAATCCGAATTAGACTCAGTACAAGAGGCAAACCTCTCAAAATTATTCTGTAAGAAATCTGCATCAAACCAACATCATTCTACTTTTCCCAACCCCCTTCAGGGTGACATGGTGGTGAGCACTATTGCCTCACAGTGTCTGAGACCCAAGTTCAATTGTTGCGTCACCATCTGTGCAGAGTCTGTATGTTCTCCCTGTGTCTGCATGGGTTTCCTCCGGGTGCTCCGGTTTCCTCCCACAGTCCAAAAGACATGCTGGTCAGGGTGCATTGGCCGTACTAAATTCTCCCCTCAGTGTAACCTGAACAGGCACCAGAAGGTGGCGACTTGGGCATTTTCATAGTAACTTCATTGCAGTGTTAATGTAAGCCTACTTGTGACACTAGTAAAATAAACTTAAACTTGAAATTATTTTCCTTTCCTAGTTGCCCAGGTGATAAAGATGCAAGCTAACTGTCATTAGTAAAATATAAACGGCTGACCTGGCTGACAGAGCAACAGAATGACAAGACTGACTCACTGAAATGCATTGCTAATAATTCTTGGCTTGTCGACTGAAAGTCTGATCTGAGATAAGGTGCCTCCTCCTTCCTACCCCAGTGACGCTCAGTAAGATGTAGCATCTCAGGCTGACAGGTTAAACATTTCATCTGCCTGTTACATGTCAGAAAAAAATAACACTTGCATTGATATTAATCCTTCATGCGTTCAGCATGTCCCAAAGCACTGGTTTCCTCCCACAGTCCAAAGATGGGTTGATTGGCCATGATAAATTGACCTTAGTGTCAGGTGATTACAGGGTAAATATGTGGAGTTACGTGGATAGGTCCTGGGTGGAATTGTGGTTGGTACAGACTCGATGGGCCGAATGGCCTCCTGCACTATAGGGATTCTGTACAACATCGCAGTTCCATTTGAAGTGAAGTCACCATTGCTCTGTAAGAAATGCAACAGCCAATTCGCACAGAGAAAGCTCCCACAAACAGCAATGAGCAGATAATCTGTTTCCTAATATTGATGTAGGATGAATACTGACCAGAAACCAGGGGAGAAATCCTCTGTTCATCTTCAAAATAGTTGCCATCCATCAGTACTGTGCTTGATAGGGCACCTCTAACAGTGTAGCACTCTCTCAGCACTGACCCTTTGACAGTGTGGCACTCCCTCAGCACTGACCCTCTGACAATGCAGCACTCCCTCAGTACTGACCCTCTGACAGTGCAGCACTCCCTCAGCACTGACCCACTGACAGTGCGGCACTCCCTCAGCACTGACCCTCTGACAGTGCGGCACTCCCTCAGCACTGACCCTCTGACAGTGCGGCACTCCCTCAGCACTGACCCTCTGACAGTGCGGCACTCCCTCAGCACTGACCCTCTGACAGTGCTGCACTCCCTCAGTACTGACCCTCTGACAGTGCGGCACTCCCTCAGCACTGACCCTCTGACAGTGCGGCACTCCCTCAGTACTGACCCTCTGACAGTGCGGCACTCTCTCAGTACTGACCCTCTGACAGTGCAGCACTCCTTCAGTACTGACCCTCTGACAGTGCTGCACTCCCTCAGTACTGACCCTCTGACAGTGCAGCACTCCCTCAGTACTGACCCTCTGACAGTGCAGCACTCCCTCAGTACTGACCCTCTGACAGTGCAGCACTCCCTCAGTACTGACCCTCTGACAGTGTGGCACTCCCTCAGGGTACTGACCCCTGACAGTGCAGCACTCCCTCATTATTGATCCACTGACAATGCGGCACTCCTCAATACTGACCCCTGACAGTGCGGCACTGCCCTCAGTACTGACCCACTGACAGTGCGGCACTCCCTCAGTACTGACCACTGACAGTGTGCACTCCCTCAGTGCTGACCACTGACAGTGCGGCACTCCCTCAATACTGACCCACTGACAGTGCAGCACTCCCTATGACTGACCCACTGACAGTGCGGCACTCCCTCAGTACTGACCCTCTGACAGTGCAGCACTCCCTCAGCACTGACCCTCTGACAGTGCGGCACTCCCTCAGTACTGACGTCTGACAGTGCGGCACTCCCTCAGCACTGACCCACTGGACAGTGCAGGCACTCCCTCAGCACTGACCCACTGACAGTGTGGCACTTCCTCAGTACTAACCCTCTGACAGTGCAGCACTCCCTCAGTATTGATCCACTGACAGTGCGGCACTCCCTCAGTACTGTCCCTCTGATAGTGCAGCAGTCCTTCAGTATTGATTCACTGACAGTGCGGCACTCCCTCAGTACTGACCCACTGACAGTGCGGCACTCCCTCAGCACTGACCCTCTGACAGTGCAGCACTCCCTCAGCACTGACCCTCTGACAGTGCAGCACTCCCTCAGCACTGACCCTCTGACAGTGCGGCACTCCCTCAGCACTGACCCTCTGACAGTGCGGCACTCCCTCAGTACTGACCCTCTGACAGTGCGGCACTCCCTCAGTACTGACCCCTGACAGTGTGGCACTCCCTCAGGTACTGACCCTCTGACAGTGCAGCACTCCTCAGTTACTGACCCATCTGACAGTGCGGCACTCCTCGGCACTGACCCTCTGACAATGTGGCACTCCCTCAGACTGACCCTCTGACAGTGTGGCACTCCCTCAGTACTGAGCCTCTGACAGTGCAGCACTCCCTCAGCACTGACCCTCTGACAGTGCAGCACTCCCTCAGCACTGACCTCTGACAGTGCAGCACTCCCTCAGTACTGAGCCTCTGACAGTGCAGCACTCCCTCAGTACTGACCCTCTGACAGTGCAGCACTCCCTCAGTACTGACCCTCTGACAGTGCAGCACTCCCTCAGTACTGAGCCTCTGACAGTGCAGCACTCCCTCAGTACTGAGCCTCTGACAGTGCAGCACTCCCTCAGCACTGATCCACTGACAGTGCAGCACTCTCTTTAACCATCACCCCTTGACTGAATGTCAAGGGGCAGTGGTTAGAATGTTTCTTATTGGAGATAGTCATTGGCTGGCATTTGCGTGGTGCAAACGTTACTTGCCACTTGTCAAGGCCGGATACTGTCCAGATCTTGTTACACTTGAACATGGACAGTTTCAGAATCTGAGGAGTTGTGAATGGTGCTGAACGTTATGCAGTCATCGGTGAACATCCCCACTTCTGACCTTCTGACAGAGGGAAGGTCATTGACGGAGCGGCTGAAACATTATCAAGTGATCAGTGTTGCCAGAGCTCACTCACCCAGCATGGTCCACAAAGAACACACAGGCTCAAAGTTAAAGGCTCCAGACTATTACAGAACTTGGCACAGGTTTACTGCCACTGGTGACCTTTAAAAAGATGCGTTGTCATTTTATCAGCTGCGACTGAAACTCTCATTGTGTCGGCTAATGACTCAAACTAACACAACCACTCTGAAGATTAGTCAGGTGAGGGCTTCCTGAACACATAGACTGATAAAGACTCAGGTTTAAATGGTTCTCAAGGATGTGTGATGCCATTGGCATGGACAACAGTGTGGGGTTGGAGAACGGGGTGAAGTCCAGTCTCGAAGGCTGAATACTTTGGTTCAAAATGGATCTTTAAAACGGTGACCTGCTCTATCCAAGACCGTGAGAAACTACAAAGGATCGTGAACAAAGCCCAGTCCATCACGCAAACCAGCCTCCCATCCACTGAGACTGTCTACATTTCTGCTGCCTCAGAAAAGCAGCCAGCACAATTAAAGACCGACACTCCCCAGACATTCTCTCTTGCATCTTCTTCTGTCGGGAAAAAGATTCAATTATCTGAGGGCATAGGCCAACTGACTCAAGAATAACTTCTTCCCTGCTGCTATCAGACTTTTGAATGGACCTACCATAGATTTCTCTCTACACCTTAGCTTTGTTAGCACAGTGGTTAGCTCTGCTGCCTGTCAGCACCAGGGACCCAGGTTCAATTCCGGCCTTGGGTTACTGTGTGGATTTGCACAATCTTTCCATGACTATGTGGGTTTCTTCCGGGTGCTCTAGTTTCCTCCCACAGTCCGAAAGGTGTGTGAGTTTGCTTGATTAACCATTCTAAATTGCCCCTTAGTGCCAGAGGAATTAGCTAAGGTAAATGCATGGGGTAATGAAGATAGGGCCTTGTGGGGTTTACTATTGGTGCAGGCTTGATACACCAAATGGTCTCCTTTATAGGCAGCCCAATGGCACAGTGCTTAGCACTGCTGTCTCACAATGCCAGGGACCCGGTGCGATTCCGTCCTCAGGTGACTATCTGTGTGGAGTTTGCACATTCTATCCATGCCTGTGTGGGTTTCCTCCGAGTGCTCTAGTTTCCTCCCACAGTCCAAAGATATGCAGGTTAGGTGGACTGGCCCCAAATTGCCCCTTAATGTCAGAGTAGATATGTGGGGTTACAGGAGCTGGATGGGACAGTTGTTGGTGCAGGCTTGATGGGCTCTTTCTGCACTGTAGGAATTCTATAGGTTGTAACACAACATTCTGCACCCTTCCCTTTCCTTCTCTATGAACAGTTAGCTTTGTCTGTATAGCACGCAAGAAACAATATTTTTCACCGTATGCTAATACATGTGACAATAATAAGTCAAATCAACTCAATGATCAAACCAAACATGAATCAGAGGCACTGCTTAACTCAGAGGAATGATGTGGAGATGCCAGTTTTGGACTGGAGTAAGCTCAATGAGTAATCTCACAACAACCAGGTTAAAATCCAACAGGTTTACTCGGTAACACAAGCTTTCAGAGTATTGCTACACTCCAAAAGCTTGTGCGAGCAAATAAACCCGTTGGACTTTAACCTGGTGTGAGACTTCTTACTGTAACTCAGAGGAACGCAATCCTTCCCAATCCAAAAGTAAACCTGCACAGAGTTTACCGGAATCCATGAATGGATAGCGCTGTCACTGATAGGTGACACTCAGATTATTTTGGAGTGGCAGCTGGATACGGAAGAGTTGTCACTCAGTGCTCCACCTGTGGCACACAGTCTCAGTTCTCACAGGCACTGTGGCTCACACTGCTTCGTGCTCAATCACTGCTGTTCATGGGTTGGCTTCTGGTTTTTGTGATGATTTCCCCAAATGAAGGTTCCTAAATTCACACCAGACAATCTGCCAAAAATAGTCCCACCAATAACTCTTGAGGTCAGAGATGAGAGTGAAATGTTATCAGTTCCAGCTAATCATAGAATCCTTACAGTTCTGTGAGAGGTCATTCGACTTTCTAGTCTGCACAACCATCCCACACCCAGACCCTAACCCTGTAACCCCACGTATTTATCCAGCTAATCTCCCTAGCACTAACGGACAACTCAGTCTGGCCAATAATCTGGAAATCTTTGAACTGGGATCTGATGAATTGTACCCCAGGACATTGTGGGAGGCTAGAAATGAAATTGCAGGTGCTGTAGCAGAAATATTTGAATCACTGATGGTCACAATGAGAGGGGAGAGACACAAAAGGGTGCAGAGGGGCAATTGTTTTAATCAGAGGGTGGTGAGTGTCTGGAACAAGCTGCTAAAGGTATTGGTAGAGGCCGGTACAATTTTGTCTTTTAAAAAGCATTTAGACGTTTACATGAGTAAAATAGGTATAGACAGCTATGGGCCAAATGAAGGCAATTGGGACTAGTTTAGGGGTTTTTAAAAAAAGGGTGGCATGGACAAGTTGGGCTGAAGTACCTGCTTCCATGCTGTAAACTTCTATGACTCTACACAGATACGATGAATGTGCAGACTTCACATGGATAGTCAGCCGAGATTGGATTTGAACCCAGGTCCCTGGTGCACTGAGACAGCAGTTCTAACCACTGCGCCACCTCATGTGATCCCAGCCACAAAATCAAAGAACCCTACAGTACAGAATGAGGCCATTTGGCCCATCGAGTCTGCACCAACCACAAGCCCACCCAATCCCTACCCCATGCATTTATCCCAGCCAGTCTTCCTGATACTAAGGTTCAATTTAGCATGGCCAATCCACCTAACCAGCACATTTTTGGACTGTGGGAGGAAACTGGAACACCTGGAGGAAATCCACATAGACACGGGGAGAATGTGCAGACAGTCACCCGAAGCCGGGTTTGAACCCAGATCTCTGGTGCTGTGAGGCAGCGGTGCTAACCACTGTGGCACCGTGCTGAGCCATGTGACCCTCATCAGATTTCCCCACAAAGTCCCCTAGGCTGGAGCTCAGTCACCAGGGGGACTAGTAGGGTAAATATGTGGAATTAAGGGGCTAGGTCTAGGTCAGATTATTGTCAATGCAAGCTTGATGGGCCAAATGGCCTCCTTCTGCACTGTAGGGATTAAATGAAACAGATTATATGAAGCCTTATGTCCCTCATAATTCTGTACATATCAATCAGGTCCTCTCTCAGCCTTCTCTGCTCTGAGGGGAACAACTCCAGCCTAACCAGCCTCTCTTGAGAGCTGAAACACTCCAACCCAATGCAACATCCTCGTGAATCTTCTCTGCACCCTCTCCAGTGAAATCACACTCTTCCTATTAATGGGGTGACCAGAACTGCACTCAAGCTGTGCCCTAACCATCATTTTATAGAGCTCAATCATAACCTCTTATATTCTAAGCTCAGCTAATGAAGGCAAGTATCCCACGTGTCTTCTTAAGCACTTTATTGACCCGTCCTGCTGCTTTCGGGGAACACTGAACATGTACCCCAAATTCCCTCTGGTCCTCTGTACTCAGGGTTGTACCATTCCCTGTATATTCTCTTGCCTTCTTAGTCCTCCCGAAATGCATCACTTCACACTTTCCCTGCAATCCCCTCCCAACAGAAATAGTTTCTCTCTATCCACCCCGACCTGTTCTCCTTAGTTTCTTAATAACTTTGATCAAGTCATACCTTAACCTTCAAAATTCCAGGGAACACAACACAAATCATATCTTTGAATTTAATCTTTGGAGTCCAAACATTATTCTGGTACGTCACAAAATGTCCAGTCAGATAAAAGACTGATATGGGAAGATCTGGTTTCAGATAATAGATACAAATCACTCAGAAAACACCCAGATCATCTATGATCTTATCAAAATTATTCGGTTAGATTAGACCCAATGATTGTGTTTAAGATTATCCAGGATCAAAGCCACTGATTAGATTCTAACTCATTTCCATTTTCTTTTCTTCTATATGTAAACCAGCCTCGACTGGATTCTCGTTTTTAACTCACTCCCAGGTGTTTTATTATTCTATATACAGAATATAGAATAATTTTAAAATTTTTGGGATTCTGACAAGCACAATCGTTGACATTCTCCGATTCCTTCCCATCCTAACTCCAAAGATCGATGGCCACAACAGAGAATTTTTTGTCGTTCAGTTAGATCTCCATTCACAGCAGCGGGACTGGAGAATCTTAGCGGTGGGCAAGGCTGGAGAATCCTAGCCAGTATCCTCAAGAAAGACAATGGGGGAATTCGCCCTGTTTTGAGGATAAGTACCTGCGCTGACAGGAAAATGGGAATGTTTCCCACTGGCGCTGGCAGTGTCTGCCAGGTGGGATTCACTCCCCCAATTCCCACCACCCCCTCCCCCCGAATGATGCTCGTTTGGGATGAACCTGTCAACCACACCCACTCCTCAGAGATCGGCTGCCATTTTGAAAAGGTCTGGGTATGGGCTCTGATGGGGGGGGGTTTGAGGGGAAAAGGGGGCTGTGTTGGTGTTGTTGGGTCAGATCACCCATATGCCTGCATGGTGTCAGAGGGACGGACTTGGGGGAAGAGAGGGAGGGACAGGATCTGTGTTTTGAGTGGTCAGGAGTCTGATGTCCCTCTTTCCTGGGGGGACTGATGGTGTTCCCCTGGACCCCTTGGTGTTCCCCATGGTGGTAATCCAATGCCTTTGGAAAGTTCAGATGCAGAATTGTCCCCGCTTCCATCAACCCTCTGCTAATTCATCAAAGAGGAACATTAAGGTGGATTTGCTGTAATTAAATCCATGCAGACTTTTTCCTTATGAGCCTAAATCTTTCCCAGCATCAATTCATTCTTGACTCTCAAAGTTTTCTTGCTATCGGTGCTTGGCTGATTAGCTAAGTTTCTGACTTTATCACCCCCCCCCCCAACTTCCCCAACTTCCTCTTTTTTGACTCTGTTTGCAACCCCCCGGTTTTCTGGTAACAACCTCCCCCTGCCTGAGGCAAATTGGAAGATTGTGACCTCTGCAATTTCCACCTCACTTCCCTTAGCAAGCCGGGGGTGAGTTTGTGTTCTGGGTACAGGCATGCTTGCGAGCAGCTCCTGCTTATCTATCTTATCTTATCCAGTATCAATACTACCTCCTTCCTTTACTGTTATGTTTGCAACTTCCGCTTCCCCAATGAAGATGCAAAGTTTTCTTTGTACCTCAGCCATAAGATCTCCTTTTTCGCCCCGAAACTGGCCCGACCCATCTTTTCACCAGACTTTTGCTATTAATGTACCTTTTAAATAGTTTTAGCATCCTTTTTATGTTGATTGTCAATGAGTCACCGCACTTTCTCTTTGCAGCAGTTATTCTGAGTTACAGAGCTCCCCTCTACGTGGTTCGCTATTGAATTAAAAACCTTACTTTTATCATGAACCTCCCTTCTCTTGTTTCATTCGAACTCTCAACATCTTTAGCCATCCAGGAAGCTCTAGTTTTGGACACCCTTTTCTCACTGTGGTGGGAACATGTCCAAATTGTATTTGAGCCTTTGAAAGCCACCCGATGTTCAATTTTTTTAATTATTCGTTTGTGGGACATGGGTGTCACTGGCTAGCCAATATTTATTGCCCATCCCTAGTTGGAGGGCAGGTGAGAGTCAACCACATTGCCATGGCTCCGGATTCAGATGTAGACCAGATCAGATAAGGATGACAGATTTATTTCCCTAAAGGAAGGAAGTCTGCCTGGGAGGGTGGTGGGGGCACAATGCCTCACATCCTTTAAAAAATACCTTGGCACGCAGTAACACTCAAGGCTATGGACCAAGTGCTAGTAAGTGGGATTAGATGGACAGTGCAAACCCAATGGGCCAAAGGGTCTCTTCTGCACTGTAGTAATCTGTGATTCTGTGAAGGACATTCGTGAACCACATGGGTTTCCCCAACAATTGACAATGGTTTTGTCAATCCCAGGTTTTTTTTTAATTGAATTAGAATTCCACCATCTGCTGTGGTGGGATTCGAACCCAAGCCCCAGAATATTAGTTGAGTTTCTGGATGAATAGTCTCGCCATAATGGCACGAGGCCATCGTGCCCCCCCCCCCCCCCCCCCCCGTCCCATATTGCTGTGTTGTCTGCTGATTATTGTAACTAACCCACCCAAACCGCTAAATTGGCTTCATATAAACATGAGAAGTCAAGGCAGGAGCAAAACCTCATGACTCCTCAGCACTGCTCCACCATTCAATATGATCATGAGTTTCAATACTTTTCACCAGCCCACTCCCCATATCCCTAAATTCCTTCAGGGAACAAAAAAACAGGGCATCTATAACCCTCGATATAATATCAAGGTCTGGCACGTTGAGGGGAGTTGCTTTAGTGGACCAGTCTGTGATGCTGAGCGATATCAGCACTGTCGGTTCAATTCCCAAACTGGCTGAGGTTATTTATGAAGACCTCGCCCTCTCAACTTTGGCTATGGTGTGGCAAACTTCACATTAAATTGTCACCAGTCACCCTTTGAGGGGGGAGGGCAAGTCTACGGTCATCTGTGGCTGTGGGAACATTTTGTTAATGTGAGACTGTGAATTGTACTGTCCATACAGTGATGTGAGAAACATAACCTGTACCGAGGGGTCAGTGTGGTGCTGCTCAGAGCCATGTAAATCCCAATCACGGAGACAGCAGCTACCTCGCTCTGCCTCTTTACTGTATATTTGTAAGTAGTTCTGGTATTTAATCACGAAAAGGTAAGGTAAAAGTCACAATAGTTTTTTTATTCATGGGTTACATGGGTGTCACTGGCTGGCCAGCATTTATTGGCCATTCCTAGCTGCCCTAGGGCAGTTGACAGTCAACCACATTGCTGTGGTTCTGGAATCACATGTAGGCCAGACCAGAGAAGGGGTGGCAGATTTCCTTCTGTAAAGGACATTAGTGAAACTATATTTTGCGTCTAGTGTAGAAGCAGACCATCTGGCCCATTGAATCCGCACCATCTCTCCAACAGAGCATTCCACCTAAACTCTATTCTCGTGTTCACTCCCCATTCCCCTCAACCTACACATTTTGGGACACTAAGGGGCAATTTAGTGTGGACAATCCACTTACTTTGGTCTGTAGGAGGAAACCAGAGCACCCAGAGGAAACTTATGCAGACACAGGAAGAACAAGCAGACTCCAGACAGTGACCCCAAGCTGGGAATCGAACCTTGCATTCTGATACCGCAGTGCTAATCACTGTGCCACTCATTATAGTCCCAGATGACCATAGGCTGCTTTCCCTTTGAGGATGAGAGCTGACTGATGGTGATTTAACCTGGGGGTCACCACACCTTTGGTAAGAGACAAGGTTACAAAGGCGGGACCTTCATAAATAACTACAGCCAGTTTGGGAATTGAACCTGTGCTGGAGGCATTTCCCTGCATCGCCAATCAGCCATACAACCAACTAAGTGAAACCAACCCCCGATAAAGACTGTGAAGACTTCATCAAATAAGATGTAACCTGTGACCAACTATATGGTGGCAGCTCATGGAACATATTCAAAAATCTGCCAAAGATTCAGAGATAAACCAAAACCTGAGAGAAAATTCAAAAAAGCACCCTAACCTGATAGGAAGTTCCAGAATCAGACGCACAGAGGAAAATTTGCCAGTAGAAAGCTCTAAAGAAGGACTTGGAAGCTGAAGGTAGAAATGCAAAATTCTTTACCGTGACAGAAGAGAAGACTCCAAAAAATTTCCTTTGGAAGCCCAGCAGGATTGGCAGAGCTTGCAAAGGTGAACAAAATCTTTTAAAAATTCAGGCTGCAGAAAGTCCTGGGAAATCTTTGAAGTAATTGAGAGACGGAGAAACAAAACCCAATTCCTAAATCGGAGCCTGAACACTGAACAGGTCTCCAACCTCCTCAGAAACAAAAAGAGGCAATTAAATATTTTAGGAACATTCAACTCAGTGAAGGTAAAGCAGAAGTTTGAATTTGAGGGGTCTGCAAGTCAAAAGAGTAAAACACTGGATAAGAGGAGTACTCAGGCAACCATCGTTAAAACCATCTTATTTCAAGCAGGGTAGCATCAGCACTTAGAGTCACAGAGGTTTACAGCATGGAAACAGGCCTTTCAGCCCAACTTGTCGATGCTACCCTTTTTTTTAACCATTAGGCTAGTCCCAGTTGCTCACATTTGGCCTACATTTCTCTATATCCATGTAACTGTTTAAGTACTTTTCAAAAGACAAAATTGTAACCATCTCTACCACTACCTCTGGCAGCTTGTTCCAGGCACTTATCATCCCCTCTGTGTGAAAATATTGCCCCTCTATCTAGCTGATCTGTTCCCCTCATTATTTTGTAGACCTCTATAAGGTCACCCCTTAGTCTCCCATGCTCCAGAATCTATCCAGCCTCTAGTTACAATCAATTTTTGCAGAACCTGTGTGGGAAATTCCTTTGTCTCTAAGTGCACGCAATGCCATTTTGAAACTCAGACAGCTTTTAAAGCGGAATGTACACTTTTAAAATCCTGAATAGAATTTAGATCAGAATTCAATGTCAATCGGAATAATCCAAGTTCTGGATCTATCTCAAAATTGGGACTTTGGAGGAAGAGATTCTTAAGAAACTGCTTTGCGTCACACTTAGATACAAAGACAGATACAGGTGAACACATTAATTTACTCAGTGGGCCCAATCGCAGATGACATTGTCACAAGACAGGGAATTAGTCAATGAAAGAGGCACTAAAATCATTCAATGTCTTTTTAGATCTAAAACGCAATAAAATATTCAAAATAGATAAATTGAATAAGAGATTCCAACAGCCAGGAGAATCTGTTCTTCATTCATCAACGATCTGTACAGGATAATAAAAGATTGTAAGTATGGAAATTTAAAATTGGAACTCATTGGAGTCTGACTAATGGTTGGAGAGGCAAATGGTGCACTCTTCAACTTCATACAAGCAAAGGAAGATTTAACTCATAAAAAGACAATCCAGGTATTTAGACAGCCAGAATTCTATGAGCAACAAAGACCATTTTACATAGAAATATAGAGACATAGAAGACAAGAGCAGGAGGAGGCCATTCAGCCCTTCAAGCCTGCTCCATCATTCATCATGGCTGATCATCCAACTCAATAGTCTAATCCTGCTTTCGCTCCATAACCTTTGATCCTATTCGCCCCAAGTGCTATATCCAGCTGCCACATGAATACATTCAATGTTCAAGGAAAAGACTAAGCCATAGTGCAGAGACCAACCCACAGTCCAGTTAGGTAAGTAACAAAGAAACAGGAACGCTCAAAGTCTTGGAAAGCAATACCCAAGCCAGCCAGCAGAGCAATCATGGCAATGTTGTGGAGTGAAGCGCCCCCAGAGGCAAGATCAATGTCCTGCAATTTCAGCCCAATGCTCCAACAGGATTGGTTGTTACAGCAAACTGTGCAGGTCAAAAACTCTGAATGCATAAAGACCCCAAAGATTCCCCACAAGGCCGAGACTGCAAACCAGGAAGATACACATCCACACTTCCTGGGTGAGATCAATATCTTCATTCCTCATTTTGGAACATGAACATTTCCGTCAATGGCCATTTAATAAACGTTAAATTAGACTAAGGAGCTGGTGTAAGAGTTGTCATGGACAGAGAACCTCGGCTGAAAGATCTCTGGCTTGGAACAGCAGCCACATCATTCCATAGGCCTGGAGGAATCCGATACTCTTGTGTGATCCTTGGAAGGTATGGTGGCCAATAAATCTTGGAACTGATGTACATCATCCGTAAGCAGCCTTGCTCTGCCTGTGTAGCCTTGGATTCCCTCAAAGTGATAGGAGATGTCAAGATAACCCCTGTCATTAATCACACAGAACTGAAAGTTCCAGAGAACCCAAATGCTACAGAATGCGCAGGCTGGGACTTTAGCTCTCAACCACTGTCTCTGTTTGCGTAACAGCTTTTTCCATTCTTGTTACAGGGGCTGAACAACCTTCAATGGTGAAACCACCCAGGAGGCAACCATGACCCCTCCAGTGGAAGATACAAAAGGCAGCGATGGACTGTCCAATGAGCCTCAGCCTCTGGCTCCAACGACAGCAGGTCAACACTGAGCATGCTCTGAAACTCCCAACCTGCAGGCCAAAGTCACATGACTTGCTGGAACCCAGTAAGAGCCGTTTCATTGCTGACAGTGAAATGCAGAGGTGAGAGCGTCGCTAAACCTCATTCTCGTCATGGGAATTCTTTTCCTCCACCACCGAGGACAAGACAAGCCACACAGAGACAGAGAAAGAGAATGAAGAGACAGGGGGAATGAACATGATGTTGGTCCACCCAGCACAAAACAAGCTGGGGTAGCAGGCACCATCCAACTGGGCTGATCGAGTGCGGCTCAACACAAAGGGATGGAAGAAAATGAGTGGAAAGAAATCCTTATGCAAGAACAACTACAAACTGACAGAGAGAACCAGCAATAGCAGAGCCTACCGCTCGTAGAATCAAGGAATCCCTATAGTGTAGAAGAAGACCATTTGGCCCATCAAGTCTGCACCAACTTTCCAACAAAGCATCTTACCCAGACCACCACCCCCAACCCCATTCCCTTAACCCCACACATTTACCCTGCTAATCCTCCTAACCTACACACTAAGGGGCAATGAGGCACGGCCAATCCACCTCACCCACACATCCTGTCTCCTCCTCAGATATTAGTGGAGACAAGATATGGAAGGGTTAATAATCCTCCAGACCGCCAGATCTTTTATCTCAAGGACGAGAGAAGGGGGAATGATGACTCAGTGACATTTAGAACATACTTAAAGCAGCATTATGCATAAAGTAAACTACGATAGCATTTTACATGTTGGATAAAGACTTGGGGAAGTGTATAAGGGTCTGGCATGTATAGGGCTAATTTGGGACTAAGTCAAGTACCACCCACACAGTGATTTAAGAGAGGTCATAACTTACACCTAGGGTGATGGACAAAGCTGCGGAAATAAACATGGAAACTATTCTTATCTTGTATCATTTACTCTATATTTATCATTTACTCTATATTTGTAAAGAGTTCTAGCAATTAATAAACACTTTCTTAACCTGCTAAAGACCATGAAGATTTCACTGCAATGCAATCAATACCCTACAACCCTCTGTGGTAGATAATGCCAAAGATTTACAGCCCTCCGAGTGAAAAAAATCTTTCCTAATCTTAATCTCGAATGATCGGTCCCTTATCCTGAGACACTGCTACTGTGTCTCAGATTCCCTGACCAATGGAAACGATCTCTCAGTGTCCATTCTGTCAAGAGTGTAAGAAATAGGAGCAGAGATAGACCTTACAGCCCATCGTAGAAGTCCCTTCAGAATGTTGCATGTTTTAGCAAGATGTTTAGATTACATCGTCCCAATTTACTCATTCTCTACAGCCTGTAATTCTCTGTTTATCTGTAAAATTGTGAGGGGCCCTCATGAAAGTCAAATTTGCATTTCCTGTACTCCAGTAACATCCTCTGATCCATTTTACTTTAATACAGTTGCTTAAACAGATAGAATTGATGATACAACAGTTGAGAAAGATGAGGATAGCAGCTGGGCCCCATGCTAGAGACCAACTAAACCGCCACTGACATGATAAAATCATGATCGTCATGATGTCACCTAGATTGCCCCCTCAGTGGCCTACCTCAGTGAGAAAACCAGTCATCAAAATCCAAAAGAAATGTTCAGCATTGAAACCAACCCCTTGGAAATTAACATCAATGATTCAAAACACAAGAGAAATATTAATACTTTGATCAATATCTATCATAAAAATATAGAAACCAGAAGCAGGAGTAGGCCATTCAGCCCCTCAAGCCTGTTCCACCATTCATTTTGATCATCAAATTCCATATCCTGATCCCCCCTTCCTCCCATATCCCAAGAGTTATACCTAATTTCTTCTTGAAATCACACAATGTTTTGTGAGTAGTTACCACTATTTTCTGTGGTAGTCAATTCCACACATTCACCACCCTCTGGGGGTGAAGAAATTTCTCCTTACCTAAGTCCTAAAAGGTTTACATCTTATCCTCAGACCATGATCCCCATTTCTGGACTCCCCCACCTTTGGGAGCATTCTTTCCAAATCTGCCCTGTCAGAATTTTATAAGTTTCGATGAGATCCTGTCTCAAGCTTCCAAATCATTTCCCTGACCTCTAAAGAGATGACAGATTTGTTCTGTCACTCTGGGATTTGTTCAAATTGAAGTCCAAAACCCTGAGGTGGATGATAGAGGCCCTAAGGTTGAATATGCCTACTCAAACACACAACCAACTCACCACCTCTTCAGATCGAGGTTCAGAATTGTACAAAACATTCACTCAAGTGCCATGGTATTGTCGACTGTTAAGAGATAACTCACCAACGGTGTCAGAGCCTGGTCCACTGATCTATCATTTCTCACCAGAACCATCGATTGACTGCTGAGAGTTTTGATTAATGACAGGAAAGACTTGAATCTCCTCACGTGATTCCACCGCCCGCCCGCCCCGTGTGTGTCCGTTCTGTTGAAAGAAAGCCAAAGGAAGCTTGCGGTTAGCTGATTTTTTTTTCTCTCTCTGAGTTTGCACCAGACTCTCAAACAGAAGCTAGTGCGAAGTCTCTTTCTGTGAGTGGAAAGTGCGGTGCAGCTTCCTCTCCAGCTAATACCTTCAGCATTTTGCTTATGCCAACCCATGTTTGACCTGTGGACTGTTAGTAACCTGCAGTAACAGCATTCCCACTACGGGGAACGCTGGGGAGGAATCGGGCTGAACCTGCAGAACCATCACTCTGCTCTGCCTCCAAGCCTGAGCTCTTACAGTCCTTATAGTGCAGGCTCTGTTGGCCATTCAGCCCATCGAGTCTGTACCGACCACAATCCCACCAAAAGTTAAACTTTACTTATTAGTCACAAATCAGGCTTACATTAACACTGCAATGAAGTTACCGTGAAATTTCCCCTAGTTGTCACTCTCCAGCACCTGTTTGAGTCAATGTACCCAACTAGCACATCTTTCAGACTGTGGGAGGAAACCGGAGCACCCAGAGGAAACCCACGCAGACATGAGAAGAACATGCAAACTCCACACAGACAGTGACCCAAGACCAGAACTGAACTGGGTCCCTGGCGCTGTGGGGCAGCAGTGCTAACCACTGTACCACTGTGCAGCTCTCAGTCGCCTCCTTCTGCACTCTATCATTCTATGATTCTATGATTGTGACCTGCTCTTGTAGCTACAGTATTTATTTGGTTAATCTAGTTCAGTTTCTGGTCAGTGGTAACCCCCCCGCCCCCAACCAGCATCCCCCCCCCCCACCCCCCCAGGGTGTTGATAATGGCAGTTCAGCAATGGTAACATCATTGAATATCAAAGGGAGATGATTACATTATGTTTTATTGGAAATGGCATTTGTCTGGTGCAAATGTAACTTGACACTTGCCAAGCCTGGAAATTGTCTAGGTCTTGCTGCATCTACATGTGATCTAAGGAGTTGTGAATGGTGCTGAACATTGTTCGCTGATGATTGCACATCCCCACTTCTGATCTTATGAAAGAGGGAAGATCATTGATGAAACAGCTGAAAATGGTGGACCTAGGACCCTACACTGAGGAAGTCCTGCAGAGATGTCCTGGAGCTGAGATGATTGGCCTTCAACAACCACAACCATCTTCCTTTTTGCCAAGTTCAACTCCAACCAGTGGGGAATTGACCACAGTTTTGCTGGAACAGCTTGGTGCCATACTCAATTAAGTGTCATGTCAGCAGTGACTCTCACCTCACCTCTATAGTACAACCCTTTTCTGTGAATGTGCAGGAGAATGTGCAGATGCGGCACAGACAGCAACCCAAGTTGGGAATCGAACCTGAGTCCCCGGAGCTGTGAGGCAGCAGTGCTAACCACAGTGCCACTGTGCCGTCTACATATGTGGTACTCAATTACTCCTGAGAACAGACAGAACCATGAGTTTAACACTTTATTTGAAAGTTAGCACCTCCAACAGTGCAGCATTCCATCAGTACTGCACTGGGAATATCAATCTTGATTATACTCTCAACTCAATAGAGGGCTTGAATAAAGATTGTTTAAGTAATCTATATTTGCATTTTTTTCTTTTAGAAGTAAGGCATGAATTTAAGTTTATGCTTACTTTGTATTACTGTATTTGTGTGCTAAGGTTAAAATCTCAATTAGGCTTTAGTTAAACAAAATGGCCTGCAAGTCTATAGTTGAATTTCACTTTAAACTTTGCCTGCATTTCTATTGAGGTTTCATGAGGTAAGAGCAATTGTAGAGGTTTAAAAGATTAAGCAACTACTCAGCAACCTGAGGTCCACACTGAAAAGCAGAAGTGTTAAAGTTCAGTTAGAACCAGGTAATTAAGAAGGAAGGCAGCTCCCACCAAAATGGCCAATTCATTCAGCACAATAACAAAAGGGGCAGAAAGCAAGTTCCAGAAACCAGGAAATAAAAAGAAGATTCCCAAAAAGACTAAAGTCAAAGAGATTTAAAAAAAGGAATCTGAACAGGGTACAAAAGGGACAGAGAGTCTTCCACTTAAAGACAGAACTGCAAGGTGCAGACCTGGTGAAGGTGGCTAGTGAGAAGCCAGACAAACATTGTGATCATAAGGTTAGGATCTATTACAGCCTGTGAAGCAGTGGTATTCTGTCAGTGTGGCTGGCATTCAAGAGATTACGAATGCAGAAGAATCCCGAAGAGAAAGATTGAAATCCTGGATGTGGATCCTTGGCAAAGGTATTAAAGAAAAGGCTTTGTTTAGGAGAAGATTCCAAAGTGTGTTCTTCAAGTGTGGAGATTGGAAAGCCTCATGTGAAAGAGAGCGTGACTATTTAACTCTCAGTGAGATAAACATCTGGGGGTATTTGATGATAAACCTACAGAAGTTATTTTCGATGTCATCTGACACTTGGTTTCAGAATGTGATGTGTCTGACAACATTTTGCCAATTGATTTACATAGACAGTGTACTTCCTGAGAACAGTAAAGTGTATGATGTATTTTGTAATTTGTGTTATTATTACAAATTTGTGTACATGTATAGATATAGATGAGGTGAATCATAGAACCCCTGCAGTACAGAAGAGGCCATTTAGCACATCGCGTCAGCACTAACTCTCTGACACAGTGTCTTACCCAGCCCTCTCCAGCACCTTATCATCGTAACTCACGCACATTTCTTATGGCTAATCCATTTAACCTACACGTTTTGGGAGGTTAAACACAATTTAGCATGGCCAATCCACCTAACCCGCACATCTTTGGACTGTCGCTGGCAACTGGAGCACCCAGAGGAAACCCATGCAGACATGAGGAGAATGTGCAAATTCCATGCAGACAGTCACCCAAGGCTAAGTCGAACCAGGTTCCTGGAGCTGAGAGGCTGCTGTGCTAACCCTGATGCCACCATGTCGTGCAGTAGCATATTATAGTTAATCTTCAATAAATGTTTTATTCTTTTGTTAAAAGTTAATCGGCAGCCCTGGGATTCTGTTTATCTACATCTCTAAAGTTACAATCTAGTGAGCTGGGATCATCACACATGTTTGAACCAAAGCTGTCATAAGTTTTAAAGTTTATTTATTTTTTAGTGTCACAAGTCAGTTTACATTAACACTGCAACAAAGTTAATGTGAAAATCCTCTAGTCGCCACGCTCCAACCCTATTCAGGTACACTGAGGGAGAATTTGGCATGCTCAATGCACTTAACCAGCACATCTTTCAGACTGTGGGAAACTGGAGCACCCAGAGGAAACAGACAGTGACCAAGCCGGCAATTGAACCTTAACCCCGGCACTGTGAGGCAGCAGTGCTAACCATTGTGCCACAGTGAGTAGTCTCACAACATCAGGTTAAAGTCCAACAGGTTTTTTTTGGTAGTGTGAGCATTTGGAGCACTGCTCCTTCATCAAATGAGTCAATCGCCTTGTGTTGAGAGGAAACTGGACCACCTGGAGGAAACCCATGCAGACACAGGGAGAATGTGCAGATGCTGCACAGACAGTGACCCAAACTGGGAATCGAACCCGAGTCCCTGGCGCTGTGAGGCAGCAGTGCTAACCACTGTGCCACCTGCATGTGTGGTACTCAATTACTCCTGAGAACAGACAGAGCCATGAGTTTAACACTTTATTTGAAAGTTAATACCTTCAACAGTGCAGCATTCCATCAGTACTGCACTGGGAATATTAATCTTGATTATACTCTCAACTCAATAGAGGGGTTTGAATCAAATATCTTCTGACTCAAGAGTTATTGCGGCTTAACAGGTGAGAATCCTTCAAAATAATAAACCTGTATCGTAACATTATTCCCCTGGCACGGCAGTGGTTTCTAATCCTCGCCCCTCTTCGGGACTATTCCAGATCAGGCACATTCCTCAGATGAACACTCACACTTAAGCTTGAGAAATACAGACCTCACAAACCCTTCAGTGGGACTGAAAAACTGATCCAACTTTTCCCTAAGCACAGGAGCTAAAAATCCGAATGGAGATTGAGAGCAGAGGGGCACTGAACTCAGCCAATGGGATTCGATTGCTCTGTGGAGTTCAAAAACAGAGAAAGCAGCATGCACACTAAAGCACTGAATATTGACATGGGAGGGGCAGGAGGGCAAGGGGCACCAGACAGTAAATTTCCACAGGGGAGATGGTTTTGCGCGGGTGGGTTGAGAGTTTGTGGATTTCCGTGTAGGGGGTCAATTTCCAATGGGATGGATTTCTATTGGAGAGTGGATTGCTACAGGGGAGTGGATCTGGACTGGGGAATTAATTTTCATTTGGGAGTGGGTTTCTATCGGGGAGTGGATCGGATCGGGGAATGGATTTCTATAGAAGAGTAGATCTCTATGGGGGAGTGGATCACAATCGGGGAGTGGATCACGATCGGGGAACGGATCTCTACGGGGGAGTGGATCTCTATTGGGGAGTGGATCACAATCGGCAAATGGATCTCTATAATGGAGTGGATTTCTATTGGGGAGTAGATCACGATTGGGAAATGGATCTCTATCAAGTGGTGGATCACGATTGGGGAGCGGATCTCTATGCAGTATGGGCAAGTGCATCACAATTGAATAGTGGATCTCTATCAAGGACTCGATCTGTATTGGAGAGTGGGTCTCCATTGGGGAGTGGATCACGATCAGGAAGTGGATCACAATCGGGGAGTGGGTCTCTATCAGGGAGCAGATTCTAATAGGGTATTACTTCTATTGGTGGGTTGCATCTCTTTGGAGCGAAGCTTCATTGGGTGGTTATTACCAAATTGCTCATTGTAACTGTGGATGGCAATCCATAGGGACACAGAGGGTATCATAGGGATGTTGTGAGGGGTATAGTGTGGAGGGTGTTGTGTTGGGGAGGTGCTGTGGGGCTGTTGTGGAGACGTTGTGTCGATGTATTGTGTGCGTGGGGGTGTTATGTGTGGGAGTGTTTTGTGGGAGTGTAGTGTGAGGAGGATGTTATGCATGGGAGTGTTGTGTGGGGGTGTTTTGTGGTGTGTGTGTGTGTGCGTGCGGCGTGCTAGCTTTGTGTGGGGCTTATGTGTGGGAGTGTTGTATAGGGTATTGTGTGGGAGTGTTGTATAGGGTATTGTGTGGGAGTGTTGTGTGGAGCGTCATGTGGGGGTTTTTTGTAGGGTGTGTTTTGTGTGTGTGCTGGTGTTGTGCGGGGTATTGTGTGGAGACGTTATGGGAGCGGGTGGCAGGGAGGGCAGAATTACACTGTTTTGGTTACAGTTCCTACTAAAAATCATTTGCATAATAACAAACCTAAAACTTTCCGTGTAACCGTACAGTACAATAAACTCACTGTTATTGAGTCTATCTGCCGTCACATACTCTTTCCAAATGTAACTCCAGTATAATTGATGCAGACTTAACGTGTAATAAAGTTACCAGGTGACCACTGACTGCCCTCCACTCTGAGGTGTAGAGCTGGCTGGCGATGATTTAATCCAAGGATCACCACACCTCAGGCAAGGCTGAGAAGGCAGAGTCTCCATGAGTAAGGCTTAGGCTGGTATGGGAATTGACCCGTGCTATTGGCATCGCTTTGCCTCACAGGCCAGCCATCCAGCCAACTGAGCTAAACTGACACAGCTTTGATCCTCCCTTCTTCATAAGTGCTGTGACTGAAGGCAGCTCCTTATCCTTCTTCAGACTGAGCTGCTGTCCGACAGCGATTGGTGATGGTCGGGACCAGCTCAGAAACTCCAAGGTATGTAACGAAGTTAGAGCAAAGAAAAGCAAAGAGAAGAACAGGACAGGAATAGGCCCTTCGGCCCTTCAAGCTCGTGCCGATCATGATACCCTAACTAAACTAAAAAAAACCCTTCTGCCCTTACTTGGTCCGTATCCCTCTATCCCCTCCCTGTTCATGTACCCATCCAGATTCTACTTAAGTGTTGCTAATGTGCCTGCTTCCACCACCTCCTCTGGCAGCGTGTTCCAGACACCCCACCACTCTCCACATGAAAAGCTCTCCCCACACATCTCCTTTAAACTTTCCCCTTGAACCTGAGCCCCCTTGTAATTGACACTTCCATCCAGGGAAAAAGCTCAGACTATCCACCCTGTCTATGGCTCTTAGAATTTTGTAGACCTCTATCAGGTCTCCCCTCAGCCTCCGTCTTTCCAATGAAAACAATCCTTGTTTATTCAAACTCTCCTCATAGCCAACATTCTCAAGACCAGGCATCACGAGTCTAGACCCTAAGTTTTGATTTTGGCATTAGTCGGATCATAAGGTGTTTCACACCAGATATGATACCAGTGACCCGCTCAGAAGCTTTTGTCAAAAAACTTCATTTAATAACACAGATAGAATATAACAAAAAGAATTAGCACAACTTTTACCAATTTTAAATGCTTAAACAAGAGAAAGTTTGATTCTTAACAGCTAGCTATCTCTGTCATTCCAATTGTAAGTAGCATTCCATAGACGTAAATCCCTTCTTCAGAACTAGTTAGCATCAAAAACAAATATGCTTGTGTGAATGCTAGGTCTCCAGCTTTTTAACACTTATTAATAGAGATCCAGACAACAATTTCCATAGAAGGATATATCCCGAAAAGATAGAATTTCATAGAAATAAACCTAGTCTCTGCAGCTCCCAGTATCCAGACTTCAAGGATGAATAAAAAGAGGTACTTGCTCTCTAATAACTCAGAGCAGCAGCCATCCTGAATATTCTGTATAAGCCTAGCTCCACCCAGTCATATATATAATTTGTTCCCTGTCAATCACCCTAATCAAATCCTACTCTGCAAAGACCCGGAGAAATCACTGAAATCAGCAGAACAGCATTAGTTCGGATCGAAACAAACATTCTAGCAATTGGAAGCAATTATGCTGCTGCAGTAACAACACAGGATGCTGGTTATAGACTCAGCGGCAGCAATAATGAAAGAAAATGCTACAACAGATCCCACACAAGAAATATGACTCAAATACATTCCTGACAGACACAGCATTGTCACTGTTGCTATTGTCTTCCAATCTCACCCCACTCCCCTTCCCATCTGACTTGTGAATAATTTAAAACAAAATTATTGAAAATTGACTTTGAAAAATGATACTGGACAATATATTAGTTTTCTTAGTGTAATCTGGTCACTTGCTTAGTAAATTCAATATTTTTTGATGAGAAAAACCTTCTTAATTGTGTCTGTTCTGGTGCCTGTATGCCTCAGGAAGGTTTTATGAAGAGGATTCTGGAATTCTGTGGAATGTTACAATGTTAACTTTGGGGTTAGTTTATGAGGAGCAGCTAATGGGAGGGTGGGGGGACTGGAATCTTGAACCTCAGTCAAAGATGGCAGAATATGTTGTTTTATAACACTCCTCTAAAACATCTTGGGATATTTGATCACATTAAAGGTGCTATATAAATGCAAGCCTTTGTTACCACAGGAGAACTGAACTCAGACCAAACTGATCTGTTGTGAGAGCAAGGAATTTCCCCACAATCTCTCCACAATTTGAGGAAGAAAGAGCGTATCTATTTGAAGGAATGAATTGGTCAGCAGAGTTTAATTTGTGTTTATTGGTTAGGATTCAGTCTCTTGTCTGACACTAAATGAGTGTTTCTTCCTAATTCGAATCAGTTCCAGAATGCTTTGTCTGCAAATACTGTGACCAGGGACTGCGGGGTCACATCAATCTTTAGACAGTTACAGAGACATGCACTCCTGTAACTTGAGTCTGGCTTTTTGCTCCTGAGGAAGGACCACTTGTGTCCATCATCATTCCCAACAACCCTCCTCCAACCTCCTAAAACCCTCCCTATCTCTATAACCTCCTCCAACCCCCTACAACTCTCCCTATCTCCATAACCTCCTCCAACCCCCTACAACCCTCCCTATCTCTGTAATCCCCTCCAATCCCCCACAACTCTCCCTATCTCTGTAACCTCCTCCAACCCCTTACAACCCTCCCTATCTCTGTAATCTCCTCCAACCCCTTACAACCCTCCCTATCTCTGTAATCTCCTCCAACCCCCTACAACCCTCCCTATCTCTGTAATCTCCTCCAACCCCTTACAACCCTCCCTATCTCTGTAATCTCCTCCAACCCCCTACAACCTTCCCTATCTGTGTAATATCCTCCAGCCCCGGCAACACACCCCCACCCCATCCTTGTAATCTCCTCCAACTCCAATACCCCTCCCTATCTCCGTAACCTCCTCCAATCCTCTGCAACTCTCCCTATCTCTGTAACTTCCTCCAAACCCGGCAAACTACCATATCTCTATATTCTCCTCCAACCCCTTACAACTCTCCCTATTTCTCTAATTTCCTCCAACCTCCTACAACAGTCCCTATCTCTGTAACCTCCTCCAGCCCCTACAACCCTCCTTATTTCTGTAACCTCCTCCAGCCCTCAGTAAACCTCCCTATCTCTGTAATCTCCTCTAACCCTTTATAATCCTTCCTATCTCCATAACCTCCTCCAACCCCCTACAACCCTCCCTATCTCTGTAATCTCCTCCAACCCCCTACAACCTTCCCTATCTGTAACATCCTCCAACCCCAGCAACACCACCATATCTCTATATTCTCCTCCAACCCCTTACAACCCTCCCTATTTCTCTAATTTCCTCCAACCTCCTACAACTCTCCCTATCTCTGTAACCTCCTCTAGCACCTAAACCCATCCCTATCTCTGTAACCTCTTCAGCCCCAGCAACCCTCCCTATCTCTATGATCTCCATCAGCCCCTACACCTTTCCCTATCCCTGTAACCTCCTCCAACCTCCTACAAATCCCCCTATCTCTGTAACTTTCTCCAGCCCCAGCAACCCTCTCTATTTTTTAACCTCCTCCAATTCGCTACAATCCTCCCTATCTCTGTAACCTTCTCCAGCCCCTGTAGCCTTCCCACCCACTGTAGCTTCCTCCAGCCCCAGTAACCTTCCATCTTTGTAACCTCCTCCAACACTCTGTAACCGTCCCTATATGTATAGCCTCCTCCAGCCCCAGGAATTCTCGCTATTACTACAACCTCCTCTAACCCTGGCGACACTATCTCTGGGGTGGCAAGGTAACACAGTGGTTAGCACTACTTCCTTACAGCACCAGGGACCCATGTTTGATTCCCAGCTTGGGTCACTGTCTGTCTGGAGTTTGTACGTTCTCCCTGTATCTACATGGGTTTCCTCCAGGTGCTCCAGTATCCTCCCACAGTGTGAAAGACATGCTGGTTCGATACATTGACCCAAATAGGTGCCGGAGTGTGGCGACTAGGGGAATTTCACAGTGACTTCATTGCAGTGTTAATGTAAGCCTTACTTGTGACTAATAACTAAATAAATTATAAATCCTGTGACCTCCTCCAGCACCAGAAACCCTCTCTATCTCTGTAACTTCCTTCAGTCTCTAACCCCCATCTCTGTAACCTCCTCCAACTCTAGAACTCTCCCTATCTCTCCAATGTTCTATACCCCCCTCCCCATCTCTATAACCTCCTCCAGCCCCTACACCCTTCCCTATCTATATAACCCCCTCCAATCTCTACAACCTTCCTTATCTCTTTAATCTCCTCCAGCCCCAGGAATCCTATCTCTGTAACCTCCTCCAACCCCAGCGACCTTCCCCATCTCAGTAACCTCCTCCAACCCCAGCGACCTTCCCTATCTCTGTAACCTCTTCCAACCCCAGCAATCTTCCCTATCTCTGTAATCTCCTCTAACACCCTACAACCCTCCCTATCTCTGTAACCTCCTCCAGCCCCAACAATCTTCCCTATCTCTATAACCTCCTCCAACCCCGGCAATCTCCCTATCTCGATAGCTTTCTCCAATCCCTACAACCCTTCCCATCTCTGTAACCTCTTCCAAAGCTTACAAGCCTGCAAATCTCTACAACCTCCTCCAACCGCTACACCCCCTCCCTATCGGTGTAACCTCCTCAAGTCCCGGCAACCCTCTCTATCTCTATGACTTCCTCTGGCCCAGGAACCCTCGGGAGGGTGAATAGAAAGGAATATCAGAGGAATCACCACTTTGTTTTGAAGAGTTTTTACCTGCGCACTATTCTGTGAGACTAGGAATGAAGATTTACTGTGAAGCATCCTTACCATCAGATAGTTTATTGACAGTCAGGACAAAATAATTCTTATCACCCACGCAGAGAAGGTCAGTATCAGCCATGGGTCAGTAAGTACAATCTCACCACAGATCAAAGGACATGGATTCAAGAGAAATTGAGCACAGAATCCAATCTGGGTGGCACAGTGGTTGGCACTGCTATCTTTGGCACCAGGGATCCAGGTTCAATTCCGAACTTGTCTGTGTGGAGTTTGCACATTCTTTCCGTGTCTGGTGAGTTTCCTCCGGGTGCTTTGGTTTCCTCCCACAGTCCAAAGTTGAGCAGGTCAGTTGGATGCCCTGAGGTGTGTAGCTGAGGAGGATATGAAAAATATGTGGGGTTTTGGGGATAGGGCCCAGCTGGGATGTTCTGTCAGAGAGTTGGCGCAGCCTCAATGGGCTGAATAACCTCCTTCTGCACTATAGGGATTCTGTGAAGCTATGATGCTCCCAGTGCAGGGAGTGCTGTACTATCAGAGGTGCCGCTTTAGCTGAGGCCCTGTCTCAGTTGGACACAGAAGATCACGTGGCATTGTTTCCAAGAAAAATGGGAAGGTTCTCCCTGTACCCTAGAGTCATAGAAGCTCACAGCTTGGAAACAGACCGTTCGGCCCAAACTGTCCATGCTGTCCAGTTTTTATCATTAATCTAATCCCAATTGCCTGCGTTTGGCCCTTGTCCCTCTATACCCATCTTACCCACGTAACTGTCCAAATGCTTTATAAAAGACAAAATTGTACCCATTTCTACTACTAACTCTGGCAGCTTGTTCCAGACACTCACCACTCTCTGTGTGACAAAATTGCTCCTCTGGACCCTTTTGTATCTCTCCCCTCTCACTTTAAACCTATGCCCTTTAGTTTTAAACTCCCCCTATCTTTGTGAAAAGATATTGATTATCTACCTTGTCTATACACCTCTTTATTTGATAATCCTCTACAAGATCACCCCAAAACCTCCTACATCCAGGGAAAAAAGTCCCAGTCTACTCAACCTCTCCTTATAACTCAAACCATCAAGTCCCAGGAGCACCCGAGTAAACCTTTTCTGCACTCTTTCTAATTTAATAATATCCTTTCTACAGTAGGATGACCAGAACACCACACGGTACTCCAAGTGTGGACTTATTAATGTCTTGTACAACTTCAACAAGGTGTCCCAGCTCCTGTATTCAATATTCTGATCAATTTCATCTCAATTCATCTCAACTGCCTCCTTCACCACTCTGTCCACCTGTGAGTCCACTTTCAAGGAGCTATGAACCTGTACCCCTAGATCTCTTTGTTCTGTAACTCTCCCCAGTGCCTCACCATTAACTGAGCAAGTCCTGCCCTGGTTCAATCTACCAAAATGCATCACCTCGCATTTGTCTAAATTGAACTCCATCTGCCGTTCGTCAGCCCAATTGACCAAGAATAATTCAGCAGCGATGAAACACTCCTGAAATTGTGAAAGGCTCTGTTTGTTCTTTAAGGAACGGAAAAGAGTTTGACAGGGAAATAAAAGAGGAAACAGAACAATGTAAACAGAATATTGCACCAAGTGGACTGAGAAAGAAGATGATTTGATCGGGTGCACTGAGTTTCTAACTATACACTTGTCAACTTTAACTACACAGTGTCTGAAGGGCTTTTATAACACAAGGTTTAGAGTTTCACATTTGGTGGCCAGGGCTCTCCCCCGCCTCCCCCCTCCTGAAGCTGTGTCCTGGCAGCGCCAGTGTGTGAGGGTGCCCTGGGTGATTAATGGCAGCAGTTTGAGGAAGTCTCCTGGATCTGCAGGCGAGCTCAGGCCTCCTGTGTGCCGGAGTTACTGCAGAAAGACCACTTCCTGTGGAAAGTGTGCAGATTGCGAGGCACCCTCGGCCGAGTGCCTGCGTTCAGCTGCAGAGTTACAGCAAAAAAAAACTCACCGTGAATTTCACAAAATCCCATTTCCCTCTCAGCACCCACTCCCCGGACCCCACCCCTTCCGGTTTTCCCCTTTCATTGCCGAGGCTGTTCGTTCTCATTCGGGTGGGGGGAGGGGAGAGGGTCAGTGAAGGAGGGCATGGGGGGCTCGGTGGTTCCAAGGTCTGTATCTCTTAAAACCTTGCATTTATATAGCCCCTGGTACAATGTAACAGAACACTTTCAACCAACGGACTTGAAGTCACTGTTGTCATGTCGGAAAGATGGCAGCCAATACACAGAGAGCAATTCCCACCAACAACAGCAAAATGATGACCAGATAATCTGCTTCAGATCATAGAATCCCGCACAGTGCAGAAGGAGGCCTTTCAGCCCATTGAGTCTTTACCAACCACAATCCCACCCTGGCCCTACCCCCATAACGCCTATATATTTACCCTAGCTAGTGCCCCCTGATACTAAGGGTCAATTTAGCAAGGCCAATCCACCTAACCCGCACATCTGTGGACTGTAGGAGGAAACCAGAACAACTGGGGAAACCCACGCAGACACAGGGAGAATGTACAGATTCTACGCACATGGCTATCCAAGTCGGGAATCGACCCAGGTCCCCGGTAGTAAGAAGAAGCAGTGCTAAGCACCATGCCACCCTTAGGTCTTGTTTGAGGACTAAACATAGGGGAAAACTGTCCTTCACTTCTTGCCACTGTTATAATTCCTGTACAGTAAGAAGTCTGACAACACCAGGTTTGAGTCCAACTGATTTATTTGATAGTAAACTCACAAGCTTCTTACTGTGTTTACCCCAGTCCAACACCGGCATCTCTACATCATAATTCCTGTACATCAGTTTGGTAAATTATAACTGTAATTTTTATTTACCTTTAACTATAATCCAGAGGCTTAGCACCTCACGCCAGCCAGTCAGCTCCCAAGAAGGTTCTAGAACAGAAATCCAAGCTCACCAGGGTGATTCCCCAATCTGCTCCCCAATTGGTTCCCCAAGTCATGTGATCCTCACTCTACCATTGGGTCCTAAAAGGGACAACCACTGTGGTTCTCACAGCTAAAAAGGGCAGGCAGGGCTTCCATTCTGTTCCATTTATTTCTTCACGGGTGTGGGGTGTCGCTGGCTAGACCAACACTTATTGTCCATCCCAATTGACATGAAGTGAAGGTGGTGGTGAGCTGCCTTCTTGAAAAACTGAGGTCCACTGGTGTAGGTTAGTCTACAGTGCTGTTAGGGAGGGAGTTCCAGGATTCTAATCCAGCAACATTGAAGGAACAGTGATATATTTCCAGGTCGGGATGGTGAGTGCTTCGAGAAGGATCTTTCAGGGGGAGATGTTTTAGAGGCAAAGGGGCCCCAGGTGAAATCTTATTTTCTGCTCCAGGATAATCCAGATCAAACTGTTACCAAAAATAGGATCATTGGAACACAACAGAATTAGTCCAACGCACACATTCTCTGTGTGTTTTTGAGTGAAATGAAGGTGAATAGTGTGTGTGTGTGTGTGTGTGTGTGTGTGTGTGTGGAAGAGACAGCTTGAATCCTGGCAACTTGATGTCCTTCCAGAAAGCAGCATTGGTCAGATGGGCCGAATGGCCTCCTCCAGTGCTCCGTGAGCATCCCATAAACAGACATTGTCCAGGGATCTTCCTTAAACCCATTCATAAAAAAACAAACCAGAGTACGGGAATTTAAATATTGGGAAAGGGAAAACAACAGTGGTACAGGGGTTAGCACTGCTGCCCCACAGCTCCAGGAACCCAGGTTCAATTCCAGCCTCGGGTGGAGTTTGCACATTCTCCCCACGTCTGTGTGGGTTTTCTCTGGGTGCTCCGATTTCTTCCCACAGTTCAAAGATGTGTGGGTTGGGTGGGTTGGCCATGTTAAATTACCTCTTAGTGTCAGGCAGATTAGCTAGGGTAAATGTATGGGGCTATGGGGATAGAGTTTAGGTTAGATTGTGGTCATAGAGACTTGTTGGGCTATTTGGCCTCCCTCTGCACTATAGGGATTCTAACTCAAAAAATATTTTATGACAGGTTGTTATTGAGGTTTAGAGCATGGAAACAGGTCCTTCGGCCCACCTTGTTCCTGCCGCCCAGTTGTACCACTCAGATAGGAGGGGTGGTCCCGGCAGGAAGGTGCCAGTGTGTTAAAGGGAGAAAGACGATTACAGGGGGCCTTGGTGGGGATGGAGGCCGGGAAGCACAGGAGCGGGAGGGCAAAGCGCTGAGAGAGGAGCAGATGGTTTACCATTTCCCGCTTGCGCTCAGCAAAAACACATCAGCAACCCTCGCTCTCACCCACACTCCCACTCCTCAGCCCCACTCCTACCACCATCCCCCCCCCCCCCCCCCCACCTCCCAACCTCCACTCTCAGCCCCTATCCCCATCCCTCACCCCCCACCCCCCACCCTTTCCTCCATCTCCACCCCCATCCTCCAACCACACACTGCACCCAAAAGAATCCAGTCCGCTCAGGCACTCAAACACACAGTTGGAAAATGGTAAATGCACAAACTATTTGTCTTTGCAATGCAAAGATTCTTCAGCTAACGCTCCCTTTTCCATGTTGTTATCAGCAGTGGGTCAGTTAATAACATGCTGGTTCCTGAGTCGGACGGTTGGAGATTCAGGGGCCACTCCAGTTCCTGAGGGTGACAGTCCAGCGCAGTACTGAGGGAGTGCTGCACTATCCCAGCTGCTGTCTTTTGAATCAGCCTTTTCTCAGGGCAGCACTGTGGCACCGGGTTCAATTCCACTTTGGGTAACTGTCTGTCCGCGAGGAGTCCGCACATCCTCCCCGTGTCCGCATGGATTTCCTCTGGGTGCTCCAGTTTCCTGCCCACAGACTAAAGATGTGTGGGTTGGATGGATTGGCCATACTAAATTGCCCGTTAGGCGGATTAGCAAGATAAATACACGGGGTTAGAGAGATAGGGCCTGGGTAGGATTGTGGTCTATAAAGACTCAATGGGCCAAATGGCCTCCTTCTGCACTGTAGTGATTCTATGGTTCTATCTAAAAGGTCAGTTGACACTATTTCGAAGAAGAGTAGGGGTTGTTATTCCCAGGTTGGTTGCTAAATCATCCGACAGACAGGTGAGCTGGTCATTGGCACAGAACTGTTCACGGAGTCTTGCTGTGCACAAATTGGGTGTTACAATTTCCTACATTACAACGTTGACTACACACTTCAAAAATAGCCCATTAGCTGCAAAAAGCACTTTGATGTGAAAGGTGTTATAAAAACCCAAGTCTTTTTTTACCTAATGTAAGTGTGTGTATGTGAGAAGTTTTACGATGTAGGTGATGGGAACATTGCTGCATTCTGGGGGGTGGTTTATGTTTGTGAAGCTTCTGTGTGTTCCCAATCTCAATGATCAATCTGAAACAGCCAAATACAACGGCAGAAAACAATAAGTGGTTTTCTTTTTCAGGTTAAAGGGACACAATGTGTGTAGAGACGTTGGCATTGATCCAGAGACCCAGGACAATGCTCTGGCGACACTGTTCAAATCCCATAGATGATAAAACTTGAATCCAATTAAAAAATCTGGAATTAAAAGCCAATTGTCATTATAAAAAATCCATCTGGTTCACTAATGCCCCGAGGGAACAGAATCTGCCTTCCTTACCTAGTCTGGCTGACATACTTATTTAATTTGATTTATTATTATTACATGTATTAGTGAAAAGTATTGCTTCTTGCGTGCGACACAGGCAAAGCATACTGTTCATAGAGAAGGAAAGGAGAGAGTGCAGAATGTAGTGTTACAGTCATAGCTAGCGTCTACAGAAAAATCAAAATTCATACAAAGTACATTTAAAACCGGGAAGAAGCTGTTCTTGAGTTGACATGACCTCAGACTTTAGTATTTTTTCCCAAAGGAAAAAGATGGAAGAGAGAACATCCGGCCTGTATAGGGTCCTTAATTATGCTGGTTGCTTTGCCGAGTAGTGGGAAGTGCAGACAGAGTCAATGGATGGGAGGTTGGTTTGTGTGTTTGCGTCATGGATTGGGTTACATTTACAACCCCTTGTAGTTTCTTGTGGCCTTGGGCAGAGCAGGAGCCATACCAAGCTGTGATACAACCGGAAAGAATGCGAACACAGACCCACAGCAGCAACAGTCTGATTTGGCTTAGCTCAGTTCAAGGGCAATTAATTATGAACCCATTCGAATAAAAATCATTACATATTCAATTAAAAGGAGATCCAGTACACAAGTAATCTAGATGTGGCTAAATGAATGCAGAAAAAGTCTGTACTTTGTACTGTGTTACAATAGGGAGGTTTATAAGATTATAAATCTTGGGGCAGTATCTTTAAACTTATAGCAATGAAGAGGTTTCATCTGACCTGTCCTTCGTTTTCTCTAAAAGTAAGCCTAGATGCTTTGATTTTTGGGAGTCGGAGAGGGGCTGAGATTGTTTGATTGGGTAGACAGTGCCAGGTATTTACACTGGAGACAATGACAGCAGTCTCTGTTGGCAGCAGTCACTGGGTTTGTACTGAGCAGATCCTGCATCTCCCAAAGCCCCAGAAAAGTGTTGAAGTTTGTGAACAGTTGTATTGTAAAGTGTCTGTTCACTTCCAAATTACAAAGTGCTGAGCTCAAGAGTAGCTAACTAGCATTACTGCCTTGTGATGTGGTTGAGATGTTTTATATTGCTGTGAGGAAGAGGTCAGAGGAACCCAGCTTTCAGATTAGGTTACAGACTTCTCTACAAATTAGTGGATAACATAGATGGACAGTAGATATGTGGTCAGCAGATAGGAAAGGCTGCTTGACTGAGCGAGCTACCCCAGCCAGATGCAAGAGGGAAGCAGCTTCGAGTTGCAACTTTCTCTGGAAGATTAAAACAACATTTCCTGCTGAGAGTGAGTTTAAGAAGCTCTCTTTCAACTGGATTCAGTCACTCAAAGTAACTACTTGCTTCAATGTCAACAAAACGAAGGAGATTGTCACCAACATCAGGAAGCGTAAAGGAGAACAACACCCCTGTCTACGTCAATGGGGATAAAGTAGAAAGGATCAAAAGCTCCAAGTTTTTAGATGTCCAGATCATCAACAACCTGTCCTGCACTCCCCCCTCCCCCCACATGTTGACATTTAGTTAAGAAAACCCACCAACGCCTCTACTTTCTCAGCTACAACTCTCACCAACTTTTACAGGTGCACCATAGAAAGCATTCTTTCTGGTTGTATCACAGCTTGGTGTGGCTCCTGCTCTGCTCAAGAGTGTAAGGAACTACAAAAGGTTGTGAATGTAGCCCAATCCATCACGCAAACAAGCCCCCCATCCATTAACTCTCTCTTACACTTCCCGCTGCCTCATAATTAAGAACCCCATGGGCCCCAGTCATTTTCCCTTCACTGCTTCCATCGGGAAAAAGATACTTATGTCTTAGATCACGAATCAACCGACTCAAAAAGATTCTTCCCTGCTGCCGTCAGACATTTGAATGGACCTACCTCACATTGAGTTGATCATTCTGTACACCCTAGCTACAATTGTAACACTACATTCTGCACTCTCTCCTTTTCTTCTCTATGAACAGTATGCTTTGTCTATATCACACAAAAAACAATACTTTTCATGGTATGTTAATACAATAATAAATATATCTGACAATAATAAATCAAATAACAAAATGAGAATTTAGAAACTCATTGAAAGGAGGAGACATTGTGCATTGTTTGCTATAAAGACAATAATTCCATGGAGAGTGAGATTGATAATAAACATAAAAGGGAAATGTTCCTCGCTGTAGTTTAAAGCATAAGTTGCACACAAAAAGAAAATAATGTTTATTCAATAGTGACTTCAGTCATTTGTTACAATGAAAGTTTTAAAACATGTAATTTTCTGTTTCTTTCTTTCAGCTGTTAATTCAAAGTTCAATTTTCTTTTTCAAAGTTATTGGTCTATATGGATGTCATAACACTAGACAGCAACTTCCTTATACACACTGCTAAATTAGCAAATCTGGCTCAGGCTGATAAACACCCTGAAAATACCCTGTCAAGGCTTTTTCTGGCTATTTGTGATATCAGAGTGTGAGCTGAGACCGTCCAAATCGCAACTTGCACATCCAAGGAGCACAAGGACAGTAGGAGCATGGGAACAAACTGCCCTCCAATTAGGGTGGCACAGTGGTTAGCACTGCTGCCTCACAATGCCAAGTACCCAGGTTCCATTCCTGTTTTGGGTCTGTGCGAAGTTTGCACATTCTCCCCGTGTCCGCATGGGTTTCCTCCGGGTGTTCTGATTTCCTCCCACAGTCTGAAAGCTGGTTACGTGCATTGGTCATGCTAAATTTTCCCTCAACATGCCCAAACAGCTGCCAATGTATGGTGATTAGGGGATTTTCACAGTAACTTCATTGTGATGTTAATGTAAGCCAACTTGTGACACTAATAAATAAACTTATTTTTAAAAAATCTTGAACCTTAAATGTTTTCTTGAATATTGGAAGGAAGATGAAAAGACTTATGTGGATTGGCTATGCTAAATTGCCTTTTATTGTCAGAGGACTAGCTTGCGTAAATGCCTGGGGTTATGTGGATAGGGCCTGGGTGGGACTGTGGTCGGTGCAGATTCAATGGGCTGAATGGCCTCTTTCTGCACTGTAAGGATTTTATGATTCTTTAACTTACGTTCATTCTGACTTGAAACTATTTCATCATTTCTTCACTGTCGCTGAGTCAGAATATTGGAAATCTCTTCCTGACAGAACGTTCACCAAATGGACCATAGGAATTCAAGAAGGCAGCTCACCATCACATTGTTAAGGGCAGCACAATAATTGCCAGCGAGGCCTACATTCCGAGAATAAATCAAAAATAGCCAGGTACAGTATTTCACAGGACAACAATATAGAATCATAATAAAACTACAGCGCAAACAGGCCTTTCGGCCCACAAGTTGCACTGATCATATCTCTACCTAGCAGGCTTACCTATAACCTTCAATCCTATTAAATCCCATATACTCAACCAGAAGTCTCTTAAAAGAACCTCTCAAATCTGCCTCCACCACCACTGATGACAGCCGATTCCGCTCACACACCACTCTGAGTGAAAAACTTACCCCGACATCTCCATAATATTATGTGGATTATATCTGCGTGTAAGGTATATCTCAGTGTGTGTGTGGTATATCTCAGTGTGTGGGGGTATATTTCAGTGTGGAGAGTATATCTTAGCATGTGGGGTATATCTCAGTATATGGAATATATCTCAATGTATGAGGTATATCTCAGTGTGAAAGAGGGAGTGTGTGAGAGTGAATATATACAAGCACAAGGAAGTGCGCGAATTGTCTGAACGAGTGAGAGTTGAGAGAGCATGTGAGAGCGAGCCATGGTGTGTCTGTGTGTGTGTGTGAGTGTGAGAGAGAGAGAGAATGTAAATGCATGTATAAGTGTAACTTTGTGAGTGAGAAAATGAGCGAGATGCTAGTGACTCAGTAATGTGTGAAAGTGAGCATATGTGAATGAGTGAGCAAGTGTGTAAATGTGTGAATGAGTGAGTTTGTGTGATTGAGTGGGAGTCAGTGTGAGTGAATGTGTGAGGGGATAAGAGAGTGAGAGAGAATGAGTGACAGTCTGAGCGAGTAAGAGAGAGAGAGAGACTCCCACAGACACAGACCCAAATCCATGTATCTGCACAGCACAGCGATAGTCACTGAGCTGTCATGTTGCCCATCAAATGGTCCAGGTCAAGCGTACACTAACGACATGAAGCACTAGAATACTCTCGAAAAAAAATCCAAGAGCAGCCCTCTCACGACCCATCGCGTGTATGTCCCTTGTTAAAAAAACAAGGTGGACCAAAGCACCTGTAGGATAAAAACAAGTACATTAATATCATCATCTATTTACACACTTCCCAGGGACTCCCAAGGCTCAGACCCACTGGGTTCCTGCCCACCAGTGCCACCACTTGAGAGTTTTCTCAAACTCCCTGATGGCTTTGCCCAGCCTACATCAACAACCTCCCCTCCAGCTCTGCTCCTCCGCCACCAAACTCCTCACTCACATGGAACCTTCTAGATGGTCCACTCCACATTCACCTGTTTTCTTTGCAACACCATTGAGAATGGAATATTCGATAACCGAATATTCAGCCCTTTACTTCCTGAAGTGTTCACAAAAACTTAGACATTTAATCGTTAATTCCCTCCTGACTGAGAGAACATTAGCAAAGGCAAACAAACTGATGTTTTGAGTCCAGATGACCCTTTGTCAAAGCTTTGGCAAAGGGTCATCAGATCTCGAAATGTCCGCTCCTTTCTCTCCGTACTGCCAGACCTGCTGAGATTTTCCAGCATTTTCTCTTTTGGTTTCAGATTCCAGTGCGTGCAGTTATTTGCTTTTATTAGCAGAGTCAGGGCATGCAAGCCCACTCAGGTTGTGTTGGTATGCTTTCCTTTAAACCATCTCACCAGCTCTCTTTCCCCAACTTGCTTTTAATGAATTCAGTCAGTGGAATTCAGTGTCAGTCTAGTGTGAATGGACAGGCAGCCAATGTGATATCACGACTTTGCACTCCTGCCCAGTTTCTATCACTTTGCATTTCTTGGAACAGAGAAGTCAAGTTCCTTTAACAACATTTATAATTAGTTATATTATTATTGCGGCTAAAACACTTGTCGGAAATGAGTTTAATTAGATGATCAGATAGCATTCTGTTCATGTTACTGGACCAGTCCCGTACAGAATCATAAAATTCTTACAGTGCAGAAGGAGGCCATTTGGCACATCAAGTCTGCACCAACAACAATTCTACTTAGGCTCTATCCACCTAACCCCACATATTTACCCTGCTAATCCTTCTAACTTAGGAATCCCAGGACGCTAAGGGGTAGTTTAGCATGGCCAATCCAGCTAACCTGCTTCATGGGAGGAAACCAGAGCACCCCGAGGAAACATACGCAGACCTGGAGAAAATGTGCAGACTCCACATAGAGAGTGACCTGAGACTGGAATTGTACCAGTGTCCCTGGTGCTGAGAGGCAGCTGTGCTAACCACTGTGCCGGCTCAGATTGTCAGATGAAAAATTCCAGTGAGAAATGTTATCTGTGAATTGCACTTTTTTTGAATTGATTCATGGGATGTGGGTGTTGCTAGCTGGCCAATTATTTCCCATCCTGAATTGATTGGCCATTTCAAGATGTTACTTAAGAAGCAACATGTGGCTCTGGAATCAGATGTAGGCCAGACCAGGTAAGGACGGCAGATTTCCTTCCCTAAAGGACATTAATGAACCAGATGGGTTTTTACAACAATCAATAATGGTTTTATGGTTATAGATTTTTCATTCCAGATTTTTATTGAATTCAAATTACATCATCTGCTGTGGTGTGATTCGAACCCAGTACCCAATACCTAGATCTCTGGATTACTAGTCCAGCAATAATACCCCTACACTCCTGCCTCCATATAGGATCATTCCAGGAAACTGCTCAACTTATAATATCAGATATCAGGTGACCCGTGGCAGCCATTTCAAGTCATTATCTCTTCTTGCTTTTAAAAGTTCTTTTTTAAATGATTCAATAAATGTTTGAGCAGCCGATGATATTAATCTGTAATTTCATTCATGCATAAGTCACATCTTTGCGACACCTCCAGCTCATGAGAAAATAAATGTGAATTTCAGTAAGCATTTAGTTACAGATGACCAGCTACAGGGCAACACAGTGGTTATCACTATTGCCTCACAGCACCAGGGATCCAAGTTTGATTCCCAGCTTGGGTATGTGTGGGGTTTGCACATTCTCCCTGTGTCTGAGTGGATTTCCTCCAGTTTCCTCCCACAGTCGAAAGGTGTGCTGGTTAGGTGCACTGGCCATGCTAAATTCTCCCTCAGTGTACCTGAACAGGTGATGAAGTGTGATGACTAGAGGATTTTCATAGTAACTTCATTACAGTGTGAATGTAAGCCTACTTGTGACTAATAAATAAATACATTTTATTAAGAGAATTAAAACAGTACATGTGCATCCATTCACACTCAATCTAATCACATACCTCCTTTTTTACTGTGGTTCTGATAAATTCTGACAATCCTAAACTGCATTGTACTATAGATATATTATATACACGTTCCTACATTGCGGGCAGTGTCTTGATTTGACCTTGGAATCTCTATAGTGCCAAAGAAGGCCATTTGACTCATCAAGCCTGTCCCACCCAGCCCCTATCCCCCTAACCCCACATATTTACCCAACTAGTCCTCCTGACACTGAGGGGCAATTTTGCATGGTCAATATCCTAACTAGCACATTTTTCAGACTGTGGGGGAAAACCAGAGCACCTGGAGGAAACCCACACAGAAATGGGGAGAATATGCATACTCCACACAGACAGTGACCAAGCCAGAAATTGAACTCAGGACTCTGGAGCTGTGTGGCAGCAGTGCTAACCACTGTGCCACCTCTTTGTCTTGCATTGGGGTGCTTTTCTTTTGTGTGACAGACAATTCTGTCAGGAAATCTGTGCCTGTTTCCTGTTGAAACTTTGGATTAATCAGCATCAAAGGTGTTTAATAAGAACATAAGAACTAGGAGCAGGAGTAGGCCATCTGGCCCCTCGAGCCTGCTCTGCCATTCAATAAGATCATGGCTGATCTTTTCATGGACTCAGCTCCACTTACCCACCCGCTCACCATAACCTATAATTCCTTTACTGCTCAAAAACTTATCTATCTCTGCCTTAAAATCATTCAATGAGGTAGCCTCAACTGCTTCACTGGGCAGGGAATTCCACAGATTCACAACCCTTTGTGTGAAGAGGTTCCTCCTCAACTCAATCCTAATTCTTATTTTTAAATCCCCCTTACTTTGAGGCTATACCCCCTAGTTCTAGTTTCACTCGCCCTTTTGCTCATTTTAAATAGCTGTTCACTCCCAGGTTACCGGTAACAGCCAATCTATTCTCGGTTACCTGTGGTGGTCAGGGAATTTAGCACCTCTCATTGGCTTTGCTCCCAGAACATTTCGCACAGTGGCTCTCACAGTGGGAATTTTCCCAATTTCCAAACTGGTCTGCTCTGATCAGTTTTCCCTCTTCACAGTCCAATTCTATAACCTGTGAATTAAATTGCTGGAATCTAACCATTTTAACAAATCTGATTCCTTGGGGGTTGGTGGGTTGAGATTTGATTATTGCCTCCTGTAGGAATTCTGGACAAGTGCCTGGAACTTCACATCTTGGTGAATTCTCCTTTGACATTGCTGGGTTTGTTGAGGTTTGAAACGTGGTCTGGTTCATTTTGTTTCCCAGTGGTTACCAGCCTGGGTTTCACTGATACTCCCCCTGTGGGCTCCACAAGTTATTTGTTTTAGAATGTATGCCCTCCCTTCCTCTTTTTTTAACCATTGTGGGCTCTTCACGGACCCACTTTTACTTCAGTGGTCCAATTTTAGCTCTTAAAAATTCAAATGGCCTTGTTACAGCAACCCTCTCAGAATCTAGCCTGACTCATTTTATTTCTACTGGTCTGGCTACTCCAGTCCTCCTGGGATTTACAGTCTCCTATAGAGCTTTTGAACATCTGCCAGTTCCCTGCATTTCAGCAGCTTCCTGCTTCTATGGGATTTAATGGGATTGAGGGTCATAGTTAGGTCTGGTAGGTAGGGATATGATCGGTCCAACTTGTGGGCTGTAGTGTTCTGTCACTCCCAATAGGACTTCTAAACCTTTCGTGGATCCCTGCATTTTCAGCCTTGCTGCAGACTGTTCTTGACTTGTTGGGAGCTCTACTCTTCAGCCTTCATCTCCTTACACAATTCAGACAGTTTCGCTGTCTTCTTTGGAAGGAAATCTACCGTCCTTACTGCTTTGGCCTATGTGTGACTCCAGAGCTACAGCAATGTTGTTGACTCTCAGCTGCCTACGGGCAACTAAGGATGGGCAACATGGACTGTGCGCTGCTGCTGTGTACCTGAACCTTCATTTGTTTTCTAAATGTGGCTGCAGAGATTCGGTATGGATTCCGTCTCCCGCCCCTGCTCTCTATTCTGAAGACAGAGTAAGGACATGCCACTGTTAAGCGTTGTTTTCATAGCACAGAGTACCATAAGAGCCACTTGGTTTCATCAGTAGTTCCTCAACTGGAGACAAGCCTGAATCTTTGGCATGTTCCTGGGAGTGGCTTCGGTCAGTTCACAGCTCAGAAATATGGCTCACAACAGAGAATTAGTGAGAAACACCACTGAACTATTGAAATACCTCAAGACCACAGCACAGAAATAGGCCATTCAGTCCAATAATTCTACATCAGCATTTGTACTGCACAAGCCTCTTCCCACCCTTCTCCTTGCAACTCTATCAGAACAACCTTTTACTCTTTCTCGTTTACTCATCCAACTTCGGCATGGTGGCACAGTGGTTAGCAGCGCTGCCTCACAGCTCCAGGGATCTGGGTTCAATTCCCAGCTTGGGTCACTGTCTGTGTGGAGTTTGCACATTCTCCCTGTGTTTGCATAGGTTTCCTCCCATAGTCCAAAGACGTGAAGGTTAAGTGGATTGGCCATGATAAATTGCCCCTTAGTGTCAGAAGGATTAGCTAAGGTAAATGCATGTGGTTATGGGGATAGGGCCTGGGTGGAATTGTGATGCAAACAGTGCAAATTCAATGGGCTGAATGGCCCCCTTCTGCATTGTAGGGATTCTATGATTCCTCTTAAATGCAATAGGATTTGCTTAACCACTCTGTGTGATAGTGATTTTTAACCAGTCCCAGGGTAAGAGTTTTTCCTGAATTTCCTATGGATTTAATGGTCTTAATTTATTTATTAATCCTTAGTTTATAGCCCGGAAGATTTGCTGGGGACTCTCCAAGTCCTCATGCAAGGATTGCACAAGAATTGCCTAGGAGGATTCAACTTGTATCGGGCAATTGCGCTGTAGCTTGAAACCTCTGAAATTTTCATTTTAACGTCATTTGCAAAAACCAGATCTTACAGGTGGGAGGAAAGGGTCCACTGGATGCCTCTGAGTCTGTCTGATGTGGTGTTTCTCATGATCCATTCAATTATGGTAAGAAAAAAGGATTGATGACATTACACAGCCCTACAAACCTCTGACTTTACAGAGAACCACTCTAGTAGTGAGTTTATGTGACTTGTAGCAATATATCAACGTAATTTCAACAGTTGCTCAAATGTAGAGGCAGCACATGTTCAATTCCCAGCTTGGGTCACTGTCTGTGTGGAGTTTGCACATTCTCCCCGTGTCTGCATGGGTTTCCTCCAGGTGCTCTGGTTTCCTTCCACAACCTGAAGGATATGCTGTTAGGTGCATTGACCCCAACAGGCGCTGGACTGTAGCAACTAGAGGAATTTCACAGTAATTTCATTGCAGTGTTAATGAAATGTAAATAAACTTTAACATATATCGAATTGTTTAAAAATGACTTTTTAAAAGCAAGAAAAGGCACACGGGGCTGACAGCTGGATTGGAATTCACAACAGTGATTGGAAGTGGAAGTAAATTAAACCTTAGACATAAATTTTAAAATTCCAGTCCAGACTTCTTTGTGTATAATGCTAACAAAAATATCCATCTTTGATGCCAGTGTCTTTCTAGAACAGGTAAAAATTAATTTTGAAGAGTTAGAAGTTCTATCTGGCAGAGTTAAAAAAAATTACTAAAGTATTGGAATTAAACATCTGTCTGAAAGTCAGGGGACTCAAAACATTAAAACTAGAGGCCAGAAAATTTGCATGCAAACTTGAGACAAATGGAATTAGCAATAATAAAGCTGAGACTCCAACACTGAAAAGGAGAGATATGACATGGGGAGCAGAGGGGGAGAGAGAGAGAGATAGAAGAAGGGAGAGAGGCACAGTGGTTAGCACCACCAGAGAACCGGGTTCAATTCCTAGCCTTGGATCAGTATCCATGCAGAGTGTGCATGATTTCCCCATGTCTGCTTGGGTTTCCTCAGGCTGCTCCAGGATCCTCCCACAGTCCAAAAGATGGACTGACAATGCTAAATTGCTCTTTAGTGTTAGGGGACTAGCTAGGGTAAATGTGTGGGGTTGTGGGGATGGGACCTTGGTGAGATTGCAGTCGGTGCAGCTTCAATGGGCCGAATGGCCTCTTTCTACATTGTTGGATTCTATGATTCCATGAAAATCCTCTAGTTGCTACACACCAGTGCCTGTTTGGTACACTGAGGCAGAAGTTTTCACAGTAACCTCACTGCAGTAGTAATGCAAGTCTACTTGTGACACTAATAAAAACACTTTAAACTTTAGTTGGAAAGTGGGCATGCTGCCTTTTCATAGAATACCTTAATTGCATGAAGGAGGCCATTCGGTCCATCACATCTGCACTGGTCACAATCCCACCTAAGCCCTAACCCCATAATCCCATGCATTTACCCTAGCTAATTCCCCAACACTAAGTGGCAAATTGGCATAGCCAATCCACTTAACCTGCACATCTTTCACGCAACATCCATCAACGTAATGTGACCACTGGCCAGAAACAGTGACCTTTAAATTATTCTGTCATCATCAAGGATCTCCCAGTAGATGTTGTTAGAGACAGATAATGCCAAATACTCTGTCACACAACAAACGCCACGTAAGCCAGTTTGAGACATTACCCTTCCAAGAATCAGTTTTGCGTTTTTTTTTACTACAGTAACAAGCCAAGTACAGTATTAACAACCGACTTAAACTTTTGCTTTTTCTTCGAAAAATACACAAATAAAAGATTAAAACATTTCCCGTTTGCTGAAAACTCTAAGTGAATCTCGTTAAGCCCTCAAAATAAAAAGGTGCCAGTTTCTGACAGCAAAGAAAAAAAACGGTTCTAAAGTTCGGGTGCAGCAGCCTTAGTCACTCTTCACCGCCTCCCCTTGTGTGTCTGTGTCACTGAAGAGAGAGGAAGGGAGGGAGAGAGGTGAGGAGACGGATGAGTTAACCAATTGTCCAGGGCGACCGACCCCCTCTTTGTCCCATGGTCAACATCCTCTCTTCCCAAATCTGGCAACGGGGGAAGCGGCACATTGGTGAACTGACATCAAAGTAACAGCGAGGGCTGCGGGCTGGCAGAGCTTGGGGCATTGGAAAATTCGCAAGTTCGGACACTTCCAATGTTTTTAAAGTCTTTTAAGTTCGCCCCGCAGCGCACTCACTCTGAAGACATCTGGCTGCCGTGACTGCACAGGGATTACCCTTTCTCAGTTCCATTTAAACATTGTTCCAGTTCTTTATTCCCCCCCTCCGCAAAAAAAAATAACAAAAAAATGCAAAAAAAGGTTGCCGGAATTGCAGAGCTACTTGTAGCTTGTAACACTGTAACTCACAGTTACAAAGACTCTGCAGCAACTGTAACCTGTATCAATGCACAGTTGCTCTAATACCCATATTCTAATGAAAACACACTTCTCTTTCGCTATTTTACACCAGACGTATATTTACATACTGTAAAAGCCAACACATTGTTTTTTTTCTCAAATACATTTCGTTTGTGCCTACTGCCATCATTTCAACTTAGGCAGAAGTAACTTCTCGCTTGGGTCAGCGATGATTTTTTACAAGTTCTTTCCCCTGATCTGTTTCCAGATGCAAAAATAAAACTGTGCACATAATCTGTACGCTTACTGATACTTTTATACTTTGTTGTCCTTCCTGCACGAGAAATAAAAGTTTTTTTTTCTGTAAAAAGACAAGTTAATATTTACACAAAAGACTGACTGCACCCGGCCCCTCCCGTTCAGCGCTATTACACATATATTAAAATCACTTCATTTAAATTCTTGCCAAAAGAAATCCGTAAAAGTCCGACTTGTTTTAATAATTAAAAAGAGAAATCTGTTTTCATGGCCCTGCTTGGTTTGCATATAAAACACCCCTGATTACTAGAATCTACCCCAGCTCCAGGAGATACTGAAAGGACCTGATCAGATTTGGCACAGAACTCTCCAAAACGTGGCTGTAAAATTTGCATAAAGTTAGCAAAAAAATACTCATAGGATTGTTTGTTTTGGTAACCAGAGTATCAAAAAAAATTGCGTCGTTCACGATTCTCCATTGTGTTGTACCTCTCCGCCCCATATCATGGGCGGCACAGTGGTTAATACTGCAGCCTCACAGGTTCCCAGGTTCCATTCTTAGCCTTGGGTTTGTGCAAATCTGCACATTCTCCCCATGTCGGTACTGGTTTTCTTCTGGCGCTCCGATGTGTTGGTTAGGTGCATTGGCCATGCAAAATTCTCCCTGTGTACACGAACAGGCACCAGAATGTGGCGACAAGGGGATTTTCACAGTAACTTCATTGAAGTGTATGCCAACTTGCCACACCGATAAACAAACTTTATTGGAATTCTTGCAAGCACAGGGATAAATATGGTATGGACACGTCTGTTTTAATTTTAAGTTTATTTACGCTGCAATGAAGTTACTGTGAAAATCCCCTAGTTGCCACACTCCAGCACCTGTTCAGGTACACTGAGAGAATTTAGCATGGCCAATGCACTTAATCAGTATATCTTTCGGACTGTGGGAGAAACCTGAGCACCAAAGGAAACCCATGTAGACACAGGGACAACATGCAAACTCTGCACAATGACTCAAGCCTGGAATCCAACCTGGGTCCCTGGCACTGTGAAGCAGAAGTACTAACCACTATGCCACCATATCTATTTCATTAATAATTCTACACTTGATAAAAAAATCAATGCTTCAGCCAATAAAACACATCTTTTATGTTGATTAACTCTCAATCTTAGCATTCCAATTGATTTTCAAATGCCCTCCTGTCTAATTAATCGGGACTTTACCACTAATTCCTGTGAGAAACTCCTCCTGATATCTGAGAGCTGGTTTACTACTTTTTCAAGTTAACTTTATATCTATAACCTCTGGTGCTGCCACCCTGAGTTAAAAGCACCGATACTTGCGTAAACTTTAGAGGAATGTACAACCTCAATATTCCCTCACAGATGTGTGAGCTGGGGTTAAGGGGTCCAGTCTAGGTCTGTGTATCAGCTGTGAGGGGGTCCTTTCAATACGCAGCCTTGCAGGTGACTCAAACCCAAATATATATCCTCATTGCACAACCCAAACAGAATGGCGAGGGCCAAAATACCACATCAGAAATTAAATACAGCTAAAGTGGGCTGACCCATCAAAAATTCACCACTGCCTCCCCCGCCCAACCTTTTTTTTTTAAACTGCAGTAAAGTGATAAGGATTTTAGTTTACAGCAGCCATCCCAGGCCCAAATGTCTACAGTATATTCGACAACTGATTAAATAATTGAATCTTCAAAGGGTTTCTAATGTTAACAAATTAAAACAAAATAATGATCTTCCTGATCTAAATTTTAATACTAGGAATGGGCTTTGTTCAGAAGGGCCCATTGGTTAATTGATACACCTCCTGATTATTGACAACACCCAACTACTAATCCCAACTGCTAATAATAATTATAATCTGGAGTCTGCCAATGGCACTGTGATATTCACCAACAAAGACTGGAATTACACTGGATTCTTTTCTCTGTATTTTTTTTTAAAAAGTTAAATGGACGAAATTTTGTGATGATCAGATGCAGCTTTCTGATGATATGGCACAATTCATATGGTCAATGGCACACAATTTTTAAAAAGTTGAGAAATTTACCATAAGCAGATATGCTGGAGTAGAAAGAAAAATCTGATCAAGTCCTGTTAGTGGGGTTGTATAACTGGAGCAAGGGTAGTTAGCAGCAATGAAAAAAAGAGAAGGATTTTTGGAGCAAGTCTTAACACACTTAAGAGTATAATTTTATTTGCAAAGGAACAATGCTGTTTCAACTGGTGTTGTTCAATTGTAGGCGTGTGTTATCTATACTGAGACACACGCTGTGTATCAACTGCCTGCTTCACAAGAGGTTAACGCAACAGTTTCACTCTCTCCTTCCCTATTGGAGCTGTTGGAGATCACAGCACACGCTGGAGTATAGAGGGCTGATTGATCACTGGGCTCTCGACTGCTACGTAATTGGCAAAATATGCTTCTTTATTTCGCTTTTTGCTGATGATTTACCTGCACCACTCATTTTAGAAAACAAAAAAGAACACTCCCTCCCCAGCAGCTGAACATCTGCAAATTCTTTACCCCCTCCCTCCTCCTCAAATGAGTTTTGTTAAGTAACTCTCTCCCCAGGTGTTCAGGGTTGCTGCCTCTCCAATTTTGGACCAGGTAATACAAATCAATTTGGCTAAAAAGAGAGACATGTTGCTGAAGCTTTCCATCATTCACTTATCAGGACAAACTCTAGAACACCAAATTTCAAACAGTCACAATTCCTACTACAGGAGGAGAGTGCTGCTGGCCGGCTGGCAAATCAACTTTGATTGGCCATGGAGAAAGCATTTACAGGGAAAAAAGAATCTAAACTGTCCTCTAGAAATTTGTTGAATTTTACTTCATACCCTGACAATTTAAAATAAAACAATTGGCACCTTTTTCCTCTTGACAATTTTTCTGAGCAAAACAAGCCACAGACTGAATTTTTTTGTTGGTTTAATCATTGCAACCTTAAAATGTGACTTACTATGCCAAAATTTCTAATTATTTTTTAAAAGTACAAAAACATATATGTTTAAAATCCAGGGGCATGTTCCCCCCCCAGCTCCACCCTCTTGTATTTTACATTACCATTCAGCCCTTCACAATCACCTCTGCATTTCTGAGTGGGAACACTTAATTCCTTCCTCACTCACTCCCCAACCTCCCTCTCCCGCAGTTTCCAGTTTGAACACACAGGTAAAATTACTTTGGGCCAAAAACGAGAGGCATTCCCCCAAAATGCCAACTAAAAGCACTGAGTGTGCCGATTAGATCAGTGATCAGTCAGTCCTGTAACATCCAGGAGGAAAAAAAAACAAACTGTAAATGTATTTAGATCCAGAACAGAATACTGTGAAATGCTGAGAATAGCAACATGTACTAATATCCAAAAGAAACACTGAGGTAGATTGTCCCAGAAAATTACATCGCACTACTTCCTTCTCCCCACTTCCTCATCAGCAACAATACATTTTCATACCCTAAACCTTTTTTTTGTTGTTTTTGTTTTGTGTAGACTGTAAATTGGGATTCTGTACAGTGATCTCTATAACATTAATAAAAATAAATAAAATATTAATTTTTTTGAATATAAGAAAATCTTCAAAATTACAAAAGTGTGTGAATTTTTTCTCTGGTTATTGTAGTGTGAAACAGCCACAAGGTGATAGAGTGAGGGGCTGTCTTGGTTTCTGCTAGGTATTTTTTTTAACGCTACACAGAAGGAGATCTAGGCACCTTAAGAGCAAACAACTTCACACTATATACAACAAAGCAAATTGTGTTAATAAGCTCATTATTCTCCCCCCATTCACTATTAACCATCAACAACCCCCACCCACCCAAAGGCAGTACAATTTATACATTTGAAAGACCACCCAGCCCTCCCCCGATCTCGAGTCATTTGTCCCTCCCCTCTCCTTTTCTCTAGCGTATCCCTCAGAGATTTACATATTTTAGTCTGGCCCAGAATAGTGAGGTAAGGGCAGCACTGTGGCACAGCGCCAGGAACCCCTTGTTTGATTCCAGCCCTGGGTGACTAATTGTGTGGACCATTCTCCCCACGTCTGTGTGGGTTTCCTCCCACTATCCAAATCTGTGCAGCTTAGATGGATTGGCCATGCTAAATTGCTCTTTAGTGTCCAAGGCTATATAAATTAGATAGATTCACCATAGTGTATGCGCAGGATTACTGGGATAGTGTAAGAGGGTGGGTCTGGATAAGAATCTCTCTCAGAGTCGGTGTAGACTCGATGGGCCAAAATGCCTCCTTCTGTACTGTAGGGATTTTATATTCTATGGAAGCTGCACACCAGCTTTGATTCAGTGGATATAATAACTCTCAACAGCTGCGGACACCATTCCAATCTCCCTTTGGTTTTTCAAGGGTTTGATTTGTTGAGTGGCAAGTTTCATTCAATGGTATAACAACCACCACTCACCATGCCCAAACGCCACCCTTCCCCACCTGACAGCGTGGTGAAAACAATTTTTCCACACTGTCCACTATCAATTGACAACTAGAGGTGGGCACTAGATGCCAGGCTTCACCAAGGATCCTTGCATCTACGAGCACACAGGTCATCAGTCTGGTCTAAAAGTGCCAGTTTCCTAGTGTCTGTCCCTACTACCCTATGCGCAAAATCCCCAACTGGTCCCTGGTCAATCCAAAAAACAGACCAGCTGGCTGGGTTACTTTTTAGCTTGAATAAGTAAGGCAGAGATGAGGAATGCAACATGTACTTCAAACAAGCTAAAAAGATAAGAAAAAGTGACCACAGCGGGGAGTAAAACATCCTTTGCAAATAGCCACAATTTCCCATTTTCCCTCCAACTTTTACAGCACTGGATCCCTTCCCTCAGTTACACTCAGAGCTTGTTGCCCACCTTCCTCAGTCCCAAGCAATTCTGACTATAATCTGTGGACTACTTTCACAATGACAGGAAGCAAGATATTAATACAGATTTTTTTCAGAGCAAAGAAAATTGCTACTGCAGATCGGGAAGGAAGGTGATTAAATCCTGTCAGATTATAGATTAAGAGGGCAAGACAGGCAGCAGTGTGCAGGAGTACAAACCTGGTGTCCTGGAACCAGTCTGCTCTCAGGGAACACAGGGTAAAGGCTGGTAGCATAGTGATTGCTTCACACTCCCTGCGTTGGGCTTGAACTGGAATCTGAGCACAGTCACAGAAAAACATTTATAATCCCTGCTTGGGTGTTCAGGGAAGACTGTGGAGTGTGGAGGTCTGGACGACATCAACTTTTTTTTTGCTCTTTATGATTCCTGGTGGAAAACCAGTATCCTGCAACTGGTGACAGATGCACTTGTAAATTAAGGAGAAGATAACGCAACAAAGACCAACGTTACTGACGCTCAAAATGTACAAAAAAACCCCATGGTGAAACAAACCCCATTTCAAACTGACAGAATCTGAAGTCCTGGGAAATGCAACCCTACACTCGACAAAAAAACAAAAGCTTAACCTGAACACACAGAGGAACCAAAAGTCTCAACCACTGACGTTCAGGTTTGAATGATCCAGTCAGACTTGCAAACGCTACGCAACCCAGTTGATCTGGAACAGGGCACAGAGTTATCAACAGCCCAAAGCAAGGCCATTCGGTCTGTCGAGTCAATGCATTGTGTAAGATGACAATTAACATTTCCTCTCTCACAAGACCCTCTCTCCCCACTCCCCACTATCCTAATCCCTGCATTCTCAGCTGGGCAAGGATACTAATCACACAATTCCCGGTTGTGAAAGGGTTCCCTGGACAGGCTCTGTGTCGAGCAAAAGCAAGAAAGTTATTTACAAAGACAGAGACATTGCCAGAATGCAACCACCACATATCTATCAGTGGAGTTTGGACACGAGGTAAAGCACAATACTGATACAAGAAGCATATGGCACTTCATCAGTCTTATTTACATTAAAAGCTTTCACCTTGCTTGTTATTCCACTTCCTGTTTTGCTTTCACGGTTGTGACTGCTTGTTTTGGAGGTCTTTGCATTAAATACAAGTACATGCTACAGTGATGTTCTGAGCCTCAGCTAGCTGCCCACTTGATGTTATTTTTAGCACACCTGAGCCCCACCTCTAACCTGTACAAGGGGGTCACTCAGCCCATCAAATCCATGCTGGTTTTCTGTACAGTAATCCAGGCAAGTCTCATCTCCATCCCACAAGTTCACTTTTCTCAGGAGCTCATCCAATCTTGTCCTGAAACCATTAACCCAACGCACATCTGCCACTGGTTATCAGGAACACAAGATTTCCCCCACCATCCACAGAGCACACAAGCCACGTGGTTTTCTGTTTCAGTCCCCCACCACCTCTACTTGATGGTAGCAGTAGGGCTGAGGGCAAGGTGAGGGAGGTGAGAGAAGAGAGATCTTGGATTGATGAGTACAGAAACACTCTTGTCTCCCAATACAGCCAGAGAGTTCAGGCAAAATAAAAAAAAAAATCAATTTTGGCGTGATGATTTTGGGCAAAATTGAGGCTTTTGTGTTTAAAAGTCTCTGACCCTACAACGTACTTAATTCAAAGCCACACATTTCCTCTGTTGGGCTATTAGACTACTAAAAAACAGAAGTTTTATAAGCTATGAGGTGATGTGCAATTTCAGCAAAGCCAATTACCAGTTAATTCTCCGGGGTTCAGATCTTAGATAGGCACAAACATCTGGGACTATGTTCATCCCTTTTCCACTGACGAAGGGACTAAAATGCCAACATCTCTCTCCCTCTCACAGAAGCAAGATCTTATTCACCTCTCCCTCTTTCCTTTGCTCTTCCTAGCTCCAACCAAACCCATGCCCAGAATAAACAGCCAGCCAAACAGCTGGCAAACGGTTATTCTGGAGCTAGAAATAATCTTATTCCGAATCTATCTGTGTTGGCGTCAGAAATATTAATTGTAAGATAACTTGATACTGACCCAACCCTTCCTTCAATTCTGATTCCAGCTTAGATTGTCACTTGGTGACTTCAGAATGAGTGACTAAAGGCAACCAAATTGGCTTTACATTGTCAATGAGGGATGTGCTGACTCTTACCACAATAGGGCACATCATCTCTCCCCACTGACCTGCTCACATCTTCAATCCTAAGAGAACCACAGTGTTCACTGGGACCCACAAAAACACCTGAAACATCACCAAAAGCAAGTTTAATTTCTCTTCCAGTTTTTTGCACCTTCTTATCCTTTACTTTCCCAACACATGGTTCGCCCACCCTAATCGAGACAGAATTAATCTCCTTTCATGCCCCCTCCCGCCCCCAACTTCCTCCTGTAGCCCCTTCAACATAGTTAGGCACCAAGATGTTCTTAAGACCAGATCGCTTGACATACCAGCCTCGCCATTGAGATCATCCACCGACTTTGTGGCATCTCAAAGGCTGCAAGCTCTAAAGCTTCCAAGGGGCCTGGGAAGAGCAGAATCTGAAACCCGGAGTTGTGTTCTTGTCAATATTTCATTCCCTGACACAATATCCCTTACAAGTCAGGGAAGGAAATAACTTCAGGTATGCTAGTCTGAACTTTACAAAAATAAATTGTGCCTCTAGGACTACTGATCCTCAGAAACACACTTCTGGTTATTGCAAAGCTGTTCTTGGTGAAGAGAAAATACAACAAACATCAATTATGTACAAAAAACATTAAAAGTACACAATCTGTCTCCTAAAACACACAGAAGAGAGACAGCAGCAGCTATTGGTCTGAGGAACTGTTATCCAACCATTGCATCTAAAATAACTTCTAGCTGTGATTTTCTTGTGTTTTTTTAGAAGTATACATCAGTGTCCGGGCATTTGGAATTTGAAAGAAGATTCGGGTTTACTTTGCTTTTTTTGTGTTCCGCGAGGTTTCCACTGTAATAAAGTTCACGTTTCAGGAAAATGAAATTGGACTTCTGTCATTTTGAATTGTAGGTGCCTTTTGTGTTTAACCTCAAGAAAAAAAATGTTTTTTTTTCTCCCCAAAAATTGGGCCTAAACCTCAGCCTCAAACACTCCACAGATCAAAGTTCAAAAGGTCGCCTGCTGGCTGATAACCACAGCTATATTGATAGCAGCCTTGGAAATGCTTCACTGATATGATTTTGTGTGTCTATGTACATGCGCGTGACTGTGTATGTGTACTGTTTACACTGTATTGTACGGGTGCACATGTATGTCTGCATGATGTAATATCTGTACATGCATGTAGGCACAGTATGTCCGTGTACATATTTCGACTGTCATAGAATGTATGTTTTCTTTCTTCACAGTTTGATTCATTGATAACGAGCCACTTGTTAGGGTTTTTTTTAGACAAAGACAAAGGTCCTTTCCTGGTGTAGCGAACTGTGGCAGCCATAATCGAGTCCTGAGATACTACGGGCCCAACAAATGAAAACCAGAAAGAAATGGGAGGTAGAAGAAATGTTACGAAGGGCTTGACCTTGGCAAGGACAATATTCGCCCATTCTTCTTCCCTCCGTTCATGTGTGTGTAGGGTATGTGTTCATCGTAGTTGCCTCTCAGGCCCATGGTGGGCCCATTGTCCCGGCTGTGACTGAGGGGGGTCTCTGTTTGTGAGTATGAGGAGGGGTCAAGCGGAATGCTCTCCATGTTCTCAAAATCCATGTCATATTCCTCTGTGTCGGGGGGCTTGTTATCTTCGCTGTAGTAGAAGGAGACATCTTGAAAGCTTGGGTGGAGGTCGTCCTTCAGCATCTCGATGATCTCCAAGAAAGTGGGTCTTGCTTTCGGATTGTACTGCCAACACATCTGCATCAGGGTGTGTCTGGAGTAACAGAAGGAGCACAGGAAACAGTTACTGGACCATGACAGATAAAGAAGGAACTAAAAACAAATTATTAGATACATAATTAGAATCATAGAAACCCTACAGTAAAGAAGGAAACCATATGGCCCATCGAGTCTGCACCAACAACAATCCCATCCCAGGCCCTACCTCCACAACCCAACACATTTATCTCACTATTCCCTCTAACCCACATGTCCAGGACACAAAGGGTCAATTTAGCATGGCCAATCAACCTAACCTGCACATCATTCGACTGTGAGAGGAAAAAGGAGCACCACGAGGAAATCCATGCAGACATGGGGAGAATGCGCAAACTCTATATAGACAGTGATCCGTGCCAGAAATTGAACCCCGGTCCCTGGAACTGTGAGACAGCTAACCATTGTGCCACCATTCAGGGCATGGAGATAAAAGTCTGCAATTATGAATCATAAAGTAGAATCCCTATAGTGCAAAAGGAGGCCTTTCAGTCCATCAAGCTATAACTCCATGTATTTACCCTGCTAATTCCCCTGACACTAAAGGGTAATTGTGCATGGCTAATCAACCCAACTTGCGTATCTTTGGACTTTGGAAGGAAACCAGAGCACCCGGAGGAAACCCACACAGATATGGGAAGAACATACAAATTCTACACAGACAGCGACTCGAGGCCAGAATTGAACCTGGGACCCTAGCGCTGTGAGGCAGCAGTGCTAACCACTGTGCCGCCCTATGACCGTGATAAATAAAATTGTAGAATTTTACAGAGCAATAGAGATCAATTATTTTGGCCTATTACTGTTTACATTGGCTCTTTGTTATAGTAATCCAACAGTGGCCCCAATTCCCTGCTCTCATCCCTGTGCATGGTTTAAGGTGAAGTTCTTCATTTCTAGCTCCATTGGTGGGACTTTCACCTCCAAGTCGGAAGGTTGAGAGTTCAGTACCAGGCAAGAACTACTCTGGAGACGCCTTCAGTGCAGTGGTGAGGCAATCCAGCATAGTCAGATGTGACATTTAAGCCGCAGCCTCCACCTGTTCTCTCAGGTGAATGTAAGACATTCCTCAATAATTTCTGAAGGAGCGCAGAGGATTTCTCCCTGGATGTTCTGCCTAATATGTATCTCTCGATCAACACCATTAAAAAAAAGGTCTCTAGATTTTCATGTTGAAGGGTCTCATGCTGCAGAAGTTTGTATGCAAAATGTTGCATTTCCTACATTACCACAGTGACTACACACTAAAGGTACTTCGTTGGTTGCAAAGCAGTTTAAGGGTCCTGGAAAGGAGGGTTTACAGGAAGGAGGCAAGGAGAAGGGCAAGAGTGTCAAACTTGAGGGAAGGTTTGTTTGTTGGGGGAGAAAAAGAGTGTGGAGGAAGAAAATTGCAGATTAGGGTTGCAAATTATTTGAATTGCGTGAAAAGCCCAGTCCTGGATGAGTGAAGCGCTGGGATATCCTAATCACAAATAACATCCTCAGTTTGATCTGCACAGTGAGATAAACTTATTCATCTCATCCAGGGCAATGCCAAGGCTGCCATAACTGGCATTACTACTGTAGTGAGTGGGACCTCAAACAATGATGAGAGGAGTACAGGAAAGAGCTAGAGAATCTGGAACTAGTGCGGTGACAATAATCTCTCCCTCAATGTTAACAAAACAAAGGAGGTAGTAACTGACTTCAGGAAGTATAGTGAAGGACATGCCTCTGTCTACATCAACAGGGGGAAAGTGGAAACAGTCAAAAGCTTCAAGCTTCTAGGTATCCAGATCACCAACAACTGTTCCTGGTCCTCCCATGCTGACACTACAGTTAAGAAAGCCCACCAACACATCTACTTTCTCAGGAGGCTAAGGAAATTTGGCATGTCAGCTATGACTCTCACTAACTTTTACATGTTTTCACAACAGAAAACATCCTTTCTGGTTGTATCACAGCTTGGTATGGCTCCTGCTCTCCTCAAGACTGCAAAAAATTACAAAGTGTCTTGAACATAGCCTAGTCCATCAGGCAAACAAACCTCCTGTTCATTGACTCTGTCTACACTTCCCACTATCTCGGAAAAGCAACATGTAGTCAAGGACTAAACACATTCTGGACATTCTCTCTACCACCTTCTTCCGTTGGGAGAAAGATACAAAAGTCTGAGGATTTGTAACAACTGACTCAAGAACAGCTTCTTCCCTGCTGCCAACAGGCCTTTAAACTGATCATTCTCTGCACCCTAGCTATGACAATAACACTGTATTCTGCACTCTCATTTCCTTCTCAATGAACGGTATTCTTTGTCTGTATAGTTCGCAAGAAACAATACTTTTCACTGTATACTAATACGTGACAACAATAAATCGAATCAAAAATCATTACTAGTACAGTAAGTCAGCAGTCAATACTGGCAGGAGAAGACTGGTAGGAGAAAGTTGGTGAGGGGAAAATAAAAGCCAAATGAATCATACTTACAATCTATCCGCGCAGTTCTCTGGCCGATCCAAAAAGCCTCCATCCATAACAAACTTTAGAACTTGTTCATTTGACAGTCCCTGATATGGTTGTTCTGCCAGAGTGCTAACTTCCCAAAGCACAACTCCAAAAGACCTGACAGTGGAACAAAAACAGAGTTTAAAAATATCAAAATAAGACAAAAAAAAAACCCTTCTAAGCTCCATGCTCTTTTCATCAGATATTGTAGGAGGCCATTCAGCCCACTGTACTTTGGACTGTTCTTTAAAAGTTCCCATGGAAACAGATTCTTTCAATCTTTCTGGTAGTGTGTTCCAAATCTCAACAAACCTGAATGTGAGAAGATTCCTTTGCAATCCCCTTCTGATCTTTTGCTAATTATTTTAAATCTTCAATTCTAGTCCTGCTCCACTTGTCGGAGGAAACAGTTTCTCCCTCTTGTCTATCGGAACACTCTGTTCATAATTTTGAATAACCTTATGAGGTTTCCCTTTAATCTTCGCTCATTAATCGGTTTCTCCAATTCCTCCACATCCTTGGTATCACCCTGGCAAACCTCGTCCATACTCTGTACCTTATAGTTTATGTTCGCTCTCCAGGTGAGTCCTAACCAATGATTTATGAAAGTTTATCATGATTGCCATAATGACTAGTAATGAACTTCAAAGGGTTTACTTTTTTTAGTATGTGGAGTTAAAAGCAGTGGATGAAATTAGAATGTAGATCAGCCATTATCTCACTAATTTGTCAGATCACAGAATCCTATAGTGCAGAAGGAGACCATTCGGCCCATTGAGTCTGCACCAACAACAATCCCACTGATACCCTATCCCCATAATCCCATATTTTTCACTATGCTAATCCCTGACACCAACGGGAAAATTAGCACAATCAACTTAAATTGCACATCTTTGGAATGTGGGAAGAAATCCAGAGGAAATTCACGCAGACATAGGGAGAATGTGCAAACTCCACACAGAAAGTGACCTGAGGCCTGAATCGAACCCAGATCTCTGGTGCTATGAGGCAGCAGTGCTAACGAAATGGTGGAATGGGTTCAAGAGGCTGAATGGCCAACACCAAATCACATGTAGCCCCTTCCGCTGTTTCAGAAAAACTGATTTAAGTATTCTTTTGTGAAACTACAGTTTAAGAGACCTCTTTATGTGCAAACTGTCCATCGTGTCTGCACAAAGCACAAGTTAATATACTTCAACGCAATTCACTGTCCAAGAAGTGAGACATTAAATAAGACGCTGCGTAATCGTAAGCTTTATGCTCTACCTTGAGAAAGGAGAGTCATGTTTCAATTCAGATTGTGTGTCGTGGCCCAAGGTAAACTGTACCCTGTGAAGATTTGGGGAAAATCAAGAGTTTCTAGGTCATAGTACAGGCATGTTGCATATAGCAGCAAAACTAACTTACCAAACATCAGAGTATGTAGTAAACACTCCGTCCTTCAAGGACTCTGGAGCCATCCATCGCACAGGCAGCAATCCCTTCCCACCCTTACGATAGTAATCAGTCTCATAGATGTCTCTGGTCATTCCAAAGTCTATTTAGATAAAATAAATGCATCACAATTCACATCACATTGAAGGGACCAGCTCCACTACGAGATTTTCTGCAAATGCCAACTAGATTGCAAGTTAAATAGAGAATATTCATCCCACTCTCTCTGTCTCCTCAGCAAGAATATGGAACCTACTTTCTCCTTTCATGTCATCTAGCTGACCCTCGAATGGATCTGAGATTCTGTCTTGCTCAGTCATACTCAGACCAACACACATTCCCCCAATTGCTGATTTTATCTAATTACCTCTCCTAGGTGCCTGGCTTATTTCATTTGCCTCAAAGCCAGTTTTAGTTTTTTAGTAAACAACCCACATTTTGCTTCTCTTATCAGGCAGCCAGTGATATTAAAGCATCGGTTCTTCAGTTCCTCCCCATTCTGTAAACCTACATTGTGTCAACAACAGCTTCCAAAACCCGCAACCACCTATAAGGACAAAGGGCAGCAGATACAGGGGAACACCAGCACCTGCAAGTTGCCTTCCAAGCCACACTGCATCCTCATTTGAACCATGTTCCTTCACTGCCAATGGAAGTTGCTTCCTAACAATAGTGGACTGCGTCAGTTCAAAAAAGTCAGCTCCTTACCACTTTTGCAAAGGCATTAGGGGCGGGTAATAAATGCTGGCCAAGCCAATGACACCCACATTGAATCATAGAATAGAATCCTTACAGTGCAGAAGGAGGCTATTCGACCCATCAAGTCTGCACTGACCATGATCCTATCCAGACCCTATACTCATAACCCTACATATTTACCTGCTAATTCCCCTGACATTAGGATCAATTTAGCATGGCCAATCAACCCACACACATCTTTGGACTGTGAGAGGAAACTCACCAAGGCATGAGAAGAATGCGCAAACTCCACACAGACAGTGATCCGAGGCCGGAATTGAACCTATGTCCCTGATATCGTAGACAGCAGTGCTAATCACTGTGCCACCCATGAACATATCCCATGAACAATTTTTAAAAAGTCTTCCACCAATTCCTACCTCCAATTTTCACTGTATAATCCTCTCCCACCATGCAGTTACGAGCTGCCAGGTCTCTGTGGACAAATTTCTTAGCGTTCAGGTAAGCCATTCCGTCCGAAATCTCAGCTGCTGTCCTAATCATCTCCTTCAGGGTAGGTGGTGGACGTCCTGGGTTATTCTGACAGGGCAACAAAATGAAAAAAGCTCAACAGTTTAATTCACTCGCTTACGGATGAAATAGATCACTAAAGCTTCAAAAGCTTTGTTGATAAGGATTTTAAAAAGATCTGAACAAGGACCTTTTATTGAACCAACTTAAGGGCACCTAGTTATTGCATATACTTGCATAAAAGTTTTCTATGGCACTATGTTGAGGTTCAAAGTGGTCTTACTCATCAGTCAGTGTGATGGAAGATTGTGAACTCATCTGTCCAGGCTCAGTCTCACCATGCCATGGATGCTCTCTCCTACTCATTTGCACCATCTTTTTTTCCACCTAATGCTCCTCATTTCACTCCTCTTTCTCCTATATCCTTCCTGTCACTCCCTCCAATCAATCCCCACTCTCCACCCCCTTACTATTTTGCATAGATCCCCACCCTTGGGCTTGAGTGGCAGTCGTGACTGATTTGGTAGCACTTTTGCACATGGATTGCAAGGTTCCTGATTCAAGTTCCACTCCAGAGCTTCAGCACAAAGAAATTAATGCTGTGATTCCAATGGAGTAACCGAAGGAGCAGTGCACTGTCGGGGTGTCTCTCACCAGCTCCCTCATATTATTCTCTCCTTTCCTCTCAATCACTTCCTCACTTAATTCTCAACTGCCCTTTCACCTGCTCCTTCACATCGCTCCTTATCTCCTTCATATCATTCTCTGTTCCCCTCTGCTGTTTGAGTGTCAATTTCCTCTCTCCAATTCTTCATTCTGTGTACAAGTGGAGGCATTGCAACTGGACAATCAAAAGCCCTGCTCTCTGGACTACCATACATAGAGTCAAAGAGATATACAGCATAGAAACGGGTCCTTTGGCCCAATGTGTCCATGCTGACCAGGTTCCCTACACTGAACTAGTCCCACTTGCCTGCATTTGGCCTGTATCCCTCTAAGTCTTTCCCAAGTGTCTTTTAATGTTGTAAGTGTACCCACCTCTACTACCTCCTCTGGCAGCTCATTCTATACACGCACCACCTCTGCGTGAAAAAGTTGCCCTTCAGAATCCTTTTAAACCTTTTCCCTCTTACCTTAAATCTATGTGCTCTAGTTTTGGACTCTGGGGGAAAAGACCTGGACTATTCACCTTATTTATGACCCTCATGATCTTATAAGCTTCTATAAGGTCATCCCTCATCCTCCTATGCTCCAAGGAAGAAAGTCCAGGTCTATTCAGCCTTCCAGTCTTAACATCCTTATAAAGCTTTTTTGCACCCTTTCCAGTTTAATAACATCCTTCCTATAGCAGGGTGACCAGAATTGAATGCAGTCCTCCAAATATGGCTTTACCAATGTCTGGTACAGTTGTAGCATAACATGCCAACTGCTGTACTCAATGCTCTGACCGATGAAGGCAAGTATGCCAAATGCCTTCACTACCCTCTCCAGTTATAACACCACTTCCAAGGAACTATGTATCTGCACTCCTGGGTTTCTCTGTTTGACACCACTCCCCAGGGCCCTGTCATTAAATGTGTAAGTCCTGCTCTGGTTTGTCTTACCAAAATGCAACACATTCACATGTATCTGAATTAAACTCCATTTACCATTCCTTGTCCCATTGGCCCAGTTGATCAAGATCCTGTTGTAGTCTTAGAAAACGTTCACTGTCCACTACACCACCAATTTTGGTGTCATCAAACTTATTAACCATGCCTCACCTAAATTGTTTCTACAAGTGACAAGCAACAGTGGACCCAGGACCAATCCCTGAGACACACTGCTGGTCACAGGTCCCTAGGCCTCTGAAAAACAATCCTCTACCACTACCCTCCTTCACAGACTGGCAAACCAATTTTGAATCCAATTGGCTAGTTCAACCCGTGATCCAACCTTACCGACCAGTCTACCATGTGGTCTGAATAAAGTCCACGTAGACAACATCTATTGCAGTCATCTCTTTTTTTGGTCACCTCTTCCAAAAACTCTTGCAAATTTGTAAGTCATGATTTTGCACACAGAAAGCCTTGCTGGCTATCCCTAATTAATCCTTTCCAAAAGCCTGTAGACTCTGCCTCTCTGAATCCCCTCTAACAACTTACCCACCACTGATGTTAGGCTCACACGTCTGTAATTCTTTGGTTTTACCCTGTCGCCTTTCTTAAATAAAAGCATAACATTTGCCTTCCTTCAATCTTCTGGCATCTCACTCCTGACTATCAGTGATACAAATATCTCTGCTGGGTCCCCACATTTTTTTCCCTAGTTTCCCATAATGTCCTGGGATACACATGATCAGGTCCCAGGGATTTATCTACCTTTATGCATTTTAAGACCTCCAGCATCTCCTCTTCTGTAATGTGGATGCTTTACAAGAATCACTATTTACTTCTCTGAATTCCCAAGCTTCCACGTCTTTCTCCACAGTAAATACTGATAAGAAATATTCATTTAGGATCTCACCCATTTCCTGTAGTTGCACACATACACAATCTCATTGCCTACGTATGCCCCATTATTCTCTCTCTCATCACTCTTTTGTCCTTAATATACTTGTATAATCTCTTTGGATTCTCCTTTACCTTATCTGCCAAAGCTATCTCATGTCCCCTTCTTGCCCTCCTGATTCAGTGTACACCACCTATATTCCTCAAGAGATTCACTTAACTCCAGCTGCCTATATCTGATATATTCTTTTTATTGACTGGAGCCTCAATATCTCTAGTCATCCAGTTGGCATCACAAATCCTTTTTTATCTCCAGGTCATATTTATGACATATCACGCTCAAGTACATGCAATGGTTTAATACCCGATGCATTCTTATTCAGGAGATTTTGGTCCCTGGGCAATGCACCATTTCAACAACTGCATTACGTACAGATTGATCACCACTCTACCAAAAGGATGTGGAGCTTTGGAGAGAGTGCAAAGAAGGTTCATCAGGATGTTACCTGGTCTCAAAGATGTTGGCTACGAGGAGAGGTTGAATAAACTAGAATTGTTTTCACTAGAAAGACGGAGGCTAAGGGGAGATCTGATAGAGATCTACAAAATTATGAGGGGGATAGACAGGGTAGATAGTCAGATAGTTTTTCTCAGGGTAGAATTACAAGGGGGCACAGGTTCAATATGAGAGGGGTAAGTTTAAGGGAGATGTGTGGGGAAGATTTTCACACACAGAGCGGTGGGTACCTGGAACACGCTGCCAGAGGTGGTGGTGGAAGCAGGCACATCAGCAACATTTAAGAGGCATCTGGATGGGTACATGAATAGTGAGGGAATACAGGGATATGGACTCAGTAAGTGCAAAAGGTTTTTTTTTATTTAATTTTGATTGGTACAGGCTTTGAAGGATGAAGGGCCTGTTCCTGTGCAGTAATTTTCTTTATTATTGAGTCATAATCATGGAGGTTTACATGTCCATGCCACCTAGTTTTTGCCACTAAGCTAGTCCCAATTGCCTGCATTTTTGTAAAACTGAAATACTGTAAAAGTTAAATTGCCAGATTATACAGAACATTATAAACTTTATATTAATGAGCGTGCAATGCCATCAGATAAAAACATGTAGTTACGTGCTGGTGAGTTCCAATATCACTGGGCAGTGACACAGTCCTGTCTTCACACGGTTAACATACTTCAAAACAGCCTTGTACCAGGAGAAAGCCCAAACAATTGCCTCAGGTCAGGCAATGACTTATCTGCATTTCTCTGGACATTAAATATTTTTTTTAAAAAGTGGAGGGTATGTAACTGGGAGATTACCTCAGCTTCTGGCCGTAATGATCTCAGATAGCTCTTCAGGTCCCCGTGAGTCATCAGCTCCATGACAACGAGAGTCGGTTGCCCCTTTGATACAACACCAAGTAAACGCACCTGCAAAGACCAACACAAGTTTCAGCACAACTCATACGCGACAAGAAAAATGCTCAATAACAGCTCCATGCAGCATGGACTCCAAGAGACAGCAATAACCCCATCCGTAATAGAAACTCCAAAATGGGGGGAAAAGAGGGAAGCGATTCACGTTATTCTCCAGAAGGACAGAACTGAAGCCAGTCCAAAGATGTGCAGGACTGTCTTTACAGGTTAGGTTAATTGGCCATGCTAAACTGCCCCTTAGTGCCCCGGGTTGTGTAGGTCAGAAAGATTAGCTGGTAATAAATGGGGGTAGGTCCTGGGTGGAATTGTGGCCGGTGCAGATTCGATGGACTGAATGGCCTCTTTCTGCACTGTAGGGTTTCTTTGATTTCTAATCTTTACATACTTCTACATGCATTTATTTGCAGAGCTACACATTACAAGTATGCATCTCCTAACTCAACACAACTTCACTCTGTTGTTGTTGTCTGATTAGGCATCTGTGAAATGCTTCCACACAGGATATAGATGAGAATCTAAAAAATGCACTTATATGCCCGTGTATACATGACAGGGTGAGCGGACGACAGAGGGATGGGGCATCAGAGGATAAAAGATTAGGTTGATTGTCCATGCTAAATTATCTCTTAGTGTCAGGGGGATGAGCAGAGTAAGATTGTGGGGTTAGGGTTATAGGGTCTGTGTGGGACTGTTGCCAATGCAGGCTCAGTTGGCTGAAAGGCTTCCTTCTCCACTGTAGGGATTCCAATGATTAGCCACAGGTATACATTAATAAACACTAGAGAGAACATAAAGCTCATACCACATGGTGACAGCTGAACGCCTTCATCACTGATGCTTCATTCAGGAACTCTATGCGTTCTCGCAGACTGGCTGACTCGTTCACAGTTTTCACTGCCACACGAGTTTCTGGGCAGCCCTTCACAATATCCTTTGCAATCCCTTCGTAGACCATGCCAAACGAACCTTGTCCCAGCTCTCTCAGAAGCTCTATCTTTTCACGTGAAACTTCCCACTCATCTGGAACATAGACTGGAGGAATAACGTACAAATATTTAGTGGCACCACACTCAGCAAACATACGCAATAAAGACAGCCTTTATTGAGAGAATGCTGGAAGTCGCTAATATATCCTAACTAGATTTTTTGAAGATAAGAAAAATCAGAATGAGAATTAACCTAATTGAAACTAAGCTTTGCTCAGAAGCAAGTTCTTAATGCACATTCATTGATTTTTCGAGAACAGAGCCACCTAACGATTGCACCTTTATGAAGGTAAAACCTTCTAAGACACTCAATAGGAATGTTACAGGACAATATTTGACATCAAGCCAGATCAGGAGAGTATATCAGCAACAGGCTGGTTATGGAGGTTGGTTTTAAGGTGCATCTTAAGAACAAAGACAATTACAGGGGGAGGGGGGAGGGGGGAGGGGGAGAGGGGAGAGAGGGGAGAGGGGAGGGGGGAAGGAGAAAGGAGGAGGAACTGAGAGAATTCAGAAACTTACCATCGCTGGCACTGATGTACTCTGGATTTGAAGATGTGTAAAATATTCCGGTGGGTCCTTCGGTTCGTCTGAAAGCAAGAAATGCTCAATAAAACATCTGCAGGACTTCCCAATGAACAGAACACATTTAGAATTGATTGACTATTCAACTCTCTCATCACTTTATCATTTGATTCACTTTATTATCTCAACATTTTAGTTTCTATTCAGCCCCCAAAATAATGAGAAGCAAATTTCAACAATGATCTTTTAAAAATAGGGCTAGTAAACAATATTTAGCAGCACAAGGATAAGTTGATTATAAAAGGCCCGCCTGTAATTGTGATGAAAGGTCACAGATCTGAAATATTAACTGTTTCTCTCTCCACAGACGCTGCCAGATTTTGAGTATTTTTTTACTATTCACCCAAGGGATGTGCATGTCACTGGCTGGGCCACAATGTATTGTCCTTGAGATGGTGGTGGTGAGCTGCCTTCTTGAACTACTGCAGTCCATGTACTGCAGGTACACAGGGCTGTCAGGGAAGGAATTCCAGAATTCAGACCCAGCAATACTGAAGGAACGACAATATATTTCCAAGGGGCCCCGCTTGGGTCATTGTCTGCGTGGGTTTCCTCCAGACGCTACGGTTTCCTCCTACTGTCTAGAAGATGTGCTGGTTATGTGTATTGGCCATGCTAATTCTTCCTCAATGTACTCAAACAGGCATTGGAGTGTGGCAACTAAGGGATTTTCACAGTAACTTCAATGCAGTGTTAATGTAAGCCCATTCATGACTAATAAATAAACTAAGTTAGGAAGGCGTGTGACTTGGAGGGGAACTTTCAGGTGGTGGTGTTCTCATTCAGGTGTTTTCTGCTCTGCCCTTCTGGCTGTGGGTTTGGAAGGTGCTCTCTAAGAAGCTTTCAAACATTTTCTGTTTTTATTGCTAAAGTTGCTATTCCACCAGACTGACTCCCTCACTCTATCTTGACCCCCTCTGCCTGAAAGAAAAGTTAACCATCTCTTTCTCAAGTTTTATGATCACTACCCAGTCTTCCTGGCTAATTTGTTCCAGTAAGATGTCTCACAACATCAGGTTAAAGTCCAACAGGTTTATTTGGTAGCAAAAGCCACTAGCTTTCAAAGCACTCGCTGCTCCTTCGTCAGGTGAGTGAGAGTTCTCTTCACAAACAGAGCATATAAAAACACAAATTCAATTTACAAAATAATGGTTGGAACTTGAGTCTTTACAGGTAATCAAGTCTCAGAGGTACATAAAATGTGAGTGGAGAGAACAGGTTAAAGAGATGTGTATTGTCTCCAGACAGGACACTTAGTGAGATTTTGCAAGCCCAGGCAAGTCATGGGGGGTTACAGATAGTGTGACATGAACCCAAGGTCACATTCGTCAAACTGTGAAGTAGTAGCCTCTTGGGAGGACATCACAGCAGGAAATTGACTAAAGAAACGCACTGTATAATTGGTAGCAATGTTTGTTGCGTTACTGATGGTAGAAGCACATTGTGTAATTCTGGTGATGAAATTGCACTCTCTGGTCATAATAACCTGCATGAAGTTGCAGCTTTGGGAACTGAATCTTGCACAAAAAAGAATGCTCAGGGCATAAGGTTTGCATTTCACCCATCGTACCTGAGCTGGCATTCTGAAAGAGTAAATCCATCACTGCCTTTCCCTGCTGTAAATTCTCCGTCTTCCGATAACTATCCAATTCCCATTTCAAAACCATGATTAAATCCTGCCTCCAACACATCCTGGGGCAGTGCATTCCTGATCCCAAGTGCTCTTTATGCCAAAAAGAAATCCTCATGTCGCCTTTGCTTCTTTTGCCAATCATTTTCGAACATACACAGCACAGTGGCACAGTAGTTAGCATTGTTGCCTCACAGCGCCAGGGACCCAGATTCAATTCCAGCTTTGGGTTACTATCTGTGCGAGATTTGCACATTCTCCCCATATCTGTGTGGGTTTCCTTCAGCTGCTCTGGGTTCCTCCCACAGTCCAAAGATGTGTAGATGACCAAGTTAAATTGCCCCTTAATGTCCCAAGATTTATAGGTTGGAGTAGAGGTAAATACGTGGAGTTGCTGGTATAGGGGCAGGGAAAGAATCTGGGTAAAACACTCTGTTAAAGAGTCGGTGCAGACTCGGTGGGCCAAACAGCCTCCTTTTGCACTGTATGGATTTTATGATAACAAAAGTTCTTAAGTTAAAAATCTTCAGCAGAAACCAAGCTTTTTTTTGGCTAAAACCCTTAACACTAAAATTTAAAGTTTAATTCTAAGAAGTGTATGATTAATGCACATTTTTGGTCAGTGATGAATAGTTATTGTCAATCCCATAACACAAAAGGGCTAGTTCAGCTTGACTCTGTCAGTCTGATGCCGGGGTATGCCTGAAACTTTAGTGAATTTACTCCGCTCAGTTTGATGCACAGTTTCTGAATTCGCTGCAATGGATGTTGTCAAAGTTCATCTCCAGTAGCTCCATAATAAAGAACTCTGCGCTCTTCCCAGCAGCACACAATGAGATAAACATCTACTGTTGCTGGAAGGCCAGCGACTCAGTGAAAGATGGTCTTTTGGCTATTCAAAACTTATTTGTTTTCCAATGCAGCTAAGGTGCTGGTGACAATTTGCACATTTCGAGGCCCAGGTGCTTGAGGGAAGCAGTGAAGCTTGTGGCAGCCACCACAAGAGGTGCAATGGGAACAGGGCAATGCCAAAGATCCTCCAACCCAGACCAGACTGAGGGGGTGAGGAAACCATGTACAACTCTTCAGGATGCATTTTTGAACGTAATGAATTTCATTTTATTAATTTACAGGATGAGAGTGTTATATGAAAGCTAGTCTCAGGTGTGGTGACCATGACAACTATTGGGGAGGCAATGGTCTAGTGGTATTATCACTTGACTAATAATCCAGAAACTGAGCTACTGTTCTGTCTTTCTATATAGTAAGCAAGCTACAGTTTTGATTTGCACTTTCTGTAAATGTCAACTTCTAACAGTCACGTAATGTACTTTTGTTTAGAGAAATAAAGTTCTGCTCTCACTCCTCTGGAGCAAAGTCTATATTCAAGCTGATATTGTGCAGCAGTGCAATGTTGATTCAAAGCACCTTGCTAGGTCTCCTTGGTACTGACATATTCCAGAAACCAGCTTCCGACCTTGTAACGACCCAGTCATACATCTGAACGTTTAATCAGCTGGGACTTAGGGCAAAGGTGCAAGGAATGTGGGCCACAATAAAAATCTTAATACTGGGAAAACTACATTCTAAATTGTCCTTACCTCTTCTTCACTACCATGAAGGCGGTTGGGACCAGGATGACAAGCAGACCAATGAAGATTACTGGCCCAATTATTTTGTAGTAGTCACTGTCATGGTCTGTGGATAAACACAAGAGAAAAGAAAAATATTTAGTGGGTCAGAACTTGATTTAGATCATAGAATCCTACCCTACCGGAGGCAGCAATCCATTGAGTCTGCATAATCCCACAATCCCAGCCAGGCCCCATTCCCATAACCCCATATATTTAAAAATCCCCCTGACACTATGGGGCAACTTATCATGGCCAATCCATCTAACCTGCACATCTTTGGGCTGTGGAAGAAAATCGGAGCATCTGAAGGAAACCCATAAAGGCATGGAGAGAATGTGTAACCTCTATGCATGCAGTTACCCGAGGCCAGAATTGAACACGGGTCCCTGGTGTTGTGAGGCAGTAGCGTTAACCATAGTGACACCCTACCACCTCATTTGGTAAAATCTACTGCATCATCTTGCTAGGCAAGATGAGAACAAGAATTTTTCTGTTGTAGACGTGAGTTCCATTCACTGAATTAATAGGGCCAGCTTTAGGAGAGAGAACACAGGAAGCTGGTCCATTGTACTAAGCATATACCCGATTCAGATTACCAGGGATTCCTGATTATAGCTGTCAGGAAAGATTGTTTTCTCTAAAGAAGGTTAAAAGATGACGTGATAGAGGATCCCCACCTCACCCCACCCGGGTTTTTAATAAATCTAAATTCAAATTCCAACTGAATCCAATTTAAGATCCCCACAACAGAGACAAATAAGATCCAAGCTGACAGGATGAGGCACTGTCCTCCCATCCTGGACTTCATCCAATGCTTCATCTTAGCTAAAGGGCCGAAATGGCTTTGAAAAATTGAATCAGGTGGCGCGTCTGTTGAACGTCATTGGCCACCTGATCATTGATTCTCCTTAGCCTGGGGAATCAACCCATCTGGTCACTGACTCACCCCTAGCCTGGGAGATCTAGGCTCAATCAAACACAAGCCAAGCTGACAGGATGAGGCATTGCACCTCCTGTCAGAATGTGATCAATGACAACCTTGTATTGGATGTAATGTGCCCAATGGTAATGAGCTGTAAGTGTCAGCTGACCCAATAAACCATGGAACCAATTACAGAATGATATGATGTCAGCTGACCAGCTGAATCAATATAAATAAGAACATGTTGGGAATTGTGAAGAGCTTGGATTGGCTCACAGCGAGGTCTGAGGTTTGGAATAATTAAGTTTCTTCATTAAACCCTTTCTTTGATTTGTAAATTGGAGTAAGTTTTGTCATATTTTTATTGTCTGCATTTGAAGAGTTCCTTCTGAAGAAACATCCCCACTCGGGCTTGATCTAAAGATTCATCTGAGCCAAAACGCCAAGATAACTTTGAAAAATTGCATCAGGTAAAGCCTGAGTTTAATTCATTGGCTACCCTGATCCTTTATTCTACCCTAGCCTGGGCAAACCAACATTGCAGGCATCACTATACCTGCAGTGCAAAGGGCCAGCCTTGCCCTCAGCCTGATCATGGTTTCACCCATGCAAGGTAAGCTCAGTCTGAAAAACTTCCTGAGCAAACATTTAAACTCCGATTGACAAGTGAACTGAGGCTTCCACCAATCAGACACAGCAGCTTTAAAGTGACACATGCTGACTGGAGCAGAGGCAAGTATTATATATCACACAGTATGTGTGTCTTGACCCGTGTTTCTAAAGCAGCACAGCCCTTCAATCTCTTCAGGCTGAGGGGCACAAGTCCAGTGTGAACTAACCGTGAGTATTAACAGCTTCGTAAACTTAGCCAGAATCCATCAGATCCACTTCTCGACCCCTCAGTGAGTAATCAAGATGTTGCTACACTGGCACAGGGAACATAGTAAAAGCATTTCAATCCATTGACCCAGCATAAAGGGTAAAGGGTGCTGGCATGACTGCAATGCAAAGCATCTTCAGAAGGTCATTCTATTCACCTTAGAATCCTTACAGTGCAGAAGGAGGTCATTCGGCCCACTGAGTCTGCACCGACCACAATCCCACCCAGACTTTATCTCCTTGACTCTATGCATTTACCCTAGCTAGTTCCCCTGACACAAAGGAGCAATTTAGCAAGGCCAATCCACCTATCCACACATCTTTGGGGTGTGGGAGGAGACCGGAACACCCAGAGGAAACCCACACAACACAGGGAGAACATGCAAACTCTACACAGACAGTGACTCAAGCCCCATAATCAAACTTGGGTCATTAGCACTATGAGGCACCAATGCGAGCCACTGTGCCTTACCACAAACAATGCTATAGAAAATCTGCTGGTATGTAATTTAAAATAGGGGTAATGGGGTGGGGGGAGCCCGATATATCATCTTGGGTGCTTCTGATCAGGAACTTGAAATCTACAAGCAATCTGACATCAGCAATCAACTGTTAATATACAGCTCAGTTTACCATTGCTACCAGAATGAAGGTATTACAGGAAAACACTTTTCTCAAGAAAAGGATGACCTGATAGAGTCTTTAAGGCTATAAAAAGGTTCCAGAGAGTGTACATGGAGATGTTTCCACTTGAGGAGGAAGCTGAAACTAGTGGCCATCAACATACAATCAGTATTTAGTCAGGATTTCCTAAGGAAGTATTTCAGCAGAATCAGGATCATCTACTCAATTCCGCTCCAGACCCTGGATCAACCAGAATGAACATATAATGGGCCTGTAATTTATTTTCTTATGCAAGTTTTGATGTCCATCAGTTACAAATTTAAAGTTACCTTCACTGGCTCAATGTTCTTAACAGCTATTCAATAAACATAACCATTATTCCCAATAACATTTTGCCTCCTAGCAATATAGATGGTATATTAGCTACAACTCTCAGCACTTTTTACAGGTGCACCATAGAAAGCATTCTTTCTGGTTGTTTCACAGCTTGGTATGGCTCCTGCTCTACTCAAGACTGCAAGGAACTACAGAGAGTCATGAACGAAGCCCAGTTCATCATCTGAATCAGCCTCCCATCTACTGACTCCATCTACACTTCCACTGCCTCAGAAAAGTGGCCAGCATAATTAAAGACCCCATGCACCCCGGACCTTCTCTCTTCTTCCGTTGGAAAAAAGATACAAAAGTCTGAGGACACATATCAACTGACTCAAGAACAACTTCTTCCCCGCTGCCATCAGAGTTTTGAATGGACTTACCTTGCATTAATTCTACACCCTGGCTAGCTACCTTCTGCACACTCTTTTCTTTCCTTCTCTACGTGCGATATGCGTTGTATATCACAAGAAACAATAGTTTTCACTGTATACTAATATAATAATAAATGAAATCAAAGACATTTATGCCAGAATAATGAACAAGTTCAGGAACAAGGGAGATGCTGCCCCATGGATTTCACTGGGAACCCTGAGGAGTTATTAGGAAGACTTGGATCACATTATCACAGCACTGCAAATTGGAGATCGAACCAGGATTAAAGACAGAGCCACTTGCTTCCCAGAGGAAACTTACTAGTGTTTGAATCTTGGATGCAGAAGGAGATGGGCTCAGTCCACGAGCCATTTCCAGCCAGTGAGGTGGCTCGTACTTTCACAGTGTAGTTCCCAGGATGGTGCACTTTCAGTTTGCAGCCTTGCTCGTTGAGGTACCTTTTGCGAGACACACACTGTTGCATCTCCTGCATTAAAGACCAAAGCAAACTATACTGAACGTCAGTTCTCATAGATGTAAGAAACAAGTGTTTTCACTTTTGGCGTAATAAAAGCATATCAGTAACCAGCAGCAATACATGATCTGCATTTAATAGCAACATAAAAATATATAACAGCTCCAAATGGTGCACACAGCAGGAAGTTTAATTGATAATAATCTGTACATTATAAAATTATACATTAACCCAATTCCTGTTCAATTTCCTGCTATCACCAGTTTTGGTTATACTTTTATGTCAATATTTGACTGCGAAATGTTGGCCCAGTGGTTAGCATTGCTGTCTCACAGCACCAGGGACCCGGGTTCGATTCCCAGCCTGGGTCACTGTCTGTGTGGAATTTGCAAATTCTCCCCATGTCTGCAAGGGTTTCCTCCTGATGCTCTGGTTTTCTCTCACAGTCCAAAAGACATGCTGATTAAATGCACTGGCCATAACAAATTCTCCCTCAGTGCACACAAACAGATACCAGAGTGTGTGGCAACTAGATTTTCACAGTAACTTCACTGCAGTGTTAATGTAAGCCTTACTTGTGGCAACAATAAATAAACTTAAATGCAAGAATTAAAAACACAAAGCACACGTGTTGACGCTTGTCAGTATCATGCAATTGCAGCCTCTGACCAATAAGTGGCAGTGCGCAGTTGAGTTTTTGAAAAACTTCTCCCAACTCCACTCCCATCATTTTAAGAAAATAAACTGATTACGCGGACATTTCTAAACGCTACTTACAGGATATGGGTACCGCTGCAGGATTTACTGCTCTCCCTTAATTGCCTTTGAGAACAATGATGTGGAGGTGCCGGCATTGGACTGGGATAGGCTCAGTAAGAAGTCTCGCAACACTGGGTTAAAGTCCGACAGGTTTATTTGGAAGCACGAGCTTTCAGAGCACCGCTCCTTCATCAGATGAGTCAGGTGAGTGTTGTGAGGCTTCTCACTGTGCCTTTGAGAAGACAGTAGTGAGCCACCTTCTCAACCTGCTGCAGTCCTTGGAGCACAGGTACAAGTCAAGTGGCAAGTCAAGTAGGCAGTCAAGTGGATAAAGTTGTTAAGAAGGCATATGGAGTCTTAGCTTTTATTGGTAGGGGGATTGAATTTAGGAGCCGCAGCATCATGTTGCAACTGTACAAAACTCTAGTGCGGCCGCACTTGGAGTATTGTGTGCAGTTCTGGTCGCCACATTATAAGAAAGATGTGGAGGCATTGGAGAGGGTACAGAGGAGGTTTACCAGGATGTTGCCTGGTATGGAGGGCAGGTCCTATGAAGAGAGGTTGAAGGATTTGAGGTTGTTTTCGTTAGAAAGGAGGCGGCTAAGAGGGGATCTTATTGAAGCATATAAGATGATTAGAGGTTTAGATAGGGTGGACAGTGATAGCCTTTTTCCTAGGATGGAGAAAGCTAGCACGAGGGGACACAGCTTTAAATTAAGGGGTATGAGTTATAGGACGGATATCAGAGGTAGGTTCTTTACTCAAAGAGTGATTAGGGAGTGGAATGCCCTGCCTGCAGCTGTTGTAGATGCGCCAAGTTTGGTGGCGTTTAAGAGGTTAGTTGATAAGTATATGGAAGAGAAGGGAATGATTTAGTTAGGAGGGGCATTGCTTTTTATTTTGGTCGGCACAACATCGAAGGCCGAAGGGCCTGTTCTGTGCTGTATTGTTCTATGTTCTATGTTCTATCCCAAAATAATGAGGGAGAAAATTCCAGAGTTGTGACTCTGCAACAGTGAATGAACAGGGATGTATTTTCAAGACAGTATGGTTTGTGCCTTGGAGGAGAACTTGAAGATGGTGGTGTTCTCATATATCTGCTACCCTTCTTCATCTAGTCATTGGAAGTTGTGAGTTAGGAAGGTGCTGTTTAAGGAGCCTTGGGAAGTTGTTGCAGTGTTTCCAGTAGATGGTACACACTGAAGACAGAGAGTAGCAATGGAAGACTGCATTTCAGAATAGAGATCAGTAATTAGTGGTGTTCCACAGGATCGATGGTGGGACTTTTGTTTGTAGTAAATATAAATAATCTGGAGGAAAAGTTAATGTTCTGAGAGGTGGTACATTTAGGAGAAACATGTTTCTCGTGGAGAAAGTGGCAGGGCCTGGAACTCACTGCCTATGGAGGTAGTGAAAGCAGACACATTAGCAATGTACAAAGAGTATCTTGATAGACATAGGGGGGGGAACATAGGGATAGTAACTGTGCATCAGTGCATACTTGGTGGGCCAAAGGGCCTGTTCTTGTGCTCTACTGTTCTTTTCTCTTTGCTGTCTGTGTGTTGGTGATGAGAAGAATAAATGTTTACGGTGCTGTGTAGATGCCAGTCAAACAGGCTGCTTTGTGCTGGAGCTTCTTGAGTGTTGTTGGTCACTGGAGATCATTCCAACATACTCCTGTCATGTATTTCACACACGGTGATCAGACTTTAGGCAGAACGGCAGCGAGTTAGTTGCTCCAAAGCTTCTGACTTGCCATTCTATTTACACGGCTGATACTAATTGGCACACGATAATTATATTCAGAATATTTCTCACTCACCTCAGCGTCCAGAAGGCGTTTGTAATGCACTTCATACAACACAATGAGGCCATTCGGATTCTTCGGTTCCTCCCACTTGATATGAACAACTTTGTCAATTACCTCATGTGTGACTGGGCCCACAATGTCATCAGCCTTTGCTGTAAAAGAAAACAAAACATCTCACTTCAACTGAATAGCCCCAATAACACAGTATAAACCACACTTCATCAACAAATCAGGTGCATTCTCAAGATGCAAATTCAGATTTTTATTATTGGGCAACTGAGATGAGTAACCAACTCACACATGGCAGAGATGCTCAACTAACTCAAGTAGTAGTGTACATACATGGTGGTGCTGCTGCCTCACAGTGCCAGGGACCCCGGTTCGATTCCCAACTTTGGGTCATTGTCTGTGAGGAGTCTGTACGCTCTCTCCGTGTCTGTGTCGGTTTCCTCCAAAAGCTGCGGTTTGCTCCCACAGTCCAAAAGACACGTTGGTTCGATACATTGGTCATGCTAAATTCTCCCTCAGTGTACCCAAACAGGCGCCAGAGTGGAGGATTTTCACAATAACTTCATTACAGTATTAATGTAAGCCTATTTGTAAATAAACTTATAAATAAATAAGCCTACTAATAAATAAGTTTATTTTTTAAAAACATCTTGAACCTTAAACGTCTTCTGGAATATTGGGAAGTAGATAGAAAGACTTGCATTTGTATAGTACCTTCCATGACCACCAGAAGTCTCAAAGTGCTTTAACTGCCAATGGAATAATTACATGAAGTGTAGTCACTACTATAATATCAGAAACTTGGCAGCCAATTTAACATGGGAAGCTCACGCAAACAACAGCGTGATAATGACCAGATAATCTGATTGTGTGAAGTTAGTTGAGAGATCAATATCGAACAGGACATCTGGGATATCTGCACTGTTCTGCTTCAGAGTTGTGCCGCTGGATCTCTGGCATCCACCTGAAGGGGCAGACAGTGCCCGTCTCCTCCAAACGTCAGCACCTCAGGCACATCCTGAGTACTGCACTAAGTGTCAGCCTGGATTTTTGTTCAGAAGACTCTTTTGAACCCATGAGTAAAAACCTCGTGATACCAAATAACCTGTTGCACTTTAACCTGGGGTGTAACTCTTCTTGCTGAAGGAGAGAGGAAACTTACAACTGAGTGAATCTAAAACAAATTGAAAAGCAGGAAGTGAGCCTGATTGTTACAGTTCGACAAGTCAGTACATTTGATGCACATTCATAGCCATTTGGGAAATTTGTTTAGACGCTGCGCATCATATCACACAGAACACATTGCCCTGTTTACAGGGACTTGGAACATGGTTCCAGGACCACAATACCCAAGGGGAGACCTATTCAGCACTTCCAGACAACTCTACAACCAGGGATGGAACTTGTTGTGTGGATAACACAACCACAAACTCATTGCTGCTATTTGTCAGCACCAGTCAAACATGAGGATCAGACCTGTAGCAGTTTCGAGGTTCTTTTGGAAAATGATTCATTTATTTGAGGAAAGATGTAGTGGGACTGGAGGCAATTCAAAGGAGGTTCACTAGACTGATCCAAGAGGTGAGGGGTTTGTCGTATGAATAGAGATTGAACCGTTTAGGCCTATACACTCAGGAATTCAAAAGAATGGGGGGAGATCAAATTGAAGTATACAAGACGATAAAAAAAAGGGATAAAGTAGACATGGAACAGATGCTTCTCTAATGGGGCATTCTAGGATGAGAGGTCATAGTCTTAGGATAAGGGGTAGCATATTTAAAACAGAATTGAGAAGAACCTATTTCTCCCAAAAGGTTTTGAATCTGTGGAATTCGCTACCCCAAAGTGTTGTGTATGCTGGGACAGTGAGCAAATTTGTGGAGTTAGACAGATTTTTAATTGGTAATGCGTTGAAAGATTATGGAGAGAAGGCAGGAAAATGGTGATAAGGAGCATATCAGCCATGATCGAATAGCAGAGTGGAATCAATGGGCTGAATGGCCTAATTCTGCTCCTAGATCTTATGACGTTGTAAGTATTTCACTGGTCTTTAAAGAGCTTTCAGACTTCTGGAAGCTGCTATATAAACACAAGTTTTTCCAGCTTCTTTCCAATATTCCAAAAAACATTTTAAGTTCAAGACGTACACTGCTACTTGAGCTAGTTGGTCATCTCTGCCACATGTGATGCCCTGGACTTTACAACTGGGTTACTTACTCACCTCAGTCGCTCAATAATAAAGATGTCATTACTGTTTGAGGAATCTAATCAACAGGCTCCTGCATCTGCCGACATTTCAGAGGTATTTCATAGACTCTGGAAGGGCGAATGACTCTGTGAATGTAAGCTCATTCATTCTTTCCACTGACAGCAAAATTAGCTTAAGCGTGATGACCCAATTACCAGCAAGTTGAATTAAAAAATAAAATTTAAATCAGCATTAATTAAGTAAAATGCCACCAAGATGTTCAACTAAATTCATCATTCTGTATTGCTAACATCTGGATATGCCTCAGGGTCAGCCCAGAGTGTAGGGGTGATACAGTGCCTCAATGGTTAGCACTGCTGCCTCACAGTGCCAGTGATCCAAGTTCGATTTCCAGCTTGGATCACTGTCTGTGCAGAATCTACAAGTTCTCCCCATGTCTGTGTAGGTTTCCTCCCGGTACTCCGGCTTCCTCCTCAATTTTGAAAGAAATGCTGGTTATGTGCATTGACCCAAACAGGAGCCGAAGTATAGCGATTAGGAAATTTTCATAGTAACTTCATTGCAGTATTAATATAAGCTTTACTTGCAACTAATAAATAAACTTTACTTTTACAAGAATAATCCTGTACGTTGCAAGAAGAAGCAACCCAAACAGCGATGTTATCCACTTGCCTACTAATTACACTGCAGTTTGACTTATTGATCAAAGACCAATCTTTGGCAGTCCTGAGATTTCTGTAAGACAGATGTACAACATCACAAACCTTAACCTCACTGCCAATGTTACTTATTTTAATTATTATATCAACATTCACTATTCAATGCTGCTCTGTCATTAGTACATTAATGTATCTGACAGTACATTAGTCACAATGTACTTGCAGTTTCTCTCCCACTTGTGCTTCTGTGTTGTGGATTCATTGTATTTCTCTTTTTCTTCCTCCACTCAGTTGTCAGCTTGGATGTATGTAAGTAAAAATTTGTGTATCATTGTATACTGGGAACTCCTTTCACTCGCAACCAAGTAGAAGCTACAGGAAATTGAACAATACTTTCTCCCCTACCTTCAGGCATGGTCCTTGCACTGACATAAGCTGCAACACTACACCCTCCGCTCTCCACATCATGGTTGCATGCATGGATTTCAATCCGATATCCCGAGAAATGACGTAAGTTGGAGATCACCAGAGACTCCTTCATCCAAACCCTCTCCATCAATTTTGGATACTCCTCCTCTGGTGATTTTGTGGCAGACGCGTTGCTCACGGAGGTCGGTGTGGTCACGTCCGGAATACTAAAATTCGCAAAGGTTCCCAGTTCCCTACGTTTCCGCGAAGGTCTAAAACCAACAGCAACAAGGAGGAAGCTTTAAAACAATGCTTTAATGCTACAAGAGATGGCAGCAGCGGGGAGTGGGGGGGAGTTGGGGGAGTGGGAGGGGTGTGGGAGCAACATGATTTCCAGAATAGTTTAAAAAAATTCACTTTGGAAAGGCTTCCATTGCTATGTTCCCTGGAATAAATTACAACTGGGAGGCCTGCTAGGCCACATCAAAGGACAGGTAAGATTCAACCGCATTGGTGAGGGCCTCCAGTCACCTGTAGGCCAGGCAGGATAAGGATAGGTTCCTTCTTGTGGACAACATTAAGGAACCAATTGGATTCTTTACAAGCACCTCAAGGTCACTTCTGCAATTAGGAATGAGCTTGCTTTAAAAAAAACTGGATTAAATTTCTCAAAATATCATGGTGGAATATGAACTCTTATTTCTCCAGATAGTAACTCATAATGTGACATCTATACTACCATGTCCAGTGAAAGATAGGAAAGCACACAATATGTTTTTGAAAAATAAGGTGATAGTTGTGGTGCTTTCTGCCTGAATATTGTGGTGACCAAAACATTCCAAGCATTGGACAATGTAAACAATGGGAATTCCCAACTTCAGTGGCACTCAGGGCCCAAATGTTTTTGGAATCTAACCAGCAGACAGCGATACAAAATTTCATAGTTCCGAGGGAGGACTAAGAATCCTCCAAGGCAGGACAGAGTCACCTCCAAGTCCATCAAGATAAGCAGTACACTGCACAGGGGAAACAGGGAGTGTGGAAATCTTGGGTTGCACCTTTACTCTCTTGCCATCCTTACCCACAAAATTCATTTAAAAGAAAAACACAGGATTAAAGTATTTTAACTTGAATGAATTCATCACAGACCAACGAGCCACTCTGGTTCATTCTCAGTGCAGTTAACTTGCCCATTTCAGGGTGCCAGGCAGCGCTATTATTGCAGCAATGCCAAGTGAATGAAGGGCTTCCAGCCAGTGAGAACACAACAGCAAAGGTGCAAGTGCATGAGTGGCAAAAGCAACACATTAAAGCCTTTATACCCTGCAACAACTTAACCTGGCAAGAACGGTAATAATCAGGTAATCCAATGGGATAAACTAGACCCATAAATCAAGGAACTCAGAACCAAAAGCATAGTTGTCTGCATATTTAAAATGTTTTAAGGATAGTTTTAAACTTCCATGTTAAAGTGCTATAGGGTATAGATAAAACCAGGTCATGGGAATGCAAAGTTGCTTTCACTGATGCAGTGCGTCCTTTAAAAAGGAATAACGGGATACGTAGACTTTACTGAACATATAAACTGAAAAGGCAGATTCACTTGCATGTGTTTCCATCTCTGGCATGTTTCATTAATCAATGCAGCATGTCACTTTTATTTGATAGATAGATGAAGCTCTGCTCAATAGCGAAGGGCAGAGCATGTCATGGAAATGGACAGCCAACATCAGGAGGTACACCATTCAATTATTTAGATTTGTGAGCCCTATCTGAGGCAGCTTCAATGCTTTGAATGCCTTCCGTGCTTTAGTTTGGGAGGAGGAACGGAATCTTCCAGGTTTATTACCAATTGCGAACAGGCAACCTTTACTGAAACGTGCACAAGTGCATCCATCAGGCAAGGAAAGATCGAGGCTACTATAGTTGAATAGCCCTCTTCGTTACGGTGGGGATGGAGACTCTGCGATAACTGATTTTTCTCTTTGAAATACATATACGGTAAGCTGTGGTTCTGACAGCAACACTTATCAAATCAACTGAATCAGTTAAATAAGTTATCATGAGAATTGTTCCCTTGTGCAACACCTTCACTTAGTATTGCAGGTCTAAACCCCAGTGGTCCCTGAACGTGGGAGCTCAAGAGCTTACACCTAGGTATGCTTAATCTCATACAGAATTCTCACAGTCTCATACAGAAAATCATTTACAACAGCTGCCCCTACTTATCAAGGTGATACCACAAATACATTACTGGTCAACTTCAGCAGAATTAATTCAAAGCACTTCTTTTCCCCCAAAACAAAAGACAAGAATAGCTACCAACAAGAGCTAATAATAATTTCCAACCATCTGGATTCAATAATGAGTTCAACATTTTAACATCATAACCTCTGTCCCCACTTTGTTTAATTTTTATTTGCTGGGTTCACTCTCTCCCACCTCTTGTTTCTCTTTTAATTTCTTTGTGTTCAGAATATGGCTATTCACACCTCATCTAGACACGTTTTGCTTCTTGTCCCATTATGGTTAGAGAGGCAGCATGGTGGCATAGGGGTTAGCACTGCTGCTTCACAGCACCAGGGACCCAGATTCAATTCCTAGCTTGGATCACTATCTGTGAGGAGTTTGCACGTTCTCCCTGTGTCTGCATGGGTTTTCTCCCAGTACTCCGACTTCCTCCCACATTCTAAAAGATGTACTGGTTTGGTGCACTGACCTGAACAAATGTCAGACTGTGGCGACTGGGGGAATTTCACAGTAACTTCATTGCAGTGTTAATGTAAGCCTTACTGTGACACTAATAAATAAACTTTACTTTATCGCCCCCTCTGGATTGGTATAATGAAACCTCTATATCATTTGAAATTTCCTACCATCCATCCTATCATAGATCTTCACTTTTGTTCTTCTTCTTCCCCTTTCACTTGCCCAAAACCTATCACCTTCCTGTCCCAAGTTCTGATAACAAGGTCACTGACTGACCTGAAACATAAACTCAGTTTCTCTCTCCACAGACGCTGCCTGACCTACTGAGCATTTCCTGGGGCTTTTGTTTTACATTTCAGATTTCCAGCATCTGCTGTTTTTGATTTTGTAATGAGAAAATAGACTTTGCTTCTCTCTCCCCGCACAACACAACCCTCTCCCCAAAAACACCTGAAGCAGCAATCTCCCACAGTGAAAGCCACAAGTTTTTAGTTTTCATTGTTGGTCTGTGCGGAGTTGGTTGATTTCAGTCGGAGACAGGAGTGATGCCTTAGCACTCCATGGCAAGGAGTGATACACAGGGAAACAAAGCCAGCCAAGACTCCAATCATTATTCAAAGGCTTTGGCTAGAAAGTGTGAGAGTGGGCAAGTCAGGAGAACATGATCAAACTTAGCTGTGTTGCCTTCTCCATGGCTAAATGGCTCTTGAAACTCACTTGAGCAACGTACTGTGATATAGTTTGAGTCCTGTACTTACTTACAGCAACTATCATACAGTTTAATTAAAAGAACAATTAGTTTGGAGTTCTGGTGACCAGCCCAGCACAAACTTATTTATTTTTCATCCTTATTAAACAAGTTTCAAGACCATGCTTTCAGATGCGTATTTAGATATCCAGATCACCAACAACCCATCCTGGTCTCCCCATGCCAACACTATTATTAAGAAAGCCCAGTAACACCTCTACTTTCTCAGAAGGCTAAGGAAATCTGGCATGTCAGCTATGACTCTTACCAACTTTTACAGACGACCATAAAAAGCATTCTTTCTGGTTGTATCACAGCTTGGTATGGCTCCTGCTCTGACCAAGACCGCAAGAAATTATGAACAGTCGTAAATGCAGCCCAATCCATCATGCAAACCAGCCTCCCATCCACTGACTTTGTGTATACTTCCCACTGTTCCAGCAAAGCAGCTAGCACAATTAAGAATCCCAAACACCGTGACATTCTCTCTTCCATCTTCTTCGGTCAGGAAAAAGATACAAAAATCTGAAAACACATATCTACCGACTCAAGAACAGCTTCTTCCCTATTGCCATCAGACTTCTAAATGAACCTGTCTTGCATTAAGTTGATCTTTCTCTACACTCCAGCTATGACTATAGCACTACATTCTGCACTCCTTTCCTTGTCTATGGATAGTATGCTCTATCTGCACAGCACGCAAGAAACAATACTTTTCACTGTGTGCTACTACATGTGACAATAATAAATCAAATCAAATAAAACAGCGTCTTATCATGTCTCCAGGACACTGAACACCATTTACAAGTCGCGAACTGCTTTTGAATAGTCACTGTTACGCAGGAAAAGTCAACAGCCAATTTACACTTACAGAGATCTCACAAACACTAAATGAACAAATGGCCAATTCAGCTGTTCTTGATGTTGATCAAGGGTACTGACACTGTGTAAGGTATCGGGAAAACTTTCTGTCTTCTTTGGATAGGGACTTCAAAACTTCGGCATTCAGCTCAACAAGCAGACGGGGCCCTGATTTTTTGTCTCATCTGAAAGAAATACCTCTGACAATGTAGCACTTCTCCAGCATTGTCATTGAATATGAGCCCAGAATATAAGATCTCAAGAGGCTAGAATGGGAATCAAACCATTACCCTCTGGCTCAGAGGCCACAGTCTTGCTAAGTACATCTAAATCCAAACTAGAGGAGAAATCAGCAAATACCCATCTTGAATTTTGCCATGATTGGAAGGAAGTTAACAAAACTGGGGTCTGGGTTTTTAAATAAGGTATTGAATTTTATGCAGGTAGAATGTGCCTGCTCAGTGTGGTGTTCTCCAAGGCTGACTGACTGCAAAATAAGACAAGAGCTGATTCCATATGTCCCTATCACAATGTAAAACACTGTACCCAAGTCTTCTCATTGGTCACGTCACTACAGCATCTCTAGAAACAAGACGACTTACTGTGGCTTGTGGTAATGTATTGAAATGTGCATTTTAAAAGTCACTTTAATGGCTAAGGTCCAAGTGGGCAAAAGAACAAAGATGCAGAATAGTTAAATCTAATTCAGAGACAAGTCAGGCCATCCTGCAAATATCACAAGGCAGATACAATGTTATCTGGCCCAACGTAATTTGTCTATTCAAGAAGAAACCTTATCTCCTCATCACAGCATTCAAGTGTTCCTTAAATAATCCCAATGTTCTCATCTCCAACAGGTTCATTCCAAACCTCAAACCAAGCACTTTAATGACAGGCTTGTCCATAGGGATAGTTTCTTTAACATGCTGGGGTGGAAGTTGGAGAAGCAGAGCATTGTGAGTTTCATTCTATAAGCAAGACAGTTCCGTATCCATCCAGCCAGCCACCCTGAATGTGGTGAGAAAGGTTCCCTCCAAGGTGCATCTGTGTATAGATGTGCAGCAACTGGGAAGATAACTTAACAAATTGTCCTGTGGCCATACAAAAAAACATATAGGAACTGTGACATAAAATGAACAACAACAGCAAGGGAAAAAAAGAGATCAGTGATGGGTGACTTTTTTTAATCTTCAGTTAACTTGCACTGCTCTCTATGACACATCAAACCAATATGCAACTGAATCAAGATATGCATCCTCCATGGACCATTCTCCCTTGCTTCGCTTGTCTTTTCATTCATGCTTCTAGTCTAACCTAAGATGAGGGGGAACAGAATTCGTTAGTGCTTTTCAGCTGTCAGGTCTACAGATTAGCTTTTGAGAGTACTTTGCCACATTTCAGATTTCATAATTAAAACAAAGTCTTTAATACAACTAACAGCTGTCATTCTAGTCTGTTTTATTCTGACCTCAAGCCAGGAATCTGCAAGCACCTTGCAATCTGTAAGCTTCCCTCACCAAACAAACTCCCACCAATGTCAAGTCTACGAACAGGAATTAAGACATTGTTTTAAGGGCTAGATTATCTTAAACACACCTGAGCAGAGGAATTACACACAGTTTCACATTTCTAACATTATAGAAGTGTATATCAGTATACTATATACTAGTGACCTCTCATGAGACCCACTTGGTTGATATTGAATCAGCAACTCAAAAATAGTCAAAGGCAAATTGAGAACAGACAGCCCATACAAACTCCACTCATCATTAGAAAAAGAATGTTTAAATTTACATAGTGCTGCCTGATTAGAGTAGTGATTGCTGTCAGTGCACCATATCTACAAGATTCACTGCAGCAACTCACCAAGGCCCCTTCAACAACTCAGCCCAAACATGCAATCTCTCCATCTAGGAGGACAATGGCAGCAGGTTCACAGGAACACCCCCTTCCAAATTACACAACATTTTGACTTGCAACTATATTGCCATTCCTTCATTATCGCTGGGTCAAAATCCTACAACTGCCTCCTAACAGTGTACGTACTCACATACCTCAGACTGCAGTGCTATGTTAAGGTGACACACACCACCACCTTCTCAAGGGCAATTAGGAATGAGCAATTATTGCTGGCCTTACCAGTGATGCTCATATCCCATGAGTGAATAAAACAGGCTGGATGGTTAATCCAACAAGCTTAATATCCCATAAAGTGTCACCCTGACACGTAACCATTGTTTTAAATTACGGCTAAGCAGAAGAGGAGTGAGAGATGCTAATAACTGTCCGGATGCATTGCTCAGCTCCGTCTTAGAAGATGTAATTCAGAAAAAAAAACATCAAAATATGTACAAGGGAAATCCAGCATCAACCATGAAAATTATTTCTCTCCCTGGGCCAAAGGCTTTTACAGCCACGTTTGGCACAAAGAAGCTTAGAAATGATGTACATGATCAAGGTGACAGGATTATTCAAGAGATAGATATTCAGCTCCAGTTTGAGAACCTGGATCAGGCAGAGCTCCAGTCTCCGGTTGTTGACCAATGAGTCCTGGTGGAAAGCGAGTTCAGGAGAATCACTGGGCAAGGGTATACTCCGGTTCCAAACTCTGCTTCCAAAGGAATGAATAGTCAGCTGCCATGCACCAGCTGATACCAAAAAGAGGGATCAACTTCAGGAGGCGCATAGCAGCAAGGCGCGAGGGACCTGGGTTCAATTCCTGCCTCAGGTCATTGCCTGTGTGGCGTCTGCACGTTCTCCTCATATCTGCATGGGTTTCCTCCAGGTGCTCCGGTTTCCTCCAAGATGTGTAGGTTAGATTAATTGGCCATGCTATATTGCCCCTTAACAGTAGGGCAGATTAGCAGGATAAATATGTGGGGTTACAAGGATAGGATCTGGGTTTGTTGTCAGTGCAGCTCAATGGGCCGAATGGCCTCCTTATGCACTCTAGAGATTGTATGATTCTCTAATCACAGGGCAGGCTATGGCGAAACAAAGGAAGGGATTGGGTATCCAGCTCATACACCAAGATGCTGAACAAGCTGCTACACATTTGAGGCATTTGCCACTCATGAATAGTGGGAGCTCTTGACATACATACAACTGGACTCTAAAATTCATTTAATGATGCAGTTAGTTGTGTAAATAACAATGGCCAAAAAAACAATTCTCCGGATATATTTATGTACAACATTGATTATTCACAGAATGTAAAGCAAAAGCAGAATTAAACGCTTTTCAAACAAAGGGCTGTTGGAACAATTTTAATTTGATCTTTTATTCCTTTTGATTCCCCCCCCAATTCTTTTAAAATTATTAACAATTATATACATGGTCACCTGCACACCACCCAGCGTGATTTTAAAAGCACAGAACTCAGACACTCCCTTACCTACTGTCCTTAGTACCACTTTCTTGAGGTGTAGGTCTGTAAAAGTAAAACATCCACTTTAAACGGGTTTTATGTTTAAAAAAAAAGCTTTTGTGCTGGGGTTTGATTCCTGGACAACTGAAGTCTCTGGTTTTGTTGCATTCATTAAAAAAAATACTAAGTAATCCGGGGCAAGTGAAAATACTTGTGTTAGTATAGATGACTTGTTCAGCTGCCTCACAGCCCCAGGGGCACAGGTTTGATTCCCGGTCACTGTCCTTGGAGAGCCTGCACATTCTCCCCGTGTCTGCATAGGTTTCCTTCAAGTGCTCATGTTTCTCTCACAGTCCGAAAAACACACTCGTTAGGCACACTGGCCATGCTAAATTACCCCGCAGTGTACCCGAACAGGTGCCAGAATGTGGTGACTAGGGGATTTTCATAGTAACTTCATTACTGTTAATGTAAGCCTACTTGTGACACTAATAATCAAATCCCTTCTGCATTCTCAGAAACTGGCACTTTCACTGCTTCCAGGATTTCTATGAACAGAACTGCAGCAGCCCTCCCCTGCAGCAACGTAGAGGGTGTTGCACCCGACCAAACTCAAACTTGCCCTAACCACCACTTATCAGAGTCGGGTGATCTGTGACACAGCATAAAGGAATGTCCATTCTGGAAGCAATCTGTAGTAGTAAACCTAAGACATTCCTAGCTTCCTACCATCTTGTAAAGTGAATCTCTGAGTTATAGGGCAGTCCCAGCTCAAAACTGCAATACATATGGCCATTTAATTAAGAACATTAAGAACTGGGAGCAGGAGTAGGCCATCTGACCCCTCGAGCCAATTCCGCCATTCAGTAAGATCTTGGCTGATCTTTTTGTGGACTCAGTTCCACTTAACCATCCACTCACCATAACCCTTAATTCCTTTACTGTTCAAAATTTATCTATCCTCGCCTTAAAATCATTCAATGAGGGAGCCTCAACTGCTTTACTGGGCAGGGAATTCCACAGATTCACAACCCTTTGTGTGAAGAAGTTCCTCCTCAACTCAGACCTAACCCTGCTCTCCCTTATTTTAAGGCCTAGAACCACCTAGTTCTAGCTTCACCCACCAGTGGAAACAACCTCCCTGTTTCTATCTCATTTATTCCCTTCATAATCTTGTATGCTTCTATAAGATCTCTCCCCATTCTTCATTCTTCTGAATCCTGAATGCAGTATACCTATATGTCTCGTCATGTTCAAAATACCCGAACACGCTAGCATCTTAGAAAATTATCTCAAAACTTTCAGCCCCTTTACAGAGGCTGAAGTATCCACCAATAAAGTAGGGAGGAGGTTTCTATATCCACAATCAGGGGCATCACGGCGGCACAGTGGTTATCACTGCAGCTTCATAGCTCAAGGGACCCCGGTTCAATCCTGGCTTGGGTTACTGTCTGTGTGCAGTTTGCACATTCTTCCCATGTCTGTGTGGGTTTCCTCCCGGTGCTCAGTTTCCTCCCACACTCTAAAGATGTGCTGGTTAAGTGGATTGGTCATGCTAAATTGCCCGTTAGTGTCAGGATTATGCTAGGATTATGGGAATAGGACTTGGGTGGGATTGTGGTTAATGCAGACTTGATGGTACTTCTCCACTGTAGGATTCTATGATTTATGAATGCCTGGTGCCTCCACAGCTCAACCTGCTCCTCACACTCTGCCAAGGTTTATGGAAAAGATTAACGGAAACACAGCATAATCTTGTTATATTGAACAAATATCAACTTTCAGCAAAGTGAGTTCCCATTGAGAAGAAAGTGCAGGACAAGTACAGAAGTGGTTCAACAGGATGTTGCCTGGGATAGAACATTCGAGCTATAAGGAGAGACTGAGTAGGCTTGAATTGTTTTCTCCAAAGCAGAGAAGGCTGAGGAAGAACATGATTGAGGTGTATAAAATTATGAGGGGAATAGGTGGGGTGAGCAGGAAACAACTCCCTTGGTTGAGGGGTCAATCACAAGTGGGCATAGTTTTAGGGTAAGGGGCAGAAGATTCAGAAGGGATTTGAGAAAAAACTTCTTCACTTAGAGGGTGGGTGGGATCTGAAATGCGCTGCTTGGGGTGGTGGTGGAGGCCAAAAACCTTACAATCTTTAAAAAATATTTGGATGAGCATGTGAAGTATCCTAACATTCAAGGATACAGGACAAGTGCAGGAAAATGGGATTAGTGTGCTCACTAGTGGCAGTTATTGTCATTGCAGACCCGATGGGCCAAACGGCCTTTTCTGCGCTGCGTGACTCGATGACCAGGCTTTAGTTTGGATAGATAGATGTGTGCTTTATTGTACAATGCCATAGTCAAGTCTTGACAGTGGACTTAATTAAAAAAAAACAGGCAAAGACATACTTTAGCTGATGACAGATTCAGCAACTAGTAACAAACGTTCAACTGTCAGACAGAATTATATTGTGGGTTATTAACTCCGGCACAAAGACACCTCTTGTGATTATAGGATAATACCATTTGTCGGGGGCCTCTGTTATTAATCCCCATGTGGCTTGTCGTGTAACTATGTCTGAAGTTCTGGTCTGACCGTAGGTAGTTGACCTGAAATATTTTATTTTTATTCATTTAAAAGATGTGGAAGACAATGGCTGGCCAGCATTTATTGCCCATCCCTATTTGCCCGAGGGCAGCTGAGAGTCAACCACATTGCTGTGAGTCTGGAGTCACATGTAGGCCAGGCCAGGTAAGGTGGCAGATTTCTATCCCTAAGGGACAATAGCAAATCAGATGGGTTTTTACGGCAATCAACAATGATTTCATAGTCATCTGTAGATTTTTAATTCTAGATTTTTATTGAATTAAAATTCTATACTCTGATGTGGGATTTGAACCCGGGTCCCCAGATCTTGCCCAGGGTCTCTGGTCAGTAACAATACCACAAATGCCATTACCTCCCCTTATACTAGGTAGGACCAAGAGCTTACAAATTCTCCTCTCACCCCCACCAACACTTGGAAGATTGCACGTGGACTCCTAAGTGTAGTTTAGATGAATCTTGGAAAGTACAGCAAGGTGCAAGTTTGTGTCTGAGCACGCTACAGCTTGGTGCAGTGAAACTCTCGTTCATTACTCTGTTAGTGCAATGCCCACTTTCCCAAATCGCTGTGGATCACTGGGAATTTTCAACGCTGAAATGGACATTTGGCATTAGCTTCAAGAAATGGTGGAAGTTCAGAAATGGGATCAGGGATCTAACAGCCATGTGAATAGGAGATAAAAGGCTCTCTCCTGTCCCTCTACTGTCCAGGCTCAACGTTTCACTCTCAACTGCTTCATTCAGAAAAAAATCCACTTCTAAAGCACAGTCTCCCCTGCTTTCACCTCCGATTCCTCTTCCTCCTCAACCAATCGCTTACAGTCTATGTACAGCAAGTCCAACCATTGACACTGCTGGATAGAGGAGAGAGAGCTGAAGGACTGTCAGGAGATGGGCAGAAAACACACATAAAAAAAAGTCAAAATATTTAACTGCATCACAAAAACTCAGATTCATTTTCGCTGCAACCTCTTGAACCTTCCACACAAATATTAAGACCCTGTCAATAGTTCACCTGCGATCGCGGAGATACCGCCTCACTTAGATCTGTTTATGCAAGCAGACACATCTGGATGTCAAAGCATCAACACATTGTGCATTAATTCAATGGGCAGTGATTGTTATGTAGATAAATATACAATAAAAAACGGTGAGGCATTTGCCTTTATGCCCTTACAATACATTTTGCAAAGATGCTAGCAACTTAATGTTTTATGGAATAGTGCCACTAGTTATGTCGACAGCAGCAACTTGGAATTTATTTTAGTATCAATTTGTATGCGTCTTGTCTGCATAATTGTCATGTTGTCCCAAAGCAGCTCAAGTCCCGTCTGTTGTTTGCTTCCAGTGTGTCTGCGGAAACTGTGAGCCCTCCCAAACTTTTCTTTCATTCTCTCTCTTGCCACTTTGGCTTTGGATCAATCTGAATTTTGTGCAGTCCAAGCTCATCTCGACAGAATGGGAAAGCAAGTAAATGGGTGCTATGGAGTCTGGCTATGTAATCTGTCTGGCTATTCAGTAGATTGTTTCAAACTGATTTTTTTTTTAAAAGTGTGCATGTGTATATGCAGCTTTAATCATCTTGCATTTGAATGAACAATGCACAATTGAGAAAAGCATCGTTAATCCAGACGTTACTTACTGTTCCGCTAACTTTTCCATTCTGTAACTAGATCTAAGATACAGCATGCAGGAACTTCCTTTTAAAATTGCCGGTGAAAAGTGCACAGTGGCCCGTCAGAAACCCAGAATCACTGCAGTATTTATTATAGACACAAGAGGGAACACTAACACCAAAAACAAACCAATTCAAATCTGTGTTATGAGCAGCACAATGACGGGGACATCCTGAGTAAACCCCATGATACTGAGGGATTGCGAAAAAAAAATTAAATAAAAATGACTGTGGTCTGCCAGGATTCAATGCCCTGCAAAGAAAGAGTGCTTCCTCTCTGTGCCTTTTCTATGGGTGGCACGGTGGCACAGTGGTTAGCACTGCTGCCTCACAGTACCTGGAACACAGGTTCAATTCCTGGCCTTGAGTCACTGCGTGGAGTTTGCACATTCTCCCCTGGGACTCCATGCACATATGCCACCTGTGCAGGTTTCCTCCCACAGTCCAAAGATTAGGTCCAAAGGGTTAGGTCGCTTGGCCATGCTAAATTGGGGCTTAGTGTCAGAGAGATCACTGGGGGAATTATGGGGATGGGGTCTGGGTGGGATAGTGGTCAGCACAAACTCGATAGGCCAAATGGCCACGTTCTGCACTGTAGTGATTCAGTGGTTCCTCTTCTTCTCTAGGTTTGACCCCTAGAAACAAGCCAATGATCTGAGGTGTCATTTGTAGATGGGAAAATCAGGGTGAATCACAATAATGAACAGGAAACTGCTGGCTGGAAATCTGCCTCGGGTATCACATGGGAAGCCCACTATATTCATTTTCATAAGGTCACATCAGGGCTGGGCATCAGACGCCGCTTCTTGGAAGCAGCTACTGCATTACCACTCATTAGATACTCCCAGCGCCATTCTAACCCTCGGGGGTTTTGAGACGTAAAGAGCTGATTCTCTGCCTTCAGTTACCTGATCATGAAAACCTCGTTGTGCAGGTAATTTTCAAACATCTTCTGGAAGGCGGCCTCCTCTGCATCTCGCTTAAGCTGCGACTCAGTTTTCGGGCAGGCGCAGCATTCCCCAGGGATGTGACTGGCGTCAGTCTGATTCTGCTTCTGGTTGTCCTCAGGGTCAGTGTGTGTTGTCGATGCTCGTGATGGCAACTTTAATCCTAGAATCAGAGAATCGAAGAGTGGTTATAGCACACAAGGAGGCAGTTCAGCCCATCATCTCCATGCTAGCAAGAGCAACTCAGCTATTCCTGCTTTCCCACCTTTTCCAGGAAGCTCTGAAAATTGTTTTCCTTCATCTAATTAGCAAAATCTCTTCAGAAATCTGTTTTTATTACACTTTCCGGTGGTGAATTCCAGATCACACTCGCTGAGTTACCCCTCAAGGCAATGTTTTTTTTTGGCCAATCATTTGAAATTGATGTCTTTTAGTTCTCAGCTGTTCATAGAATCCCTACTGCGCAGAAGGAGACCGTTCGGCCCCTCGAGCCTTCATCGACTACCATCCCACCCCAGTCCTATCGCCATAATCCCACACATATTTACCCTAGCCAGTTCTCCTGACACCAAGGGGCAATTTAGCATGACAAATCCATCTAACCTGCACATTTTTGGACATTTTGGGAGGAAACCAGAGCGTCTGGAGGAAACCCACGCAGGCATGGGGAGAATGTGCAAACTCCACAGAAACTTGAATTGAACCCGGGTCTCTGGCACTGTGAGGCAGCAGTGTTAACCACTGTGTCACCCCATATGGTAAAATACACCAACAGGAACAATTTTCCTCGACCTACTCTGTCCAAATCCTTCATGATTCTGAATACCACTATCAAATCTCCTCACTAAAGTGAACCTGAAAGCAGAGAGATTGAGAGTTTATTCTCTGTTGCTCTTTGAACAGCCAAACGTCCAGGTCATCAGAAACACTGATTCTAGTTTCTCTCCCTGCTGCAGATGCTCCAGACTTGCTGAGCTTCACCAGCAATCTCTGGTTAAGAGTTCTGTGCTCCATTTGGTTGACTATCTCAAGGTGTGAGAAGCCAAAGCAATTGACTAGCCTGGATAAATTGTTCTTTTGGAGAGTCGGTGCTGACTAGATGAGGCGAATGGCACCCTTCTAAACAGCAGGGATTCTATGGTTCTAAGTGGTCATTTTCATTGTAGAGCTCACACAGCACCTTGTTTCAGCCCAGGGAATTACTCAGAACCCTGTCCCTATCTGACATTATATGAAGATGCCTGCATTGGACTGGGGTAAACACACTAAGAAGTCGCACAACGTCAGGTTAAAGACCAACCAATTTATTTGATAGTAAACTCACAAGCTTTCGGAGTTTGTCCCTTCATTAGGTGAGTGGAGAGTTCTGGCCTCAGTTTGAGCATATAACAGCACACACAGTTTACTGATTAGAATGACAGTCTTTACATCTAACCTGCTATTCAAGTCTTAAAAATGCAGGCAATGTGAGTGGAAAGAGCATTAGGCATAGGTTAAAGAGATGTGTATTGTCTCCAGACAGTGTAGTAAGTGAGGTTTTGCAAACCCAGGCTAGTCGCAGGGGTTATGGATAGTGCGACATGAACCCAAGGTCCTTGTTGAGACTGTCCTACCTGACATTGACACACACGCCAACCCTTGAGAGGGGGATCTTTCTCCTACTTCCCACCTGCTGCCCTGGCTGCCTCTGACAGGTCAGGGATTGAACCAGAACCTTCTCATCACTTCCCAAGCCACTGAGTGAACTCAGGAATCTTGCATAACTGTCCTGGATCAATGGGAGTGCTCTTGTCTCGCTGTCGATCATTCATCTTACTGAACTTTGCAGAACCCAACTATACTAAAAAGCTGAAACTGCGCTGGCACAATGGCACATTGGTTAGCACTGCTGCCTCACAGCGCCAGGGACCTGGGTGCAATTCCCAGCTTGGGTCACTGTCTGTGTGGAGTCTGCACATTCTCCCTATGTCTGCATGGCTTTCCTCCAGATGTTCCTGTTTCCTCCCACAGTCCAAAGATGTCTGGGTTCAGTTGACTGGCCATGCTAAATTAATGGTAGTGTCAGGAGGATTAGCAGGTTAAATATGTGGACTTATGGGAATAGAGCTTGGATAGGATTGTGCTCAATAGAATTTGATAATCAGCCATGATCATAATGAATGGTGGAGCCAACTCGAAGGGCCGAATGCCTACTCCCGCTTCTATTTTCCATACATCTCACTATGCATGAAGCACTTCTGGGGTGCAGTCACTGTTGTAATGTCAAAAATGCAGCTGCGGCTCTGTGCACAGCAAGATCCCATAAACACCACTGAAATATACAATTTGGGAGGAGCAGGCCATCCAGTCCCTCTGATCTACTTCACCATTGTTAAGATCACGGCAGTCTCCATGTTCCCGTGTGCCTCTTTATATCCCTTGACTCTCCCTTTGGATAGGATTGTACTTGGTGCAGCTTTGATGGGCCAAATGGCTCTCTACTGCAGTGTAAGGACTTTGTGACTCCTCTGTCAGTCAACAATCTATCGAATCATATTGTCCATCTTACATATTGCTTGAAGGATGAATACTGGCCAGGACATTAGGAAGAAATTCCTTGTTCTCTATCACAATGCCATGAGATGTTTACTGTCAATGCAGAAGGAAGGCAATGTTCAATGCTTCATCCCGAAAACCGTAACTCTGACAATGCAGCACTCCTTCAATACTGCACTGAACTGCCAGCCTGGATTGCGTGTTCCATAGAATCTCTGCAGTGTGGAAGGAGACCATTCAGCCCATTGAGTCTACACCGACCCTCCCAAAAAGCATCTTACCGAGGCCCAACCCCCATCCCTATCCCTATAATTCCATGCATTTAGCACAGTCAATTCACCTAATCTACAATCATTCAGACTGTGGGAGGAAACTGGAGCACTTGGAGGAAACACATGCAAACACAGGGAGAACATGCAAACTCAATACAGATAGTTAGCCAAGGACAGAACCAAACTAAGTTCCCTGGCGCTGTTAGGTAGCAGTGCTAACCACTGTGCCACCCAAAATCTCTAAAGCGCGGCTTAAACCTATGACTTTCCGAGCCAGATTTGAGGATACCATCAGTCAGACGAGGGCACAAATATGATAAAAATGACAGGTCAACCACTGGTACATCGGATGGCACAGTGATGCAGTAGTTAGCACTGCAGCCTCACAGCTCCAGAGACCTGGGTTCGATTCCCAGCTTGCGTCCCTATGCAGAGTTTGCACATCCTCCCCATGTCTGTGCTCCAGATTCCTCCCACACTCCAAAGATGTGCTGGTTAGATTGACTGGCCATGCCAAATAGACCCTTAGCATGTCTATTTAGGATCAGGGGAACTAGCAGGGTAAATGGATGGGATTGTGGGCCTGGGTGTGATTGTTATCAGTGCAGATTTGATGGACCAAATGACCTCCTTCTGCACTGTAGGGAATCAATGATATCATGGCTGAATAAGTAAAACTCAATTTTTACTAGGTGGGATTATATGCATGTTCCTGCAAAACTACAAAAAGAATGTTTGCAAAATGGAGGCAGAAAAATGGGCAAGTGGACAATAACATCTTACATTTTTGGGCTGCATGATAGACAGCAGCTGAGCTCAGAAACAGATTTACTGGATCCCACTCTGACTCTAGGTCCCACCCACCCGATACTCATTGACAATTTACACACAAGTTGCCACTTACCTTTCTGGCAATAATCAAATGCGTACAGCTCACTGTCCTCTGGCTGTTGTTGCCAGAACACCAGGTAATGGGTAATATTCCCATTGCGATCCGTCGGAGGCTTCCACTTCAGGATGATCTGGGAAGAAGAGTTGGATACGGATATTGGATCCAGTGGGACTGATGGAGCTGGAGAGAGAACAAGAGGGTTAAGGAATATGTGCAAAATAGGAGGGAAACAGGAAAGACCCACTGATCCATTTAACCTCTCACACAGAACTGCATAATTCTTTCGTTATCCATCAATGCAACACCAGCAAAAGTCGAAGTGCCGAGGCCTCTGAAAGTGTTGCAATTAAACAGTACTGAGAATGCAAAGTTAAAATTTACTTATTAGTGTCACAAGTTGGCTTACATTCACATTGCAATGAAGTTAAAGTGAAAATCCCTAGTTACCACAGTCTGGCGCCTTTTAGGGTACATTAAGGGAGAATTTAGCACCGGCAATGCACTTAACAAGCATGTCTTTTGGTCTGTGGGAGGAAACCCATGCAGACACTGGGAGAACATGCAACACACAGAAAGTGTCTGTCTTCTATGAGACAGGCAGTTACTTATCCAATTGGGAATTGAACCCGGATCCCTGGCACTGTGAGGCAGCAGTGCTAACAACTGTGCCACTGTATCGCCCAGTAGGAGAAAGGTCAGGATAGAACAGATCTCACCTCACGCACTGAACGGCAGGGGTCTGGGATGGGGAGACTGGTACAAATATAGTCCACGTGTTGCTTTCCTGCTGTGTTACCCAAACATCACAAATTTGGACAAATGCTGCGGCTGGACAGGGAGAGTTTCACATTGAACCTACACTAAAATATATGGCTCGAGATGAGTGACGGAAGCCACTGGGAGTGTTGCCAGGTGGCTGCAGGGATGGCAGCCATTAGAAGTTAGGTGATGTTAGGGCCAGTCAAGGATAGTAGTGGGAACTTGTGCACGGAGCCAGAAGAAATAGGTGAGGCGTTGAATGAATACTTTTCTTCAGTGTTCACTAAGGAGTACGACCATGTTTTTGAGGATGAGTGCGTGATACAGGTTGATAGGATGGAGGAGGTAGGTGTTCTGAGGGAAGATGTATTAGCAATTTTGAAAAACCTGAAGGTCGATAAGTCTCCTGAGCCAGATGGGATACATCCTAAGATACTTTGGGAGGCAAGGGATGAGATTGCGGAGCCTTTAGCTTTGATCTTTGGGTCCTCACTGTCCACGGGGATTGTGCCAGAGGACTGGAGAGTGGTGAATATTGTTCCTCTCTTCAAGAATGGAAATAGAAATGACCCCTGTTAATTATAGGCCAGTTAGTCTTACTTTAGTGGTCAGTAAATTAATGGAAAGGATCCTGAGAGATAGGATTTATGATCATTTGGAAAGATGCAGTTTAATCCAGGAGAATCAGCACGGTTTCGTGAGGGGTAAGTCCTGCCTCACAAATTTGATTGAATTCTTTGAGGCAATAACTAAGTGTATAGATGAAGATAGAGCAGTTAATGTATATATGGATTTTAATAAGACGTTTGATAAGGTTCCCCCACGGTTGGCTCATGAAGAAAATAAGGAAAGAAGAAAATTTAGGAAATTGGATAAGTAACTGCTTGTCTCATAGAAGACAGAGAGTGGTGGTGGAAGGAAAATTTTCAGACTGGAGGCCAGTTACTAGCGGTGTACCACAGCGATCAGTGTTGGATCCTCTACAATTTGCAATTTTTATCAATTACTTGGAAGAGGGGGCTGAAGAGTGGGTTAGTAAATTTGCTGATGACACCAAGATTGTTGGAGTAGTGGAAGAGGTAGAGGGCTCTTGTGGGCTGCAAGGAGACATTGATAGGATGCAGAGCTGGGCCAAAAATGGCAGATGGAATTTAACCCTGATAAGTGCAAGGTGATTCATTGTGTTAGGACAAACGTGAATGCGGATTACATGGTCAACACAGGGTTTTGAGCAATGTGGAGGAACAGAGAGATCTTGGGGTTTATATCCACAGATTTCTGAAGGATGCCACTCAAGTGAATCGAGCCATGAAGAAGGCTATTACTGTGTTAGTGTTTATCAACAGGGGGTTTGAGTCCAAGAGCCATAAGGTTATGCTGCAACTATACAGGACATTGGTGAGACCACATTTGGAATATTGCCTCGGCTGTTGCTTTGAAAATGCAGTTGTGTTTCATTCCGTGCCCAAGCTTTGTCTCTCCAACTCATTTCTCTGTGACCTCCCATTGGTTGCAGTTTAAATGAACTTTAGTAAAAATAGGCAGGAAAATATTGCTGCTCAAGTTGAATAATCAGAATGCTGAGGGGCCTATATAGTGTGGAAGTAGAGAGGATGTTTCCACTAGTTGGAGATACTAGAACTCAAGGGCACAACCATAGTTGCTTTAAAACTGTGATGAGGAGAAATTTCTTCAGCCAGAGGGTGGAGACTCTGTGGAACTCACCACCACAGACAGCTGCACAGGCCAGGTCACTGAGCATCTTTAAGACAGAGATAAATAACTTCTTGATGAATAAGGGGATCAGGGATTACGGGGAGAAGGCAGGAGAATGTGGATGAGAATCATATTTGCCATGATTGAATGGCGGAGCAGACTCACTGGGCCGAAGAACCTAATTTTGCTCATTCCCTGCACATTCCCTGCAGGGGAGCTAGATAATATCAAACTGTGGTGTTACAGTGCAAGAGGCTGAAAATATCACAAGTTTGCACTGGAATTTGTGATAGTGAAAGCTGATGGCACTATTTTTTTTTGCAAGTGAACATCAATGAAAATTGCATAAACTAATTACATAGAGTTTTAAAAACTTACTGCCTGCGATGGTGCGAATGTATACAATCTCACTTTTGGCTCCATGATTGTGCTGCTCATCACTTATTGTGAGCAACGTCTTGACGAAGATTGCATACTGCGTCCAAGGTTTAAGGCCGCGAAGCAGAGTGCCCGGGTTCTGGAGTTTCCCTTCGGACCGTCCAGGGGGTTCCACGTCCACCACCTTCCAGCTGTTTGATCCGCAGGCATCCTGCCCATCAAACTCAGTCACGTTCTGATAGGGGCTATTCCAAGGAACGGGAAAAAAATAAAGAAATGCCCATCACCCAACTGAAGACAGATGATTCTCTTCATCATTCACTCTCAACAGAATAACTGAATGCCCCCCATTACATATAAAAGAAATTCTCAGTTTGTGGATGGTATTGGTAAATGCAGCACTTATTTCCAACATTTGTTGCCCTTTCATTTTCTTAAACCACTGCGGTCCACAATGCCGTCAGTGATGGGAGTTCCAAGATTTTGACCCAGTGATAGTGAAGGAATGACAATGTAGCTCCAAGCCAGGATGGCGTGAACACTGGAGGGGAACTTGCAGGCAGTGCTGTTCCCATGTACCTGCTGCCCTGGCCTTTCTGCATAGTGAAAGTTGCATTAAGTTGAAGAAACCTTGGTAAGTTGCTGCAGTGTATCTTATAGATACAACACATCTTAGATGTACAACCTTACAGTGCAGAAGGAGGCCATTTGGCCCAACAAGTCTGCACTGAATCTGTGACATAGCATCTTACCCAGGCTCTATCCAAGTAACCCCCACCTATTTACTCTGCTAATTCCCCTATCCTATACATCTTGGGATATTAAGGTGTAATTTAGCACTTAACTTGAACATATAGGACTGTGTTGAGAAAACGAGAAACCTGGAAGAAACCCATGCAGACGTAGAATCACAGAATCCCTACAATGCAGAAGAAGGTTATTCATCCCATCAAATCTGCATCAACAACAATCCGATCCAGGCCCTATCCCCATAACCCCACATATTCATCCTGCCATTTCCCCTGACACTAAGAGGCAATTTAGCATTGCCAAACCGCCTAACCCTCACATCTTTGGACCATGGGAGGAAACTGGAGCACCCGGAGGAAACTCATACAGACACAGGAAGAACATGCAGACTCCACACAGACATTGACCGAAGCCAGGAATCGAACCAGGATCCTTGGTGCTGTGAGGCAGCAGTGCTAACCACTGTGCCGCCACAGTGCACCAATATGGATGTTTATTGGGGGCAATGGGCTCTTTTTTAGCGTGGAGCACATTGTCAGCTTGGACCTCATTTTTAGCCTGGAAGCAAGTTATCCTCCACTCCAAAAGACTGCCTAAGAAGAGGAGATGGTGAAATTTAAAAGAATGAAAAGGCAGTGGATCAAACAGGCTGCTGACACAGGGTGGTGCTGTGCGTCTCATGTGATGTAGAGCTGCACTTATCCGAGCAAGTGTGAGGTGAAGCATCCGGGGAGATCAAACAAGGCAGAGGATTAAACAAGAAAAGAGAGGATACTGAGAGGTCTAGAGGAAGCCAGAGAGTTTGAGGTGAATGTCCACAGATCCCTGAAGGCAGCAGGCCAGAATGATAAGGTGGTTAAAGAGACAAGTGAAATCCTTTTGTTTATTAGCCAAAGCATGGAATGTAAGAACAGAAAAGTTATGCTGAAACTACATAAAACATTAGTTAGGCTACAATTACAGTTTACTGTTCTGGTTAGGTCATTAAAGAAAGGATGTAATTGCATTAGAGAGGGTGCAGAGGAGATTTACGAGGACAGGAAAACTGCAGTGAGAAGGAAAGATCAGATAGGCCGGAACCATTTTCCTTGGAACAGAAGAGGCTGAGGGGAGTTTTGATTGAGATATATTGTTAGGGACTTGGATAGAGGGGATGGGAAGGGCGTATTACTTCAGTCAATGGTCAGTGACTGGTGATCGGGAGAACGATTAGGTGGGAGATGAGGTAGAATGTTTTCGCTGAGAGGGTTTTGGGGGTCTGGAACCTACTGCGCCAATAGGTTAGTGGATGCAGAAGCCCTCAACACATTTAAAAAATGTCTGGGTAGGCAACTCAAGGGCCATAACCTGCAGGGCCAAGGGACCAAATGCTAGACAGTGGGATTAGGCTAGGCACAATGGGCTGAGTGGCCTCTTTCTGCACTGTGAGCTTTCTATGATTCTAACTAGAGAATATTCCATCATATGATTGTTGTGCCTGCAGGTAGAAGGCTTTGGGAGTCAGAAGGTGCGACATCTGCCATAGAATACCTAGCCTCTGATCTGCTTTGTAGCCACACAATTTATGTACCTAGTCTAGTTCAATATCTGGCTAGCTGCCACTGACTAACATCCCAATATACTGAGAATGCCCATTTTGAGAGAGGTGTGATGTTGTGAAATTTTTTTCAAGCAGATATCCTGCTTTTGTTTGAGGCCTTTGCTTTCTATCGTATTAATGTGTAGGAGTAACTAGGAGGTGATGTTCCCATACCACCCACTGCTCTCATCAATCCTTTAGCTCAATATCAAAATACTAACCTGCAGTAGCAACGGCAAGTTATAAATTGTGATTATTTTGTTTTGTTTACAGCAGTAGGCATGGAGCTGTGGTCATTGCAATATGTTTCCCACAACGTAATTGCGCCCTGCCTCTCCAAGTGCATTAGATCTATTGGATATAGAATCATAGAAACCCTACAGTGCAGAACGAGGCCATTTGGCCCATCAGGCCTGTACTGGCAACAATCCCACCAAGTTTCTTTCGCTGTAATCCCACATATTTACCCTGCTAATCCCTCTAACCTATGCGTCCCAGGATACCAAGGGGCAATTTAGCATGGCCAATGCACCTAACTTGAGCATCTTTGGACTGGGAGGAAATTGGAGCACCCAGAGGAAACCCATGCAGAGCAGGGAGAATGTGCAAACTCCACACAGTGACTCAAGCTGGAAATTGAATCTGGGTCCCTGGCATTATGAGGCGGCAGTGCTAATTACCACGCCACCATGCTGCCCAACGTATATGCAACATACAGACAACCCCAAAACAATACTTACGCTTCCTTATAAAACACCATGAATCCCAAGAGGTCTCTGAAGTCCGGTGGCCAGTATGGCTCCCATTTCAACATAATTTTATCAATCCCAGTTTTATTAGAAACGAATCTTAGGAGCTGGCTTTCACCTGAATAGGGATGGGAAGAGAAAACAATCATGAATTTTCTTTCTCTTTTGTCAATCTGTTCTGAAATCAATGTAGCTACCAACTTTCCCTCTAATCCCAAAGGAGAAAGGGTCAAACCTGCCCTGGCCAAATAGTCTCAAGATACCAAATGAGCACATAGATGAGGAACTGGAAGATTCTGGAGGAACTGTAACTCAGCCAGAAGGTTTTCAGCTGCAGAAAATTGATATTAATGAAATAATTTTGCATTGCTTTCTTTTGTTTTAAAAATAAAAAAAGCGGAATAAAAACATAGACTGCTTGAAAAGTTTAACAAATAATGAGCGATCAAGATGTTAACTCAAAGGTTAGGTCTATTTACAAGCTAATGTCATCTGGATCTAATCCCATGACCACTGATTCTCAAGGGAGGGATGTATTAGGTCAAAGGGGCAACTCTGTAACTACTGGAACTACTCAGATCCAGATCATTGGATCTGAGGTCAAGATCCAATGGTAAAGGGTTATAGACAACTACTTGCTGTAAACAAGTCTGTCGTGAGGCTCACAAAGCAACTTGTACAATCTGCATTGATTACGCCTGCGGCAGAGGGGGTAATTACAGAAAGAACTGAAGCTGTGTCAGAGACATGACTTTAAAAAAAAATTGTCAGACCACAATGCCAAAATCTTGACTAATTTTCAGAATACCGGCATCTTACAATCAATTAGACACCAGCCAGTGCTAGTCAAGGCTGTAATCTGAACCCAGGCGTCTGTCTTGACTCAGTTGGGAGCACTCTCTCTCTCCCTTCAAAGTCAAAAAATTAAAGTCCCACTCCAGACAGTGGAACGGGACTTGAACCCAGGCCAACACTTTAGTATTGAAAGAAGTGCCACACTGTTGGAAATGTGCCTTATTTTTGGATGAGGCTCATTACATAAGACTTTCTCAGGTGAATGTAAAAGACTGCAGTGGAAGAATATAAGGAAAATTCGCCCAGTGTCCTGGCTAATATTTATCCTACAATCAACATCACAAACAGATCACCCTGGTCATGCACCCCACTGCTGTTCAGAGGACATGCGCTATATCCAAATTGACTACCAGATTTGCCTCCACTACAACAGTAATTCAATCCAATTTGCAATTACTGATACAAATAACCCATTTACGATGGTTATTATACATCACATAAACCAGTTCATAACAGACTGGACTGGACCACTTACTTTTCAGTGTGACTTGGGAATAGAGGGACTTTAATGTCTATACAAAATCATTTAATATTTGAACGTAATATTACAGACAACCTTCTGACATAAATCTGGGTCCTTATGCCCAAGCATCCTACCCCTCATTTGCATTAGCCTGCTTTAGGGATCGCCTGGTCCACAGCAGGTTCCACTTGTCCGACCCAGTGACAGCAAGGAACGAACAGCAACATAGTTCCAAGTCTGGGTAGTGTGTGACTTGGAGGGGAATTTGCAGGGAATGGTGCTCCCATGTGTTTGCTACCCTTATTCTTCAAAGTGCTGGAAGTTACAGGCTTAGAAGATGCTGTTGAGAAAGACTTGGAGAGTTGTTGCAGTGTATCTTGTAGATAGTACACACAACTATGGAGAAAGTGAATGTTTAAGATGATAGATGGGGTGCCAATCAAGCAGCTTGTTCGTCCTGGCTGGTGTTGAACTTTTGAGTACAGTAAGTAGTCTCATAACACCAGGTTAAAGTCCAAAAGGTTCATTTGGTAGCACGAAGTTTTGTTGTGTTGTCCCTTCATTAGGTTGCCCCTTCATCACTCACCTGAGAAGGGCAGCGCTCCAAAAGCTGTGCTACCAAATAAACCTGTTGAACTTTAATTTGGCATTGTGAGACCACTCACTGTGCCTACCCCAGTCCAATGCCCGCATCTTCACATTAGAACTTTAGAATGTTGTTGAAGTTAAAATCATCCAGGCAAATGAAGAGTATTCCATCACACTCCAAATTTCTCCCTTGTAGATAGTGGTCAGGAAGAGTCAGGAAGTGAATAATACCCTACAGAATTTAGTCTCTGATCTGTTCTCATTGTCACAACATAAGCAACAGTTCACTCTCCATGTAAGACAATTTCGTATTTTGTCCTCATTTGAAGGCACAGTGATTCCAACAGTCACGTCAATATAGCCTTCTTCCCACTGCCAGCACGTTTCAAAATTTTTTAAACAGAAGCTTATTTTTAGTCAGTGTAGCATCACTGATTGAGGATAACCATGTGTTCGTGACAAGCGGGAAGGAGTTTTGGGAGGTCCTGTGATTGTTAGAGACACATTCTTTCTTAGTGATCCTGTGGGATGATTTATAACACTTACACCCCTCCACTGGTTCAAATAAAAACAGGTCCCCAACACAATCCTGGTGTTCTCACTCCAGAATTGCACCATCAACACTTTAAGGTGGATCTGGCACAGCTGCCTTGAATTCACACTGACTTAGAGACCAAGATTTTATGACCTAGCGAGGCTCATAAGGTCCTACCCGAGGCCTTTGAAGAATTCCATTCTGTGAGCCTTGCCCACGCTGCCATTTGAGACGGCGTGGTGGTAAAATTATGGTGACAGTATATAGAATGTATATAGAAATCCTGCAGTGCAGGAGGAGGCCATTCAGCCCATTGAGTCTGCACCAACAACAATGCACCTAGGCTTTATCCCCGTAACTGTACATAGTTACCCTGCTAAGCTTCTAACCTATGCACCCCGGGACACTAATGGACAATTTAGTTTCTACCTAACTTGCCCATCTTTGGACTGTGGGAGGAAACTGGAGCACCCAGAGGAAACCTATGCAAACATGGGGAGAATGTGCACACTCCACACAAACAGTGACCCAAGCCTGGAACTGAACCCAGGTCCCTGGAGCTGTGAATCAGAGTGCTAACTACTGTGCCACCATGCTGCCTTGGAAGGAAGCTATTCAGCCCATCAAGTCTGTATTGACCACAATCCAACCCGGGCTCTACTCCCGTAACCCCATGCATTTATCCTTCTAATCACCCTGGCACTACGTTTAATTTAGCATGGCCAATCAACCGAACCCATACATCTTTGGACTGTAGGAGGAAACCAGGGCACCTGGAGGAAACGTAAGCAGGCATGGAGAGAGCATGCAAACTCCACACAGACAGTGACCTGAGGCTGGAACTGAATCTGGGATCCTGGCGCTATGAGGCAGCCATGCTAATCATTATGCCACCACTGTTGCCTTGATCAGTCTTCACATTTTGGCTGCAGATTTTTCTTTATCATCCTCATCCCTTTCCCCAAACAAGGTTGGTGAGGTGATCCAAACCTACATACACTGTCTCAATATTGCAACTCCATGTTAAATCATAATTTCAACTCAGGCTTATTGTACAAAGTTACATTCTGCCTATGAACATTATTTCTACCGAGGGTGATTCTCAGTGTTTCTTCCTCTTGTGTTGAAGTCAACAATGTCAGGAAAATCAATCACGTTCATCATCTGGGAAATGAGCAGAAAGCTTATTCTGTAGAAAACATTCTCCATTAATATTTAATGGTGCACAGTTCTAATGATGGACTTCAGCCAACCTCTGAAGTTCCTCCACCTGCAATGTGCAGAATTATGTTGGTTGGGGTTGTGGGACAATGACAACAGCAGTAGCTCAGCTAATAGCACTCACACCTCGGAGTTGGAGAGCTTGGGTTCAAATCCCACTCATACAAAGACTAAAGCTAATACTATAAGGCAATAGCAAAGGAGACTGCTGCATTGTCAGAGATGCCATCTTTCAGATGAGAGGCTAAACTGAGTCCCCATCTCCCAGCTCAGGTGAATCTAAAAGGTCCCAAGGTACCAGCTCAAAGAGGAGGAATGGGAGTTATCCCCTGTGTCTGGTCAATGTTTATCTCTCAATTGACATCACAAAAAACAGATAAGCTGCTCATTATCACATTGTTGTTTGTGGGAGCTTGCTGTTAGCAAATTGGTGTCCTTTTTCTTACATTTCAACAGTGATTTAAATTAAAACTTACAATCTATATCAATGATCTATAAACAGGACAGAGTGTAACATAGCAAAATTTGCTGATGATGTAAAAACAGGTGGGAAAGCAGGATGTGATGAGATACAAAGTTTACAAATGATATACGGAAAAGGGCCAGAATCTGGCAGATGGGGTTTAATGTGGATAAACGCAAGGTTATCCATTTTGGCCAGAAAAATAAAAGGACAATTTACTATTTAAATGGAAAACAAATTGAAAAGGCTTTTGTGCAGAGGGACCTGAGTGTCTTTGTGCATGAGTCTCAGGAAGTGGGATGCAGGTACAGAATATTAATAAGGAAGGCAAATGGGATCTAGGCATTTATTGCAAATGGTTTAGAGTATAAAAATAGAGAAGTGTTGTTACAATTGTATAAGGCATTAATGAGACCACACTTGGAGTATTGTGTTCCATTTTGGTCACCTTCTTTGAGGAAGGATGTGGTGGCACTGAAGGTGGTTCAGAACAAGTTCACTAGATTGATTCCAGGTTTGAAAGGGTGGTCGTACGTGGAGTGTTGAGTATCTTGGTACTCACTGAAGTACAGTGTAACGAGTGGGGATTTGATTGAGGTACATAAAATACTCAACAGGATTGATAAAGTAAATGTTAATCAAATGTTTCTCTTTCTAGAACAGTCCAGGTCAAGAGGTCACAATTGTAGAGTAAGAGAGGGGAAGTTCAATTCTGAAACAAAGAGAAGCTACTTCTCACAGAGGATTGTGTATCTATGGAACTCACTGCCCCAGAATGCAGAGGATGCGGGATAAAGCAGGGAAATGGAGTGAGGATGAGATAGAGATCAGTCATGATTATATAGAATGGCAGAGCAAACCCAAAGGGCTAAATTGCCCATTCACACTCCTAATTCCTGTGTTCCTTTGTCCCTAAATGCTTTGAAATGTTCAATGGTGTTGAAAAGCAAAATGTAAATGCCACTTTTTCCTTTTTTATCATCCTTTCTAACTGCTAACTTCAAACATCCAAGTGATCATTATTACATGTGAGATCCAAAAGGGTTTGTGGGGCCATGGAATGGGGTATCATTAGCCATCCCCATCATTAGCCTCATTGAATGTCCCCTTGAAGGCACCTTACAGAAGGAAATAGAAAGCGCTTTTTCCCTCTCCAAGTCTCAGAGGAATTAAGCCGTGGGAAAGAGAAAGTTGAGTAGAGAACTGATAGGGGTTATCAAAGTCACAAGGGGTCTGCATAGAGAGGAACTGCCCCTATGGGTAGAAGGATTGATGACCAAATGGCACCGATTTAAAATGTTCGGTAAAAGAAGTAATGGTAACAGGAGGAGAGACTTATTCACCACAATGTGGTACTGCCCGAGAGCGTGGTAGAGGCAAGTTCAAACTAAGGCACTGGAGCCAGGACTAGACGACCAAGAAGGAATGTGCAGGGTTACAGGGAATAGTAGATTGGGTAGGGGTGATATCAGATAAACTGCTCATTCAGAGAGCGAGCACAAACACAACAGGCTGAATGGCCTCTTCCTGCACTGTTATGTCACTCTGGGCATATTTCGCTGGATGCTAAGCGATCCTCCACTGTACGACTCAACTCAATCAGCAAATCATTGAGTTATCCAGCTTTGGAAGCAAGGGAGAAATTCAAGGTATTTTCCAACCATTTGCATTAAATCCACCTTCCAGTTGCTCAAAATAGAACAGGTTTGACCTGGAATAATTAAACATAGTTTATATCCAAAGGGAGACAGAGAATGGCCATCCTGGCTGCAAATCCAGACGTTTACAGGATCCTGACAGGCGCCCTGATGAGTTTTATTTTTCTAAAAAGTAAACTTCAAGAATTACTACCATCAGGCACTCGAACTTAAATCACACGGCCAAAACCTTAAATTGAAAGAACATTTTAGAAAAAAAATAATCTTGGTGCCAAGTCACATAGAGAAAGTGGCAGGCGATTACAAGGTAAGGAGCCAGTGGAGAATGGAAGACAGCAACAAACGCCAAACAAAATACTTAAAGGGCACTCAGTCCACACAAGGAGCACCTTAGCGAACTCAGGACAGAAAAGGTTTTGAATCGGGGACTTTCCCAGTCGGTGAACCTTATCTCTAGGCGAAGTAATTCTTCACAGGGAAGGTAAGAAGGAATGGTGTCTCGTGACCTGCTGATTAAGAACTTTCCCTCCCTATCTTAGTTTCCATTAGTAGGAGGGACAAGGATCCGAGGGCATAGCCTCAGAATAAAGGGAAACCCTTTAGAAAGGAAACAAGGAATAATTTCTTCAGCCAGAAGATGGTGAATCTGTGGAATTCATTGGCATACAAGGCTGTGGGAGCCAGATCATTGAGTATATTTAAGACAGAAATGGATAGGTTCTTGAGTGGTTAGGAGATCAATAGCACAGTGGTACAGTGATTAGCACCAGGAACTCAGGTTCGATTCCCAGCTTAGATCACTGTCTGTTTGGAATCTGCATGTTCTGCTCGTGTCTACGTGGCTTCCTCTGGGTGCTCCGGTTTCCTCCCACAGTCTGAAAGACGTGCTGTTTAAGTGTACTGACCATGTTAAGTTCTCCCTCAATGTACCTGAACTGACACCAGGGTGCAGCGACAAAGGATTTTCACAGTAACCAGTGTTGCAATGTTAATATAAGCCTATTTGTTAATCTAATCAATACACTTTAAAACTAACTGAGGTCATTTGGGTTATTGAAATCAACTAACACCTAGCACGAGTAACTGAGTTCAGGTGAGGGCAATGTGATTACTAAGAGGTGGCCATCCATCTTAATTTTTCCACAGAAAACAGTCTTACAGGCCCCAATACAGATTAACTAACACCAAAGGATTAGTAGCAGAGTAAATATTACTAACAATGTGATACTTGTATTCTTGTCAACCACAGAGAGGATATGGAGTTGCCAGTGTCGGACTGGGGTAGGCACAGTAAGTAGTCTCACAACACCGGTTAAAGTCCAACCTGAGTCTCACCTCATGAAGGGGCTATCCGAAAGCTCTTGCTACCATATAAACTGTTGGAATTTAAACTGATTTTGTGAGACTACTTACTGTGCCAACCACACAGAAACACAGAAACTCAGCTATTCCGAGTATGCCATTCATAACTCAGCCGCATATTATGGTTTCGAAATCTTACAGGATGCCTGGTCTCCATTGGTTTTCTGAGCAATATCCATCTTCTCCTGTCGCCCCTTGGTCCCTGTAGCCTCCTCCATCTTGTATATTTCGGACAGGCACAGCTTGGGGTTGAAGTGAAAAAACATCTTCCCCTGGGAGATGGTCAGGTTATGTTTCTTCCAGTCCCACAGTTGCTGCAGGTTCTGATTGTCCAGGACATAGAACGAGTAATTCCTGAATGTCAGATTCAAAAGGAAAAGACACATTAAAAACAAATTTCAATTCTCATTGAACCCAAAGTACGGGTAAATTCAACATCTGAATGGATTTAAAGTTTAAAAAAAAATTTTCGCATTGGAAGAGACAAATCAAAGCTTCCTCAGCAACTTAGTGAACATTTTGCATGCTGTGTGCAGTAGCGAGCCACCTGATGAAGGAGCGGTGCTCCGAAAGCTTGTGCTACTAAATAAAGCTGTTGGACTTTAACCTGGTGTTGTGAGACTACTTAGTGTTAATGTAGGCCTACTTGTGATACTAATAAATAAATTAAACTTTATACATCAGGTGACTGCTATAAAGACTTGAAGGAAAATAGTTGCCATTGCAAGACATGTACCTGGTTACTTACAGTAGCATCTAACATAAAAGCATATATATGGAACTGGAACTGTCAAGACTGGGAGTGGTTGCCATGGGAGCATGGGAGTGGGGGAGTTAGAGCTAAACAGAAGAGGGGTGTCTGATCAATTATCCATCTTAAATTCAATGTTCACATCGCATTGTGTATTGACAGGGTAAAGAGCCAAATTAACACTGAGGGCTTATCAGCTACCAAACTGTGAAAGGTACAACAGGCATCCAGGCTTGGAGACCAATAAACCAAAAGGAAAAATGTGCAGTGGCAAGAGAAACTGAAGGAAGAGATGAACAATTGCACAAAGGTTATATTTGTACTTTTTTTAAATGTGTAGCCAAAAGGCCACTGTTCCCACAACTCACCCAGGTTCCAGAGTTTCACCTTGAATCAATCTCAGGCTGCGAAAGAAAGATAGCGATACCAAAGCATAGGAGCTGCGGATCTTTAGGTAGCCGGTGATCACTTCAATCAGACCCAGATTTGCTTCCAACTCCGCTGCGATGTTAGCTGAAAAAGCAAGTAAGGAAATTACAATTCGCTCAACTTCCACAGTGCCAGGGCCGCACAGACAAAAGGGACCACAGATGGCAGTGTTTATACAGCAGCACTAAATCTGCGGGACTTCAAAGAAATACAGCAGAGTAGGATCTTTTAAAATTTCACTTCTCCCATGCTGTAAATTATTACTACTGGCAGCAGTCAACATAGAGGAGGCAGAGAGAGAGAGAGAGACAGAGAGAGAGAGAGAGAGAAGAAAGTGTGGAATGCACAGTGAAGGGAGGACAGCGAGACACACAGAATTGTGCAAAGGAGTTCCTGGTGTGGGTCCAGATTGGGGAGGAAGAAACGGGAGCACAAACAGGGAAAGGTTGGGGAGATAGAGAGATTTGGTTTTGCTTACTTAACATTGCTTGTATTCTTCGTTACAGCAGTTGATAAAACCTTTTGTGCTTTGCAAGCCAAAACAAATGTGAGGGTTATATACTTTGGCTTAGCAAGCTCAAGTTAATGCAAGATACTATCAAGGTACAACATGCACATATGTGGAGCATACAAGTGAACAGAAGATGTATGTGTAAGTGAGTGTGCACATGCATGACAGTGCATGCGAGGGTATATATGCATCAGTACTTCTGAAGGTGTGAGAGTATATGCGCCATGTGTTTGTGCATACCAGTATGTGTGCATGTGCAGGTAGCAGAGACAGTGGGACAGACAGAGAGAGGGAGAGACAGACAGAGACAGAGAGAGAAAGACAGAGACAGAGAGAGACAGACAGACAGACAGAAAGAGAGGGTCAGAGAGAGAGAGAGAGAAAGACAAACAGACAGAGAGAAAAAGAGGGTCAGAGAAAGAAAGGGAGAGAGAGAGACAGACAGACAGAAATACAGAGACAGAGAGAGAGAGACAGAGATAGAGAGAGTAACAGACAGAGGGACAGAGACAAATTTCACTCCAAATGCTTGCTTCATTCAGTAGTTCCTGATCTTAGCAGTTGTAGGAGATCAAACAGATGCTATAGCAGACAAGCTACTCTCCCACACCTCTTCAGCAGGGTGACTTAAGCAGAGAGAGCAGGTTAACTAAGGAAAAAACTGTGGAATGTAGGCTCAGAGTAGCACAGTGGCACAATGGCAAGCGCTACTGCCTCACAGTGCCAGGGTCCCAGGTTCGGTTCTCAGCTTGGGTCACTGCCTGTGTGAAGTCTGAGCATTTTTCCCGTATCTGCGTGGTTTTCCACCGGGGGCTCCGGTTTCCTCCCACAGTTCAAAGATACGCAGGTTAGATGCACTGGCCATGCTAAACTGCCACTTAGTATCGGGGGATTAGCAGGGTAAATATTTGGGGTTTTGGGGATAGGGCCTGAATGGTATTGTTGTTGGTGCAGGCTCAATGGGTCGGATGTCCTCCTTCTGCACTATAGGGATTCAACGATTTCTATAATTTTCAATTCAAGATTCTTTTTAAAAAAATTAATTAAATTTAATTTTCACCAGCTGCCCTGTTGGGATTTGAATCTGTGTACCCAGCTGGGGTATCTCTGGATTACTAATCCATAACATCACGCTATGCCACATCTCCCCCATAGTTGCTGTTCCAAGTCAGAAGTTTGTTGGTTCAAATCTTACTCCAGGATTTGGATACAAAAGCTAAGACTGACATTTCCAATGCAGCACTGAGGGACTGCTGCAGTGTCAGAGCTGCAACCTTTCAGGTGAAGTGTTGAACTGAGGTTTCATGCTGCCCTCTCATGTACAAACTCCGTTGCACTAATGCAAGGAAAAGCAGGGGAGTTATCCCCAGTGTCCTGCCCAATATTCATCCCTCATTCAACATCACAAAAAGAATTATCATTGCTGTTTGTGGAAGCTTGCTGTGTACAAATTTGCCGCCTTGTTTCCTATGCTGCAACAGTAACTCGATTTCAAAGGTACTTCACTAACTCCGAAGCATTCTGGGATTCCCAGTGGTTGGGGTGAGTACTACAAATGGTTTTTTAGGTGGTTAAAGGATAGCAACCTCTTTAAGCAATATAGAATGTTGTGTCTGTGTGGAGTTTGCACGTTCTCCTCGTGTCTGCATGGGTTTCCTCTGGCTGCTCCGGTTTCCTCCCACAGTCCAAAGATGCACAGAAGGATTGGCCGTGCTAAATTGCCCCCTAGTATAAGGGGATTAGCAGGGTAAATACATAGTGTTATGGGCATAGGGCCTGGGTGAATTGTTGTTGGCGTAAGCTCAATGGGCCAAATGGTGTCTGTCTACACTGTAGGGATTCTATGATTTTATGAAATATTAAATGTGGTAGGGAGGTAAATGCAGGATATAACTCCAAAACAAACCAAGAGGGGAAAATGGGATAAAGTGAATGTTCATAAAATCGTGAATGTTATGAAGCTTTTCTCTATTGCAGAATGGTGAATGCCTGAGCAGAGGAGACAACAGTTTTACTCCACAGAGCTCAATCTTACACATCAACTGCAATTCCACAATCAAACACCAGGGGACAGGTAGTGCTTTCAGACCGCAAAAACCTCAGCCGTTAAAAAGAGAATCAAAAGTGTTTTGCAATCCAGGACTTTGTCACATAAACGTCCCTTTGTACAAGAGCCAAGGACAAGAAACAACCGACTGTCCTTTAAAGTTCACCCCTCTCATACCCAAACTCATTCACTGCAGCATCCATCTGTATTTGCAACGTTGTCCTACCGTTGTTTTATTGTTAATCAGTTTGACAGATTATCTCAAACATGTATTACTCTGTGTAAACTAATAACCATTTAAAAATTTTTGATCCTCTTCTCCCCTCCTGGTTTAATTTGAAAATGTACTATGCCTCTCTTTCTATCCCATGTAATATTTCATATCCTTTAAAGAGGACCCTCTCTAACCACCATCTGTCTAGAACACAAAGTTCATCACCCACTCTCCCTTGTCATTCGCTCCCTATTCTTTGTGAGGTAACAGGAACTGAACATTGAAATCCAAGCAAAGTCTAACCAATCCACAGCAACGAATCTCTACACTTGCAGGAAATACTGCAAAACTATGAAATACAAGGCCATTAGAGTTTTGCAATTGTTCCATCACGTTGTCTGTTCACAGATGTTTATAGTATGTTAATGTTATTGTTAAAATACACTGATGAAGGGCATTCTAAGTTTATTTATTAGTCACAGGTAAGGCTTACAGTAGTGCTGGAGTTAAATTACTGTGAAATTCCCCCAGTCGCCACAGTCTAATGCCTGTTCAGGTCAATGCACCTAACCAGCATGTCTCTCAAACTGTGGGAGGAAACCAGAGCACCCACAGGAAACTCACGCAAGACACGGGGAGAACATGCAAACTCCACATAGCCGGTGACCCAAGCCGGGAATCGGACCTGGGGTTCCTGGCGCTGTGAAGCAGCAGTGCCAACCACTGTGCTACCGTGCCGCCCATTTATTCTTTAAATTAGTATTCAGAGCACCTATAAAGAGAGAACGTTGAGACACTGGGTTAGTACGTGGAACCAGATTTGTGCAATGCTGCATTCTCTAAATAAACCCTTTCTCAAGAGAGGCATTAATGTCTAGCTTCATACTTCAACTGGCTTGGGATTGAAATAACAACTGAAAGCACATAGTATGCCCTCTTTCCTTGGTCCTTCGAGTCCTGCTCTGATAATTTGTTCATTACACATTTAGAAGATGCACACATATTCCATTAAATTTGCATAGTGGCTAATCATTGTGCTCACACAGCTCCAGGGATCTGGGTTCAATTCCCAGCTTGGGTAACTCTGTGCAGAATCTGCATGTTCTCCCCATATCTGCATGGTTTCCTCCAGATGCTCCGGTTTCTGCACACAGTCCAAAAGACATGTTGGTCAGGTGCACTGACCATGCTGAATTCTCCCTCAGTGTACCTGAACAGGTGTTGGAATGTGGCAACTAGGGGATTTTCACAGTGACTTCACTGCAGTGTTAATGTAAGCCTACTTGTGACACTAATAAAATAAACTTACCTTATACTTATTTAGCTTGATGAAAAACCTTTTAGGTGATCTTCCATTTCCATTTACCCAAATGCATAGTCAAACCTTTGCCGTATCCCTCTCAGCAACTGTCCCTGTCTGAACTGTGACACATCCGACCAATTTAAAAGTGGTATCGTCATGATACCGTCACCAAAAGCAAATAGCATCTAAGGACTATTTATGGTTCTGAAACGATAATTAAATAGCCAGATCCTGGTGAGTTGTCAATTTGTTTTGCAAAGGAAAACATTTTTTGACTACCAAGAAAGGTCTGGCAAACAATTACTGTTGATCAGTTGTAAGTAGTGACTTCAGCATCTATTTCACACAAACACTACTGCCCTTGTTTCATCTTCTCTCCTTGAGAATGTTAAGCCTTATTTTGATGACATTACAAATCTCACACAATTTTAATATTTCCTTTTAAGAAATCTAAATGATCTTCTAACAATTTTAAATAGTCTTTAATAATTTTAATTATCCATTAAATGTCCTAAGGTATCTTCTACTTAAAGTCATGCTACATGTTTCATCTGAAAATTCTCTTTTTTTATTCCAGCTGACCTAGTTTCTCAGTGAGTTGTCATAGTAGTTAGTACTGTTGCCTCACCAAAATAGGGATCCAGGGTCACTTCTGGAGTTGGCACATTTTCCTCATGTCTGCATGCACTCTAGCTTCCCCCCACAGTCCGAAAGATATGCAGATTAGGTGGATTGGCATACTGAATTGCCACTTACTGTCCTAAGATATGTAGATTAGGGGGAGTGGTGGTGTAAATATGTGGGGTTACGGAGATTGGGTCAGTTGCTCTATCAGTGGAGACTCGAAGGGCTGAATGGCTTCCTTCTATGCTGTAGAGATTCTATGATTCTCTGTCTTCTTGCCTATGTGTCCACTCTTCCCCCTCCATATAGGCAGAGCCATTACAGCAAGGAGGCCATTCAGCCCATTAAATCCATGCCAGCTCTTAGTAGGACAACATAGTCAGTCCATCCCATGAACTAATAAGTTTAGGACCTTCAAGTGATCCAAGTTTCCAGTGTGTCTCTTATGAAAGTGCACCACATGGTTGACAAGGCTCAAACAGGTTGGCGGAAAACCTTCTTGTATTAATTTGACTAAGACAGAGTAACAATGTGCAGGTTTCCAGTGACTCCACCCACTGCCATCAAGGATATTGTGCACAGCCCATACATTGTTCCTATCCAGTGCAATCCCACCTAAGTCCTGATCGGGTTTGGTGGCCTGTGCACTGACAGCTCTCACTGTGACAGCTCTACATTCTCTTAGTCAGTGAGACACATCTGCCCATCAGTCTCGCACATCCACCCTATCCCTCACACTGAGGGACTGGAGCTCTGTTGAATTTTCACCCTCCAAGTCTAGCTTCAGTCATTGATCTACTAGAAGGACACAATTCAGAGGTGGGCCTTCACTTAGCATCCCAGTCTTGAATCTTATCACACTTCCACACAATCGAATTATAAAAACTTATCTGGCCAAACTTCAATATTCATATTCTAAAACTAGAGTTTTGAAGGCTGTTGCTAAGATTTTCATTAGGTAAGTACATCAAACGAAATAGAGCTCAAGCAGATAAACAGAGTCATACCAATCGGGAAGGTTTCTACCTGCTTAGTCCTATTGACCAAGAGGACGCAATGGTCTAGTGGTATTATCTTTAGACTATTAATCCAGAAACTCAGCTAATGTTCTGGGGACCCAGATTCATGGCACATGGTGGAATTTGAATTCAATAAAATATATCTGGCATCAAGAAGCTACTGATGACCATGAAACCATTGTTGATTGTCAGAAAAACCCATCTGGTTCACTGCTGTCCTTTAGAGAAGGAAGTCTGCTATCTTCACCTGATCTGGCCTACATGTGACTCCAGATCCACAGCAAAGTGGACTCTCAACTAGGGATGGGCAATAAATGCTGGTGAGCCAAAAATGCCCAAATATGAAAAAAATCAAATCTAGAGGCTTTGTCATTGGTAATACACTCAGAGATTTACGTCACTCAAAGGTTCTCAACCTGTACTTATTAGGACAGAGTATGGGAATGGGAGTGACTAGGAACTAGCAATGGACTCAAAAGACTTCTTTCTGTTCCATGGCAACTCGGTGACTGAATGACTGACCAGGTTTGAGGAGTGAATAGCCTCCTCCCAGGCTCACACGTTGGCACAGTGGTGAGCATGGCAGTCTCACAGTGCCAGGGACTTGGATTCAATTGCCAGTTTGGGTCACTGTCTGTGTGGAATTTGCACATTCTCCCAGTGTCTGCATGGGTTTCCTTCAGGTGCTCCGGTTCTCTCCCACAGTCTGAAAGACATGCCGGATAGGTGCACTGGCCATGCTAAATTCTCCCTCAGTGCACCTGGACAAGCAGCAGAGTTTGGCAACTAAGTGAGTTTCACAGTAACTTCATTGCAGTGTTAATGTTATCCTAACTTGTGACATTAATAAATAAACTCATGTTCCCATCATGAACATAGGCCATGGCAGGAGCCAAAGCAAGCATGAGGTTTTTGCACTCAATTCAATGTTATTGTGTGAATCACCCTCCAAATGTTACAAGAAGCCTGCCAGGTGTAGATGCTAATCCAACTATCAATGGAAAATCTTCAGAATAGACAATATCATCGGAATGTTAGCAAATTAAATGGTAAAGGTAATTAATTGCTTTTAATTAAAAGCACAAATTGTGATTCGATTTCTGTTAGAAAGTGTTTGCTTCTTCCACTTTACATCTCCATTAAAGTAAATTATATGTCATCCCTGTTCCTTATATTCAGTACACAATCTCTTAGCTGTAATCTTAGAAATTTGCAGTTGGAAGATTTTCTTCAGAAACTGGTTTGTAGGCTCACTCATGTTGGGAAGACCTGTGGAGGAGAAACACCAACCTGGTTTGAGGCACTTACTTCCTCCGCGAATGTTAATGACCAAGCTGCCTTTGATGACAGTGCAACCTCGCAGCTCCTGAGCAGCCGTCACGGATTCGATGGTCTTCACATTCACCAAGCAAATCTTTGGGCAAAGACCAGTGCAAGGCACACACAGGAGGCTGGCAAAGGAAAGAGCAACAAAGAAATACTGATTACCAGGAGTGGCACAAGTCTGAGGTCATCATTCAGGATCTAGGCTGTTTAGACTGCAGCTTAGAGCTTTGCATTCAGATCTGGTCACAAGAGAAATGTCTGCTCCCAGTGGAGCTGCATAGTCAAATCCCAAGCGTTAACTTAGCTCCATGATTGCTTCCCATCTTCCATATCAGAAGACTGTCGATTCAAGCCCTCTTTCTAAGACATAATCGAAGCACAGAAACTAGAAGCAGATGTAACCATTCGGCCCTTCGAGCCTGCTCCATCATTTGTTATTAACCTGGCTGATAAAAATCAATATCCTAATTCCCCCCCCCTCACTTCTTCCCTCCAATATCCAAATATGTGCAGGCTAGGTAGATTTGCCATGATATGTTGTCCCTTTGAGTCATGAAATGAGCAAATGTAGAAATAATAGTAGGAGGGATTATTATTTAAAAGGTGAGAAGCTGCACGAATCACAAAAACCCAGTCTGCAGGTGAAGCAGGTGATCAAGAAGGCAAATGGAATGTTGGCCTTTATAGCGAGGGGGATAGAATATAAAAGTAGGGACGTCTTGCTGCAACTATACAGGTTATTGGTGAGGCCACAGCTGGGATACTGTGTGCAGTTTTGGTCGCCGCCTTTGTGGAAGGATATATTAGCCTTCGAGGAAGTGCAGAGAAGATTCACTAAACTGATACCGGAGATGAGGGGGTTAGCTTATGAAGAGAGATTGAATAGACTGGGGCTGGTTTGTAGGCTCACTCAGTTTAGAAGGCTGAGGGGGGATCTTATAGATAATGAAGGGGATAGATAGGGTAGAGGTAAAGAGATTCTTTCCGCTTAGAAAGTATAGCAGGACTAGACGGCACAGCCTCAAAATAAGGGTTGGGGGGGCAGTTTAGATCGGACTTGAGGAGGAATTTCTTCATTCGAAGGATGGTGAATCTCTGGAATTCTCTGTCCATTTAGTGGTGAAGGCTACCTCACTGAATGTCTTTAAGTCACGGGTAGACAGGTTTCTGATAGACAAGGGAATTAAGGGTTATGGGGAGAAAGCGGGAAAGTGGAACTGATCCACTTCAAATCATGATCTTATTGAATGGCGGGGGCAGGATCGAAGGGCTGGATGGCCTACTCCTGCTCCTATTTCTTATGTTTTTATGAACATTAGTAAGGTAAATATTTCAGGTTACAGGGATAGGACCTGAGTGGGATTGTGATTGGCGCAGATTTAATGGGCTAAATGGCCTCCTTCTGCACTATAGGGATTCTAATAATTCCATTCTATGATCCCTTTGACCCCAACAGCTATATCACAATTCCTCTTGAAATCATATGTTTTGGCTTCAACTACATGCTACGGTAACAAATTCCACAAATTCATCACCCTCTGTGTGAAGAAATTTCTCCTCACCTCAACCCTAAAAGGCTACTCCTTATCCTCAAACTATATTTCTGGATTCTTACACCATCAGGAACATTCTTTCTGAATCCATCCCATCTAATCTTGTTTAAATTTTAAAAGTTTCTCTGAGATCCCCTCTCACTTTTCTAAATGCCAGTGAATACAATCCTAACCAACTTCACTTATTTACCAGTGTCACAAGTAGACTCACATTAACACAGCAATTAACTTACTGTGAAAATCGCCTAGTCACCACACTCTGGCACCTGTTCAGGTACTTAGGGAGAATTTAGCATGACCAATGCACCTAACATCTTTCAGACTGTGGGAAAAAAACCGGAGTACCCTAAAGGAACCCATGGAGACATGGAAAAAACATGCATATTTCACACAGACAGTGTTTCAAGCCAGGAATCAAACCCGGGTTCCTGGAGCTGTGAGGCAACGGCGCTGACCACTGTGCCACCGTGTTAGGAAACCTCTGTACTGTTCCTGAGGGTTGGTATTGGGACCACTTTTCTTTTTGACAAATATTAGTAATTTGTACTTAGGACATAATTATTAAATGTGCAGGTGACTTAAAACTTGCAAGTGCAATAAACCTTAAGAAGAATGGGAACAGACTTCAGTCGGGCATAGACAGACTGATGAATTATGCAGACACATGGCAGATGAAATTCAATGCACGGAAGTGTGAAGTGAGTCATTTTGGTAGGAAGTATGAGGAGAAGCAATGTGAACTAAATGGTACAAATTTCAGGGGATGCAGGAGCTGAGAGATCCGGAAGCAGATGTACTCAAATGCTTGAAGATGGCAAGACAAGTTGAGAAGTTTGTTTAAAAATTTTTACAGGACCTTGGTTTTATTAATGGAGAAAGACAGCCAATGGAGGCCAGTCAGCCCTTCAATTCTGAACCAAGTTTCTGACATCATCTTACCCAGGCTCACAACCCAACCTACACCTTAACTCTACACATTTACACCACCAATCCCCCTAACCTACACTTGGGACACTACAGGGAAATTTAGTAAGGCCAATCCACCTAACCTGCATATCTCTGGACTGTGGTCGGAACAGTAAGAAGTCTCACAACACCGGATTAAAGTCCAATAGGTTTATTTGGTAGCCCAGCTTTTGGAGCACTGCCCCTTCATCAGGTGAATGCAGGGTTGTGTTCACAAAGAGGGCATATATAGACACATCCTCAATTTACAAGATAATGGTTGGAATACGAGTCTTTACAGATAATCAAGTCTTTAAGGTACAGACAATGCAAGTGGAGAGAGGGTTATGCACAGATTAAAGAAGTGAGAATTGACTCAAGTCAGGACAGTTAATGAGATTTTCCAAGCCCAAGCAAATCGTGGGGGTTAGAGATAACATGACATGAACCCAAGATCCCAGCTGAGGCCGTCCCTACGTGCGTGGAATTTGGCTATCAGTCTCTGCTCAGCGATTCTGGAAACCGGAGAACCCAGAGGAAACCCACACAAACATGGGAAGAACATGCAAACTCCACATAAGACAGTGACCCAAGGTTGGGATCCAACCCGAGTCCCTGACTTTGTAAAGTAATGTAATCTCGTTTTTTTGCCGAATCCTTTGAGGTATAAATATCGCCTCAGAAAGCAGGAAGAACGTCCCTGCTCTGAGTCACAACAAAGTTGTGAGATCTATAGGCGCACCTGAAATCATAGGCAGAACTTTGGCTCAATGTCTTATCTGCAAAGCGGCACTCGATACTGCTGCACTCTCACAGTACTGCAACGAAATGATTTTTGTGCTTACGTCTTGCAGTGGGACTTGAACTTGGGACTTTCAGTCCCAAGGTGAGAGTGCAGCAACTGAACTATGACTGAGCAGTAAGTCGCAAAAAAATAGATCTGGAGCCAAAGGAAGAGATTTGTTTTTATTCTAATTCAATCAAATCAAGTCCAATTCACAGTCTCAAGTTGAGACATTCCCGATCCAAGCTGACAAGACAGGGCTCTCACCCCCCGTCTTGAGCTTGATCTACATGATCCAAGCTGATTGGAGTAGGTACAGCTTCTCCTGCAAGGCTTGATCTCATTTGCATCTTAGCCAAAAGACAAGATGCCACTTTTAAAAATTGCTTCAAATGAAGCTAAAATGTAACCTAATGACTTCAACCAAGCACAGTACGTCAACACGACACTTGATCTTAGCCAAAAGGCCAAGAAACAATTTTAGAAAGAATGACTAGAAAAGCTTGATAAAGCAGTGTTTTCTAAAGGACATCAGAGTTTGAGTTGATTTATTACACTCACAAGCAGGCTTACATTAACACTGCAGTGAAGTTACACACCTTGGGATAATACAGGGCAATTTAGCATGGCCAATCCACTGAACCTTCATTTCTCTGAACGAGGTTGGAACTGCAGTCCTGGAGGAAATCCACACAGACACAGAGAGAACATGCAAATATCAAACAGACATCCAAGGTTGGAATTTAACCTGGGTCCCTGGCCACACTCAGGTGCCTGTTTGGATATACTGAGGGAGAATTTAGCATGCCAATGTACCTCCCACCATGTCTTTCAGACTGTGGGAGGAAACCGGAGTCCTCAGGAGGAAATCTGCGCAGACATTGGGAGAACGTGCAGACTCACACAGACAGTGACCTAAGCCGGGAATCAAACCTGAGACCCTGGCATGCAAGGCAACAGTGCTAACCACTGTGCTACCATGTCTCCCTCAGGAAACCAGATACGGAGGGCTCTAGGAAGGAAATTTCAGTGCATGAAGTCACTCTGGGCTGAAGGCAGATCTCCATAGATGAAGTAAAAGGTGGAGAAGTTGTAATAGGGGTTTAAAGTCAGAGTGAGAGACAGTTCAGTATGAGAAAAATAATGGGATGGGGATTGGAGTATGAGTTAATGGCATTAACTTCTGTTGAAATTGCTGCTGGGTAGGCCTGCTGATTGTTTTAGCTCTGCTGAGGTGGGTCAGGCAACAGATTAAATTACTGCTCCAATTCTGACATTTGGTGCTGCTAAAAATCAACCAGAAGCCCTGATCATGAAAAGACTGTGCAAAAAATATAAAAATAAATCCCTCCCATCTCACCACCATCAGCAGTTCATTTTGGAAACAACAGCAAGACATTAACTAGCAGTTAACGTCACCAACTGGTCAACAACTCACTGTACGTGCTGCAGCCAATAAAAAAGGAGTCTAAAAAAAACTCGATTATGTAAGTAGGCAAGCTTGCTCAACAGATCAGACCTGTTCCTAAGAAGGAGATGTTCCTGTCTGACTTTCACAAAAGCAGATTAAACTGTTCTATAGTAATACAACTGGAACAGTTCCAAACGGACTGATGCAAATCGGCAGCTTTGCAAACCCCAGTGGTCTTAAACATACAGAGGACGGGACTGCTCGTAAAACCAGGACCACAGCTGCAAACATTCTTAAAACGAGTAGAAATCCACAAACTTGGATTTCTCCATGAAGCACTTCCTCCAAAGCTCCTCTGTGGGCTAGACTTTGACTCACCAGCCTCTTCCCAACTTTCCTTCCTGCCCCACCCCCCCACCAACCCTGCAAGCATATTTTTTCACACCTTTGTGAAGTGTAGGGATGTCTTCCTTGGATTAAAGGTGTTAAATAAATCCCAAGATATGGGCAACACAGTGGCACATTGGTTAACACTGCTGCCTCACAGCGCCAGAGACCCGGGTTCGATTGGGTCAATGTCTGTGCGGAGATTGCACATTCTCCCTATGCCTGGGTTTCCTCCCACACTCTAAAGATGTGCAAGTTGGGTGGATTGACCATGCTAAATTGTGCCTTAGAATCATGGAGACTAGCTAGGGTAAATGCATAGCGTTATGAGAATAAGGCCTGGGCAGGACTGTCGTGAGTGCAGACTGATGGGCCAAATGGCTTCCTTCTGCACTGTTGGATTCTATGATTCTATGAGATGCTGGTTTCTTGTGACACTGGGGAAAGGGTAAGATGGTTTGCAAGTGGTTTTTACAGATGGGAATCAACTGGATAAAAACAGCAAGTGAAATGGGTGGTGATAGCAACAACAGATTCAGCAATGGTTGTGAAGTTGATGACGCAAGCACATATTCATGTCCATCTTTTAATTCTTTCTCTACAATCTTCAGCCAGTGCACAGTTTAACTTAAGACAGTGGCACTGTGGTTAGCAATGCTGCCTCACAGTGCCAGGGACCCGGGTTCAATTCCTGGCTTGGGTCATCTGTGTGTGGAGTCTGAACATTCTCCCCATGTCTGCATGGGTTTCTTCCAGATGCATCTGTTTCCTCTCACAGTCCGAGAGACATGCTGGTTAGGTACACTGGCCATGCTAAATTCTCCCTCAATATACCCAAGCAGGCCGAAAAATGTAGCAAGTAGGGGATTTTCACAATAACTTGATTGCACTGTTAATGTAAGCCTACTTGTGATAAATAAAATTTAAACTTGAAAAAAGTTGGTTTCGCACAGCAGCTCTGGCTAAAGATTGCTGGTCTGAACAGAGTTTGGTGGTTTTGACTGGCCAAGCGTCCTTGCGTTCAATTCTGTTAAGTCAGCATAGTGAGCTTGTGATGAGACAGCTGGGCTATAGTTACCTAATTCTATCAGATAGGTTAGGTTCTTGGAATCAATAAAACCTCACTTAGATTCCTCCCCACAAAGAAACAGAAGTGAGCCTGGAGATTGGTTCAATCCCAGTCTTAATGGGGATTAGTTCCTGCCCTTGTTTTACAGTTTACACAGATGTTAAAACCAGAACTTGGCTTAAATTAAGGCTGTTTAGACACAAACCACAAATTAGCTAAACGTTTCAGAAGCAACAATGCCCGCAGGACAAGATGAATGCAATTACGGGCAGATGGAATCTTCCTTTCCATAGATGTGGGAATGGAGCAGAACAACACAATGAACTTTCAAACAAGAGCGGGCAGAAGGCTGCCCAGGCGGAGAGTGTGCACGGGGTTAATTGCAGCACGCACTGGAAATCAGAACGTGATGCCATTTACCGCAAGGCGGTTACATTGCGATTCCTCGCAGAGATAGTTACTGTTCTCAATGGGGAGCTGCCAGGCAGAAGCTAGACACATCTCCAGAGGGAAATTAAATAAAAAACATCATCTCACTCCAGTATCAAACCAACCCTATGTCAAGAGTCACTAAGGATCACAGCTCAGCTACAATCCTCTTCCAGGAAAAACATTTTTTCCAAATTGGACAAATTTGCAACATTTCTTAGAATTAGTAATCCATAGAATTCTACAGTGCAAGAAATGGCCATTTGGACCATCGAGTCTGCACTGACCATAATCCCACCCAGGCCCTATTCCCATAACCCTGCTAATTTCCTGACACTGAAGTTAATTTAGCACGGCCAGTCAACCTAACCCGCACATCTTTGATTGTGGGAGGAAACTGCAGCACCCAGAGGAAACACACGCAGACACAGGGAGAACACATAAACCCCACACAGACAGTCACACGAGGCAGGAATTGAACCTGGGTCCCTGGCACTGAGAAACCACAATGCTAACCACTGTGCCACAGTGCTGCCCCTTTCGCTCTTATACTCAGCAAACTGGGAGATACCACAGAGTCACCCACTGGCGGCCTGGAAGGACCAGGTAGCATATAAGTTGGGGGTCGCCATAACATTCCCTGTTACCGGATGCAGATGTCCCCCTGTGCCACGAGGTGCCAGGTCCATGAGCCAGAGTCCGAGGCAGCACAAGGCATCCAGCAGCATGTCAAAGGACATGTGGGTCCTGTACCTTGGGTGTCCATCACAGTCCTGTACTGGCTCCGCATGATGGCCCCCTGGTGTGACCTCAGTACATCCACTTAAAAGAGTTTTTGCTGCAAAACTTGAAAGAATCCCAATTGACATTCCTTCCTCAACCATACCACTGGAACACATTAACCGGTCATTTATTTTATGGTTAATAGGATTGGAAGGTTGTATCTTTAGGCTGCAAGCTCCTTTCCCACACCTCTCTGTCCGCTACCTCATTTAAACATTTCTTAAAACTATTCACTTTTGATTATCTGACCTATCACCTCTATCATAGTTTGTTTTGTAAAACTTCTGTGAAGTACTTTGGGTCATTTCAATACGAATATAAATACAAGCTGCAATTGTGTTGATATTTTCGTGCATAAACTATTGGTACTTGTTTCCTAAATAACAATCTAAAGAGTATGAGAACGTGAAAGATGTTCTATTAATTCAAGTTCTTTCTTCAGGTAGAGTTAACTACACAGAGGTTAGCACTGTTGCCTCACAGTGCCAGGGACCTGGGTTCAATTCTGGCCTTGGGTCACTGTCTGTATGGAGTTTGCACATTCTCCCCATGTCTTTGTGAGTTTTCTCTGGGTGCTCCGATTTCCTCCCAAACTCCAAAGATGTGTAATTCAGGTTGATTGGCCTTGCTAAATTGATCCTCATATCAGAGGGATTAGCAAAGTAAATGCGTGGGTTTACAGGAGCAGGGCCTGGATGGGATATGGTCAGACTCGATGGGCCTAATAGCTTCCTTCTGCACTGTAGGGATTCTATGATTCTAAGCTAAGCATTACAGAATTGCTAACACTTCCCATTACAAACCACTTTCATTCAACATCCCTGTGAAAACCTTGAACCTCTTTGCTTCTGACTATTCCCCAGTCCTGACATGTTGGGTCATTGATATAAATTCCTCATCCCCCTGTCCCACCCACCTTCTGCTCCCACACCAGATAAACACATTGCATCAGTCCCAAAAGAATAGCCTTGTCTACGATGCTTCCCGACCTTAGAAAGAGATATGACAGCAACCAAATTCCATTCTTCTGAATTAAAAAATATAAATTCTAATTATCATGAGAACTTGACAAGTTATGAAAAATTCATTCCAAGAAAATTCATTCCACACTGACTTTGCTGATGCAGTGCTCAGCCACACCAGGCTGCTCTACTTTGATTATCTTCGTAATTCTTTGAGTTCAATTCCACCCCCCTGCCCAATACTTACCATCCTTACAGCACTGACTCAGGTCAGGATCCAGTTGCAAGTGAGACTGGTACCTCACCCAGGTGACCATATCTGCTTCACGAGTGAGCAGGCTGATGTGTCTCAGCACCCTTGCCTCTGAGTCAGAAGACTCCAGAGACTGGAAGACAAAATCTCAGTTGACGCAGTGCCATACTGAGGGGATGCTGCACCTTTGGAGATGCCATTTTTCAGACGATGCATTGAAATGAAGCCATCCAACTGTCCTCCCAGGTGGACACAAAAGACTTCATGAGAAAAAAGAACAAGGGAGTTCTCTGATGTGCTAGCCAGAAGTTATCCCTCAACGAACAGAATGTTTTAAAAAAAACACTGGTCGTTATCATATTGCTGTTTAGGAAAGTTTGAAAGTTTATTTATTAGTGTCACAAGTAGGCTTACATTAACACTGTAATGAAGTTACTGTGAAAATCCCCTAGTCACCACACTCCAGCGCCTGTTCAGGTGCACTGAGGGAGAATGTAGCATGGCAAATGCATCTAACCAAAATGTCTTTCGGACTGTGGGAGGAAACCAGAGCACCTGGAGGAAACCCACACAGACATGGGGAGGATGTGCAAACTTCACAGTGACCCACGCCAGAAATCGCTGGCACTGTGAGGCAGTCATGCTAACCATTGTGCCACCTGATGGGAAACTTTCTCCCCCCAGGGAGGGAAGCTTTCCCCATTAAAACTATGTTAAGAGAATGTTCTTGGTTGTAAAGTCCTTTGGAATGGTCTGAGCTTGTGGGAGGCACTATGAAAACTCGAATCTTTAACACTGAATTTCAGCAAATGACAAAGGAAATTGGAACATTGGCATCGGATCCTTGGTGATCGGCTGGGGTTATTTTTCAACACACAAACACTTTTAAACAGGATATTATCATGCAGTACGTTGCGGTGCCGCTTTGCTCTGTCTTTACTCAATACTTTGCCTTCTTTGTCTCTGCCAGGTGATTCTTCAATCAGATGCCCTGGATGTTATCACACAGCTCTTTGCGGTGCCACTTAGCAAGAACCAAAGTCAATTTGTCCCCTCTCTACCTCGGGATGGTTCTCAACATCTGTTAACTCAGGGCAGATCAGGAATTGAAACTCTTGAGCTGCATGAGCCAGAATCACACTAGGCGCCGAATTTTCCCATCAGCTTAGCTTGTAATCATTTTGTAAAAAATGCTAAAAGAATGACCATTCCCTTGCTGCCACACCAGCCAATTAAATGTAATTTATAGTTCTGTATATGAGCCCTTATCAGAGACTGGATAAGATATGCTGTCATTTTGCAAAACATAAAAGATTTACTAATTTCTGATGTTGGAAGTGAAGAAAACTCGACAGGGATCGACTACAGCAGTAAGTTGAGAATCTGATGCTGGTGGTAGGGATAAAACTAGTTTATGTTGCCAGCTGTAAGAATACTGGAGCATTAACTCACAGCATAAATCTGCTTTAATTGGACAGCAAGAGGCAACCATAATCAAATCAGGACACAGCACCTGTGGGAAATAAAATTTGTAGAAAATCTGCAACCAGACTAAAACACAAGACAGGTGTTAAACACCAGTAGGACATTATGCTTCCCATTCACTTCAAATCCCCACCATTTCACCCACCTTGGTGAAAAGACCATGCCATGCTGGGGTTGAGACAGCAACTCCCTTCTGACTCCTCTACCAAAACCCAAGACATCTTGTGAGAGTTCACTTTGTTAGATTTGCAACTCATCCAACCACAGGAAGAAGTCCAATTCTTCAGTCAGCAGATAGTATACCCACAGAATTCTCACCAGATCCAGTAGCTAATGCGGCCTCTCGATGATTTCCCCATTCTTTAGCCATGGGGAATAGCAGTCATTTAGCACTTCCTACCACCTAGTCCCACTCACTTAGGCCCCCTCACCATCCACTCACTCACTCGCCCCCCCCCACCCACTCACTCACTCGCCCCCCCCCACCCACTCACTCACTCTCGCCCCCCCCCCCCCCACCCACTCACTCACTCGCTTCTTCCCCCCCCCAACCCACCCATTCACTCATTCAGTCAGTCACCTTACACAGTTTAATGACTGGATGTGTGATCTCTCCGGTACTGGGTGACTTGATTTTAACATTACTGACCAGGTAACACAAGGTCCTACAAAAATTACCAGAGTATAAAGGGCAATGTATATTTTAAAAAAACGCACAAGGAACTATCTTTCCTTTGTGTAAAGGAAAAGGAACATTTGATATTGATACAAGCTCTGGACGTTGTTACGTAGGAGCTCCATAGCTCCAGCTCTCCTTCAGCAGTGCAATTAAGGTCATAGACATTACACACTGTCGTTGCCAACAGCACTCTGATCAGCCAGCAGGAGCTGTCTATCGCGTAGTTAAATAACCCTCACTGATGAGGCACCTATTTAGATGGGTATTGCCAGCTGGAGGTTGATGCAGAGCACGAAGCCTGCCAAATAAAAAAAAACTCCATCCTCAGCTGACCCATGTCACAGATGGCGCTGTCTCACTGATCTAAACCATCTTAGTGCAAGATAAACATATCTCCAGTTTTCATAGAATCCCTACAGTGCAGAAGGAGGTCATTCAGCCCATCTGGTCTGCACCAACTTTTTAACAGAGTATCTTAGCCAGGTTTTCTCCCCTGCCCTATTCTCGTAACCCCATGCATTTATCTTGGCCAATCTACTTAACCTCTTTAGACATTGTCTTGTATCTGGTCTCTTCCAATGAGGTTACACTGAGATTTCACCTGTCTTTAAAAAGACATTTTGGCTAAGATGAAGGTCAGATCAAGCCCGGGATCTCGGATCTTGTTTGATCAAGCTCAAGATGGGAGGAATGGCCTGTCTTGTCAGCTGGGATGTGTTTTGAATGGGATTTTGAATAGGAATAAAGTACCAAAATGTGCAAACAAAAGGGGGCATTTTAGAATGGCCAATCCACCTAACCTGCACAGCTTTAGACTGAGGGAGAAACCAGGGCACCTGGAAGAAACCCACGCAGTCACCGGGAGAATGTGCAAACTCCACACACACACAAAGCCGCAAATCAAACCCAGGTCCCTGGCGCTGAGGCAGCAGTGCTACCCACTATGCCGCTCTATTTATGATCCCCTCCATTGGGAGGATGATAAATAAGCTCAAACTTGTGTTTATAGAAATTATTAAAAAAAAATTGTACTAGGGTTCCAACAGGTCCAACCCTCCCCCGTAACCCCAACAGTTAATGGATGCTCCAACAGCCTGATAACAAATGATGTCAAATTCAGCTGCAAACAATATGGGCAGCAGCTGACACTGCTCCAGATCAAAGCACACAAGATAGAATTGGGACTCAAGCAAGATACAACTGGCTGAGAATTGAGGCTCAGCCAATTGTACTTCGGTGCAAGTTCCACTATCAGAGACATGGGAACTCATAAGCTGAGTACCCTGAACACACTCAGCAAACTGCTACTGTCCCCCACACCACAATAAACTGCTAAAAACAAAGGGGATAAAAGTATCACCTCTTTCCAATGTTCCCAACAGCCACTCCAATAACCCAAGAAAAATCAAACTTTGCAGCTAACAGGATGAGCAGCAGAGGAGAGAAGCTACAATGGAGGAACGAGGCGGCCGAGGGCCGAGGGGGAACGAGGCGGCCGAGGGGGAGCGAGGCGGCCGAGGGCCGAGGGGGAGCGAGGCGGCCGAGGGCCGAGGGGGAGCGAGGCGGCCGAGGGCCGAGGGGGAGCGAGGCGGCAAAGAAGGGGAGCGAGACAGCTAAGGGCTGAGGGGGAGTGAGGCTTCCAAGGGCGGAGGGGGAGCGAGACGGTCAAGGATGGGGATGGTACGAGGCAGCCAAGGGTGAAGGGGGAGTGAGGCAATGAAGGACGGGGGGAGCAAGGTGGCTAAGGGTGGAGGAGGAGCAAAGCGGCTAAGGGTGGTGGGAGCGAGGTGGCTAAGGGTGGAGGGGGAGCCAGGCGGCCAAGGGTGGAGGCAGCAAGGTGGCCGAGGGTGGGGGTTGGAGCAAGGCCAGCTTTATATCAAACTTGTGTCTTTGACAACAGGAGATTCTCTTCTCTTCACCATTTCCACAATGTTTTCCAAAAAAAAACTGAGAACCAAAATGCAGCTGGTTTTCCTGGCCAGCGAAGGGTTAAGGAAACAGATTTGGGAAATTTCAGGACGACACAGTTTCTAATCTTTCTGTCTGAAGTTAAAGGAGCTGACTGCTTGATATGATGATCTACATTGAACTGGTCACTCCCATAATACAGAAATAGAACATCTGGGTCACCAAGACATATCTGGCTTGTGCAGCTCTGTATGAATGATCATCGGTTTGGTTTAATAATAACGGCGTGCATTTAAAGCAGAATCTGGAAAGGGACAGTCTGAGGGAACATGACGTCAGCAAGCCAAGACATTACTGCTGTTTCACCAAAAGATTGCACTTTCCTCTTTCAAGGAAGTATAAGCATTTTATTTTGGAAAGCTGTTGATAAATTATTCCCAGTATTCATATGTTTGCAACCCCTCCAGGTTGGCTGGACAAAGATGACTGATTCTTCACAGGTCAAATCCTCTTAGAATCATGGAAATTTCAGCAAAGGCGGCAACTAACTCCAGACATTTTCTTCAGCTGCTGCTGTCTACTCTCATCCCTACCTCTCAATATTTGTTCCCTCTGCATATCAAGATTCCCTATCTCACAAGGCAGGAGGTTTCATTCTAAAAGTTTAATCCTAAACATTACTCCGAATTGTAGTAATTCAGAGTATTATACAGTATTAGTGGTTAAAATATGACAGGGTACAAGCGCCAAGCAGTGTGTGGCAATCAGGACCAAGGTTAATTAATAATTCCACATGGGAGAAGCAGGGAAGAGTGACAGCGGGCGAGCGTGAAAGGGGGTGAAAACAAGAGCAGGTGAGCGCGCACATGAAAGTGAGCAAAAGAGAGAGACAGAGATTGTGTGTGTGTGTGTGTGTGTGTGTGTGAGTGAGTGAGTGAGATAGACAGAAAAGGATGTGCCAGGATGGGATTCGAACCCAGATTTCCAGAGTATTACCCTGTATTTCTGGATTATTAATCCAGTGGTTATTAATAACACTTTTTCATCACGACCCTCCCTTTTTGTGTGGCAATGACTGCTTTTAATTAAAGGTAAAATTCTGAGACTTTACTCTGGAAAAGCATGACATTTTCCTTTCCCCATTTGGAATTGCACTCATCCAGGCAAGTGAAAAGTATTCCATCACAATCCTCAATTATAGATAGTGAACAGGCTTTGGGGAGTCAGGCAATGAGTTATTTGCCACAGAATTCCCTGCCTCTGACCTGTAAATTTTATTCTGCAAATGTAGCCACAGACTTTTATATTTCAGGTTATAGATTCATTGAATCCCTGCAGTCAGGCCATTTGGCCCCTCGAGTCTGCACTGACAACAATCCCACTCCAGACTCTATCCCCCACACCCTCATACAAATCCATCTAACCTACACATCCCAGGACATTAAAGGGCAATTTAGCATGGCCATGTGGTGTACGTGCATCCACAGTGCTGTTAGAGGGGGAACAATAGCTGGGATTGCTTTTCTCCTATGATGGTTTGACAGCTTCATCTCTGTCCCAAACTGTCATTTATGAGCCAATGATGAATTAGCACACATGAAAAGGTCCAGCTCTTTCATTTGTCCAGCATGCCATCCCACAGTTCACAAATAGCTGTTGTCAAGTTCTGAACACAGATATCAGCTCAGTTCAACTTGTCAAGAGCATTCACATGAAACAAAAACCAAAAGAGGAACAAAAACACAGCATACATTTCTAAATCCAAAATGTTTAGAATCAACAAGGATAGCAATTTCTCTTTATATAGCTCCTTTAAAGCGGAAAATGTCCTGAGACACTTCACAGGGACGTCACAGTGGCACAGTGGTTAGCATTGCTGCCTCACAGCTCCAGGGACAGGGGTTAGATTCCCAGCTCGGGTCATTGTTTGTACGGAGCTTGCACATTCTCCCTGTGTCTGCGTGGGTTTCATTTGGGCGCTCTGGTTTCCTGACACAGTCCAAAAGACTTTTTGGTGAGGTGCATTGGCCATGCTAAATTCCCCCTCAGTGTGCCCAAACAGGCACCCAAGTGTAGAGACTAGGGAAACTTTAACAGTAACTTAATTACAGTGTTAATATAAGCCTAGTAGTGACACTAATAAGTGAACTTGAAACAAATACACAATCAAATGAATTGGATGCCAAGGTAATATAAGTAATATCAGGCAGAGGGATGTGGCCAATAGAAGGTGGGAAGAGACGTGTAGGCCCAAGATGGCAATCCTGGGTCATAAAGTCCAGCAGTCTCCAATAGAGAGAAAACTGAAGGAAGGGCAATACATTGGTGGCTGGAGTCAGAGGATTTCGAATACTGCGTCCAGTTCTGGTCGCCCTACTACCAGAAGGACGTGGAGAGTCTGGAGAGAGCACAGGGGAGGTTTACCAGGATGCTGCCTGGTATGGAAGGTCTGAGTTATGAGGAGAGGTTAGGCAAATTGGGACTGTTTTCCTTAGAAAGACGTAGACTTAGAGGAGATCTAATAGAGGTGTACAAGATTATGAGGGGTATAGATAGAGTAAACAGGGTTAAGCTTTTTCCTAGGATGGACTCGAATAGCACGAGGGATCACGGGCTTAGGGTGAGGGGGGTAAGGTATAATTTGGATGCTAGAGAGAGTTTTTTTCACACAGAGGGTGGTGGGGGTATGGAATGCGCTGCCAAGTAAAGTGGTGGAGGCAGGCACTCTGGAGTTATTTAAGAAATACTTAGATGGGCACATGAACAGAATGGGAATGGAGGGGTATAGAAAACTGATTTAAAATAGGGATCATGAGCCTTGGGAGTCACTGGGAAGTGTGTAAATAGATGATGATATTGATGTACTTGTTTTTATCCTACAGGTGCTTTGGTCCACCTTGTTGTCTAACGAGGGGCATACACGCGATGGGCCGTGAGAGGGCTGCTCTTGGATATTTTTCAAGAGTATCCTAGTGCTTCACGTCGTTAGTGTACGCTTGACCTGGACCATTTGATAGGCAACACGACAGCTCAGTGACTATCGCTGTGCTGTGCAGATACATGGATTTGGGCCTGTGTCTATGGGAGTTTGCGCATTCTCCCCGTGCTTGTGTGGATTTTCTCCGGGTGCTCTGGTTTCCTCCCACCTCCCAAAGATGTGCTCTTAGGCTAACTGGCAAAACAAATTCTCTCTAAATTGTCTCAAATTTGGCTTTTAATCCATAGATCTATAAAAATGGACAAGGATCGCGGGTAGAGGTGGGAGCATCGGGTGGCAGTGCGGGCTCGTTGGGCCGAAGGGCCTGTTTCCCGTGCTGTTTTGTTCTTTGTTTGTTCTTTGAACATGGGGCAGGGTGAGTCAAGAAGACTATACATAAGATGCAAATTAATGAGGTGATTAAAAGGCAAGAATGAGAATTTTAAATTGCAGACACTGAAGGAGAATTAACATGGTGTTGTGGAAGGGAAGTTGTGTTTAACTAACTTATTAGAGTTGTTTGAGGAAATAACAAACAAAGTGGGTAAAGTGGAATCTGTAAGTGTTGTGTACAGGAATTTCCAAAAGGTATTTGATAAAGTTCCCCATGAAAGGTTACTATACAAGGTAAGATTACATGTTGCAGGTAGCAACATGTTAGCATGGTTAAAGGATTTCTTAGCTAACAGGATGCAGGAAGTGGGGATACCTGGATATCTTTCGGGTGGGTCTTTATTCATGTTAATATGCTGCCAACTGACACCAAGTTTCTGGTTGGTAAGCTGTAATTAGTGGGATGCCAAAGGGATCAGCGCTTCAATTATTTACAATCTAGATCAATGACTTGAATGAAGTCACCAAATGTATGGCAACCAAACTTTCTGGTGACACCAAAAAAAATAAGTTGTCAAGAGAAGGTAAAGAGTTGAAAAGGGATATAGATGGCTTGATGAGCAAGCCCCTAAGGGGACTTGATAGGATGGACACCGGGAAGATGTATCCTCTTGAGAGGGAGACTAAGGGACGCAGTTGAAGAATAAGCAGTCTCACTTTTTGAAAAATAGAGATGAAGAAAAATCTTTCCTCTCAGAGGATTGTTAACATGTGGAATTCTTTTCCCAAGGGAGCAGTGGACACTAGGTCACTGAATTTATTCAAGGCTGAGATTCTAGATTGGCAAGGTTGATGGGGAGTGACGCTAAAACCACAACTAGATCAGCCATGATCTTATCAAATGGCGAGCAGGCTGAAAGAACCAAACAGTCTACTCCAGCTCTTAAGTTCCTATATTTTCCTACTTGTATCATTAACACAATTTTGCATAATGATTTTTCAAGAAACCAATTATCTATTGATGATCAGGAACCACAAGTAACTTGTTCATCCACCTCAGTATGAATTAAAGCTTATTTACTGGTGTCACAAGTAGGCTTACATTAACACTGCAATGAAGTCACTGTGAAAATCCCCTATTCACCACATTCCAGCTTGCGTCTGTTTGAGTACAATGAGGAAGAATTTAGCATGGCCAATGCACCTAACCAGCACGTCTTTCAAATTGAGAGGGGAAACCGGAGCACCTAGAGGAAACCCATACAGACACTGGGAGAACGTGCAGACTCAGCACAGACAATGACTCAATCCAGGAATCGAACCCAGATCTCTGGCACTGTGAAGCAGCTGGGCTAACCACTGTGCTGCTGAGCCATCCATTAGCACCTCATGATGTAATTACCTGGTGGCGTTCACTGTGTACCCCGAGGGGCACTCAGGCATGCACTCTCCATTGTGGATCACATATTGGGTATTCTCCGTCTCCTTGGATTGCTTGTTTTCATTGTGCAGCGTCTGACAGAAGGAGAAGGTCACACAGCGCCACCCCTCGAACCTGTAGGTGCCAGCAGGGCAGTCTGGTATACACATGCCGTTGTAGTAGTAGTGCCGGCAAGCCACGCATTTTGCCGCATTGCCAGGTTCCGTGCAGCTACCGAGACATTCGTCATGACAGCACATGCCATTGGGTGTACAGGCTTTCCGATCACACGCTGCAGAACAGACTGCAAGACAGGACAGGAAAAAAAAAGAAAAGCAATTTAATTTAAAAACAACTGGCCTTGACATGGAGCCTCCTATCACAGCACTTTATACATGAACCCATTTCATTTTGGACGCAGACGAAGCAGCTCTTTTTGAGTCAGCAACATCCCATAACTAGTAGAGATAGCAAGTTAACTAGTCCTGGTAAAGCTGGTGAACAATAGTTAACATAGTTAAACATCCCAAAGTATTGTCAAAGGAGCACAATCAGACAAAGTCTGACACTAAGGAGACATTCGGAAAGGTGATCAATGGCAATTTAAAGAGATATGATTTAAGATGTGTCTAGATTTAAAAGAGGATAGAGAAAGAAAGACAGAGGAGAGATCAGGCAGAAATCCCAAAAATAAAGGCAGCAGAAAGAAGTGGGGAGAGGAAGGAAATCAGGAATCCAGAGAGGTCAGAATCACAGCACCCCTGGAGGGTTAAACAATTGGGGGAGATTACCAATTCGAGACATAATTTTTTTAAAGTTTATTCATTAATGCCACAAGGGAAAGCAATGGCCTTGTGATATTATAGCTAGACTATTAATCCAGAAACTCAGCTAATGTTCTGGAGACCCAGGCTCAAATCCTATCATGACAGATGGTGGAATGTGAATTCAATAAAAAATATCTCAAATTAAGGATCTACTGATGAAATGAAACCATTTCTGATTGTCGGAAAAATCCATCTGGTTCACTAATGTTGTTTAGAACATAGAACACTACAGCACAAACAGGCCCTTCAGCCCACAAATTGCGCCAATTACAACTATACCTACCAAGCCATAGACCGATCTATAACCCCCAATCCCATTAGATCCCATATACTCATCCAGAAGTCTTTTAAAAGACCCCAGCGAGTTTGCCTCTACCACCACTGACGGCAGCTGATTCCATTCATCACTACCCTCTGAGTGAAAAACTTACCCCTAACATCTTCTCTGTACTTGCTTCCCTGCAGCTTAAATCTGTGTCCTCTCATAGAGATCATTTCAGCCCGGGGAAATAGCCTCTGAGAATCCACCCTATCTATTCCTCTCAACATTTTATAAACCTCTATCAGGTCGCCTCTCAACCTACGTCTCTCCAGGGAGAAGAGTCCCAGCTCCCTCAACCTATCTTCATAAGGCATGCCTCCCAATCCAGGCAACATCCTTGTAAATCTCCTCTGCACCCTTTCAATAGCTTCCACATCCTTCCTACAGTGAGGCAATCAGAACTGCGCACAATACTCCAAGTGGGGTCTGACAAGGATCTTATAAAGTTGCAGCATTACCTCCTGACTCCTAAACTCAATCCCTCGATTAATGATGGCCAGTACACCATACACCTTCTTGACCACATCCTCCACCTGCAAGGCCGATTTAAGAGTCCTATGGACCCGGACCCTGAGATCCTTCTGCTCTTCAACACAGCTAAGACTCCTACCCTTGATATTGTATTCCTTCATCCCACTGATCCTGCCAAAATGGACCACTACACATTTATCCACGTTGAAGTCCATCTGCCACTTCTCCGCCCAGTCTTGCATTCTATCTATATCCCACTGCAACTTCTGACATCCCTCCAGACCATCCACAACACCACCGACCTTCGTATCATCGGCGAACTTACTAACCCATCCCTCCACTTCCTCATCCAGGTCGTTTATGAAAATGACAAACAGCCAGGGTCCCAGAACAGATCCCTGAGGCACTCCACTGGTGACCGACCCAAACACAACCACTCTCTGCCTTCTGCAGGCAAGCCAGTTCTGGATCCACAAGGCCAAAGCCCCTTGGATCCCATGCCCTCTCACCTTCTCAAGAAGTCTTGCATGGGGGACCTTATCAAACACCTTGCTGAAGTCCATGTACACCACGTCCACCGCTCTTCCTTCATCAATGTGTTCAGTCACATTTTCGAAGAACTCAACTAGGCTCGTTAGGCACGACCTGCCCTTGACAAAAACCATGCTGACTATTTCTGATCATTCTAAACTTCTCCAAATGCTCATAAATCTTGTCCCTCAGAAGCCTCTCCATCAGCTTACCAACCACTGAGGTCAGACTCACCGGTCGGTAATTTCCCGGACTATCCCTATTCCCTTTCTTGAAAATAGGAAACATATCCGCAATCCTCCAATCCTCCGGAACCTCTCCTGTCTCCATCGACGACGCAAAGATCATCGCCAGGGGCTCTGAAATCACTTCCCTCACCTCCCACAATAATCTGAGGTACATCCCATCCGGTCCTGGCAACTTGTCTATCTTGATAGAATTTAAAAGTTCTAACACATCCTCTTTCTTAACATCCACATACTCAATCTTTTCAGTCTGCCACAAACCTGTAGGACAGCCTCCCAGATCACTTTCCAATGTGAACGCTGAGGCAAAGTACTCATTAAGCACCTCTACCATTTCTTCCGGTTCCACACAGACTTTTCCCCCTTCACCTTTTATAGGTCCTATCCCTTCTCTTCTCATCCTTTTACTTTTCACATATTTGTAGAAGGCCTTGGGATTCTCCTTAATCTTACCCACCAAGGCCTTCAAAGGGAAGGGAATCTGCCGTCCTTATCTGGTCTGGCCTACACATGCCTCCAGAGCCACAACACCGTAGTTGACTCTCAACTACCATCAAAGGGCAAATAAAGATGGGCAACAAATGCTGGTCGGCCAGTGATACCCATGTCCCATGAATGAATTTTTAAAAAATAGGCTTACATCAACACAGCAATGAAAATCCCCTGTCGCCACACTCCTGTTCAGGTACACCAACGGAAAATTCAGCATAGCCAATGAATCTAACCAGTCATTTGGACTATGGGAGCAAACTGGAGAACTCAGAGGAAACCCATACAGACACAGGAAGAATGTTCAGTTTCCACATAGACAATGACCCAAGCCGGGAATCAAACCCAGGTCCCTGGTGCTGTGAAATACAGTGCTAACCACTGTGCCACCATGTTTCCCTAGGTTCAAAACTCTCAGCTTCGACACAGGGAAAATGTCCTAAATCAAGTCCACATGGCCTTTAAACCCCACTCAAGTACGTTTTGGTTTTAAGTGAAAAAGAGCAAATTTGCTCAATGTCCCTGACTGACATTTCCTTTAACTGACATTACTAACACAGAATAACTAGTCTTCATCACATTGCTATTTGTGGGAGCTTGCTGTGCACAAACTGGTTGCCACATTTCCCGCATTACAACAATGACACCAAAAAGATAGAGAATCTGGTGAATTGGTGCAGCAACAATAATCTCTCCCTCAATGTCAACAAAACAAAGGAGGCAGTCTTTGATTTCAGGAAAAGTAGTGGAGAGCACGTCCCTGTCTACATCAACGGAGACGAAGTGGAAATGGTCGAGAGCTTCAAGTTTCTAGGTTACAAGATCACCAACAACCTGCCCTGGTGCCTCCACGTCAATGCTGTGGTTAAGAAAGCCCACCAATGCCTCTATTTTCTCAGAAGGCTATGGAAATTTGGCATTCAGCTACGACTCTTTCTAACTTTTACAGATGCACCATAAAAAACATCATTGTTACAACTGGATATAGTCCTGTTCTGTCCAAGGCTGCAAAGAACTACAAAGCACTGCGAAAATAGGCCAATCCATCACGCGAACCTGCCTCCAATCCACTGATGCTGTCTACACTTCCTGCTGCCTCGGCAGAGCATCCAGCGTAATTAAAGACCATACATCCCAAAAATACTCTCTTCCACCTTCCATCAGGAAAAACTTACTGAGGTCTGAGGTCTCATATCAACTGACTCAAGAACAGCTCCTTCCCCACTGCCACCAGACTTTTGAATGGACCTACCTCATATTAAGTTGATCTTTCTCCACACCCTAGCTATGACTGTAACACTACATTCTGCACTCTCTCCCCATGTATGGTATGCTTGTCTGTATAATATGTATAATAAGAAACAATACTTTTCAGTGTACACTAATATGTGACAGTAAATTAAATCTATCCAGAAAGTGCTTAACTGACTATAAAGTGTATTGAGATGTTCTGACGTCATGAGAGGTGCTGTATAAGTTCAAGACATTCTTTCCTTATTGCCTTCCTCTAATTACTGTTGAGAGCTGTGTGTGTATACTTTGAAACATGCTTAGCTGCATTGCCTCCACTCCTTGAACCTACCTTGGAGGCACACTCAGCTGATGCCTGTGGAATTGCATACTCCTGATGAGTTAGCACCATCAGTGAAAGAGAAGAATTGTTTTTTTAAGTCACATACTGCAACAGCTTTGCAGAGGAAGAAAGAGGGGAAAATCATTTCAGCTGACAAATATCTGCATTTGAGTGACTCTGGAGATGCACGGATTGCTGGCACAGTGTTTAGCACTGCTGCCTCACAGCGTCAGGGACCCGGGTTCAATTCCCAGCTGTGCACTGTCTATTTGTTCTCCCCCTGTCCGCCTGGGCTTCCTCTGTTGCTCCAGTTTCCCCCCACAGCATCCAAAAATGTGCAAGTTAGGTGGATTGGCCAAGCTAAGTTGCCTCTTGTTGTCCCAGGATGTGATTGTTAGGCGGATTGGCATGCTAAGTTGTCCCTTGGTGTCTCAAGATGTGTAGGTTGGATGGATGAGCCATGGGAAATGTGTGGGTTACAGGACTAGGGTGGTGGAGAGGATCTAGATAAGATACTTTGTCAAAACGTCAGTGCAGACATGATGGGCTAAGTGGCGTCTTCTGCACTGTAAATACTCTGTGAGATGAAATGTGTGGTGCCCCACATGTATTCTCAGGATCTTTCATAACTGACAGGCTTAAGGACTGGAATGTCTTATGCATATTGAGAATAACATAATTTAATTATGCATTTCTTTTTGTTAAAACGTTTATTTTATATTCAAGTTACTGTTTGAATTGTCCCGATTGAACAAAAGTAGTGTGTAAATTTGTACTGTTTGTTGTCGAGGCTGGACAGTGTTCTGATTATGGACTGTGTGGGGAAAGAAGGCACACTTACAAACAAAACAACAGCATGCACACAGCATTTTGTGTACACAAAGAATAATGACAGGCTCCCAGCCTAAGCATGGCACAATTGTGACACATTTATATGACAGCCTAGCCCATTGCCAAATGTGAACAAAGCACCAGGTTAACTTATCGGCTCTGACAGAACATATGGATGTACATAGCGACACTGTAATGAGAATCTAAATGTGTCTGTGGTACTTACAAATACTACGTCCTTTGTTAAAACACTGACTGCCTCAGGGTATAATGACTTGTAACCCAATCTAGAGATTTGGCTATATATTACGTGTATCATAACACCAATCTGTTCAGTAAAAGCTGAACTGTAATTAAGGGTTTTTTTTACCCTTTTGAAAATACAACAGAGGCATGTTCCTCTTTGCGGTTTTGCTTTTTATCTGTTTACGCTTCCAGATTTTACCAGTTTTTGCCCCGAGAAGATTGTTTGGTTCGACAAGCCACAAAAACCAGCTTGACAATTCACAGCCAGTAACAGAAAGGGTCACCAACAGCTGACTTGTAAAGAAAGCCACAATATTCCGGTGCAGCAATGCCAGTGCAGAGCAGTGACATCCGTGAACCGGGACAGGAGAGGGGAGAGAGGTGAAGAGGTTTCAAAAAAAAAAGGAATTAAATCACCCAGGGTTCCCATCCTCAAATCACAGCCCATTTATTCAGACTGGAAATCACAGGTTCGTAGACGGCAGGAGAGAGCAGGCCCAGCTGTGACACCATCGCTGGCCAAATAGCCAGTCTATTGTCCGTGTTCCAACACCAAGAAAAGCAATTATGTACAGCACCTTTGTCACTGTATCAGCAAGATACCCCAAGAGGGGAGAAAATTGAACCAGATAGGGGAGGGGAGAGAGAGTCTAGACATTTTTCAGGATACAAAGAACAGCATTTAATAACTGTACCTTCAGAAAACTTCATGACTTTGGCACCCCAAAACATCAGGTGTGACCTACTCCATACATATGGCAAAGCCTCTCATGAACCCGATGAATTTGCAAATTAGAAAAACATGTTTAAGTGCAGCTCACACCCCAGATTTTACACTAACGGCTGGAGCTCCAAATTGGGACCTATTTTGATTCTGCAAAGCCAACGGATATTAACTAATTCATTGCAATACTGTGTGTCACACAAAAAGCATTCTAACAGCTGACAACATACATTTTGACAATGGTGAAAAACAGATATTACTGGATCAGTCGCCTGTTACACACTCTCCCCCACACCACCCCAATTCCCATTTCCACTAACATCACAGGGTGGCACGATGACACAGTGGTTAGCACTGCTGCTTCACAGCGCTACTCACCCGGGTTCAATTCCCAGCTTGGGTCGTTACGTGTGTGGTGTTTGCACCTTCTCCCCTTGTCTGCGTGGGTTCCCTCCGAGTGCTCTGGTTTCCTCCCACACTCCAAAAGACGTGCCAGTAAGGGCACATTGGCCATACTAAATTCTCCCTCAATGTATCCAAACAGGCACCAGAGTGTGGCGACTAGGGGGACTTTCACAGTAACTTCATTGCATTGTTTACGTAAGCCTACACAAGCCTACTTGTGACACTAATAAGTAAGTTTTAAAGAAGTGGAATGGGTTAGGGTTGTATTCATTAGAGTTTAGAAGGATGAGAGTTGATCTCATAGAAACTTATAAAATTCTAACAGGATTAGTGTGTGATGACCAAGGGATTTTCATAGTAATTTCACTGTTGCCCCTCATCACAAACACAGAATGCAACATTCCATGGATGCATCCTGTAGTTTGTATACTAGAGTACACTCTCTCTGCTGCGTGGGGGACATTCACTTCACTGTTGTTAACTACTTTTGTCCTTTTTAATGAAAGAAAGGTGGCAAAAATTGTTAAAAATTGTGCACAAAATTATAGAAACATAACAGACATAGGAAGGCAGGTGCAGGAGGAGGCCATTCGGCCCTTTGAGCCTGCTCTGCCATTCATCACAATTGTGGCTGTTCGTCCAATTCAATAGCCTAATCCTGCTTTCTCCCCAAGTGCTACATCTAGCCACTTCTTGAATACATTCAATGTTTCGGTCTCAACTACTTCCTGTGGTAATGAATTCCACAGGCTCACCACTCCTGGGTGAAGAAATGTCTCCTCATCTCCGTCCTAAATGGTCTACACCGAATCCTCTGACCCCTTGTTCTGGACTTCCTTGCCATTGGGAACATCCTTTCTGAATCTACCCTGTTTAGTCCTGATAGAATTTTATAAGTCTCAATGGGATTCCTCCCCTCACTCGTCTGAACTTCAGCAAAAACAATCCTAACCTAGCCAACCTCTCCTCATACATCAGTCCTACCATTCCCGTAATCAGCCTAGTAAACCTTTACTGGTTTTTGTGAAATCGAAACAGAAAAGTTTTATTTTTTGAGTTACAGGGGAGAAGATGCTGATTTTAATTCCAGTACGGCTCCACTAGGAATAGTCACAGCACGATCTACCCAGGCAGCATTTATAGGGAGAATCTGGGAGCAATTGATACAACCCAGCTCAATCAGGATCTGCTTCCACATACCTATGCAATTTCTTCTGAAATCAGTGAATAATAAGTGAGTGGTTGATTCTGCAAAGTCCCCTATTTCCATGCTCCCGCTACGTCCTCCCTCCTACCTCCCTAAGTCTTGTTCTAAGTTCCAAAAACAGCATTAACTGTTGCCACATTGGAAATTGGAATAAAACAAGGCTTGAACAGGAGAATTGTCCTAGTTTGGTGACTCCCAAAACACACTCAATATTGCAAGGGGCGTTCTAATATGAGCCAAAAGTTTAGAGATTGAGTTATATACAGACACCAAACAAAGCAGTTAAACAAACATCAAACTGGTTATGGCGAACTGAGTAAAAACCGAACCCTGCTTTCCTTCCTAAATAAGGCTCTGGTCTGTCTGATCGGCAACATGTAAAAGAACCCACTGCACTATTTAAAGAGGAGGTGCCCTGGTCATAATTTTTCTTTCTAATAGCATCACTGAAAAAGAAAGGCTGACTTGTGAATTATCTCGTTGTTGTTTGTGCAAACTAACTGAATGCTCATCGATATAATAGCAGCAATTTGGGAAAGTGATAAATTTCACGTGAAGGGATTTGCGATGTTACATACCAGGATAAGGTGCCGCAAAAGGGCAGATTCCTCTGACAGGTCAGTTGATTGTTACAACACATTCAGTCTGCGATGGCACCCTGTTATTAATGAGACTGCATAACCCCAAGTCTCCTTTGCCAATTAAATAAACATAGCTCAACACAAATTGAAAATGGAGATTGGATAGAAGCAAATTACTGCGGATGCTGGAATCTGAAACCAAAAGAGAAAATACTGGAAAATCTCAGCAGGTCTGGCAGCATCTGTAAGGAGAGAAAACAGCTGATGTTTCAAATCCAGATGACCCTTTGTCAAAGCCACATTTTGACAAAGAGTCATCTGAACTTGAAACATTAGCTCTTTTCTCTCCTTACAGGTGCTGCGAGATCTGCTGAGATTTTCCAATATTTTCTCTCTTTGAGTTTGAAAATGGACACCGCAAAAGTGATCTTACATAGAATTACATAGAATCCGTACAGTACTGAAGGAGGCCATCTGGCCTTCGAATTTGCATCGAAAATAATTCCAACATATTCCCACATATTTACTAATCCCCACAAGGGTTAATTTAGCATGGCCAATCAACTTAACCCGCACATCTCTGGACTGTGGAAGGAAACAGAACACCCAGAGGAAATCCACGCAGATACGAGAACATGTAGATTTTGCACAGACAGAGACCCAAGCCAGGAACTGAACCCGGGCCCCTAGCACTGTAAGGCAGCAGTGTTAACCACTACACCACATAACTCAGGGAAGAATTTGTTTGACAATTAACATACACCCCTTTACTATCTGACTGAGAGCCAGGTCAGCCCATGGCTCAGTGGGCAATATTCCTGCCTCTTATCTAGAAGGTTGAGGGCTCAAGTCCTATCTCCAGAGCCTTAAAGCTAAAAACCTAGGCCGACAGCTCAATACAATAGAGGGAGCATTGCACTGTCTTTCGATTGAGACGTTAAATTGAGGGCTTGCCTGCCCACCCTTTCCCAAATGAGTGCAAAAGATCCTGTGGCTCCGTTTTTAATAAGAGCAGGTGAGTTATCCCAGTATTTCGCCCAACATTTACCCCTCAATAACATCAGCTCATTATCACACTGCTGTTTGTGGGAGCTTACTGTGCAAAAATTGGCTGCTGCATTTTCTACATTACAACAATGACCACACTTTGAAAGTTCTTAGCTGGCAGTAAAATATTTTAGCACATTCAGAGGTCTTGATAGGTGCCACATGAATGTAAGTCTTTCTTTTACTACAAAATGTTACATTTTCACGATTTTAAATAATTGGGGGGGGGAAGGGATATCAGCGAACAGGAGCCATTAAAGAGGGCTGTATGTGCAGATTGTTCAGAGACCTCCAACCATGGCCAGAGTCAATTACACAGCCTTGCCAACTTGAAAAAAATTCTCAAGTCACGCCTGACATCTGGCTGCTTTTGGAGGAGGATTTGGGAAAATTGTGGAAAGAGTGTGAGGATCTGAAAAGCAAATCTTTTTTTATTTCTTTATTCTTTCATGTGGTATGGGCATTGCTGGCAAGACCAATCCCTCATTGGCCTTGAACCAAGTGGCACACTCAGCAATTTCGGAGAACAGTTAAGAGTGAGTCTGGAGTCACACATAGGCCTGACCAGAGAAGGATGGGAGATTTCCTTCTATAAACAACATCAATCCCCATAGGGCAGCAATCAACGGTAGCTATATCGCAGATTTATTAGCTGAATTTAAGCATCATCAACTGCTGTGGATTAGCCTGGCTCTCTGGATTATTCGTGACATTTCTATGACATCACCTTCCAGCAGGCAGAGGCCTATGGTTTAAACGTGATCATCAACAGTGAGCTAAGGCTGTGACCAAAGGATGGAGCAAGCAAGTCAACAGGAATAAGGATTTTTAACTAAAATCTTGCATTTCCATAGCATCCTTCAAAACACAAGTACATGGACAGCACAGTGGTTAGCACTGTTCACTCACAGAGCCAGGGACACAGGTTCAATTCCGCCTTTGGGTAACTGTGTGGTGTTTACTCCCAGTGTCTGCGCATGTTTCTTCTGGGTGCTCCAGTTTCCTCTCTCACTTCAAAGGTGTACAGCTTAGGTGAATTAGCCATGGTAAAGATATGGGGTAAACACAGTAAGTAGTCTGACAACAGCAGGTTTAAATCCAACCAATTCATTTGATAGTAAACTTTGATAGTAATAAATCGGTTGGATTTAAACCTGTTATTGTCAGACTAACTGTATTTACCCCAGTCTAACGCCAACATCTCCACGTCAAAGGTATGGGGATACAGAGTTAGGGCAGGGGGGAGGGCCTAGGGATGGTACAAGTCAGTGCAGACTTGATGGGCCGAATGGCCTCTCCTGCAATGTAGGGATTCTATGAATCTATGACATACCAAAGAGACTTTGAGCACAGCATTCACCTTCAAATAATAATGTGATCGAGATCAGTTAATCTGTTTATTAATGCTGGTTGAGGAGTAAATGGACATTGGGGACAACTCCCTGATCTTCTTCAAAATACTGCCATTGGGTGTTTCAAATTCAAGAGAATAACAAGAGTTTAATGTCTTATCCATAAAAGAGCAGCTCTGCACTGGAGTGTCACAACTTCACAATCCCAACATGATGGGCTTTGGCCTTTACTTCAAGGGAACCTAATTTTTCACTGGATATATGACATTAATGAAATATTTTAATTTTCTTAAGGCATCATATTCACCTTCTTGCATGCAGTTATAATGCAAAAGAACAGAAACTAATGATGAGGATCAGACTTCCTACAATGCAGAAGGAGACCAGTGGTCCATCGAGTCTACACCAACTCTTCGACAGAGAATCTAACCCAGGCCCACTATCCTCCCTGTCCCTGTAACCCTACATATTTCCCCCATTAATTCTCCTAACCTATACATCTTGGGACACTAAGAAGCAATGTAGCATGGCCAATGCACCTAACCTGCACACTTTTAGACTATGGGAGGAAACTGGAGCACTAGGAGGAAACTCACACAGACACAGGGAAAATGTGCACACTCCATGCAGTCACCCAGGCCAAAATCGAACTCCAGTCCCTGACACTGTGAAGCAGCAATACTAACCACTGCGCCACTGTGCCATGAAGCATCAGCAACAACATCAAGTGATGACATTAAAGATGTATTTGGCTGAACCTGGTCTGAAACTTTGACAGTTCTGGCACATTATTGAGCACAGATAAGAATTGTGCCCAGCCTGTCTCGATATTGCTCTTAAGTGTCCATTTCTTTCTTTCTCTTGCTCTCTCCTGGAATTCTATACCACAGCAGTTCCTAGCGCATTCTTTTATGCTATATGCAATTGCAATCAGCATGCCCCTTCACGTAGGTCTGTAGTCCAAGAAATGAGCAAGCGTTCCACATATATCAGATCACCAGATGGACAAGGATTAACTCAATCTCTGTTACTACTGTGACCTGATATCAGCAGCTGCTATCCCCACCAATACTACTTGGTCTTAATACCACTTAATCTGGAATTCAAAAACTTTTTTAATGTTTTGTATTAGTCATAAAGGAAATTATGGAGCAGCAGTAAATTAGGAGGTCATGGTTTTTTATGGTGCCTGCCTTAATATCGCTCAGAGAGAGAAAGAAATCAGGCAAAATAAAAGTGAACAGAAGAGATATAAAGTAAACATACATGAAAAGGATGGGGTTTAGAGACAGAGGCGGAAGGTTTGTTCAGTTTGTTTATTAGTCTCACAAGCAGGCTTACATTAACACTGCATTAAAGTTACTATAAAAATCCCTTAATCTCCATATTCTAGCGTCTGTTCAGGTACACTGAGGGAGAATTTAGCATGGCCAATGTACCTATTCAGCGAATCTTTTTGGATTGAGAAAGGAAACCAGAGTACATGCAGGAAACCCATGCAGACACAGGGAGAACATGCAGACTCTGCACAGACTGACCCAAGCCAGGAATCAAATCCCTGACGCTGTGAGGCAGTAGTGCTAATCACTGTGCCACTGTGTGAGCATAATAAAGCAAAAGAGCAAAAATGAGGAGAGAGCAAGAGGTGAGAGGGAACAAAGAGGAGAAAAAGCGAGGCAAAGAAGAAATTAAGGACAAAAGGGAGAGGAGGAGGAGGTCATTGAGTGTCTTTAAGACAGAGACAGATAAGTTCTTGATCAATAAGAGGATCAAAGGTTATAGAGAGAAGGAATGTGTAGAGTATAGGGCAAATGGTAGGATTCTTAGTAGTCTAGATGAACAGAGGGATCTTGGTGTGTATGTGCATAGATCCCTGAAAGTAGGCAGTCAGGTCGAGAAGGTTGTTAGGAAGGCATATGGAGTCTTGGCTTTTATTGGTAGAGGGATTGAATTTCGGAGCCGCAACGTCATGTTGCAACTGTACAAAACTCTAGTGCGGCCGCACTTGGAGTATTGTGTGCAGTTCTGGTCCCCACATTATAAGAAAGATGTGGAGGCATTGGAGAGGGTACAGAGGAGGTTTACCAGGATGTTGCCTGGTATGGAGGGCAGGTCTTATGAAGAGAGGCTGAGGGATTTGAGGTTGTTTTCGTTAGAAAGGAGGCGGCTAAGAGGGGACCTAATCGAAACATATAAGATGATTAGAGGTTTAGATAGGGTGGACAGTGATAGCCTTTTTCCTAGGATGGAAAAAGCTAGCACGAGGGGACACAGCTTTAAATTAAGGGGTGATAGTTATAGGACGGATATCAGAGGTAGGTTCTTTACCCAAAGGGTAGTTAGGGAGTGGAATGCCCTGCCTGCGGCAGTTGTAGATGCGCCAAGTTTGGTGGCGTTTAAGAGGTTAGTTGATAAGTATATGGAAGAGAAGGGAATGGTTTAGTTTGGAGGGGCATTGCTTTTTATATTGGTCGGCGCAACATCGAAGGCAGAAGGGCCTGTTCTGTGCTGTAATGTTCTATTCTAAGGCAAGAGAACGGGGGTGAGAATCTCATCAGTTTGACTGAATGGCGAAGCAGACTTGATGGGCCGAATTGTCTGACTCTGCTCCAATACCTTGTGGTCTACAAACAGAAAGAAGGAAACACCGAGAGGATCAAGAAATGGGGAAGAGGAAAAAAAAGCAGAGCAAATGTATCTGTAGAAGAATGAGGAGAGAAGCTGGAGGAAGAGAGTCAGAATTGCTCTCATAATCAAACTTTACCAATCTCAGACTCAGCTAGATTTGTGTACAGTCCACAACACAAGCTAGAACCTGAACCTTTCTTTAGTCTGGGCATGATGACCTCGGTTACAGTGACCTGAGGTCTCTTCTTTGTACTGCAGTTCTAAGTGGACTGGTAAGGAAGACCAAATGTACCTGCCTCAGGGAAATCAATAACTCAGTCTGCATTCATGCACTTTTCCTCGTCATGGATGATTGGATATCTGGCTATGCCATTACTCAAATAGAATGCATACTTACATGCCTGGTACTAGATTAGGGGATGCAGTTGAGCAGGGAAATGGAGGTGAGAGAGGAGGGGAAGACAGAGACGGTAAGGAGCGGGCAAACAACTTAGCTGTTACAATAATACTGTGCAGCACAGTGGCTAGCACTGCTGCCCCACAGCACCAGAAAACTTGGTTCGATTCCCTGCATGGGCCACTGTCTGTGCAAAATCTGCACATTCTCCCATGTCTACTTAGGTTTCCTTTGGGCTCTCCAGTTTCCTCCCACAGTCAAAAAGAGATGCTGGTTAAGGTGCATTGGCCATGTAAATTCTCCCTCAGTGTAACCCAATAGGCACTGAAATGTGATTTTTACAGTAACTTCATTGCAGTGTTAATGTAAGCCTACTTGTGACACTAATTAATGAACTTAAAACTTAGTAAATTGTGACAACAACCTTAACAGGGCAGCGCTGAGGAGCTGGAAGAGCCTCGTGTCTAAGTGAGGAGTTAAGTAAGAGTGTTCAATAAAGCTGCACTCTGCCTACCATTATCTATCATATTCCATGAAGTTAAAGTTGAAAAAGAACACCTCCTGTGAAGCTCAGATTATTCCAAGGTATTTTACACCCAATTAACTATTCTCTCCAAATGCAGTCACTGATGTGCTGTAATGTAATGCAACATACGTGCATAGCATGATCCCAAACAACAATCAGATAACCCTAACCCTAATCTGCTTCTGTGTCAGATTTTTCATGCTCTCTGATCTTCCACATAGGTCCTTGTTTTTGTGCTATAATCAAAAGGCAGTGCTTGACAGAATTGCATGCTAAAATCTTCAACCTGAGGCTTGAAGCCATGACCTGCTGACACAGGGAAGAGTGTTACTCTCTGGGCCAAAGTGAGCTGGCATTGAGATTCCCCAGTTGCAGAGTCTCTTGGACATACAGCCATTACCATTCTTGAGATGGGTTGTCGCCTTGTGGACACTGAGCCAGAGGTTTATCAAATCAGGTAAAGCTGCTGCTTTGGACATACATTCCGACAACAAATTAGCTGCATTGGAAGACCCTGGGAACGGGCACTGCAGCCAGGATCACTGCCGAACACATTCCTATTCCTGCAGCTGATATATTCAGTAACTGACCAACTCACTGCCATGCAGCCAATGGCTGAGGAAGTATCCTCAGTTCAGTCAGCTGTAGTTACAATAACCAGAACCAAATATCAATTATCCTAAGCAATCAATAAGCATAACTAAACCAGCAATGAAGCTTGTGGAAAAGATTAACACAATACAAAAGGGGTCTGGTTGAACTGAATTGATTTATTATTGTTGCATGTATTAGAATACAGTGAAAAATATTGTTTCTTGTGCACTATACTGATACACTGTTGATAGAGAAGGAAAGAAGGGGGTGCAGAATGTAGCGTTACAGTCATAACTAGGACTTTGAGAAAGATCAACTTAATGTGTAATAGGACCATTCCAAAATCTAATGGCAACAGGGAAGAAGCTGCTTCTTGAGTCGGTTTGTACGTTTTCAGACTTTTGCATTCTTTTCTTGACGGAAGAAAGTGAGAGAGAGAATGTCCGGGGTGCCTGGGATCCTTGATTATACTGGCTGTTTTTCCAAGATAGTGAGAAGTATTGACGGAGTCAATGGATGACAGGCTGGTTTGTGCAATTGACTGGGCTACGTTCAAAATCCTTTTGTAGTTTCTTGTGGTCTTAGCCAGAGCAGGAGCCATATCAAGCATCAGGAAAGGATGCTTTCCCATTACATTCTGGGTTGCTATTTTGTCTCCCAACTTCCAGTTTAGCATTGAAAGAAAAATCAGCACAGCTCCATTGCTTTGCACCGATCAGGATAATTTACTTTGCTGTTGCCACTAACTGCACAAACCCTCTTGGTCTACCTGATCAAAAACAAAAGCATACTTGTAAAAAAGCAAATGAATGATTCCACTGGTAAACTAACTGAGGCACACTGCACAGGATGAAACATAGGAAATAGAAGCAAGAGTAGTCCAGTTGCCCTTTTGGCCTGCTGTGACCTCTAGTTCTGGACTCCCCCACCATTGGGAACATTCTTTCTGAGTCCACGCTATCTAACCCTGTTTGCATTTTAAGTTTCTATAAAAGGAAATGAACATGAATTTATATAGCAACTTTCATGACATCCTAAAATGCTTTACAGTCAATAGAGCACTTTCGAAGTATGGTTACTTGCGAAAAAGGACAGCCAACTTGCAGACGGTAAGGTCCCACAAAATGCAGCAGATAATGGTCAGATAATCCACTTCTGATAGTGGTGGTTGAGGATGGACATTGGCTGGGACATGGGAGAGAACTCACCTGCTCTAAGTATTGCTGAAAAGATCAACATGCTGCTGAAGCTTTTTACCTTGCACTTATTAGGATAAACACAAAAATTACCAAATTTCAAACAATTTGTACTATGGGTAAAGATGGTGCTGATTGGTTGGCAAGTCAAGGAGTTGTCATGGAGGAAGCAATGAGGAATTAGAGGCCCCTAAACTTCCTGGGCAATTCAAAAAAAAAGGTGCAAGGCTTAGAGTAATAGAGGGTTTACAGCATGGAAACAGGCCCTTCAGCCCAACATGTCCATGCTGCCCTTGAACACATTCTTTTTCTTTATACAGAACAGTCCCTGTGTATGAACGTATATCAATTCTAGCAAATATAAGTGAGCCCTTATTGCTTTTCCAGGACTTTTTTTTACATCCACCTGAGCTGCCAGTTTAATATCTTGCCTGAAATTCGACATCATGACAGAGGTGTCAGCACAGACTATGCACTCCAGGATTGGATGTGAACTCACAACCTTCTGACTGAAAGACCACACAGAGTCACATCTGAGGATTTCAGCTTCAATCCCCAAGCCCACGCTAAGCACATTCAGCCAGGCATATTGTAATAAGTTGATATTGTCAGCAGCTGTGGCTGGGTTGGGTGTACAGTGGTAGATGATGAATTCCTGCTCCCAGGGATGCCTGTTGGTTGTGTGGGCAGAGACTGAGGACAGAATCAGATCCAGCTGTAATGCAAACAGACTGGAACTGCCACTACCTGGGTTCACAAACAAAACAAACACTTGGGAAAGATGCCAGAGTACCACCAACAATCAGTGCCCCTAGACACGTACTTGACTTTCCTTCTCAGTGTTTTCACTTCAAGTGATTATGCCCATGAAGATTTCATACACTTTGCATCACATTTCACCAAAATCCTTGTGACAATGCTAAGCAACCATGTGTAACGACAGCAGATGTTTTTTGATATACGCAATATCAAGTCTTAGAAAATGCAATCATCAAATAGGCAGAGCCCAAAGTTTTGATTACAACATCTCCTTGAGCTTTGACAAAGGCCATCTGCACTCGAAATGTCAGCTCTTTTCTCTCTTTACAGGTGCTGCCAGACCTGCTGGGATTTTCCAGTATTTTCTCTTTTGGTTTCAGATTCCAGCATTCACAGCAATTTGGCTTTTATCTTCTTGAGTTGTTGGGAAACAGGAGGGGTTTTGTTACTCAGACTGTTCTTCTTGTTACTTGGTCAACGTTTATCAAGTTAATGATTGATGCTGTTTCGAGTTTTTTTTACAATTTTAATACAATTTTGAGGAGAATGCGTACAGCTGACACTGACTGCAGGATCTATTGATTAGACTTGCTGTCCTTCTCCCTCGATTCATTTTTAACATTCTGGACATTTTTTTTTGTTTCTTGTTTTTTCAGTTGCCCTCTGCTGATCCAGTCAATGCTGCACATCATTCTAGAGCGAGGGTGAAACGTTCTTTTCAGTCATTGGTACTCAGCCATTAGTCTCGGAGATATTCACAAGTGCCCTGGAGTATATCACTTACCTTTCTTACGTTCCCACCAGCCTAGATGGTGCAGACAAGACCAGGAATGCGCCTGGGGAGGGGAGGTAATTACAAAAACGTGCTTGCACCATACTGCTGCATAATGTATCGTATTGTTAAAGAATGCTTGTTGTGTACAAGTAGTTAAGCTCATTAACTTTCCCAAAGTATAAAGGCTTTGATGTAATTGAATCTTTTTTTGCCGTGTTTAGGCTATTAATAGCTTCAGGTTGCTTTATTAATGAAAGTCTGGAAGTATTGAAGTCCCGCCCATTGCATGTCATTTGCACTTTATACATCCTCATTCATTTTTATCTGTAATCCAATGAAAACAAGGTGCTTTGAAGAAGCTCAAATTAATTTACTACCAGCAATAATAACTTGCCACAAAGGCAGAAAGTACCAGGAATGCTTATCAGGTCATCGTCAGCAGTAGATTTCAGGTCAATCCCATGGTACTTTTCCAAAGAAGAATGTAGTCTCCTCACAGAATTCTTACAGTACAGTAAGAGGCCATTTGGCCCATCGAGCCTGCACCGACAACAATCCCACTCAGATTTATCCCCTTAACCCCATGTATTTATCCTAATCCCCTGGCACTAAGGGGTAATTTAGCATGGCCAACCCACCTAACTTGCGCATCTCTTGGTCAATATTTATCTCTCAACCAGCATCACTCAAACTGGCTACCGTCAGGCTGCTTGCAAGTTCCTCCCACAGAGAGCAATGAGATACATGCCAGGCAACCTGCTTTTCTTACAGGTGCATAAATAATGGCCAAGGCATTGGGGAGAACTCCCTTTACCTTCTTCAAAACAATGGTCCACGTCTTCGAATCTCCTGCTGGTCTAAGAACAGACATACCCTGGAAGATATGTTATGGGAATGTCCCAATGCAAGCACTCTGCAGAAATTGCTCAGGAAGTTTCAACTTCCAATTAGCAATTTCCCTGCTCCGGGGCCCTTCAATAAAGTCTCCAACTCTGAGTTGGAGTTGGAGGTTTTGAAAGGTTACAACTCAATCTCCCTGATAGTTACATAGGGAAAAACCATATCTAATTCCTGGGTAACTATACAATGACACTCACAGCACCCAACTGATGTCCTTCCATCAGACAAGGATGAAACCATGGCTAATGCAATTTTTCAAAGTCATTTCTGCCTTTTGGCTAAGATGAAGAATCAGATCAAGCCCAAGATGGGATCTTGTTTGTCTCTCAGTGGAAACCAAGATTGGACTTAATTTGAAATGGCTTTTTTGATTAGAAATAACATACCAAAAAGAAAAAAAAACTTGCTGATCCTCCAATTTTCCCCATGGCACTCTGACTATCCCCTAATCACGCGCCCAAACTCTTTGACTTCCTTCCACTGCCCCCCAATCTCTATCCAGACCTGCTGATTCTAACCCTGCCACCTTACTATCCAACCCACTTACCTCACTCAAAAGGATTTGGAAGAATTCCACCCATGTTGAACAGGAAGAAAGCAGAACAATTTGCATTTATATAACACCTTTCACAATTCATAAAGCACTTGGGGTGCTTTTTGACTGTGTGAAAAGCATTGTAAAAATATAATTACTTCTTTTCTAATTGGTCCCGTCAACCAATGATGGGAGCAGCATGGTGGCACAGTTTAGCACTGCTGCCTCACAGCACAAGAATCCCCAGTTAGATTCTTGGCTTCGGTCAATGTCTGTGTGAAGTTTGCACATTCTCCCTGTGTCTGTGTGGATTTCCTCTGGGTGCTCCAGTTTCCTCCCACAGTCCAAAGATGTGCGGGTTAAGTAGGTTGGCCATGATAAATTGCCCCTTAGTGTCGGGGAGCTAGCTAGGGTAAATGCATGGGGTTACGGTTATAGGGTCTGGGTGGGATTGTGGTCGGTGCAGACTCGATGGGCTGAAAGGCTTCTTTGCGCACTGTAGAATTCTATGATAATGGCACAACCAATGGGAAATTCAAAAATCCACTCAGTCCCAGCAGTGAGTAATGATGGGTGAATCTTCAAAACAAATTAAACACGTAAAATTCAGTCAACGTGAGCCCTGGAGATTTATGAGGGAAGGACAGAATTGCCAACGAGGCAGGTACAGGCACACAGCCAGTTAAATCCTAAGTAAAACAACAAATCCAACTCTTGCATTCATTCAAGAAGCAGCCAGACAACTTTACACAACTGTCACACATTCCTTCACCAGCTGGCTGGTTAAGCAACTTGAAAATAAATACTTTTGTGGAAGTGGGAGATTTGATGCCTTCACCTCTTCCCTCAGTTAGACTGAACTCCAGATACTTAAAAGGGTTATAGCTACAAAAGAGTTAAAGTGTTCATGAATAAAAAGAAATATCAGCCTGAAACGCAGGCCCAAATATCATATTCCTACTTATGAAAAAGGGAGAAAAATGTACACAAAATGATGCGGTCATTAAAGACTTCAGACAAATGAGCGAGGATCTCATAGAATCATAGAACCTACACTGCAGAAAGAGGCCCTTTGGCCCCTCGAGTCTGCACCGGCCACAATCCCACCTAGGCCCTACCCCCATATCCCAACATATCATACCCACAAATCCCTCTAACCTAGCCATCTAGAACACTAAGGAGCAATTTCTTAGCGTGGCCAATCAATCTGACCCACACATCTTTGGACTGTAACAGGAAACTGGAGCATCCAGAGGAAACCCACGCAGACACAAGGAGAATGTGCAAACTCCAGACAGACAGTGACCTGAGCCAGGAATTGAACCCAGGTCCGTGGAGCTGTGAAGCAGCAGTGCTAACCACTGTGCTACCATGCTGCCCATAAGGCTAATGAATTTAGTGCCCATATTCTGGCTTTAGTCTCATAAAGACTTATAAAATTCTAAAATAGTTAGACAAGGTAGATGCAGGTAAGATGATCCCAATGGTGGGGTGTCCAGAACCGAGGTCACAGACCATTTAAGACGGAAATGAGGAGACATTTCTTCACCCGAAGAGTGGCAAGCCTGTGGAATTCATTACCGCAGGAAATAAATCATAGAGTCCTACAGTGCAGGAGGTGGCTTTTTGGCCCATCAAGTCTGCACTGACCTCAAACCCACCCAGGCCCTATCCCCATAACCTCATGCATTTACCCTAGCTAGTCCCCCTGACACTAAGGGGCAATGTAGCATGGCCAACCCACCTAATTTCCATATCTTTGGACTGCTGACACCAAAACATTGATTGCATTCAAGAGGCAGTTAGATATAGTACCTGAGCTGCACAGGATTGAAGGTTCTGGGCAGAAAGCAGGATTAGGCTCTTGAATTAGACAATCAGCTACAATCATGACGAATGGCACAGCAGATTCGAAAGGTCAAATACCTATTATCTATGTTTCTATATTTCTGTTTTTTGAAGACTGTCTACATCAACGGGAACAAAGTAGAAATGGTTGAAAGCTTCAAGTTTTAAGGTGTCTAGACTACCAACAACCTGCCCTGGTTCCCTCATGCCATCACTGCAGTTAAGAAAGCCCACCAACACTTATATTTTTTCAGAAGACTGTGGAAATTTGGCATGTTAGCTGCAACTCTCACCAACTTTTAAAGATGCATCATAGAAAGCATTCTTTCTGGTTGTATCACAGCTTGGTATGGCTATTGTTCTGCCCAAAGCAGCAAGAAAGTGCAAAAGGCCATGAACGTAACCCAATCCAGCATGCAAACCAGCCTCCCATCCACTGACTGTCTACATTTCCTGCTGCCTCAGCAAAGCAACCAAGCATAATTAAGGGCCTCACGAACCCCGGTCATTCTCTCTTCCAACTTCTTCCATCGGAAAAAGATACAGAAGTCTGGGGTCACATACTAATTGACTCAAGAAAAGCTTCCTCCTTGCTGCCATCAGACTTTTAAATGGGCCTACCTCATATTACGTTGATCTTTCTCTGCACCCCAGCCATGACTATAACACAACATTCTGCATTCTCTCCTTTCCTCCTCTATGCAAGGTTTGCTTTGTCTGTAATAGCATGCAAGAAACAATGCTTTTCACTGCATACTAATGTACGTGACAATATAAATCCAATCAAATGAGCGGCATGGTGGTTAGCATTGCTGCCCCACAACATCAGAGACTGGGGTTCAATATCCAGCTTGGATGACTGTCTGTGCGGAGTCTGTACATTCTCCTTGTGTCTGCACAGGTTTCCTCCAGGTGCTCTGATTTCTTCCCACAGTGCAAAAATATGTGGGTTAGATGGATTGGCCATGGTAAATTGTCCCTTAGTGTCAGGGAGATGAGCAGGGAAAATGCATGGGGTTATGGGCATAGGGTCTGAGGTTGGTGCCAATTCGATAGACTGAGTGGCCTTATTCTGCACAGTAGGGATTCTATGATCCGGTTATTGAGTTGGACAATCAGCCACGATGGTGATGAATGGAAGGGGGGGGTTGCAGGCTGGAAGGGGGCGAAGGGCCTCTTGTTGGCCCCTGCCCTCTTATTCTTCTACACACAGTGACATGTCTGTGAGGAGCTGAATGACGTCCAATTTTTTTGTCACTAAGTGAGGGACAATCTCCCGCCGTGTGACGCTGCCTCAGTCTGGCAGCAGCACGGCCTCCTTGCAGCCGCCCGCCTGCAACTTCAAAGGGAGCAACTTCTCCCTTTCCTCTCAGCCCTGTTGGCCGTTAAGGCACAAAGAAAGCGCGCGCGCCAAACCCCAGCACCCCCCCCCCCCCCCCCCGTGGTCCGTTAACGCGCGAGCGTGGAGTGGCACATGCGCGCCAAACCCGAGTCCGTCCCTCCATCATCCCTTGCTGTCCGTTAACGCGCGAGGGAGACGTGCCGTAAACGCAGGCGCGCCAACCCCCCATTCTCGCTCTGCACGCCCCCTCCCTCCACAACCTGTTTACGCCACAGGGTCCGGGCGGTTTGAAGCCGCGCGTGCATGCGCGCCGGAGCCGCTCCGATCCGGACTGATCCAGAACAGGAAATAGGCTCGACAGCAGGAACCGCCCTCCACCTCAGCCAATGCGTTCAGGCCGGAGCCGAGGTAGGCGCCCCCTCAGAGGGGCTTCTCCCCTCGCTGCGTCAAGCGGCAGCCATTTAACCCTTCCGTGGCGCCCAGCGTCAGGCAGGCAAACCATCACAACCGCTGTCCACACTCAGCGGATCAATGTGCTCGGCAAAACAAAAACTGCAAATGAATTTTGTGCCATCCACCCATACGAAAACAACCTCATCATTCCCTAAAATATCCTCTCAAGCTTTCTCTCTCCCCTCTTTTGACCCTCTCATTTCTGAAATGGCAGACAGGCAGCTTATTCATGGCCCCCCTGCCAATAATAAATATCTTCACCCAGCCGCCAGAGGTGGCCTTCAGAGTAAATGCATTAATTCTGAGGCAAAGGTACCGAAAGGCAGGGAATCAAAGGCCTGATTCCCTGCCTTATGTCTGCTGCTTGATAGCACCCTCCAGGCAGCAGCTCAGAATGGGGTTTTATTAGAAACGCAGCCGCAGCTTCAGGAACTACAAGAATGCGCCTCTCAAATTCATCAGCAGTTTTATATCCATGGGTGCCATGGCTGGAATAGCACAAAATGCACCGACCCGTAACTGTTTTAGAACCGAGGGTCGTGCGGGTGCTGGAATCTGAAACCTAAATCTAGCGGGTCAAAAGAGAAAAGGCTGGAAAATCTCAGCATGTCAAAAGAGAAAGGCTGGAAAATCTCAGCAAGTCAAAAGAGAAAATGCTAGAAAATCTTAGATTCAACAGTGAGGCTGAGTGTCTTGAGTTACAGGAAGATATAGAGGAGAGGGTCAAATGGACAGATAAGTGGCAAATAGAATTTAACCCTGGAAGGTGTAAGGTGATGCACTTTGGAAGGAGTAATTTGACAAGGAAGTATATTATGAAAGGTCTGACACTGGCAAGTTCCAAAGAACAAAGGGACCCTGGCGTGTTTGTCCATAGATCTCTGAAGACAGAAAGGCAGGTTAATATGGTGATGAAAAAGGCATATGGCACACTCGCCTTTATCAATTGCAATATGGATTACAAAAGCAGAGAGGTCATTATGGAGTCATATAGAACATTGGTGAGGCTAGAGTACTGTGTGCAGTTATGGTTGCCACATTATGGGAAAAACATGAATGCACTGAAGGGGTGCCAAGGAGATTCACCTAGGATGTTGCCTAGAATGGAGCATTTATGTTATAAAGAGAGATTGGATAGACTTAGGTTGCTTTCTATGGAGCAGAGAAAACTGAGGGGCAATCTGATTGAAGTGCTCAAGATTATGAGGACAGAGTGGATAGGGAGCAGCTGTCCCCATTTGTTGAAGGGTTCATCACGAGGGAACACAATTTAGAGGTGGGAGATTTAACGGGGATTTGAGAAAAAACATTTTTACTCAGAGGGTGGTGACAGTGGAATGCACTGCCTGGAAGGGCATTGGAGGTGGAATGCCTCACATCATTTAAAAAGTACCAGGATGAGTAGTATTTGGCATGCCGTGACATTCATGGGCCAAAAGCTGGCAAGTGGAATTAGATGAGCAGGTCATGATCTTTCATGTATCAGTGCAGACTCGATGGCCAAAGAGCCCCTTCTGCACTGCAGGATTCTGAGAAGTCAAAAGAGAAAATACTGGAAAATCTCAGCAAAATGAAAAGCATTGACAAAAGGTCATCTCGATTCGAAACATCAGCTCTTTTCTCTCCTTGCGGATGCTGTCAGACCTGCTGAGATTTTCCAGCTTTTGTTTTTAGTTTTAGAACTAAAATGTCCGTCTTCGATTTGCAGAGACCTGCATATATGCTGCCAGCCTTTTCTTTTTAGAACTATTCATTCTTGGGGGACATGTGTGGTCTCAGTCTTTCGGGCCCATCCCAATTGGCCTCAAGGTAATGGAGCTGATCTTCCTGGACCGCTGCAGTCCACGTGACAGCAGGAGAGCCCCTTGCAATTAACTGCAAGTCATGGTCCTAGACTGTGGGTTTGCAGACGGCAGCACTTGTTAAATAAAGAAGAAATTTGGGAGGATGTGGACAGTTAGGGTAGAGGGCCTCAACTCAGCAAGTTGCCAAAGACTTGGCCAAGATCCAACAATAGAAGCAAAGTCAGAGTCAGAGGAGCATTCTCACATCTAACTGACGCATGGCACAGCCAATATTTGTACATCCAACCACAAACTGAAGAAGCTGAGGGAGGCCATTCAGCCCCAAATAAATCAACAATTCCAGCTGCTTCCTCCCACAGTCTGAAAGACATGGTGGTTAGGTGCATTAGCCATGCTAAATTCTCCCTCAGCGTACCTGAACAGGTGCTGGAGTGTGGCGATCAGGGGATTTTCACAGTAGCTTCATTGCATTGATAATGTAGACCTACTTGTGTCACTAATAAATAACTGTTAAAGAAATCAATTCCAGATTCTCCTGACTGAATCCCTCCAGGGTCAAATAGCCTGCCAGGGGTGTTGCTGAAAGAGTCATTAGTTCAAATGGACTTGTGACTCATGCACTCACTATCGTTAGAAGAAAGCACAGTGAGGAGACAATGTAATTTTCTTTCAGCCTGTGTGTTTAATATACAAGACGAAAAATTAAAATGTGTTTCATTCTCAAGCAATAGATGTTGTGCAACTAGATAAATCCAGCTATTCATGCCAGTTACATGCTCGATTAAGGAGGAAACAGCCAAGGAATGATTGCCGTTGTGTCTGAAGGCTGGGGTTTACTGCACGTGATTTTATGACACATTTTCCAAGTTTAATTCGATTGCACTGCAGAAGGGCAGAGCGCTCAAAGATTGGTTTCCAAAGTGAACGCTGCAACCAAGCAGTTAAGGAATGCTCATCATGCTCAACAGACGTTGGCCTGCGATTAAAGAAAAGCAAAGAATGCAGGAGAGTCAGACTAATGGATGCCCTTGCAGTCTTACAAATTATCTAGTCCACGGAAAGGGAGTGTGTAGGCCACTAGCTCTGTCAATGTTTTCCCCTTCATCTTTGCTCATTCCTCACAGTCCTGTAATATTTTGTCCAGTTCTGACATAAACCCAATTCTCCTTTTGAAAATCACAATTGAACCTGCTTCCTTAAAGCCTATGCATTCCAGATCATAAATTGCTGCTTAAAATAATCTCTCTTTACCTGATTACCTTTTTCCAATAATCTTAAATTTGTGTCCTCTGTCTAGTGACCTTCCAGCCAGCAAGAAACCTTATCCACTCTATAACAACCTTCCCCAGGGTTTGGAACACCTCTGCTTCAATTATTCCCTCAACCTTCTCTGCTGAAGAGAACAACAATCCCAGCTTCTCCAGTCACACTGCAAAACCAAAGTTCCTTCCCTATCTCCGATACCAATCTGATAAATGCCCTGAGCACCCTCTCCAGCACATTTGCCTGATTAGAACAGCAACTGACTTCAGTATAACTGCAACACTAGGTATTTTGTTGAGATCCTAAGAGTTACTGGTTTAGCAAATACAAAAAAAATCATACATTTGGCAACCAAGAATGGAGAGAGATAGGAAGAAGGCCACACTGATCAAATGGATTGCTGTGCTGTAGCAGTGTAGTGGTTATGCTGCTGTAGTGCTCCAGAAACTGGATTCATAAACAATAAAAGTGACACCAATTGTCAAATTTGCAAAATAATCCAACTGGTTCACTGATGCCTTTCAACAAACCATAGAACCCACTACAGTGCAGATGGAGGCCATTCAACCCATTGAGTCTGCACCATGTCTCCAAAAGAGCATCTTACGCATGCCCATGCCAGCCCCATCTCCTTAATCCCACACATTTATTATGGCCAATCCACCAAACTGCACATCTTTGGAATGTGGAAAGAAACCACAGCATAGTTCTTCTGGAGGAAATCCACACAGACATGGGGAGAATATACAACCTCCATACAGACAGTCACCTGAAGCCAGAATCAAACCCACGTCCCTGGTTAAACACTGTGCCGTCCACAGAAAGGAAATCTGCCTGTCCTTATTTGTTCATGGAATGTAGGGGTCGCTGGCTGGACCAGCATTTATTGCCCACCCCCAATTTCCCCTGAACAGATTGGCTTTGCTCAACCATTTCAGGGGGCAGTTGACAGTCAGCCATATTGCTGTTAGATCTGGAGTCACATGTAGGCCAGACCGGGTAAGGATGATAGATTTCCTTCCTTAAAGGACATTAGTGAACAAGATGTGTTTTATTGACAACGGTTTCATCATTAGATTTTTAATTCTAGTGTTTTATTGAATTCAAATGTCACCATCTGCCATGCTGGGATTTGAACCCAAGTCCTACAGCATTATCTTGGGTCTCTACATTATTAGTCCAGTGACAATATTCAGTATGCCACTGCCTCCCTGGTCCTTATCCAATTTGCCCATATGCTAATACAAATTTAACATCTACATATGATTGACCCCTTAAATACCCGCCTAAGTGGCTCAGCAAGCCACTCATTTATATCCAATGTAAAAAGATGGCCAGCATAACCTTCCCAGGGCAGCTGAAGATCAGCAATAATTACTGACAACGCCCACACCCAGCGAGTGAATTTATTTTTCCCAAACTTGCCGTTACAGCAGGTGCTTTGCACACAAGAAAACTGCCAGGTGCAGCATTTGATATTTTATGGCCTAAGACAGTACATGCTGTTAAAAGATACTGGGCGTGATAAAATAATTGCAGACATCAACACATGGAAATTACAGTTCTGTTTCTGCAGCTTTCATGCAGGATAATAGAAAGCTGGCTGTGGAGTTACAAAGCAGTAATTGAATCGAGCGGCTTGAAGGAAATCGTAAATGTAAATAGGCAAATTTAAGCGGGTTACAAAAACTTCAAGTGAACTACAAGATTAAATAATCTTCCCCCAACGTGCTACCATCTAACTCATTGCGATTCTTCACGGAATGTGTGACCTATGCATTTTTTCTTTAAATGATTGGCAAGCTTTGCCAGCGCACTAAGGAACAGAGCGATGTGCAAGAGGAAGTAATAAGCTGCCCCAGAGAGCATGATGCAAGGTCAATGGTTTATGTTATTAAAAGGGGAGAAATGGGTGGAATACAATCACAAAAAAGCTGCAAAATTCCAGAACTGTGCAAGATGAAAATGGACATTGCTTATTTAGCAACAATTAACCTTGTGCCCCAATCATAAATAACTCCGGAGACTATTCTACCCATCTTTGTCAGAGCAAACCCATAGCCCTGGATCTTTCTTTTGTTCAAATATTGAACCATTTTCCTCTTCAAAGATGCAACCACCACCTATGGCAATCTCCCACATTCTGTTAAAACTCATAAGAAATTTCTCCACATCTCCCTTACCTTTAGTGACCAGTTTTGAAATGCCAATCACTTGTCACTGACTTTCCACCCAAAGTCTTTTCCTTTTTGACCTGACCAAGTTTTAAAATTCTCTATTAAGGAAACTCGATTTTAAATTATTTGATTTGATTTATTATTGTCACATGTATTAGTATACAATGAAAAGTATTATTTTTTGCACGGGTTCAATTCCCACCACGGTAGCTGGTGGAATTTAAATTCAATTAATAAATCTGAAATATATTTATTTGTGTTTACACAACACAAGAGGGCCATTGTGTCCCCAGCTGGAGTCTACAACCAGTGGTCATACTCTCAGGATGATGGGGATGGGGGTGGGAGTGGGGGGTGCGGTGGTATTCCATTTAACATTAGGAGTGAAAGAAGAAATTTCTTCCACCAGAAAGTTGTGAATCTTTGAGGATGATATTAAATCAGTCATGACCTAACTGAAAGGCAAAACAGATTCGATGAGCCGAATGGCCTATTTGTGTTCCTACGTCTTATTCTGGTCAGATATGGAGATATGGGTGGAGGAACAACCCTGGCTGCTATGCTTTACAATAAAACCTCGGCAACCATTCCAACCTCCTGGAAAGCACAGCAAACAAGTCAAACAGTGCAAAGACTTTTTTCAAAAAAACGTTTGAATAGGAACAAACCTACGTAAAGGACCAACAGACTTGTAGTGCAAGAGATCAATGACGTTGCAAAGGGCCAGAGAGAGGATAAAGTAAGTGTTTCCAGGATTTTCTGTTTTTATTACAGAATTCCAATATCTGTAGAATTTTGTTTTTTAATCAAAAGTCAAGCTTTGGGGTTTAAAAATATCTGAATGACATTTCGCTGGTAAAATGCAAATATGTTTGCAGTTTTTCATAAAATTAACACAGCAAATAAGCAATAACTAAAAGAGGAAACATTGGAAAATCTCAGCAGGTCTGGCTGCATCTGCAAGGAGAGAAAAGAGCTGACGTTTCGAGTCTAGATGACCCTTTGTCAAAGCTCAAAGGCATTGAAAGTGGGAGAAATTTATACTGTAGGGTGAGGGAGTGAAAGATGAGTCATAAATATGGCTGTGGAAACAAGTCTTGGTAAATATTGAGAGAGAAATGGAAAGCAGTGAAGGTGGATGGGAGGAGGAGTAGGGAGACATATGGAAATCCTGTCGGAGAGAAGAGCAGTATTTCTTCAACAATTTTAAGTAGTTGCAACTGCAAATAAGGTAAAAAGAAACTAAAGGAAAAGAATTATCAGCACACCGGCTGCTTCAAAAGAAACTAAACTATGTCACAAAGCCTAAGGCAGGAATGCCCAAACTTTGTAAGCCACCTTGAAACATCAACTAACACAGAAACCTCGGACAGCATAAACGATGTTTAAACTGATGCTCCTGTGTTCTGCATATTCCTCAAGATGTCGGCAATGACCCAGACCTGGATCATCCAATTCACACAGTGGGGCCACACCACCAAGAAAGCCCTCTCAATTCGAACAAGCCATGAAGCAAAATCATAGCAAGCACAACTGGATTCCTTTAGCCACAAATGGCCCACGGACAGCAGTTTGGATACACCCATTCCACAAAGACACTCCAGACTTGGAGCTATGAGGCTAATAGCCAGGATGGACTGTTGGATTTAAGTGGGAAATTGAAACGCTGTTTTATTTTCCTTTGTAAAAAAAAAACGGGAATAGGTCATTCAGCCCCTTGAGCCTGTCTTGCCACTCAATTACCTTATGGCTAATCTGTCTCTTAACTCCAATTACACACCTTTGATCCATATCCCATGATATCTTACCTTTCACAAAAAATCCAACGACCTCTTTCTTAAAAATATCCATCACCCTGACAACTACAGCCTTTGTGTGGAAGAAGTTCCAGATTTCAACTATCTTTGGTGTATTAAAAGTGCTTCCTGATTTCTGTGCGACAATCTGGAGAGCTGTACAAAAGTACAGTTAATGCATTTGTAATTTTGTCACCAACTCTTAATATCTGGGTGTGGAAATCAACAGCTTCTGAAGTTCTGCTGATCGTAAGTTCCTTCTCAAGGGCAATTAGGAGTGGGCAATGAACACTGGCCTTTCCAGCAAAATCCACATCTAAATACTAATGGCACTAGGAAACCTAGTCAAAAATAAGTCAAAAGGTGGAACGCAGAGGATTTAAGGTTGATAGAAAAGATAATGGAGAAAATAATGGGACTTTTTTTAAATTCTTTCACCCACATCCCACAAAAGAATTTTTAAAAGTCCCATTACACAGTGACAATGGTTACCACTGCCGCCTTACAGTACCGGAGACCCAGGTTTGATTTCCGGCTTGGGCCACTGTTCGCGTGGAGTTTGCACGTTCTTCTACTGTCTATGTGAGTTTCCTCCAGGCACTCCGGTTTCCTCCCACAGTCCAAAGGTGTGCAGGTTAGGTTGCTTAGCCACGCTAAATTGCTCCTTAATGTCAGGAGGGCTAGCACGGTGGTAACAGGAATATAGCTTGAATAGGAATGAACAAAGAACAAAACAGCACGGGAAACAGGCCCTTCGGCCCAACGAGCCCGCGCCGCCACCTCGATATTCCCACTTCTACTCATGATCCCTGTCTATATTTATAGATCTATGCATTAGAACCAAATTTGAGACAATTTAGGGAGAATTTGTTCCGCCAATCAGTCTAAGAGCACATCTTTGGAATGTGGGAGGAACCACAGCACCGGAGAAAACCCATGCAAGTACGGAGAGAATGCGCAAATTCCCACAGACACAGGCCCAAATCCATGTATCTGTACAGCACAGTGATAGTCACTGAGCTGTCGTGTTGCCCATCAAATGATCCAGGCCAAGTGTACACTAACGATGTGAAGCACTAGGCTACTCGAAAAATCCAAGTGCATCCCTCTCACGATCCATCGCATGTATGCCCCTTGTTAGATAATAAGGCGGACCAAAGTACCATTGAACGTTGTTGGTTCAGGCTCAGTGGGCTGAATGACTTTCTTTTACAGTGTAGGAATTCTATGAATAGCTCTATTATAGAACATACAACCCTACAGTGCATAAACAGGCCCTTCGGCCCATCGAGTCTGCACCGACCACAATCCCACCCAGATCCTATCCCCATATTCCTACACAGTTTACCTGCTAATCCCTCTAACCTACACATCCCAGGACATTAAGGGGCAATTTTAGCATGGCCAATCAACCTAACCTGCACATCTTTGGATTGTGGGAGGAAACCGGAGCACCCAAAGGAAACCCTTTTCTATTCTTCCACCACATCCCATAGAAGAATTTTTTAAAAGTCCAGCTATTTTCACCATTGCCTTTTCTATTAAACTCAATTCTGCTAGGTTCCATCTTTTGACTTATTTTCTGGTTTTATTGTACCACTGGTATTTGGTCATCTTCCTCCACTGGGAATACAGATTTAAAACCTTCATCAAACAAGAATGACAGATGGTAATACAGGCAGATCCCACTGGGGTATGCATGAATGAAAACACCACTTAAAAGTAAATCAAGACCAATTATTTTTTTCTTTTTGGTTTAAGTTGGGAGGATTGTACTTCATCACAAAGTCAATAATATTTAAGTTGCAACATTCAAAATAATTGAGTTGCAGACTTTTTGCACTGAGAGAATTTTACTTAATTATTTGAACTGTTCCCTCCCCCCGCAAGACCTGTACTGAGTTGGCTTCAGGGGGCAGCAGTTTGGAGTACTATAAAATATCAAAGCATTAACTCTTGATCACTATATGCTTGAAGGTGAGCCAGGTAAGAGGTATTGAGCAACACCCTCACAAACCCTACTGTCTGTGAACAGACTAACGATTTTTATCGTCTGGGCTCACACGTAAAGAATAGCCTTTTGGAGAAAGTACAGGAGGTTGCCATTGAGATCACAGGTCAATATAAACAGGCGCCTTCTCCATACGGGAGAATTTAAACAAAAATGCAACTGTTTGTTTATGTTCTTAAACTGCAGTGACGCAGTACTACCAACACCTTACCCTGAGCATCAACAAACCTTTCAAGGGTGATGACAACACCCTTTAGGGTAAAGGTTCCACTATAATATGTTTAATCATATAATTAAATATTTCCTTGCCACGTTCACACTATTAACCTTATCGTATAGAGTCAATATTGCCATAGATTATTTGTTTAAGACTGCTACAAAAAATAAGTTTCCTTGTCCCAAAGCCAGGCACTAAACATGAACCATAAATTTACTCAAAACAAATTCTGTGATGTTGCAAGACAGTAATTTCGCAATGGGCTAATTATGTTGCCTCAAGTTTTAGCCTTTGCACTGTGGTAGGTGCAAAGCCATTCCATATAGTCACCTGGGGTTGAAATCTGCAGACCTGAGCGTACTTGCCTGGGAGCAAGAAATGATTGCAAGTCATATTTTGCATATTTAATTATTTATTGACAAATCTCCTGCAGGATTTCTCAAGGTGGCTCACCTGATACTCAGCCTTGTTAACAAAAATAGTTATCGACAGTGCACAATAGGGATCGCATTGCAGGAACCGGGTAAATGTCATGTGCAAGATTTAACATTTTCCATCGTGGATAAAGGTGTTCACAATGAGGTAGGAGATATTGTGAAACCCTAACAGGAAATGGACACCATAAATATATAACTATTAATCATTAAATGGTTTCACGAAGATGGTAGATATATTTGTAATAAAAAAAAAGAGTTAAAAGGATTTGGGGAACAGGTAGGGAGGTGGATTTGTGACTGGGGGAGATCAGCCATGATCCATGACTAATGACAGAGCATGCTCGAAGGGGTGAATTTGCCTACTTCTGTTCCTCACGTTCCTAATAAGTACATACAAGAGAGTGCTATTCAATAAAGTTTTTGACATAAAAGTAAAACCAGGAATCCTTACAGTGCAGAAGGAGGCCATTTGGCCCATCTAGTCTGCACCGAACACAATTCCACCCAGGACATTAAAGTTTATTTATTAGTAACAAATAGGCTTACATTCGCACTGCAATGAAGTTACTGTGAAAATCCTGTAATCACCACACTCCAACGCCTGTTCAGATACACAAAGAATTTAGCATGGCCAATCCACCTAACCTGCACATCTTTGGGAGGAAACTGAAGCACCCAGAGGAAATCCACGCAGAAACAGAGAGAATGTGCAAACTCCACACAGACTCACCCGAGGCTGGAATTGAACTCAGGTCCCTGGCGCTGTGATGCACTGCCACTTGAAAGACATTTCAAGTGCCTTAATTTACTTCAGAGACTAAGCAACACGTTATGTAGTTCTAGCATTTCTCCTACCACAACAACGCTTTCAATATTCCCCACCCAACAGCATAACGTGTTAGCCACAAACTGATGTTAAATTTTGTGAAACATTTGAAAGTGATCCTCACTTAGACCCACTGAACACACACAGCCCTGCAAATGTTCTTCCCTTCAAGTAGTTATTCTAAGAATAAAGAAAGCAAACACGCACCTACAGGTGTGTGCTATATGCCTGAAGGCAGGGCAATGACTAAAATGATTAGACTGTTGCAGTAAACCTCAGTGAAACATGCGAGAAGGAAGCAAACAGTAAATCCTCAGAATAAAAATACAGGTGTGTGTTCACATTCATGGAATGTGTATTAAGTTACAGTGATGCAGAAGTCCCAAGTTTAAATTGGGGAATGTCAACCAACCACTTTTGTAAGGCAGTTGAACATCAAACAGCTCAATCCTTCCTAACCACAAGGGTCTTCAATAGTAGGCATCATCAAACTATTCTTAATGGAGACAATATAGGCCTTTTCACAAACGTATCAACATTTTTTCTTCCTCCATCCCCATCACCTGCCTCCATCCCTTCGTAAACACAATTTGTATTTTGGCTGCAAAACTGTGTCTTCATTTTTAATGGATCTAAGATTCAATAATGCCTTACGCAGGAACAAGTAAATCTTCTCTAAAATAAGGGGTCACTTAAAGCAGATTAGATTTGTTTTTCTCAGAAGACTGAAGAGTCTCTGGATCTCTCTTCCTCAAAAGGAGGTGGAAACGGGAGCTTTCAATATTTTTAAGGTAGAGTTCGATACATTCTTGATTAACAACGTTTTGGGGATAAGCTGGAATATGAAGTTGAGGTTTCAATCAAATGTAATAGATGGGGAGCAATTAGAATTTTTGTTTTGAAAAAAAATCACTCTTGGGAAATGGGGCATCAATGGCAACGCCAACATTTATTGCTCAAGCAATTGAGAAAATGTTGGTGAGCTACTACTGTCCTTGTGGTGAAGGGGCACCCACAGTACCATTGTTAGATAGCGAGTTCCAGGATTTTGACTGAGCAGCAATGAAGGAACTGTCAACATATGAATTTTAAAATTAAAACGTTGTCTGATCCGATGCCAATGTAGGTTAGCGAGCCAAGTGGTGATCGGAGAATGGGGTCTAGGTCCGATGATGATACCTGCAACAGAGTTTAAGATGACCTCAAGTTTGTAGAGGGTCCAATGTACAAGACCATCAACAGTGTTTCAGAAGAGTAAAGTCCAAAGATTTCAACAACAAATAAGCTCAGGCTGGGGCTAAGACAGACAATGATACAGGGTGGAAATAGATGATTTTAGTCATGCCACGATTAAGGTTGGAAACTCATCCCAGGGTCAAATGTAACACCAAGGCTGCAAACAGACAGGATTAATCCCATTCTGTTTTCAAAGGGAGAGATGGAGCCTGAAGGAATGGAGCTTGGAGCAGGGCTGAGAAAATGAGAAATTGCATTCCATACTCTACGGAGAAGCTTTTTTCACCCACAAAGTAAATTCAGAAAATAGGAACTTGGGAAGTTTCTTCTCCAGTTCTCTGCCCCAAAGGCAGGTCCTTGGGGATTATTCACCATAGTCACAGCTATGAGCTACAATTTTTTAGTACCTGTAGAGTGAGAAGGAGAGATGAAGTCCACATCAGCCAGGTTGGGCTGTTATCATTCACTTGATCCACATGTTAGCCATCTAGCCAACAAAGTTAACCAGCTCGCAATTGGAAGATTAAGGCCAAAATTTAGTCAGATATCAAGGGGAACAGATAACGTGAATATAGAGAAACTATTTCCATTGGATGGCGGGGGGGTCCTAGGACCATAATTGAAAAATAAAAATCAGACAATTCTGGAGTAAACATGGGAATGTAAGGCAACCATTTAATCCTCAAGACTGTCCTACCATTTGCAGAGACCTTAGCTATTCTGCAATCTAACTCCATATACCAGATTTTGCCCAATACCCCTTAATTTTTTTAAGGAGACGATGACGTAGAGACATTTTCACTGGATTAGTTATCCAAAAGACCCAGGGTAACATTCTGGGGACCAGGATTTGAAACCTGCCATGACAGATAGTGAAATTCAAATTCAATAAAAATCTGGAATTAAGAACTTACTGATGACTATGAAACTATTGTTGACTGTCAGAAAAATCCATCTAGTTCACTAGTGTCCTGCAGGGAAGGAAATCTCTGCCCTTACCCAGTCTAGCCTACTTGTGACTCCAGACCCACAGCAATGCAGTTGACTCTTAAAAGCCCTCAGGATGGGGAATAAATGCTGGCCTAGCCAGCAACACCCACATCTGATGAACAAATTAAAAAAAGACTCCATGCTTAACAAAATCTATCAAATTCAGATGTAAAATTAACTTGTCATCTGTGGAAGAGAGTTCCAAATCTCTATCATACTCTTTGCATAGGTGCAGATCTTAGTTTTACTCGAGTGATCTAACGCCAATGTTCAAACTCTACCTCTCGTCCAAGACTCCCCAACAAGCAGGAACAGTTTCTCTTGACTTGATGGACCAAAGGGCCTTTTCTACATTGGGTGCCTCTATGAACCTCCCTATCTGATTCCTTAACACTTGAAATCACTCCTTAACTGTATAAATTCTAAGGAAAGCATTCCTGATGAGTATTTTGAAATTCCTAAACAAGCAGTTTCAAGATTGTTTTCTTTGCACAAGAAACTGACGCCCCCATATTTAGCATCTATTCCTTAAACGTGACAAGAAAATTACATACGTGCTCTCAAATTTTAGTCTAAATTTCATGTAAATTACAAGTGCCTGCACCATTAATCTTTCACAGTACCCTTCGATATTGTACCGTTTCTCAACTTTCTCGTAAATAGTCCCATCATTTGATTGAATGCATTTAGAGGCACTGCCTGTGGATAGGAAGAAAATGAAAGACACTACCCAACAAAAAGCAAGAAAATAAACTGAGAGATAAATGAAAGAGTTCTCTTTCATGGAACCTCTGAATGTAATCTGACATCTAAGCTGGTAACACAAGGGGCAGCACAGTGGCTAGCTAGCACTGCTGCCTCACAGTGCCAGGGACCCAGGTTCGATTTCCGGCTTGGGTCATTGTCTGTGTGGGTTTCCGCTGGGTGCTGTGGTTTCCTCCTACAGTCCAGAAGATGTGCTAATGAGGTGAATTAGCCATGCTAAATTCTCTGTGTACCCAAACAGCCGCTGGAATGTGGCAACTAGGGGATTTTCACAATAACTTCACTGCAGTGTTAATGTAAGCCTTCTTGTGACTAATAAATAAACTTTAATTTATAAATAAACATTAATTTTAATCCCAGAACCTAACACACAAATCTTGGGAGATTATAGGCGCACTGTTAGAGGTGCCATCTTTTGGATGAAACATCAAACCCGTGGCGAGATTTTCCTCCCCCACTCCATGGTGTGTTTCATGGCAGCAGAGGATTGCACTCCACTCACTGGCAGTGGGACCTTATAGTCCCATCGTTGTCAACGGGATTTCCTGTTCAACGTACTCCTTGTCGACAGGGAGCCCCGTGAATGTCAGCAAGATTACAGCACAAGGCTCCATTCGCCCTTGTGGGTGGATGTAATGTATTGCAAACAGCAAGGGAGTTCTTCCCTCTTGGTCTTGGCCAATACTCATCCCTCAATCAATATCACAAGAAAACAGATACTCTGGTCATTATCACATTCCAATCTGTGGGGTCTTGCTGCTGTGTTTCCTGCATTAGAAAAGTGACTCAACTTCTCATTGGGTGTAAAACGTTTTGGGACAACCATGGTCATGAAAGGTAAATCTAAGTCTTTAGTTGTCTATGCAAAGTAATCTTCACCAAAGCAAAACTGACACATGAACCTGCTCCTAAGCACAGAGGAATGGATAGATACAAGACCACCTCAAGGTAAGTCTGGCATTGCACACTCACTATAGTAGAATTGCCATCCCATGTAGAGCTAAGTTTAAAAAAAGATTCCATTAATCACCAGGAAGTGTGTGTGAATTGAAGCCAACAGTGTAACTTTGTCTGCCAGCTAAGCATCAAACTCAGGGAGTGGTACAAGGCCCCTAAAAGGAAATCAGAGATCATTCAGGAAGCAGTACTCTAAATTGGATGCAGCACTTAGCCATTCATTCCCAGTCCAAGACTAGGAATATACAAACATCCTCACAATCTAATGTGTCACGTTCAATATTTGGTGCAGTCCCATCTATATTCAGCAGGCTGTGAATAGAGTGAGTGGTCGCTTTGTCAAATGTTTCTTGTACTGCTGGAACAGGTACCTTTCAGATTAACGGAAGCTATTACCTGGAGCACATTAACATGTTCCCAGAACACTATTTCAAAGAAGGGCTGGGATGGTCTTAAGGCAACATTTTTTACCCAATAAATAAATTATACGGTAATTTAGTAATAGAATAATAGAAACTCTACACAGTGCAGAAGAGTCCATTTGACCCATGAACCCTGCACCGAATCTCTGTGTCCCACCCAGGTCCTCTCATCTATAATCTCTCTATAAAGCCAATATTTACCATGGCTAATCCATCTAACCCGCAAATTTTTGGACTGAGAGAGGAAGCCGGAGCACCTGGAGGAAACCCACGCAGACACAGGAAAAAAGTGCAGGCTCCAAATAGACAATGACCCAAGCTGGGAATCAAACCCGGATCCTTGGCACTGAGAACCATTGTGTCACTGTGACAGCCATTTATCTGAAGGCTGTTTGAGAGAGCTTATTGTCATCAAATTGACTGCCGTATCATAATGGTAGCGAGGTTAAAAAAAGCACTGATTGTAAAGTGCTACAGAACATCGTGAAATCACGAAAGGCATAAATATAATTCCTTCTTGGGCTCAAATAAGCTCAAAAAATGTTATAATATAACTTTAAAAATTTATCAAAACACAATGGAGGCCACATATTGGTGAACCTTCTATTTGAACCATTGCAGTATAACAGTTCTTATACAACTTTTCTTTTGCGTACCAGTAATTTTTTTTTGAAACGAGAGACAAATGAGTCAAATGTTTATTGTGCGCTTATACAATAGGATGTAATGGTGGCCCAAAGGTTAGTACTGCTGCCACACTGGATTAGAGACTTAGGTTCAAGTCCCAGTGTGGGTCACTGGTTGTGCAGAGTCCGCACGTTATTTCTGTGCTTGTGTGGGTTTCCTCCAGGTGCTCCAGTTTTATCCCACAGCTCGAAAGACTTGCTGGTTAGGTGCGTTGGCCGTGCTGAATACTCCCTCAGTGTACCTGAACGGGTGCCAGAGTGTGGTGACTAGGGGATTTTCACAGTAACTTCACTATAGTGTTAATGTAAGCCTACTTGTGACACTAATAAATAAATATTTTTCAAAAAAAGGCATTCGTCGACCTTTAAATAAAAGCAAACTACTACATATGCCGGAATTCCAAAATCAAAATTCAGAATATAGATCTGGAGTCATGTATAGGCCAGAGCAGGGAAAGGTCAAGGAGCAATAAAGACAACATTTCCTGCAAAAATTCAACAGCATCTGTGGACAGAGAAACAGAATTAATGTTTTGAGTCCAGGTGATGAGACCTACAGACACAAAACATTAACCCCTCTCTTTCTTCGTAGATGCCACCCGACCTGCTGTGTTTTCCCAGCATTTTTGGTTTTGATTTCAGATTTCCAGCATATGTAATCGTTTGCTCATATTTAAAGATTGATGAATGTCTGCCTTTTTTAAAAAACATTTATCTGTTATTGTCAAAAGTACACTTACATTAACACTACCATGAAGTTACTGTGAAAATCCACCAGTCACCACACTTTGGCACCTGTTTGGGTACACTGAGGGAGAATTTAGCACAGCCAATCCACCCTAACCAGTAATCTTTCAAACTGTGGGAGGAAACCAGAACACCCGAAGAAAATCCACGCAGACACAGGAGAACATGCAAACTCCACACAGACAGTGACACAAGCCAAGAATCGAACCTGCGTCCCTGGCACTGAGGCAGCAGTGCTAACCACTGTGCCATCCTATTGTAATAAGCTCACTAGACTGGAAGAAAATTCTGATCCTAGATACAGAACAGCAGCTGGACTTATCACAGTGAAAGTCTGATGAGGTGACTGGATGAGTTGACCTTATCTAGAAGCTAGACAGCTCAACCTTTAGCTAACTGAAACTGCCCTGGCAGGTTTGCCATTGCACTCTGTCAGGACTGTATCTTCCTAGGCACTGTGGTTCAATATTGCAACCTTTCACAGTGGAAGAATCTAGAACTAGGGTCCCCGATTTCAGAATAGAAGGTGTTCCATTTAAAATGGAGATGAGGAGAAATTTCCTTGCTTAAAGAGTTATTAATCTTCAGAATTCTCTAAACCAGAGAGCAGCAGAGGTTGGGTCATCAAATATATTCACAGATAAGTTAGATAGATTGTTGATGTGCAGGACAGTGAAAGGTTATGGGGCGCTGAAAGGAACTGGAGTTGAAGCCATAATCAGAGAACCATGATCTCTTTCAGAGGCCAAATGGCAGAACTCTGCTCCTACTTTTTAATGTTGATCTTAATAGTTTTCTCAACCTTCCTTGCTGCTCACCTGAGGTGTGGTGATTCTCAGGTTAAACCACCACCTTTCAATTCTCTTCCTCAAAGTGGACAGCAGACTATGGTCATGTGGGACCAGGGCAACTTTACCTTTATTGTCTACATCTTGTGCTATCCAGGTTGTAGCTTGATGCAGGTCACTTTTTATAAGAACACACAGATATCATTCCTAAGTTTGCTTTTGCGTTCCTTTTGAATAATTTTTCATCTTTTGTAATGTCGTATGTTGTGCAGTCAACTCTTAGGTAATAGCGCATTCTCACCTTTCTGCTATGCAACCAGCAGTCCCCTCTTGTCCAACTTCACAGCTGACCTCTCTTTTTCTCCTGCTTGCCTCTTTCTCCAACTTCAGGTCTATTTTTTGCTCAGCACCTTCCCACAGCCTGCTTGGAGCAAGCTCTGCAAATGCCACTGTTGAAAGCTTCTTGCTATGCGCACCCTTCACCCGGTTTTCATCAATTGCTGGTTCTCCCCTCCCCTGTGCTTTGACTGCCCTACGATGGGGCCCTTTCTTCCCAGTTCTGATAAAGGAGTTTTATCTAAAAAATTAAACTGCTTTTTCGCTTTTCCCAGACATTGACAAGAACCTGCTGTGTATATCCAACATTTTTTGGTTTCTCTCTCAGATTTCCAGAACATAGTGAGTGTTTTTTTTAGTCTAAATCAAACGCTATCCTTACCTGAACTCCACTAACTTACAGGCATGGCCCACTGTGCCAAGAATTAAATGCACACAGGTTCGGTTTTGTTCATGACTTTTGGTGCATTTTTAATTAACATGTCCAATAGCTTGCTCTAACATTTCAGTGTCCACGGCAAGAAGAATCCATAATAAACCAACAAACTAGACAAAATTCTGAAAATAAAGTGCAAAATGCTTACACTTGGTAAATCTAAAAAAAATCAGAAAATAGATTATTGCAGTGAAGCAGAACTTGAATACTGAATCTTTTAGTAAGCGCTTTAATATTTAGTCTGTGCCAAATTAACTAATAGAGGATCTTCAAATGATTTGGAAGAAAAGAAGTAAAGTTTAAAGTTCATTAATCATTAAGTAGGTTTATATTCACACTACAATGAAAGTGCTGTGAAAATCCCCTAGTCGCTACGTTCCAATGTCTGTTCAGGTACACTGAGGAAGAATTTAGCATGGACAATTCACCTATCCACATGTCTTTGGACTGTGGGAAACCAGAGCACCCAGAGGAAACCCATGCAGACACAGGGAGAATGTGCAAACTCCACACATTCAGTGACCAAGCCAGGAATCGAACCCAGATTCCTGGCACTGAGAGGCAGCAGTTCTAACCACTGTGCCACCATGCTGATTAGATAAGATTAGAATGGAAAGTTAAGTAGTCTGTGCACAGGCTTGCGTGTGTATGTGTGCACATGCACATATATAAGGCATGTGTACCAATACTGAAAACAGAGATTTCCTTTCACACCCTCCCTCAACCGAGGTTAGGAGGTTAGACAGCAATAAAAACCGAAGTCTTTTTTGAAAAATTATCCAAAAAACAACCTGGAAATCCTGTAACTTCTCCACAGAAATCTTAGGACACGAAAAACGTTCATTCTACATGATTTTAAAATACAAATACGGAATCGCAGCAGACGCGGATATTTGTTGCTATTTACAGTTTCCCCTTAAAACCAGCCAGTTTTTTTGTTACACAGGAATTCTGGAGAACTGCTGATAACACGGCCAAGTGTAAGGGCGCTCTGGAGACCGGCATTATTGGATCAGCCAGATCCTGCTGCAAGCCAAGCGATTCTTTCCCAGTAATATTTTAATGCAGCCATCACAATAATATTAGCGTCTCCATGGGAATGGCAGTAAAACAGAGAGGAGGTTAATGGCGTTTCCTCCTGACTAATTTCCAATGGATCAGCCGATTCATTTATTAATTTTGTTTATCTTTGTGGTGACTCACATCATTGTCACTTCCTTCTATTCATGGCCTGATTTGAGCGGGCATATTGTTGTCTCTGTGAATGGGCCTCTACGTGTGAACCAGTCAAGCAGAGATGTGGAAGACTTGCCGACGTGCTGAAAGCAAGCAAGCGACATACGCAGCGGGGTGTGGGATGGTGGGTGGGCTAGTTAATAGTGTGTTGGGAACTAGTCATTTTCTATTTCCCAGCACACACACACATTTTTATTTTTCCTTTAATACATTGGTAAATTTATCAACTCTTTCCGTAATCATTGGGTCTTTAAGAACGTAAGAACTAGGAGCAGGAGTAGACCATCTAGCTCTTTGAGCCTGCCCCGCCATTCAGTAAGATCATGGCTGATCTTTCCGTGGACTCAGCTCCACGTACCCGTCTGCTCACCATAACCCTTGATTCCTCTTACTGTTCATTCTGCTAACAAATCCATGAATGTTGCTGATGAGAGAGAGACGCGCTGTTTTGCACTTATCAGGACAAACGCAAGAAAGCCAAATCTCAAACAATCACAACTTACAGAAGAAAAGCGACCTGTTCTCTGAAAACAAAAGGAATATATTCAAGCCTTGTGGCTTTTTGAAATTACTTGGGAGTTGCAGAGCCTGTTGTTTTCTTCATAGCAGCATTTCAACCAAAGTCAACTTACCAACCAGTTAACACTGCTGCCTCACAGTTCCAGGGATTTGGATTGAATTCCAGCCTTAGGTGACTGTCTGTGCCGAATTTGCACATTCTCCTTCTGCCAGCGTGGATTTCCTGCGGGTGCTCTAGTTTCCTCCCACACTCCAAAAGACATGCGAATTATCGCATGTTGATTGACCATGCTAAATTATCCCTTAGTGTCCTTGGTTACAGTTTAAAGTTTATTTAATAGTATCACAAGTACACTGTGATACTGTATACTGTATTAACACTGCAAAGAAGTCACAGTGAAAATTCCCTAGGAAAACGGCTATGGGGTTGGGGGATTAGCAAAATAAATACATGGGGTTACAGGGTTAGGGTCTGTGTAAGATGCTCTGTTGGAGAGTCAGTGCAGACTAGAAAGGACCAAATGGCTGCTTCTGCACTGTAAGGATTCTATGATTCAATTCTATGTTTCACCTTTTTCTCCTGTATGATATACCGCGATTGTTTGAAATTTGGTACTCTTGTGTTTGTCCTGATGAATGCAAACTGAAAAGCTTCAGCAATGTATTTCTCTTTTCTGAAATATTCACATTCTGTTAATCCAGGAATATTTTTATCCTTTTTTAAGATATTGATAATTAATGACTTCAATACCAATTCTTAAGCCTAGACTAGTATTTAATCAGTTCTGACAGCATTGCCCTTTCAATCTGATAACTGCTTTTGAAGAATTTGCATACGAGGATCAGTCTCCTTTCCCCCTAAATACTTGTAGCTTTGACAAGAGTAGTTGATGCTGAAATGAAAACTGAAAGAAGCAGCAGTATTATTTCACTTAATTGCTAGTGCACATGTGTGCAAGGATAGTGAGCATGGATGGACAAATCAATTGCAAGGACCCATTTGCAGCCAGGTTCAAAATTCAGATCCTGTCTGTGACTCTTATGGAAGTCACCAGAAAGCAAAAAGTTTAAAGTTTATTTTATTAGTGTCACAAGTAAGGCTTATGTTCACTCTGCAATGAAGGTACTGTGAAAATCCCCTAGTCACCATACTCTAATACCTGTTCGGGTACACTAAGAGAGAATTCAGCACAGTCAATCCACCTAACCAGCACAGCTTTTGGACTGTGCAAGGAAACCGCAGCACCTGGAGGAATCCCATGGGGAGAATGTGCAAACTCCACACAGACAGTGATCCAAGCCGGGAATCGAACCGGGATCCTTGACAGGCAGCAATGCTAACTACTTTGTCACCATGTCGCCGCATTTCATCTCCCAAACACTACTTGTCTTCATCTCAGCTTCTTCTCTCCCTATCTCCTCCAGCTTCTCAACTCTCCACAACATTTGCACTCATCCAATTCGGCCTTTGAAACATCCTGATTTTAATCACTCCATGAGTGGTGGCTGCGCCTTATGCTGTCTGTACCCTAAAGTTCTGGAATTCAATCTGTACAACTTCCTTCTCTATCTGGCTCTCCTGCTTTAAGGTACTTCTCAAAACCTACCTCTGACCAAGTTTTTGATCAGCTAACCTAATCTCCTTACTTGGTTTACTATGTTTTTGTTTTCCACAGCTCTGTTTTATTTATTATTGTCACATGTATTAGTATACAGTGAAAAGAATTGCTTCTTGCGTGCTATACAAACATACCATTCATGGAGTACATGGGGAGAAGGAAAGGAGAGGATGCAGAATATTGTGTTACAGTTATGGCTAGGGTGTAGAGAAAGATCAACTTAATATATGGTAGGCCAATTAAAAGTCTGACGACAGAAGGAAAGAAACTTCACTCAGTTGATACAAGACTAAAGATTTTTGTATCTTTTTCCCGATGAAAGTGGGTGGAAGAGAGAGTGTCTGGAGTACATGGGATCCTTAATTATGCTGGCTGCTTTTCCAATGTAGCAGGAAGGGGAGACGGAGTCGATGGATGGTAGGCTGATTTGCATAATAGGATAGGGCTAATTTCACAAGCCTTTGTAATTTCTTGCAGCCTTGGGCAGAGCAGCAGCCACACCAAGCTGTGATACAACCAGAAAGGATGCTTTCTATGGTGCAGCTATAAAAATTGATGAGAGTCACTGCAGACACACCAAATTTCCTTAACCTCCTGAGAAAGTAGAGGCATTGGTGGTGAAACTCTTTGGGGACTTTTTTATATTGACAATGCAATATAAATATATGTTTTGTTGCTCTTAACACATCTATTCAGATTCTTCTTTTCTCTGCAAACTGTCATTTGATTTTTCAAAGTTGAATTAAACAAATTACTAGAGCCCAGAGCAAAACTTTTGAGCACAGCACATTTTAAGAAACAAAACAGCTACACTGGGCAGGAGAAGGAGGAGAAACAGGACACCAATAAAGCCTGTAGATTGCAGTGCACTGCTCCAGATAGAGAGGGATCTATGCCCACAAGCAATTACACAACAGAGGCCAAAAGATTTTGCTCTCCAATGCAGCCAGCTGACTGAAGGTGAACGTTTGGAATAGGAGATGGAAAAGACACCAAAAAAAAAAGAATTAGCTAAAATAAATAGTTGTAACATTTACAACTCCAATGAGTCTCAACATTGAACATTTAAACTAGCCCCACAAGTTTAATGCTTTGCCCAAATGAATATAGAGATTTTACAATTATTGTTAATCTTCCTTTAAGAAAAATCAGAAAAGACAAAAAATGAGCTTGATTTATATACCGCCTTTCATCAAACCCCAAATCTGCCAAGGCAGTCTAGAAACAATGAGGAGCTTTTAAAGTGTTGTAACACAAAGGGAAACATGGCAGTCAATTTGTTCACAGCAACCTCTCACGTACAGAAATGAGATAAATGACTGAGATCCATTTAGAGTAGTACTGGTTGTGGGATAAATATTGGGCAGGACTTTTCCTCAAACAAACAGTAGCCATGGGATCTTGTACATTTATTTGACAGAGCAGGTGCAGCCTTGGTTTAATGTCTCACCCAAGCGGGAACACTTCATGGTACAGCAGACCCTCAGTACTGCACTGCAGCGTCCCCCTAGATTATATACTGAAATCCTAGAGTGGGACACAGCAAGCTCAGTGTCACTCATTCCTTTGTTTGTTTGGGGCTTAGTTTAAACTATTTGATAAGTCAATGCTGTGCATGGAATAAACAAGTATGAATTACCATTAAGCCTTGATTTAAAATTTTTAAAGAGTTTATTTATTAGTCACATTGCAACAAAGTTACTGTGAAAATTCCCCAGTCGCCACATTCCGGCGCCTATTCAGGTACACTGAGTGAGAATTTAGAATGGCCAATACACCTAACCAACACATCTTTCAGGCTGTGGGAGGAAAATGGAGCATCCTGAGGAAATTCATGCAGAGACAGGGAGAATATGCAGACTCCGTACAGACAGCGACCCAAGCCAGAAATCGAACCCAGGTCTCTGGCACTATAAGGCAGCAGTGATAATCACTCTGCTACCATGTTATCTTCGCAGCTTTTTTACAAACCAGGATGGTGGGGGAATGAACAAATCTTTTCTCCTTCAATGTAACCTCCATTAAAATTGCTGCAGGTCAATTTCTACTTGCAGTCCTAACTGTTTGTTTTGTCAGGATTTTCAGGGCCTGGAGGTTCAGAGGGAGCTGCAGTTGGCAGAGAAATCCAGAATGAGAATGCTGACTAGATTATCAGCAATTTGATATCACTAATTAATGACAGTATTTAAATTTGTAACTTGTCTGCACTGCACACACTTAAGCAAGCCGTCTGAACTTAAAATTTAAGTTTGGTTTCTCTTGGCATTTCCACGTTTATCAGGTTGCTTTTACTCTGTAACAGTCAGAGGTCATGAATCCTTTCTTGCTTACAAGCATAAACATTTCATGAAAGCACAGTCGTTATTTCTAGTTAGCCTAGGCATTAAAAGATCGGGTGCCAGTCTTGTGAACAATCACATGAACGCATGAGCCTTGCACCTGCTATTACATTACTAATTGATCCTCTAATTCTCTTAAACTGGTTTTGTTACAATTATGCAAGTGCTGCTTTTCCATTTCCTTCTCCTCCAATTTGATCTCAATGTTCCTTTCATCCTTACAGAAGAGGAGGCCATTCAATCCAACCAGTTTACTAGCAACCTAATAACATTGCTCTACCGTCACTACCTTCCATTCATTTCAAAATATTTACCCAATTTGCATACATGAAAATGGCTCAGCACACCTTGAGATAAAGCATTCCATAATAACCTTAAGTGACGACATTTGTCCTAAGCTCTCTCCATGCACCCCATTGAATCACAGAATCCTTACAGTGCAGAAGAAGGCCACTCGGCCCATCGAACATGCACTGATCACTGTCCCACCTAGGCTCTACCCCTATAACCACATGTATTTACCCTGCTAGTCCCCATGACACAACAGGGCCATGTGGCATGGCCAATCAACCTAACCCATATATCTTTGGACTGTGAGGGGTAAACAGAACACCCGAAGGAAACCCTCACAGAGACAGGGAGAAATGCAAACTCCACACATACAGAAACTCAAGGCTGTAATCAAATATGGGTCCTTGGCGCTGTGAGGCAGCAGTGCAAATCACTGTGCTATCCTAATGAAAGAGGAAATTCATTGAACAGTGGGAAGACACAACTGTGCCCATCCCAATAACCAAAAATTTATGCAAGACAAATTCTCTGGACCAAAGCAACAAACATAGCTCAAAGCTGGCAGAAAGAATATGGAAGAAATCACCATGGTGACAAAAGCATGGCCTCAAGCCTTTTTTTCATTTTTTTCACTTAAATAAAAACCCATAGGTACAACTGGAGTGAACTAAATTAAATGATAACATATACTGCATTTATATAGCACTATGTGTGAGAGATCTCAATGTCCTGCACAGAAATTTTTTTTTATTTATTCGTGGAACATGGGCACCACTGACTGGCCAGCATTTATTGCCCATCCCTAGCTGCCCTTGTCCAAAGGGCAGTTGAGATTCAAACACATTGATGTGGCTTTCGAGTCGCATGTAGGCCAGACCAGCTAAGGATGGCAAATTTCCTTTCCCAAAGGACATTAGTGAACCAGATGGGTTTTTCCAACAATCGACAATGGTTTCATGGTCATCAATAGATTCTTAATTGCAGATATTTTTATTGAATGTAAATTCCTTCATCTGCCGTGGTGGGATTCGAGCCCAGTCTTCAGAACATTGGCTGAGTTTTTAGATTAATAGACTAGTGATAATACCACAACACCAATGCCTGCTCAGCACTGAAACTATAGTACTTTCAGGCACGTAATAGATCCATGAAAGGGTGGGGAGTCAAAAAAAATTTTGAATTTATATAGCACCTTTCATGAGCACAAGTGTGTCACAAAATATCTTGCAGCCAATAAAGTCCCTTTCAAGTGTAGCCACTGTTGTAATGTGAGAAATATGGCAGTCAAGTGGTGCACAGCAAGATCCCATAAACTTTACAATCTGCTTTTTTGAGATGTCGATTAAGGCTTAAATACTGGCCAGGACACTGGGGAACACTCCTCTGTTCTTCTTCCCTTGAAAGGGCAAATGGAGCTTCACTGCAATGGCTCACCACAAAGACAGCGTCTCAGACAAATGGAACACTCCTACCACTCCAGCACCATGCTTACTGAAGTGCCAGCATTGAGCTTTCTGCTCAGGTCCTGAAGTGGGACTTGAACCCACGATTCTGAGACAAGAATGATACTCACTGAGCCTTGGCTGATACTCAACTCAAACCCTAGGACTAAATATCACCCTGACTGGAAAGGGATGTTCTTGATACAGTTCCATTGCTGGCAGATAAATGGTTAATCAGAACATGAACAATCAAGACCTGATCATAACTCTAACAGGACTAAACAGAGTAGATGCAGAAAGGATGTTCCCAATGGTGAGAATGTCCAGTATTAGAGGTCACAGTCTGAGGATACGGGGTAGACCATTTAGGACAGAGGTGAAGAAATTTGTTCACCCAGAGAGCGGTCAGCCTGTGAAATCACTCCTACAGAAAGCAGTTGAGGCCAAAACATTGAATATTTTGAAGAAGCAGTTACATGTAGCATTTGTGACAAAGGGATCAAAGGATATTGGAGGAGGATTAGGGGGTGGAGATGGTGGATCAGGCATCTAAATTGGATGCTCAGCCACAATATAATGAATGGCTAAGCTGGCTCAAAGGGCTGAATGACCTCCTCATATTCATTTTCTCAATGACTTGACATTCATGCAAGGTAACCGGGGCACTGGTTTATGAGTCTCCTCCAGCTGTTCGTTCAGTTAAATCAAATACAGGTAAATAGTCCACAAAGATAAAAGGCTTGGATATTTCTGTCATAGACTATAATTAAAATGTAGGGATGATACAATGCATGAATCAAATACGGCTGGAAGGACACTGCCTGCTATTGCATTTGATAGTTCAATACCATGCACAATGTCCCACCAACAACAACTCACCTTCCCCCGCCACCAAAAACAACAAGGACAATCTAAACACCGACCAATAACACCCCCCTAACCAAAAACAATAATCCCAACTTCTCAACAAAAAGGCCCCACCACCAAAAACAGCAACAGCCCCAACTCTTCACTAAAAACACCTTCCCAACTATCGAAAACAACCCCAATACTTCACCGAAAACAGCTCCCACCAAAAATAATCCCAACTCCTCGCTAAAAACAGCCCACACCAAAAACAACACCAACACTTCACCAATAACAACCCACCAGCCAAAAAACAATAACCCCAATTCCTCTCCAAAAACACTCCCAGATCAAAAACAACAGCCCCAACTCTTCACCCAAAATAGCCCCCACCAAAAATCCCAAAGCTTCACCAAAAACACCCCAACATCAAAAACAGCCCCAACTCTTTACCCAAAATAGCCCCCACCAAAATTAACCCCAAAGCCTTACCAAAAACGTCCCCACATCAAAAACAACAACAAAGAACAAAGAAAATTACAGCACAGGAATAGATCCTTCTGCCCTCCAAGCCTGCACTGACCACGCTGCCCAATTTAACTAAAATTCCCTACCCTTCAGCAAATCATATACCTCTGTGCATCCCATCCAATTCATGAACTTGTCAAGATGCCCCTTAGAAGTCACTACCATGTCTGCTTCCACTACTCCTCAGCAACGAGTTGCAGGCACCCACTACTCTATGTAAAAAATCTGCCTCGTTCATCCCCTTTAAATCTTGCACCTCGCATCCTAAACTATGCCCCCTAATAATTGACTCTTCTGAAAAAGCTTCTGACTATTCACTCTGTCCATGTCTTCCATAATCTTGCAGACTTCTATCAGCTCTCCCCTCAACCTCTGTCACTCCAGTGAGAACAAATCAAGTTTCTCCAACCTCTCCTCATAGCTAATGCTCTCCATACCAGGCAACATCCTGGTAAATCTTTTCTGTACCCTCTCTAAAGTCTCCACATCCTTCTGGTAGTGTGGTGACCAGAATTGAACACTATATTCCAAGTGCGACCTAACTAAGGTTCTACAAAGCTGCAATATGACTTGCCAATTTTGAAACTCAATGCCCTGGCCGATGAAGGCAAGCAACTGTATGTCGTCTTGACCACGTTTTCCACCTGCGTTGCCATTTTCAGTGACCTGTGTACACCCAGACCCCTTTGTCTATCAATACTCTTAAGAGTTCTGCCATTTACTATATATTTCCTATCCGTTTTAGGCTTTCCAAAATGCATCATCTCACATTTGTCCAGATTAAACTCCATTTGCCATCTCTCCACCCAAGTCTCCAAGCGATCTATGTCCTCTGATGGTCCTCATCACTATCTGCAAATCCACTAACCTCTGTGTCGTCCGCAAACTTACTAATCAATCCAGTTACATTTTCCTCCAAATCATTTATATATATTACAAACAGCAAAGGTATTGATCCCTGAAGAACACCACTTGTCACAGCCTCCATTCAGAAACATATCCTTCCACTGCTACCCTCTGTCTTCTATGACCGAGTCAATTTTCTATTCACCTTGCCAGTTCACTTCTGATCCCATGCGACTTTACCTTCTGCACCAGTCTGCCATGAAGGACCCTGACAAAGGCCTTACTGAAGTTCATGTAGACAACATCCACTGCCCTACCCTCATAATCATCTTCGTCACTTCCCCAAAAGACTCGATCAAGTTCGTGAGACACAACCTTCTCTTCACAACCTGAACACTTCACCCAAAACAGCCCCCATCAAAAATAACCCCAAAGCCTCACCAAAAACACCCCCATACCAAAAACAACAACCCCAACACCACCCAAAATATTGGGGGGGTGGGGGGCACCATCACAGGACAGAACTCATGACATGCAATCCCAGATCCTCTTATCCAATTACAAAACTTCACCATTTTAACACACACTTGGGCAACATTAAACAAAGCGGGGAAATGGAGCAGCTAAATGCAATGTTAAAATCTTTCAGAAATGGCTCGAGATTAATACAACAGATTTTTGCATGTTCCGTCTTTTCAAACAGGGAACTGTCAGCAATGAATGACCTTTGGGTTTTGTTCTATTATCAGCCAGCCTGCCCTTTTATTCTTGCTCAATTCCATATGAAATAGCACTTTGATACCAAATTTCCTGTAACAAAGGACTAAGCCCAGCGTACCTAGCAACAGTGCAAAGTTGTGTTTTGAAAAACACTCGTTACAACATGAGATCACATTTCCCAATACAAGTGCAGCACATGACCCAGAGCGTACAGTGTCTCACAGCTCCTGCAATGACCCCCATGTGGGAAAACATTTGAGAGATCATGACATTTCCTGCCACACAAAAGAGAAATCTGAAAAAAAAAGGTGACCATTATGAGGATGGGCTCCATGCCACGACTCAATCCTCCAGGCTGGGAACGACACTGGTTGCTAGTTTACATTGGAGAATCTAAAATTAAACAAATGCAGCACTTTGCCTTCCTTCATTCAGCACTCAAACTGGCAGCTAACCTCCAACAAAACAACACATAAAAGCTTCCTCTATCACCACAATGACAGGAAACCAGGAATCATTCAGAACACTTGAATCTATTTTACGGACAGAAGAAGTTCAACTGCGGTTGCTAAGTTATAGGATAAAAACATAGGCCAATTTCAGCCAACATAAGGTTGCGTGCCACGGTCTAGAATGATACACCGAGTTCCCATCAGTTCTCCATCCTGGTGTGAAGAAATTTGGGACGAAGGAGATAATAGAAACTAGAGGCAGGAGGAGGCCATTTGGCCCTTCAAGCCTGTTTCACCATTCATTATGATCATGGTTGATCATCAAATTCAATGTCCTAATTCTCCCCCCCACTTCCTCCCACATCTCTTGATCCCTTTAGTCTCAAAAGCTTTATCTAATTTCTTCTTGAAATCATACAACTACTTTTGGCCTCAACTACTTTCTGTGGTAGTGAATTCCACACGTTCACCACCATCTGCGTGAAAAATTTCTTCTCACCTCAGTTCTAGAAGGTTTATCCCTTATCCTCAAATATGACGGAAAGTTCTGGACTCCCCCATCATTGGAAACATTCTTTCTGAATACATCCTATCTAACCCTGTTAGAATTTTCTAAGTTTCTGAGAGATCCCTTCTCACTTTTTTAAACTCCAATGACTACAATCCTAACCAACTTAGCCTTTTCTCATATGATAGACCTGCCGTTCCAGAAGTCAGCCTGGGAAACCTTGTCTCTAGCAAGGACATCCTTCCTCAGGTAAGGTAACCAAAACTGGGCAGTATGGTCGCACAGTGGTTAGCACTGCTGCCTCACGCTGCCAGGGACCCAGGTTTGATTCCCAGCTCGGGTCACTGTCTGTATGGGGTTTGCATGTTCTCCCAGTGTCTGTGTGGGTTTCCTCCAGGTGCTCCAGTTTCCTCCCACTGTCTGAAAAAGGTGCTGGTTAGGTGCACTGACCCGAACAGGTGCCAGACTGTGTTAATGTAAGCCTTACTTGTGACTAATAAATAAACTTTACAAAGCTGTCTTACGAAGAAAGGTTGAAACGGTTGAGGCTATAGCTGTTGGAGTTTAGAAGGGGAGATCTTGTTGAAACATTTATGATTCTGATGGGACTTGATAGGGTGGATGAATACAGGGCAGATGTTTCCTCTTGTGGAGGAAACTAAAACTAGTGAACATAGTTTAAGAGACCTTCCTTTGAAGATGGAGAGGAGGAGAATTTTTTTCTCCCAAAAGGTTATGGGTGTGTGGAATTCTCTTCTCCAAAAGGAGTGGAGGCTGGACTATTGAATTTATCCAAAACAAAACTAGACAGATTTTTAGATGGGGAAGGGAGTCAAAGTTATGGGGGGGACAGACAGGAAGGTGGAGTTGAGACCACAACTAGCTCAGCCACAATCTTATAGAATGGTGGAGTAGATTCAAAGGACCAAAAGATCTAATCCTATGCCCATGTTCATGATGTTCAAAGTCCAAATGAATAGGCCTTACAAAGGCCACAGCAACATCTGAGACAGACAACCTCTTGAGGTTTGCACAAGGCGCAATCTAACTCTTATTTTCTTAATGTGGAGATGTCAGCATTGGACTGGAGTAAGCACAGTAAGAAGTTTCACATGCCAGGTTAAAGTCCAACAAGTTTATTTGGTAGCACAAGCTTTCAGAGTCTCGGACTCTTTCTTCACTCACTTTAAGAAACAGCCTGAGATTCCAAAAGCTTTTGCTGCCAAGTAAGCCTATTGGACTTTAACCTGGTGTGGTGAGAATTCTTACTGGTTCTTAAACCAGATCTATCCTTGGAAAATTCATCCACGGTACTGCCATAACCACTGAAGATTCTTGGGCCAGGAACATGCATCTAATAGCAACATTATCACAAACATTGTCCTAAATAGATCACCGGTAAGATTCAGCCTATAGTACTGCTGTCAATACAATTCAAATAAAGCGCAAATTCTGTACGTGAGATACGTAAAATTAAATGCCTGCATCTTCCTGTAGATTGAGAAGGCACAGAATGAAAATCTCACACATCAACCATCACATATAATGGCAACATATAGAATGCTACAGAAGTTTATTCGCAGCTGCTCTTTCTGTTGTTACAAAATTTAAACCGAATACTTATCACATTTTAATTTGAAGCCAATTAAGAACAGCAAATCTTTCTATTTTGCCGTCCTGGTAAATCCACCCTATGAAAAGCACCTAATTTATAAGGCAGCAAGATCTCAACCTAGATCCTGAATAATAATGTTGATTAACGGATAAATATTGCCTGACTCTTAAAAAATGGTGCCATGCGATCTTTCGTACCAACATGAATGAGTAGGCAGACATCAGTTTAACGTATTACTCAGTTGAAAAACACACCTTCAACAGCGCAGTACTCCATCTGCACTGCTCTGGAAGATCAGCTGTGATTTCTGGGCCAAGATTTGAGAAAAGCCTGAAGAAACATGGGCCTTTCACCCTCGGCAGGGGAACTCAGAGATTAGACTCTGATATTCGGCAATGTAGGAAAGGTTAATCCAAAATATTACAGACTCAATCATGTCAAGACAAGATAACACATAGAAAATACAAGGAGTAGATCATCCGACCCTGCTCTGCTATTCAACATCTCAAGGATCAGTCCCTCAGGGATCAGTGTTGGGGCCGCAATTGTTTACGATTTACATACATGATTTGGAGTTGGAGACCAAGGGTTGTGTGTCAAAATTCAGAGATGATATTACGATGGGTGACAAAGCAAAGTGTGCAGAGAACGCTGAAAATCTGCAAAGGGATATAAGGTAGCCAGAGTGGTTGAGGGTCTGGCAGATGGTGTACAATGTTGGTAAATGTGCTGTCATCCATTTTGGTAGGAATAACAGCAAAATGGACTATTATTTAAATGGTAAAAAAACTGTAACATGCTGCTGTGTAGCGGGACCTGGATGTTTTTGTTCATGAATCACAAAAAGTTGATTCACTGGTGCAGCAAGTAATTAAGAAGACAAATGGAATTTTGTCCTTCACTGCTAGAGGGATGGAGTTTAAAAACAGTCAGGTTATGTTGCAGCTGTATAAGGTGCTGGTGAGGCCACACCTCAAGTACTGTGTACAGTTTTGGTCTTCTTACTCAGGAAGTATATACTGACATTGGAGGGGATGCAGAGGAGATTCATTAGGTTGATTCAGGAGTTGAGAGGGTTGGCTTATGAGGAAAGACTGAGTAGACTGGAGCTATACTCATTGTAATTCAGAAGAATGATGGGAGATCTTATAGGAACATATAAGATTATGAAGGCAATGGATAAGACAGAAGCAGGGAAGTTGTTTCCACTGCCAGGTGAAACTAGAACTAGGGGGCACAGCCTCAAAATAAAGGGGAGCAGATTTAGGACTGAGTTGAGGAGGAACTTTTTCACATAAAGGGTTGTGAATCTGTGGAATTCCTTGCCCAATGAAGCAGTTGAAGCTACCTCATTGAATGTTTTTAAGGCAAGAATAGATATATTCTTGAACAGTGAAGGAATTAAGAGTTATGGTGAGTGGATGGATAAGTGGAGCTGAGTCCACAAAGATCAATCATGATCTTATTGAATGGAGGAGCAGGCTCAAGGGACCTGATGATCTTCACCTGATCCTAGTTCTTATAACATGATTATGGCTGATAATATATTTCAACACCATACTCCTGCACTCTCCCTTGATGCCTTGAGTACAGAAATCTATTTCCTTCTTAAATAAAGCCAGTAAGTTGGCCTCCACAGCCTTCTGTGCTAGAGAATTCCACAGTTTCACTACCTGAGTGAGGAAGTTTCTCCTCATCTCAATTCTAAATGGTCGCCCACATTATCCTGAGACCGTGGCCTCTTGTTCTCGATCCTCCAACCAAAGGAAACAGTACCCCTGCATCCAGTCTGCTGAATTTTATGTTTCAATTTGATCTTCCCTTATCCTTGTAAATTCACAGGTCCAGTCAATCCAATCACTAAAGATACAATGGCTAAAGGCAGGTTTGGTGGTGGTGGCAGCGGTGGTGATGGTGATGGTGGTGGTGGTGGTGGTGGTTGGGGGGAGGGGGGGTGGTGGAGGATGTAAAGTGATTCTTCACCAAGTCCTGATTAACACACAATGGACTCTGGAGCAGTGAGGGACAACATTACACAAAAAACTGTGGAACAGCCCCCTTTCTTCTGCTGGGTAAGTGAGACTGACTGAGGGGTTTCTTTGTCCATATCTATCTTTCAGACAAAAAAAACAGCAGAAGCCAGAAATCATCATAAGAAAGTAAATGTTGGACACAAGCATCAACTTTTCTCTTTGCATTAATTTACAGAATGTGGATATCACTGGCTAGGCTAGCATTATTGCCCATCTCAAATTGCTCCTTGAGAAGGTGGTCATGAGTCGTCATGAGAAGCTAGGTGCTGATAGGGAGAGAGTTCCAGAATTTTGACCTAATGTAAAGGAATGACCAATATATTCCCCGAGTCAGGATGGCGAGTGACATTACAAATATGGAGTCTTGGTCTATAATCCCTTTGCATCAGCAGCGATATATTCAGAGTGCTGATTTAACGTCACTCACCTGCAAGGATGTGCAACCGTTTTCTGCAGTTAACTGTGAACAAGGAAATTACAGTTTATATTTATATAGTTACTTTAACGTAATGAAACACAGTAGCACAGTGTCCAGCTTGAGTGACTGTCTGTGCTGCATCTGCACATTCCCATGTCTGTGTGGGTTTCTCCTGGGTGCATTGACTGTGCTAAGTTCACCCTCAGTGTACCTGAACAGCGGCAGAGTGTGGCAACTAGAGGATTTTCACAGTAACTTCATTGCAGTGTTAATGTAAGACTACGTGTGACACAAATAAATAAACTTTAAACTAATGCTTTGTCATGTCATATTTGCTTACCTTTTGATTTGATTTATTGTCACGTACTGGGATACAGTGAAAAGTATTGTTCCTTGCACACTATACAAACAAAGCAAACCATTCACAGAGAAGGAAAGGAGAGAGTGCAGAATGTTTTGAGTCAGCCATAGCTAGGGTGTAAAGAAAGATCAACTTAATGAACAACAGGTCCATTCAAAGGTCTGATGGCAGCAGGGAAGAAGCTGCTCTTGACTCAGTTGGTACATGAGCTCAAAATTTTATATCAGTTTTCTGACAGAAAATGCTGAAGAGAGAATGTCTGGTGGTGTATCTGTAAAAGTTGGTGAGAGTCATAGTGGACATACCAAATTTCCTTAGTCTTCTAAGAAAGTCTAAGGGTAATTAATTGGGATGTGCTGAGGATGTGAATGGTGGCATACAAGTCATTTCTTCTCAGATATTGAGTGCCACCATTCAATGCCTCCATTTTGGGAGGAATTCCGTATTGTAAATTAATCACTGTACAAGCACAGCAATATGCCATCAAAACTTGGATGAAATTAAACATATGTTGATCATTTGTTCTTTTAGGACATCATACAATGTATCAGTTTTCATTAGTGCTGATTTAATATTCTAAGTGCAAATTATATCTTAATGGCTTTGATGCTTGACAAGTGTTAATTTAAAATCTGTGACTGATGGATTTTGCCTGACCAAAGATGTTAAAGGATATGGGGGAGAGGAGGGTTGATTGTGCACCCACTCAGTGCTGGAACAGGCTTGTGGGGTTGAATGTCCTACTCTCGTCCCGATGACTACTTTACATCAGCACTTTCGAAGCACTGGGCTTCTATGTTGAATTTTCAAGAATGCTGGGGGAGGGAGCACAGAATGAACTGTGAATTGTGTACAATGCAGCTAACTGCACAGCATCGCGTCCAAACTTTTATATTAAGTTAGTGAATGACTTTTATGGCTAAAGAATGGGGAGAGCAAAATAGTTGTGAGGAACACTGAGCTGTTTTTGGTGAGATACTTCACGCCATCCTCACTGGCTTCTTTGGAAGGCTGGTTTGGCTGCTGCACAAGATGCTGAGGACTCCGTGTTCCAGCCTGACTGCAGCTGTGCCAATTAAGTTTCCATACTTGCCTGGTGTGAGCCAGGGATACTGCGTAACTCCTCGTCAAGCAGTTTAATCCTGAGCAACTATCTGAATGATGGCTGCTCTCAATAAAAAACATAGCAGAAAACTATTCCATGTGGTTGTGATTATGTCGCTTTCATTTTTCTTAACTCATTGCCCTCTGACACCATTCTTTCACTGAGGGATTCGAAGAACTCACGTATCTTCGAATTCATAGGTCTGCTGCTCGACTGTTGATAGCTGATTTGATGGCATAACGGACTGGGCGCTGGCTCGCAGTCACCAGATTCTCGGAAGTTGAATTAAAAGCAGTTACACTGCACTAGCATTCCACCCCCATCTCCCACCGCCAAATTATACCAGTGCTGGCAAGCTGTGAATTTAGACCCATATGTACATGGAGCAACAGAGAAACACTGAGTTGGAATTCACTCCAGGCTGAATCAAGTACCCACTGGACTCTGCTTACTCTTCCTGGTATACCTGTGCTTCACAATTGCACGGAGCCCACAGCAGAATAACTGGTTGGCCCACCTGCCTATGTTTGTATCTGTGTCTGTGCTTCACCTGAAAGAGATGGGGTGGGCTAGTTTTTTTTAATCCTAGTCATCAAATTTGTAAAGATGCATTACATAATAGTTCAAATTTGACACTTCATTAGGTATAGCACAAATTAGTATCTCTCACATAATTTGAGTTGCAGATTAGATGGATCGGCTATGCTAAATTGCCCCTTAGTGTCCCAAAGATGTGTAAATTAGATGGATTAGCCAAGGGAAATGTGTGGGGTTACAGGGATAGTGTGGAGGTGAGGGCCTGTCAGAGAAATGGGGCAGATTCGATGGGCCGAGTGGCTGCGCTGTATGAATTCTATGAGAATAAACAAACAGTGCTAATCTGTCCTGGCACATCTGCATTGCTTTTAGATTATGCAGCACGTAGTCAAATGAATGTATTTATGACCAGAATTCCCCAGGAGTAACCAAGGTTCTGCCTTTCCAGCTCTCACCTGATTTCTAAACTTTCCTGTACTTTCTTTGCGGCATGATCCTGTTGCTGGGTGCTGACCACTATGTTCCTTCTTGGTTACTGATCTGATCTTTCGGAGGTCAGGGCATGAGGTTCCTCAGGGTGTGCAGATGCTCACAGTATGATCCTGAGCATTCATCACTGACTTGATTTATTATTGTCACATGTATTAGCATACAGTGAAAAGTATTGTTTCTTGCATATACACAAAGCACACTACATATAGAGAAGGAAACAAAAGAATGCAGAATGTAGTGTTACAGTCATAGCTAGGGTGTAGAGAAAGATCAACTTAATGCGAGGTAGGTCCATTCAAAAGTCTGATGGGAGCAGGGAAGAGGCTGTTCTTGAGTCAGTTGGTACACGACCTCAGACTTTTGTATCTTTGTCCTGATGGAAGGAGGTGAAAGAAAGAATGTCTGGGGTGCATGGTGTCCTTAATTATGCTGGCCCCTTCAATATTGCACAAGTGTCCTTCGTGCATAACTTCTGAGGAATTCACAACCACAGAAAGTAGTTGAGGCCAAGATGTTGTGTGATGTCAAGAATAAATTAGCTCTTGGGGCTAGGAGGATTAAGGAATTAGCAAGAGAGGTGGGGCAGGCGGGGTGGAGGTAGGGTCAGGATGTTGAATTTGATGATCAGCCATGATCAAAATGAATGGCAGAGCAGGCTCAAAGGGCTGAACGGCCTATTTCTGCTATTATTTTCCATGTAACTCCCTCCAATTCACGAGCTGTGCCTCTTAAACTGAAGTCACCTCCTGACCGGTGTCAACAGTTTAGGATTGTGCAACTCTCTGGGTGAATGCAATGCCCTTGTGCCAAGGCTGCAGTCTGTTGACTGTCGCAATGATGGTGGTTTTAAGACATTCAAAAATCGTTATTAGTGAAATTTTGACGTGTTGGATACCTGGCCCACAGCCAGTGTAACCACCAGTGATAACCAATAACATCCAATCTGTGCCAGGGACACAGCTGTTTCATTGAGAAGGAAGTTTCAATTTATTTGGAAGGTCAGATGGATGTGGTCAAGGGGAAAATCGTGGGCAGTTCCCTGTTTCAGTTGCAGTCTCCTGATAAGTATTTGGTTCATTTAGTGTATTTTCTCTTGGATCTGGTTTCAGCATCCTGTACTGTAAATATAAAGTTTAAAACATTTAAAATAAAGTTTGATTTTAAAGTTCACATCACTGTTTTCAAATCCCTCATGGCCTTGCTCCTTCTCTCTATCTCAGTAAATTCCTCCACTGCCAAGATATCTGCTCTCCCCTAATTCTGTCTTCTTTACCATCTGTGATTTTAATTGCTCCATCATTGGTGACCTTGCCTTCAATTGCCTAGTGTCCGAGGTCTGGAATTTCATCCCAACCCCTCTCTGTCTCTCTACCTCACTGTTCCTTTTCATAAATTCCTTGAAAACAACCTTTTTGACCAAGTTTTTGGTCACCTGACCTAACATCTATGGCTTGATGTCATATTTTGTTTCATAATACTCTGGCAAAGTGCCCTGGGGTGTTTCATAGAATCCTGATAGTGCAGAAAGAGGCCATTTGGCCTATCCAGCCTGCACCAACAATAATCCATCCAGGCCCTATCCCCATAATTTACCCTGCTAATCCTGTAATACTAAGGGACAATTTAGCATGACCAATCAACCTAACCCACATATCTCTGGGAGGGAACCAGAGCTCCCTGGAAAACCCTTGCATAGATGGGGAGAACGTGTAAACTCCACACACAATTACTCGAGGGTGGAATCGAACCAACAATCGACAATGGTTTCATGGTCATCAGTAGATTCTTAATTCCAGACTTTGTTTTAATGAATTCAAATTCCATCACTTGGATTCGAACCTGAGTCCTCAGAACTTCAGCAAGTTTCTAGATTAAGAGTCTAGCGATTATACCACTAGGCTATTCCCCAAGGTGGGATTCGAACCTGAGTCCTCAGAACTTTAGCAAGTTTCTAGATTAAGAGTCTAGCGATTATACCACTAGGCTATTCCCCAAGGTTAAAATGGGAAGGATTAGTGTGCATCTGTATCAGGCAACGTTAGGGTTAACCTCGGCTGAAAACTCTCCCTCAAACTCTCAGCTCTGGCCATATAGCTTGTCCACGCGGGATAGTCATCTAGGTGAGCCATACTCCAGCATCTTTAAAAAAGGAAAGAGAGCAAAGAAAATTGACCGGCAGAAGAAAAAAGTCTGTCCCTACAGTACTTCCGTGCCATTTTCAACATTAGTCGTGGCACATGTCAATGTTAAATATTAACACTAATGCAAACTACCTGCTGCCTCGTAAACAAGTACAAAAAATAAGCCGATGTGCAGTCCATCCCTTTTAACCACTAAAGCTAGATTGGCTCTTGCTTGCGTTTTGATACTGTACAGTGGGTTCTTAATTCTGGGAAGGGAGATTTTTGCAAAGAGAAACTATTTAATCATCTAAGTTTTCAAAACTCTGTACATCAGCCACAAACAGATGCTCTACACCAGTGACCTTTAGTAGTGGATCTTCACACCAACCCCTCCCTGTCCTCCAGCCTTGCCGCATCCCCTCCCACCCTCCCAGCCCTGCCACATTCCCTCCCCCCCCACCCCACCCCCCCCGCACTCCACCCCACCCCCAATCTTAAACATCAGGTAGTCAAGAAGGTATTAGACATGCTTGCCTTCATCAGCCAGGGCAGTGAGTTTAAAAACTGGCAAGTCGTGTTGCAGCTTTATAATACCTTAGTTTAGGCTGCACTTGGAATACAGTCTTCAATTCTGGTCGCCACAGCTACAGAAAAGATCTACCAGAATGTTGTCTGGTATGGAGGGCATTAGCAAAGAGAAGTTGGAGAAACTTGGTTTGTTCTCACTGGAACAACAGAGGTTGAGGAGTAATCTGATAAAAGTCGACAAGATTATGAGGGGCATGGACAGACTGGATAGTCAGAAGCTTTATTCCAGGGTGAAAGAGTCAATTACTAGCGAGGGGCATAGGTTTATGATGCAAGGGGAAAAGTTTAAAGGAGATGTACAAGGCAATTTCTTTAAACAGAAGGTGGCGGATGCCTGGAACTTGTTGTTGGGGTTGGTAGTGGATACGATAGTGGCTTTTAAGGGGTGCCTTGACAAATACATGAAAACAGATATGGTCCTTGGAAGGGTAGGGGATTTTAATTAAGTCGGGCAGCGTGGTCAGTGCAGACTTGGAGAGCCGAAGGGCCTGTTCCTGGGCTCTTATTACTCACTTACATTTTTTTAAACGTCATTCACATGCTGCTGAACTAAAATTCTCACTTCCCCCCAGTCTCTCCAAATGTCTTCACTGTTTCTGGAATGTTGTCTGCTTTCTTCCATAAATTTACACAGGGAGTAGATCAGGCTTCATATTTTTAAGGGGAAAGCCAGACAATAACAAGGAAGAAAGCAATAACATGTTACACTGGTAGGGTTTGACGGACAAGGGTGAAAGAAGGCTCATGTGCAACATAAAAGGGCTGCATAGACCAAATGGACTGAACGGGCCTGGTTCAGTGCTGTAATTCTGATGTACATCTGGAATACAATAGAGGAACACTGGGTGCCTCCTCCAGGAACCCATATCTTCAACCTTTAGCCCACGGATGAAATTCAAGTTTATTTTATTATTGTCACTGCAATGAAGTTACTGTGAAAATTCCCTCGTCATCACACTCTCGGCATCTCTTCGATCAGTAAATTTAGTACACAGCATGCATCATTTGGTGAAGTCATACAATGCATGGTGATGCAACAGTTGGAAATGCATCACACAGGAGATCGACAAGCCATGCATGAATCACAGATGCACTGGAGCAACATGGTGACACAGTAGTTAGCACTGCTACCTCACAGTGCCAGGGACTGTGCCAAGCACAGTCCCAGCTTGGGTCACAGGGTCTGCACATTCTCTCCATGTCTGCATGGGTTTCATCTGGGTGCTCCAGTTCCCTCCCACAGTCCGAAAAACATGCTGATTAGGTGCATTGGCTGTGTTAAATTCTCCCTCAGTGTACCCAAACAGGCGCTGGAGTGTGGCAATAGAGGATTTTCAGAGTAACTTCATTGCAGTATTAATGGAAGGCAACTTGTGATACTAATAAATAAACTTTCTTTCAATCTTAAAGTATGGTACGCAAACCAACCATGACCTTTGAAGGGAAATTAGAGAAAACACTGGCAGCTCTAATCTGGGATTTTCTGTTGTATGACTCTGTACCATGTTGCATCCTTCCACTTAGACACAGTCACTACTGAAACAGCCCTTCTCCCTTCCCACTTCTACTACCCCAATTCAGATAGGAATAATTTGCGGCGATATCCAAAGTATGAAACCATGGATCAGCATGAGTCACGGCCTCCGGGAACCAAGGGACAGAAGATAAAGACTCACCTCTTACCCATTAACTAACTACATATAAAGTTCAAATAAAAGAACTTCATTACAAATTAAGTAGCTCAGATCAAGCACCATGCTAGAGAGTTGGGCACATAATTTATGTTGACACTACAGTGCAGTATTGATAGAATGCTACACTGCTAGGGAGATGCTGTAATTTTCTTTTTACCCACTTGAATGTATGTTTTCAAACTAAAGACCTATTTCTCTGCCCAGGTGGATGTAGAAGATTCCCACAGGTGCTGAAATCCAGAAGGTAAGTTACCCTTTGTCACGTGAGGGCTCCGAGCGTAGGAGCTGTTGGACCACAGGAACTCAAAGCAAACCCACTCCAGTCTCAGTGTAATCCAACAAAGACAAATCCACAAATTCACCACCCTCTGTGAGAAGTTATTTCTCCTTATCTCGGTTTTAAATCTACCATCTCTCAACGTATACCTGTGACCTCTTGCTATAGATTGCCCCACAAGAAGAAACATTTGGCCTACGTTTCCTTTATCAATCTCTTTTAAAGTTGTACATATCTCGATCAGATCCCCTCTCACTCCATTAAATTCCAGTGAGTACAAGCCTAAACTGTTTAATGTCTCCTAATATGTCAACCCTTTTGTCCCCAGAATCAATCTGGTGAACCTTCTCTGAACTGCCTCCAATGTCACCATATCCTTCCTCAAATAAGGAGACCAAAACTGGACACAATACTCCAGGTGTGGTCTCACCAACACCCTATACAACTGTCACAACACTACTCCAGTCCAATAAATGCCAACATCCTATTTGCCTTTGTTATTACCTACCGCATCTGTGCACTGACTTTCTACCATTCATGAACATGGACAGTTATCCATTTCAAAATATAGCCGAATTCAAAGAAGGCGGGTGAAATTTAAACTCAAGAGAAGCACTCAAATTGATTCTGTAACCAATAATTCATGGCTCAGTCTGACACCAATGGCAACAAAGGTCATTATCTCAAATTCGGTGCATCTCGGGCACTGCACAAATCCTCCCTCATTCAGTGAACTGGAAACAGCTCAAGAGGAAGAGGACCAATGACGCACGTAACAGCTTTCAGCAGTATTTACAGGAAAATATTTTGCTTTTTAAACTAAACTTCAGAAGCAATTAAGATCAGGTTAAGATGGCTTGAACAGAACAGATCTCTGTGTTTATATCATTTCTGATTGCAATACAGTCATGCTGGTACTCTCCTAAGTGTGAAAATAGTTTTGTTTTGAAAACAAGAGAACTTCTATCTCGGCGTTGCTAAGTGGAACCAGCAGCCTGAATAACGTGTGTCTGCATAGCTATAGACACAAACTTGGGAGAACATACCACGTGCTAGAGTGTAGCAGAGATGAACTACACTAAATTCAGCTGATTGGGATTAAGAATGATGTAAACGGTGAGACATAGATGGAGAAATAAATTCTCCTTCATACACAGGTCAAACATTGTTTATTTATACTTTGATGCATCTCTCTCTTCCCTTTTTCCTCCCCTAATGACACTTGCTGGGATTCGTTATCATCTGAAAGCTCTTCGGGCCCCATCCGATTGACCACATAGAACACTTTCAAGCTATTTGACTACAGGGAACTTTGCAGTCAAGCTTGCTTCTGTTCCATCCCAATACCTACCTATGCAAGAACGAGAGTTAGTCGCATCTGTTCAGCCTTTCAAAAAGATCGTGGCTGAGCTGGAACTCCCATTTATCCACTTTTATTCCAGATCCCTTGATACCCTTAGTCAATGCAAATCATGGACTTTACAGCAGACCAAGATTTTATTGAATTTGGGGAGGGAAGAAATTCAGTTTTGTGATGCAGAACCTTGAACACGCTGCAAAGGCATGGTGCTAAACTAAAAGCCAAATACAATGAAACACGGCAACGTTGCAACCAAAAGCTACGAGCCCCGTTAAGTTAACCTTCGAAGATGAGTCATCATCTCTCCTGATACACACTTCAGCAATTCCAAGTAAAACCACAGAATATATCAGAGCTCAGCAGCTGTGTGTAACTCCAGAACTGTGAAACACCCCCAGCCAGGGGCACTGGACTATCCAGTATGTAAATAAGAACCATAATTAGACCAAGGGGCAGAGGCCAGAATCATGGTTCAGTCTAATACATGCTCACACTAGACATTACTGCAGCAACTGAGCAGCATTGTTCAGGTATCATCAACTGACAAGTCACCAACATTTAGCTCTTTATTGTCGTGGGCAAACAGTCAGTGTAAATTAATTCAGGATACTAGCCATCAATCCAGGACAGCCAGGTGATCAGTGCAGCATCCCGAAGTCAGCTAGGGTTCCTGTTCCTCATCATTTCTGCTCTCTGTTAGTAGATTGACACCTGTGCTTTGGCAGCCTTGAGAGATGATGACTTATGTTTTGCTGATTAACTATGTTAAGCTTCACCGGCCGTGGCTCAGACATGGCACATTCAATTGCATTTTCTGCAATTGAGGTCAGTGAGCCAAAACGGTGCAAGATTCTTTGGCTTCTATTCTCTGTCTTTTTAATTTCTCTTGCAATGCTTCCCATCACCCCCACCCATCAACTCATTCCCGCCCACGACCCCCCTCACTTACCCATCACCCCACCCCCACCCCCTCTCCCACCACCAAACACACAACCTCTAGACACTGACAATGATTGGGAAGCATTGGTCAACATCCATCAGCTTCACACACATTGTGTAAGATCAAGCTCACTCTACAATATCTAGCCACAGATCAGCCGTACTTTCACTGAATGGGGGGAACAGACTGGAGGGACTGAATGGCTTCTTTATGTTCTTATATTCTTATAACATAAATTGCTACCCCCCCATTCCCAAAAGTGACCGCTTGGGTTAAGTGTGAGAAAAAAAGGCGGCACTTCTCAATCTCAATTGCCAGTTTCAGGGAGAAAAGTGGAGAAAGAGTCTTAAAATTTGTAATACAGTAACTCAACAACAACTTGTATTTGCATAGCAGCTTCAATGTATTGAAGCGAGGTTCCAACACACAGGAGCCTGAACAAAATCTGACACCAAGCCACATAAGGAGACACTCGGACTCAAAATTCTTTCCTGTATCACATGTTTCTCTTGTCAAGCAAGCAACCCCAGAGAGAGAGTCTCCTGTTTCAATATGTGCTCTCATTTGCAAAGCCAGAAGTGTTTCCAGTTTTTGCCGTTCTGAGTATGTATACTCCACTCTCCAAGCCACCCTCGTGACGATTCTCTCATTGATGATCTTGGCTTTGGGAACACTCTGATCTCTCTCTCTCTCTCTCGCCTTGAACCCTCCTGCAGCAACAGGCAACGAAAATTCTCCTCAGGGTCAGGACCTTCGGCAGCCCTATTCATAACTGCATGTTGCGCTGATGTTTTTTAAAGAAAAAGAGTACATAATTTATTTTCAAAATCAAAATATATTCAGGGCAGGAGTTCAGTTAGACAGCCTGACACAGCAAGCTATTGCTGGGTAATTAATTGACTACAGTTACTAAGAAACAGGAACCAAGAAGCCTCTGTTTATGTGGATTGTATTTTCTAGCTAATGAAGACATTAACTTTCCAACTAATAAATATTGAGACTAAAAATACATTTATATGTCTTTATTAGCGATCACAAGGTCATTAGCAGCCAGGTCTACACAAGTTTCCATGCTACATTGAACATGTTTACAGCCACAGTGTTCCTCCTGGAATCAGGTTCATTAATGATAATTCTGATCCCTTGCCAAAGTATTTTAAACTCTATTTCTCCCTTCACTCCATTTCTCTGAAGAACATATAACCTCCTTGTTGGTATACAAGGCCACAGCAACATCTACACGTTCATTCTTCACCAGGAACACCTGCTCAATCCTGCTCAGATGCTGGGTAGCGAATGGGGTGGGAATTCTTATCTAAATTTCTCCCCTACATTAGGGAAGCTGAACTGCAATTGCAGGGCGCACACACTGAAACAGGACCTGCTGATAAGTGAAGCTGGGGGGTCTTCTGCTTACCATGGTTCATCCAATGTAGTCCCATTGTTTGAACCTTTTCAAAATGACTGAAATAAGACCATAAAACATAGGTGCAGATATAGGCCATTTGGCCCATTGAGTCTGTTCCACCATTCAACCACAGCTGATATGATTCTCATCCTCACGATGAGCCATGGGGATGAGAATCCCAGCCGTCGTTAAATGGCGGAGCAGAATCAGTGGGTCAAATGGTCTATATCTGCTCCTCCCATACCTTATGTTCTTATTTCAGTCATTCTCATCCCCAGTTATTCTCATCCTCACTGTCCTGCCTTCTCCCCTTCTCCTTATTGATCAAGAACCTGTTTCCGTCTTAAAGATACTCAATGACCTGGACTTCGCAACCCGCTGTGGCGATGAGTTCCACAGATTCACCACCCTCTGGTTGAAGAAATTCCTCATCACGCTTTAAAAGTAGGTAAAATTTATTTATTAGTCACAAATAACAATTACATTAACAATGAAGTGAAGTTACAGTGAAATTCCCCTAGTCACCACACTCCGGCACCTGTTTGGGTCAACGCACCTAACCAGCACGTCTTTCAGACTGTAAGACGAAACCAAAGCATCCAGAGGAAACTCCCGCAAACACAGGAAGGATGTGCAGGCTCCACACAGACAATGGCCCAAGCCAGGAATCGAACCCAGGTCCCTGGAGCTGTGAGGCAGTAGTGCTAATTTAAAGGAGCATCCCTTCACTCATCTCTCCCACTAATGGAAACATCCTCTTCACGTGTCTCAGTATTCTGATTATTCAACTTATTCAATATAAGCAGCTGGGAAACTAGATTGAAGAGACAAAAGTTGGGCATGGAATGAAGCACAACTACATTTTCAAAGGAACAGCCCAGATAGGATGGACTGAAAGGTCTTCTTCTGCACCCTCAAGTTTTTATAACTCCACTGAACTTGACAATAAGAGAGGAATTACATACAAAAGGCACAGCAGATTAATTAAAATATCCTTTGAAATTAAACCTCTGGTCCCTGTGTGGCACAAGGATGCATGACACCAGCCTTCCATCTCCAGAAAATGGGTTTAAAATGTAGTCAATACTGACACTGGTGCAAGTCTCCTCTCCCCAGATGAATGCTGTGCAAAAATGACTTCAGGCACTCCGAATCTAGCTCCAAAAAATGTAACAGTTAGCTGCACTTAATCCCATAGAGAGGCTGATTTGGGAAGTTAAGGAAAACTAATTTACAGCGATAATAAAAACAGACTATGCTGGAAGTAAGAGGCAAATCTGACAGCATTTGTAAAGATCAATTAGTGTTTCAAGTACAGACCTGCCAAACACTTTCAAATCTTTGCATTTCCATTATTTTCAATATATATTCAACTTTGTTCAGTAGCAGCAGCCCCACCTCTGCCAAAAGGTCTGAGTTCAAACCTCACTTCAGTTCTTGAGCACATAATCTAGGCTGACGCTTCAGTACAGTACTTGAGGGTGTATTGCAATGTTGGAATTTCGTCTTTTGGCAGGTTTAACTACCAGCAAGATTCCCTGTTGGGTTATTGTTCTATTAATGCAGACATGACCAAAATATGTGTGTCAAGTTCATTGACCTACCCAGCCCATTGACAGGATGCTAACCACCTCATGAGGGTTTCAGTGGTAAACCAGCATTCTGAACAGCTCAGAGTCTGGAGAAATATCCTCAACAATAATCTCCACTTCACTCTTATTCTGAGCACAAGTCTAGGTGGGAAATCAGAGCACATATTCAAGTGAATCTGGCAGAAGAGTTCAGAATTTCACTAACTCATTGCCCACCAAAATGTTTTTGCAACATTATCATATACCATCTATAGACACATACGCAAATCCCCAAATCACATATTACCCTTGTTCCTTCCAATTAGCAAATTTCCTGTTCATTATGGCATTACTGTGTATGGGATCTTCATAGAAATCTTACAGAGCAGAAATAGGCCATTTGGCCTATCAAGTTTGCACCAATCACAATTCCTCCCAGGTCCTCTGATTTCATTTATTATTGTCACATGTATTAACATACAGTGAAAAATATTGTTTCATGTGCGCTACACAGACAAAGCATATCATTCACAGAGAAGGAAATGAGAGAGTGTAGAATGTGGTGTTACAGTTATAGCTAGGGTGCAGAGAAAGATCAACTTAATGCAAGGTAAGCTCATTCAAAAGTCCAACAGCAGCAGGGAAGAAGCTGTACTTGAGTCAGTTGGTATGTGACCTCAGACTTTTGTATCTTTTTATGCCCTATCCCCTATAACCCCATTTACTTACCCTGTTAATCCCCTTGACATTAAGGGGATTAACATTTGACATTTCGGAGCCGCAACGTCATGTTGCAACTGTACAAAACTCTAGTGCGGCCGCACTTGGAGTATTGTGTGCAGTTCTGGTCCCCACATTATAAGAAAGATGTGGAGGCATTGGAGAGGGTACAGAGGAGGTTTACCAGGATGTTGCCTGGTATGGAGGGCAGGTCTTATGAAGAGAGGCTGAGGGATTTGAGGTTGTTTTCGTTAGAAAGGAGGCGGCTAAGAGGGGACCTTATTGAAACATATAAGATGATTAGAGGTTTAGATAGGGTGGACAGTGATAGCCTTTTTCCTAGGATGGAAAAAGCTAGCACGAGGGGACACAGCTTTAAATTAAGGGGTGATAGTTATAGGACGGATATCAGAGGTAGGTTCTTTACCCAAAGGGTGGTTCGGGAGTGGAATGCCCTGCCTGCAGCAGTTGTAGATGCGCCAAGTTTGGTGGCGTTTAAGAGGTTAGTTGATAAGTATATGGAAGAGAAGGGAATGGTTTAGTTTGGAGGGGCATTGCTTTTTATATTGGTCGGCGCAACATCGAAGGCCGAAGGGCCTGTTCTGTGCTGTAATGTTCTATGTTCTATGTTCTAATCAATCTAACCCGCACATCTTTGACCTGTGGGAGCAAATCAGAGCACCCAGAGAAAACCCACGCAGACATGGAAGAATGTGCAAGCTCTACGCAGACAGTAACCCAAACCAGGAACCAAATCAGGGCCCTTGGAGCTGTGAGTCAGCAGTGCTAACTGTTGTGCCACCATGCCACTCATTTTGCTTTGTGCAAATTGGCTACCAATTTTCCTCCTACATTGCACCAGTGATTATACTTCATTGGCTCTGCAATATCCTGAGGTTATGAGGTGAACTGAGGTGAACTGTACTGTATGCTCTCCGCAATATGGAAACATAAAGGCCAAAATATGCTTTTTGCGATTGCTGGGCGAATAAATGTTTGTTTCCTGCTGTCAAGCTACATTTTCCTTTTCTCGTCAATTATTTAAGAGTTACAGAGGTTAGTAACGCTACATGGCAATGAACATATATGCGTGCCAATGTAGACAGAGAATAAAAATGGATCTGTACTTATTTTAATAAAAATATGCTTTAGTGTAAACAAAATCATAAATCAAGTCTTGTCCCAATGTTGTGCACTTCCCACACATACCACCCAGATATGGAATTCCTTTAAAACTATACACAAAAATAAGATTGCCAAACGAACAAAGAGGCTTAGGTTGTTTGGAGATCCTCTCGTGTCAATCTAAATAAAGGTTTAAACCAGTATCAGGGGTTTCCTTGCCAATTTCCCACCTCCTTCAGCTCCTAGGCTTGCTGCAATTCCACTGGGTCCAGTCATCCGCCAGGACTGCACAGGAAAACAGCAAGGCTGTAAATCCAACATTGGCAGGCTCGTCACCTCAAACTGGAGAGGCATCATGGTCCTTAGCACAATCCTAGCAAGGGTCAGTAATCAAGTGCAAGACCCTTTGCATCACCTTCCTTCCCCTCTCTAGATCAGGAGCAGTATGAATCCCAACGGTTTCAGCCGAGGTCTGCAAAGTTAAACTCCGGGCTAATAGGCCTGTGAGAATCTTACCTCTAGCGACTGAGTCACAGTGCAAGAGTTTAATAAATCCCAATGCTTCAAGTCAAGCAGTGAAATGGCAGCCATTTGGACATGAGCTATCCTATTCCTCCTAATGCATCTACATGACTGACAGAGATGAAAACCTGTACACTTGCAAACTACTCTCCAATAAAGGCCCCGAAATTCTCACATGTCCACGTGCCACATCCTTCTTCTGCGACAAGCTGGTTTTTGAGTGCTCATATCAGAAGCTAGGAACTTAGCAGCAAGTAACTCATCCCCAGACTCCCCAAAAGCCTTAGAATTTTGATGATTGCAAAGTCATAGAATCCCTATAGTCCAGGAAGAGACTGTTCGGCCCATCGAGTCTGCATCAACAATAATCCCACCCAGGCCCTATCCCATCACCCCACATATTTGCCCTGCTAATCCCTCTACTCTATGCATCTCGGGACACTGAGGGACAGTTTCGTATGGCCAATGCACCTAACTCACATCTTTGCACTGCAGGAAGAAACCCACAGACACGGGGAGTCTGTGTGCAAACTCCACACAGACAGTGACACAAAACTGCAACTGAACCCCAGTCCCTGGCACTGTGAGACAGCACTGCTAACCACTGCATAACAGATCTGGTTTGGCCAGGGCTTTACACAACTGTAACAAAAACCACTCAGTACCATCCATCAGCTTCCTCAACACTGTCCCTATCTGTCCACACAAACATGTTTTTCTCTCCACTTTAAGGCCAGTTTTCGATAGGGACCATTAATTGCTCTGCATGAGAACGTGCAACTACACATCCGCTCCTTCATTCATTTCATTAAGGAAACTCTGCTCGATACAAACTGCTTTTGGTCATCAATCTCAACGATCATGTAAAAATCTGAAGATAATCTGAAAGAATCAAAAGATATTAGGAAAAGCTGAGTTAATGAATAATTTGTGTAAAATATCATCTAAATGGGTCTCTGAATTACTTGAGAGGAAGAGGTTTTGAGGCCGTTGAAGTATTTACCACCAAATTTGATTGAAGTAATGAGGAAGGGCAAACAAAATAATCAAAGATTCCTATCTACAATACCGCAGAAATCATATTAACTCCAATCTGCAGAGAAAACTGTAGATAGCACAGAGTCTTGTGACTGCAAAGTTCAGCAGTGATCAACTGAATGGTCACATTGCCATAATTACCATTCTATTTGGGGGCAGGCATCACCAAACAGTGCAAACCTTTGATTGTTATTTGATTTATTATTGACACGTATTAGTATACAGTGAAAAGTATTGTTTCTTGCGTGCTATACAAAGTATTCCATTTATAGAGAAGGAAAGGAGAGAGTGCAGAATCTAGCATTACAGTCATAGCTAGGACATAGAGGAAAATCAACTTAACATAAGATATATCCACTCAAAAGCCTGATGGCAGCAGGGGAGAAGTTGGTACAGAACCTCAGACTTGAAGAAGAACAAAGATCAAGCGAGCTTTTGCCCTTCTGCTCCACGGGAGGTTTCCGTCCTCCCTGAGTTCACCTTAGGACTTCTGTAACTTTCCCTTGATGGAAGAAAATGGAAGAGAGAATATCCGGGGTGCGTGGGGTCCTTGATTATACTGGCTGCTTTTCCGAAGCAGCAGGAAGAGTAGACAGTGTCATTGGGTGGAAGATTGGTTTGAGTGATAAATTGAACTTCGTTCATGACACTTTATAGTTTATTGCAGTTTTGGACAGAGCAGGAGCCGTACTAAGCTATGATACATCCAGAAAGAAAGGTTTCTATGGTGGATCTGTACCTACCCACAATGAAAACAAATCTCCATTTTCTCTGTATATTTGTTGGCATCGCAAGGATTTCTGATCCATATACAAAGTCATGATGTAGAGATGCCAGCGTTGGACTGGGGTAAACTCAGTAAAGTTTTGCAACACCAATTTTAAATCCAACCAATGTATTTGATAGTAAATCCGCGAGCTTTCGACACTATGTTGTGCCTTCGTCAGGCAAATGCAGTGTTCTGATCTGCAGAGGCACTCATATCCACACGGACAGTTACAGATTGCTGATTAGAATGCGAATCCTTACATCTAACCTGCTATTCAAGTGTTAAAGTGGCTAACAATGTGTGTGAAGGAAATCCTGAGCATTGGTTAGAGAATTGTGTATTTTCTCCAGACAGCACAGTAAGTGAGGTTTTTTGCGAATCTAGGCAAGTTACGGGGGTTACAGATAGTGTGACATGAAGCCAAGATCCCTGTTAAGACCGTCCTCATGTGTGCGGAACTTGGCTATCAGTCTCTGCTCAGCAACTCTGCGCTGTCGTGTGTCACGAAGGCCCCCTTGAAGAACATTTACCTGCAGGTCGGAGGCCGAATGCCCATGACTGCTGAAGTGTTCGCCCACAGGAAGGGAACTGTTTTGCCTGGTGATTGTTCAGCGATGCTCATTCATCCGCTGTCGTAGTGTCTGCATGGTCTCCCCAATGTACCATGCTTCAGGACATCCTTTCTTGCAACGTATTAGGTAGACAACGTTGGCCGAGTTGCAAGAGTATGTACCGTGTACCTGGTGAATGGTATCCTCACAAAGGGCAGCACAGTAGCACAGTAGTTAGCATTAGTGCCTCACAACATCAGGGACCCAGGATCGATTCCCAGCTTGGGTCACTATCTGTATGGAGTTTGCACATTCTCCCCGTGTCTATGTGTTTTTCCTCCGGATGCTCAAGTTTCCTCCCACAGTCCGAAAAACATGCTGGTTAGGGTCATTGGCTGTGCTAAATTTTCCCTCAGTGTACCTCAGTTCCCTCAGGGAAAAGATACACAAGTCTAAGATCATGTCCCAACCGACTCAAGAACTGCTTCTTCCCTGCTACCATCAGGCTTTTGAATGGACGTATCTTATATTAAGTTGACCTTTCTCTATGTCCTAGCAATGACTGTAACGCTACATTCTGCACTCTCTTCTTTCCTTCTCTATGAACGGAACACTTTGTATAGCACGCAAGAAACAATACTTTTCAATGTATACTAGTACACGTGTCAATAATAAATCAAATCACAATCAAAGGTTTGCACCGTTTGGTGAATCCTGCCCATGAGATGCCTGCCCCCAAACAGAATGATAATTGTGGCAATGTGACCATTCAGTTGATCACTGCCGAACTTTGCAGAACAGGCGCTGAAGTGTGGCAGCTAGGTGATTTTCACAAAAACTTAATTGTAGTGTTAATATAAGCCCACTTGTGACAACAATAAAATACATGTAAACTCTGAAACTTAAAATCAATCGTATCTGCCACCCAACATAGCAGACGCCCAAAGAGTGCCACGGCTAGACTCCATGAGAATTCAATCAAAAAGCTGACAAAAAGCAGTCAATGATCGAGAAAAAGCAAATGAACAACTGGACACTGGAAAGTAACAAAATCGACAGCATCAGTCCAAAAGCACACTATAATCTTTTTCACAAAGCAAGTGGTTACGATCCAGAATGCAGAGGGTCAACTGAGACATTCAAGAGATGATTATTTCAATTCAATATAATTATCTGGAATTAACATTAACACTGCAATGAAGCTACTGTGAAAATACCCTAGTCATCATATTCCAGCACCTGTTCGGGTACATTGAGGCAGAATTTAGCATAGCTAATGCACCTACCCAGCACATCTTTGAACTATGGGAGGAAACCCATGTAGACACAGGGAGAATGTGCAGACTACCCTCAGACAGTTACCCAAGCTGGGAATCGAACCCAGGTTCCTGGGGCACTGTGAGGCAGCAGTGCTAACCACTGTGCTGGTCAGAAATCACATTTAATCTAATATTAAACTGGCAAAACCTGCTGGAGTGGCCTACATTTTCCAATAACTGCTTCCTCTACACAGGGAACTATGTATTTAATTCCAAAAGGGTCACTCAACAAAAAAAAACTGTTATGATAATGCTCTTTATGAATCCTCAAGAACCAAATAAAGAAATGGACAGTTAATAATGAAACAAACAAATTTTTTCCATTCTGTCAGCGTCAGTATCGCAATCGGACAGGCGTTTTTATGGCCCAGTGATGAACTGCCACTTCTCCTAATCTGAAAATTAGAATTTGTGGGATCAGAATGTTTTTTCCTCCCCGTAATGAGGCACGATTATCCTGGGTCCAAGTCTTTGCTCAATTAAGTAGGATCCATTATTGTGGACAGACAGAGTGCATACTGCAAAGTTGGAAGTCAAAATGAATGTTCCTATTTGTCCATTCAATCCTGATGTTCTTACATAGACAACAATGAGCCAATTTACGTGACAAATAGATTTTCCACAAATCTCTAGGCACTAATAAAGTTCATTTATTAGTGTCACAAGCAGGCTTACATTAATACTGCCATGAAGTTACTGTGAAAATCCACTAGTCACCACATTAGTCGCCCAGATCCCTGGCACTACGAGGCAGCAGTGCTAACCTTGTACATAACCAGAAGTGTCAGTTCCTCTGGGACTCCTGGAGGTAGCCTGCTGATTGCTAATTTTCTGACTGCTGGATATTGCTATTAGAATTGTAAGTAAAGCGATTTTGGTGAAGGGACTTCTGCTTCTGAAGACATATTACACCATGGTTAACAACGATTGATTGGAGAAGCTAGGATTGTAAACCTTGGTAAGAGAAGGACGAGAGGAGATTTGATAGAGTTCACAGTCTTAAGGGAGAAACCATTCTCTCGACAGAAGGTCTGGGCTGAAAAACAAATTCATAGATTGGAACGAAAACCATAGGCAGCATGAGAGGTTAGGATGTGGAAAGCACTGCCCAATCGTGTGATGGAGTTGGATTCAATTGCGGCTTTTGAAAGGGAATTGGATAAACAAATAAAGGGAAACCACTTTCAGAGCTACAGGGAAAGACTGGTGGCAGGCATTCAGGAGCAATTGGGAGCCACAGGGAAATGCAGGGGAAGAGTATATGAATAGACGAATTGTTGTCACAGAGAAAGGGCACTGGTTACATGGATTGAATGGCCACCTCCTATGCAGTAAACCAGGCAGCATGGTGACACAATGCTTAGCACTGCTGCCTCACACCGCTGGGGACCTGGGTTCGATTCCCACCCTGGGTCACTGTCTGTGTGGAGTCTGCACATTCTTCCTGTGTTTGTGTGGGTTTCCTTGTTCCCTGGCTTCCTCCCCAGACCAGAAGAGGTGCTGGTTAAGTGGACTGGCCATGCTAAATTGCCCCTTAGTGTCAGGGGGACTAGCTAGGGTGAATGCACGTGATTACGGAGATAGGGCCTGAGTGGGAATGTGATCAGTGCAGACTCGATGAATTGAATGGCCTCTTTCTGCACTGTAGGGATTCTATGATTAGACTCCCTGATTGGCCCATCAATTGACTCTTTCATCAGAGTTTATATTCCAGTAGGCCAACCTCAATGGCCTGATTGAAGTCATTATACATGGCTCTCTTCAGCTGTTTAACATACTTTGAAAGAAGGAAAATAGATGCACATGTTCTCTTGTTGGCAAGAATAGCAATGATGAAAACATTTACCCACACAAAGAGAAACCCTCCAGAATATATTTTATCTCTGCCCAAAAATCACAATTACAAACATCCCAAGAACACAGTTAAACCACAGAGCTACGCAACATCAGTCAAGCTAATTTACATACAACAGAAATATGTTACTAGTTCCAAATTGCTAATTTTGTTTTTGCCTAGAAGCATTTGGCTTCAATATTAGGAGTGCACTGTGACGCAACAAAAGGGAGTTTGCACTTCGTACACTGCTGGTTACTTAAAACAGCAGAAAGTGCAGGTCTCATTTGGGGGTCTTTAGAGCAGCAGAGAGATGTTCAAAACAGGAGGAGTTTTGATATAGTAAGAACCGTTTCCAATGGTCAGCCCATTGTATACATCGTGATGATCAGGAGGGCACTACTTGTAATGGTGATGGAAACAGACTGAATAGTAACTTTCAAAAGGAAACTAGGTATGTATTCTAACCAAAACTTGCTGGTTAGGTGCACTGGCCATGCTAAATTCTTCCTCAGTCAATCCAAACAGACACAAGTACAAAGAATAAAGAAAATTACAGCACAGGAACAGGCCCTTCGGCCCTCCAAGCCTGCACCATGCTGTTCAACTGAACTAAAACCTCCTACACTTCCGGGACCATATCCCTCTATTCCCATCCTATTCATGTATTTGTCCAGATGTCCCTTAAAACTCACAATGTGTGGCAACGAGGAGATTTTCATTGCAATGTTAATGTAAGCCTGCTTGCGACACCAATAAATAGTCTTAAAATAATTGCAGAGCTGTGGGATAGGTGTCATCTAATGGGATAGTGCTTGTAAAGAGCCAGCACAGCGATAATGGGTTAAATAGCCTCCCACTGACTCATGAACAGCTTCTTCACTGCTGCCATCAGACTTTTGAATGAACCTACCTCGCATTAAGTTGATCTTTCACTGCATTCTAGCTATGACTGTAACACTGCATTCTGCACTGTCTTCTTTCTTTTTCGATGAACGGTACATTTTGTTTGTAGAGCAAGAAACAATACTTTTCACTGTACACTAATACATGCGACAATAATAAATCGAAACCAAACAAAATCAAATTCTTTATGATTCTGCAAGCTCAAACAGCAAAATCATTTGATGGTTTACTCGAGAATTGCTGAAATACTGCACACTGCATTATGGCTGCCCTCACAGTTGACATATTACGACCTTCAGTACCGTTTTGAAGAACTTCATAAATAAGTAATGTTTTCCCTTGGATTTGTGGGGCTCTGTCAAGGTGCATCTTTTATTTGCTTCAATTTAGCTTCGGTTACAGAGCAGCCCTGAACTCCTAAGCCAATCACTGAGCATTTTGTTTTTTTGGCAAATGTGGAAAGAAAATATAGCCAAACAAAGCTGTCGAAAAGAATGTGGTCATCTGACTTCTACTGGCAACCAAGCAAACCCTGCTTCGTACTCCTGTCAATCTGTCAAAATAAAACGCTGCAAAATGAGCATGTCCCCCTCTGCAACCTAGGTGGATTGATAATGACCCACCTTAATGCAACAGAGGAGCCCCCTGCATGCCTAGCTGCTGTTACTTAAGAGTAATGTGAGCTGCACTGAAGTATCTCGTTACTTCACTGCGTCACTGTTGAGAGGCTGAGGCACCCCTGGCATTCATTTACTACTTGTGGACAGGCTTTCATGGGGAAACCAGGAAAACTGGCCATTCAGAAACCAATTTTAGCTTTTTGACACGATGCGCAATGCACAATTCCAACGCCAGCAAACTTGGAAGGGAGAAATATTTAAAGTTTATTTATTAGTGTCACAAGTAGTTACTGTGAAAATCCCCAAGTTGTCACAGTTCAGCACCTGTTTGGGTACACTGAGGAGAATTTAGCACGGCCAATGCACTTAACTAACATGTCTTTCAGACTGTGGGAGGAAACCGGAGCACCCAGAGGAAACCCACGCAGACACGGGAAGAACATGCAAGCCCCACACAAGTGACCCAAGCCGGGAATTGAACTCGGTTCCCTGGCACTGTGAGACAGCAATGCTAACCACTGTGGGCCTCCAAACTTCCATAAAATGCACCACAACTGAACTTTTATTTTCTTCTCTTTTTATAGAACAGGGCTCCTTAAAATATAGTCAGGTAAAAATTTGGGTCATCACTGGGTTCTCTACTATTTAGATTCACATGTTGTTCTGCTCTTTGTTGATCAACCAAATAGTTGGTCCAACAATACTGACTGGGAAAACACTGCGATCTCCATCCACAAGTCAAAAACTCACATGCCAAGCTTTTAAAATGATCAACTGTAGCTGGGCAAGCCTCATCAGGTCCTGACCAGGCCACTTGCAAACACAAGCAACTTAAGCAACAACAAAACTACAAAGGATCGTGAACAAAGCCCAGTTCATCATGCAAACAAGTTTCCCATCCATTGACTGTGTCAACACTTCCCATTGCCTCAGAAAAGCAGTCAGCATAATCAAGGACCGTGTGCAACTCGGACATTCTCTCCATCACCTTCTTCCAAGAGAAAAAAGGTACAGAAGTCTGAGGAAGCATACCAACCAACTCAAGAATAGCTTCTTCCAATAGCACAGTGGTGAACACTGCTGCCTCACAGCGCCAGGGATCCGGGTTTGATTCCTATCTTAGGTTACTATCTGTGTGGAGTTTGAACACTCTTTCCATATCTGCATGGGTTTCCTGCAGGTGTTCCAATTTCCTCCCACAGTCCAAAGATATGCAGGTTAGATAGACTGGCTACACTAAATTGCCTGCTAGTGTCAGGGAGACTAGCTCAAGTAAATGCATGGGGCTACGGGCGTAGGGCATGGGTGGGTTTGTGATCGATGCAGACTCGATGGGTCAAATGGCCTCCTGTTGCACTGTAGGATTCTATAATCGCCTGCGATCATCAGACTTTTAAATGGACTTTTAAGTTAATCTTTCTCTACACTCTAGCTATGACTGTAACATTACATTCTGAACTTTCTCCTTTCCTTCTCTATGAATAGTATGCTTTGTCTGTACAGCACACAACAAACAATACTTTTTACTGTATCCCAATACACGTGACAATAATAAATCAAATCAAAAACAGAGGCCTCCTTCTGGATGAGCATAATCCTCCCATACTAAGCTTGCACACAGATTAAACCTGGGACAAGGAAATGGGGCACACTTCAAACCAGTTGGCTAGCAGCATTCCTGCCTATTCGGTTGGGGAACAAGCTTGTCTGCTCTGCCTAAGGAAATGATGTGGAGATGCCGGTCTATTGCGAGACTTCTTGCTGTGTTTACCTAAGGAAAGGTAGACTTGAATTTATGTGGCGCCTTTCACAACCTCAAGACAGTTCAAGGCGCTTCAGAGCTAAAAGAAGCACTTCTGAAGTGTGGCCACTGTTGTAATGTAGGAAACATAGCAACTTGCACAGAGCAAGTTCTCACAAACAGCAAAGTGATAATAACCAAACAATCCATTTTCGTGATGTTGATTGGGGGAGGGTCTCTCTCTCTCTCTCTCTCCTCTTTCAAAATAGTGCCATAGGATCTTTTATGTCCACCAGAGGGCAGGGCCTGGGCTTAACATCTCACTTGAAAAACAGTCCCTTTGACAGTGCAGCACTCCTTCAGGACTGCACTGGAATGTCAGCCTTGAATTTTGTGGAACTTGAGTGCACAATCTTCTGTCTCAGAAGTGAAAAATACTACCAACTCAGCCACAGCTGACCACCAGAGATTCCAGTCTTTGATGACGTGTGGAGGCATGGTTTAACCTCTACTCCAGTTTAATTTTACTCAAGTGCAATTATGTCACCTTTCAGGCAGATGTTACTATTCAATGCAAAAGTGCCGTGCTTGAGTGTGTCATATTTCCATTATATGAGCCAGATTCTGCAATTGAACTGGAATGCACCGCCACTGCTTCACAAGTCACTTGCTTACTGCTTCACACTCGTACATGGACAGCCTGAAGCCTCAGCAGTGCCTCTGGGGGAGCTGAACTCTGATGAGTCACGCAGGCAACTACAGGAGCTTGAGCAGGTGTTGACCTGTGTCCAGAATCACAAGCCACGCGCTTGTCAGTGGTATCGAGTAACACCCTGAGACACAAATTTCAGTTTAAACAATCACAATGCTTTAACCGCACTAAAGGCAATTTACTAATGAACTACCCTGACTACATAAACAAAACTTACCTAATGACACAATTCTTTTTTTATTATTCATTCATGGGACATGGACATCACTGGTTGGCCAACATTTATTGCCCATCCCTAGTTGCCCAAAGGCCAGCTCAGCAGAAAGACTCCTCTGTGTAGCTCTGGGAGATTTGGCACTGTCAATAGTCAATGTCAGGATATTCCAATTTTGTCCCAACCACAACATTTACTGCAGTACCTGAACAATTTATTAAGATGCCAGACATCAAGCATGACTTAGCTAGTTACATTCACACCTCTGGGTCAGAAGGTGGTGTGGTGAGGTCCCAATCCAAAGACTTGATCATAAAGTGAGGCACCAAGGGAGTGCTGCACTGTTAATGATGCCATCTATCAGATGCTCTTCCTATCTAGCCTCACAAGTGATCATAAAAGATTTCTGGCACTTTGGCTAAGCCCAAGGTATAATGCCTTATCTTGTCAGCTTGGATCTTGCTTACCCCTCTTCTGGGGACCATGAATTGGATTTTGAATTTGTTTTTTTCGAGCAAGTGATGATTGGATTTGGGTTTGCCTGGTCCATTCTCAGTATGGGCTTTATAACTTTGAGGATGAAGTGTAAAAAAAAGATTCCTAGAACTATACGAAAAGAACAAGAAAGTTCTCTCCAGTATCCTGGTCAATATTTATGTCTTAAACAAACAACCATCATGAAGAACAAGTATTGTGGTGATTATCAGTTGTGGGACTTCACTGTCTGCAAATTAGTATCTTCGACATTACTACCCTTCAATTAGTATTTAATTTCTTCAATAACACTTCAAGATAACAAGACCTTCTCCTCTTCTTATTTTTACAGCACTTTTAATGTGCCCGATTGAGAAATAAGAGTTCCATTTATATAGTGCCTTTCATGATTTCAGGGCATCCCAAAGCATTTTACAGCCAATTAAATACTTTTGAACTGTGGTCACTGTTTTAACATGACAGTCAATTTGCACACAGTAAGTTACTACAAACAACAATGTGCTAATGACTGCATAATTACTGATGTGCACAGTGGTTCGCACTGCAGTCTCACAGTGCCAGGGACCCATGCTCGGTTCCCAGCAAGAGTCACTGTATATTCGCCCCATGTCAGTGTGGGTTTCTTCTGCTCCACTTTCCTCTCACAGTCAAGAGACATGCTGGTTAAGTGCATTGGTCATGCTAAATTCTCCCTCACTGTACCCCGAACAAGTGTCACAGTGTGGCAACTGGGGGATTTTCATAGTAACTTCATCACAGTGTTAATGTAAGCTTACTTGTGACACTAATGAATAAACTTAAAAATTTAAAAACTTTATGCTGGTTTAGAGATGCAATGGGGGTAGTGTTGGCAAGACCAGCATTTGTCGGCCATCCTAAATTTCCCTTGAACTGACACTCACTCAATTATTTCCGATTATTAGGTCTGCAGCCAAATGTTTAAAGTTTAGTTATTAGATGGTAAGGATGGCAGACTTCTGAAGGGCACTAAGGACTGATGGGCTTTTACAAAAATCAATTATAGTTTCATGGTCACCATTACCGAGACTAGATTTATATTGCAGGTTTAGTAATTAATTTAAATTCCACCAGCTCTTCTGGACTATCAGTCCAATGACAGTTACCACCATGACACCATCTCCCCGCAAGTCAAGACATGTAACAAGGATGCTCGCGTTTTCAAAAGCAGAGGGTATTGACTGTAAAATGCTTTGGGATGCCGTGAGGTCATGAAAGGCACAATATAAATGAAACTCTTATTTCTCAATCACGCATATTAAAAGAATGATGTAAGATTAAGAGAACAGAAGATTTTGTTGTCTTGAAGTGTTATTGAGGCAATTAAGTACTAATTGAAGGGTAGTAGTGTTGGAGATACTAATTTGCAGACAGTGAAGTTCCACAACTAGTAATATGATAATCGCCACAATACCTGTTCATCATGATGGCTGTTTAAGGTATGAATATTGTCCAGGATATTGGGGAGACAGCAGATAATTAATGACAAGAAAAAGAGGAAAGTTTAAATGTTCTAGTTATTGCAGACCACTGACAGAAAGGCAGAGCAAATTAGTCTGTCTGTAAAGTGGCATCAGTAAACTCCCAACTCCAATCTGCAACATTCCCACTCTCTGCTTACACTTGCTTGAATTACTCTGACGCACAAAGCGGTCCCTGGCCTGCACTGTGCCATTAGTAATCCGTTATACAACGCAACAACTTCATTCATCCCATTCCAAAAGGAACTCCAACACAAAGAGAGGAAGCTCATTCAGTGAACTTTTAATCAGCCTTTGTGAGTACTTAAAAGTAATCTGGCGTCAAATGCACTCTCTCATTGCTCTCAAACCCTTAGAAACCCCTGCAACTACTGCTGGAAAGCTCCCAGATAAATGCAACTTTAAAATCTGCGTCCAATATCACTTCCTATTTCACTGTGAAAGCAATCAAGGCGCACAAGAGGAAAAGGTTAGGTGGTGATACAGAAACAGAGTTCATAACATTGGTTGTGTCAGCCGAGGGTTACCATCAACCTTATTACAGCACTAAAAATCAAATCGGTGCAATCATTTAAACACAATTATTATATCAATATTCTTATATCACACAGCTAAAAAGAATTTGCATTTATATATCTCCTTTTCACAACCACACGACATCCCGTCATTCACAGACAATTATTTTTCAATGATAGTCATTCTAGCTGGAAAGGGAAACACGGCAACCAATTTGCTCACGGTGAGGTCCAATTAACAGCAAGGTGACAATGATCACTGTGATAATGGGGGATAAACGAGGTAGATAGTTGATATCTTTTCCCAAAGGTAGGGCAGTCTAAAACTAGAGGGCATAAGCTGAGAGGGGAGAAATACAAAAAAGTATCCAAAGTGGCAGTTTTTTCACACAGAGGGTGATGAGTGTCTGGAACAAGCTGCCAGAGGTAGTAATAGAGGCGGACACAATTTTATCCTTTAAAAGCATTTAGATAGTTACATGTGTAGGTATAGAGGGATGTGGGCCAAATGCAAGCAATTGGGATTAGCTTAGAGGTTTAAAAAAAAGGACAGCACGGACAAGTTGGGCCAAAGGGCCTGTTTCCATGTTGTAAACTCTATGACTCTATAACTTGATAAACTGATTGAACATTTCTGGCTGATATAGGTCAGGATTATAGAATCACAGAATCCGACAGCGCAGAATCCATTTGGCCCACTGAGTTTGCACCAACCACAAACCCACCCAACCCTATCCTCATAACCCCATGTATTTACCAGAGCTAGTCCCCCGGACACTAAGGGAGAATTTAGCATGGCCAATGTTCCTAACCCAAACAACTTTGGATTGTGGGAGGAAACCAGAACTCATTTTTCCTCTTTGCATGAAGTGGCATCTGTAGCATCCACCTGAGAGAGCAGACAAGACCCCAGTTTCAAATCTAATCTGACTTGGCAACACCTCCAGCAGTGCGGCACTCTCTCAGTACTGCAAGATGACAGCCAGCCCAGATTACATACAGTGTTCAAGTCTCTGGAATGGAACTTGAGCCCACAACCTTCCAATTTAAGAGACTTGAGCATTACCAACTGAGCTATGACAGACAGCAGCAAGAAGAACTCCAAGGAAAGTACAGTAGCACAGTGATTAGCACTGCTGCTTCACAGCTCCAGGGATTTGGGTTCGATTCCCGGCTTGGGTCGCTGTCTGTGTGGAGTTTACACATTCTCCTCGTGTCTGCATGGGTTCTCTTCGGGTGCTCCAGTTTCCTCCCATAATCCAAAAATGTGCAGATTAGGTTGACTGGCCATGCTAAAATTGCTCCTTAATGTCCTGAGATGCATAGGTTAGAGGGATTAGTGGGTAAAATAGGTAGGGATATGGGAGTAGGGCCTGGGTGGGATTGTGGTCAGTGTGGACTCGATGGGCTGAATGGCCTCCTTCCTACTATAGGGTTTCTATGATTCTATTAATGGGCACAGTACTAGCACCAAAACAGCAATATCAAAAGTCAAAGTTAACTAAGTATCACAAGTGGGTTTACATTAATGCTGCAATGAAGTTCTGTGAAAATCCTCTAGTTGCCACACTCTGGCGCATGTTTGGGTATACTGAGGGAGAATTTAGTATTGCCAATGCACCTAACTAGCACATCTTTCAGACTGTGGGAGGAAACGAGCACCCAGGGAAAACCCATGCAGACATGGGGAGAATATGCAGACTCCGCATAATGACTCAGGCCAGGAATCGAACCCTGGCAGTGTGGCAGCACTATGCACATATAGTGAGGTCCAGGTGTGACTTTTGGGCATGGCTTCCCCCGTGTTCTTGTAACAACGCAGAAGTGCTTGCAGACTCGTACTTCCACCAATCACCAAGTTTGATTTTTATTCCTTCAGCAAGTCACTTCCTCTGATTGATGGTCACTTTGATAACTTTGAAGTGTCGAAATTTAAGTGGAGACAGAGCTTTTAAAAACTGTACCAGGCAAACAACACTGTTCCAACATTTACGCAGGATTTAAACAGTTTAGATCAAACCTTTAATATGTTCTTCCAACAGGATTAGATTCCAGCTACCCTGTTATCACTCTAATATTTGAGCACTACTTTTCTGCTATCAGCACCTGTCTATCACATTTAATTAATCTGGGTCATATGGCTGTCATTGTTAATCCCTGAGTCATGCCACCTGACTAACTGGGGTAGGAAAGTGCACCAATTTTCAATTTGAAGTATTCCAAAAAGAATTAAATTGATCTGAACAGAAAGAATATGCAGGGTTTGCTGGGTAGGGGAAGGGGGAAGAGATGCTGGGGAACAGCACCTACTGAATTATTCACTTGTCCAGCCCACGCAAACACAATGGGTCGAATGGCCTCCTGCTGCGTTGTTTTTCGCAATTCTGAGCACAGTTATCTTGTTGTCGTACAGATAGAGTCCATACTCCTTTAACAAACACTGCTCTGCATTCAATTTCATTTCAGATACAGGATGGAAAACAACCGTGGGCTGTATTATTTGACTACAAAGAGATTTTAAAAAATGGCACTGCATGCTTAACATACAAGCGGGGCTAGTCCTAACCACTGACTCACCACAGAGTCGAGCACACTTTCCAACCCTCAGAAGAGGGTAAATTTCCATACAGCTCAGTTATATACTACACAAAGATCACACTGGCCATAACAAAAACAGAAAATGTTGGAAAAACTCAGTATATCTGGCAAGTTCTGTGAAGAGAGAAATAAGGTTAGCACTTCGAGTCTCTTCACTGCTCTCCTTATGCAAAACTCGGACAGTGCCGCACTGGCGGAGGTGCCGTCTATCCCATTAGATTTGCAACCGGGGTCACAGGTGGATGATAAGATCCCATTCCACGTAATGAGAAAAGATAATCCCGACCAGTATTTACATTTTCGCCAGAAATGTTTGATCAGGTTATCTGATCATTAGTGCCTTACTGTGTAATCGGACCTTGCTGCAAGCAAATTTGCTGCCGTGTTTCCCTTTCCAGCTACAATGACTATCATTCAAAAATAAGTGCCTGTGAATGGGATGTCGTATGAATGCAAATTTTTTATAGATGAGAGATTTAGGAACATTGACACGAGAGTGAGTTGTATTTAAATGATTGCATCATTTTGATTTTCAGTGCTGGTGCCAGGTTTACTCTTATAATCACCACACTGGGGACATTACATAAAAACATAAGAAACAGGAGCAGGAGTAGGCCATCTAGCCCTTCGAGCCTGCCCCCGCCATTCAATAAGATCATGGCTGATCTGAAGTGCATCAGTTCCACTTTGCTGCTTTCTTCCTATAACCCTTAGTTCCCTTATCTATCAGAAACCTATCTACCCATGACTTAAATATATTCAGCAAGGTAGCCTCCACCACTTCAATAGGCAAAGAATTCCAGAGACTCTCAGCCCTTTGAGTGAAGAAGTTCCTCCTCAATTCTGATTTAAACTGCCCCCTCCTTATTTTGAGGCTGTGCCCTCCAGTTCTGCTATCCTTTCTAAGCAAGAACAATCTCTCTACCTCTATCCTATCTAGTCCCTTCATTATCTTATAAGTCTCTAATAAGATTCCTCCTCAGCCTTCTAAACTCCAACGAATGCAGACCCTGTCTATTCAAGCTCTCCTCATAGACTAACCCCCTCATCTCCGATATTAGCCTAGTGAACCTTCCCTGCACTCCCTCCAAGGCCAATATATCCTTTCACAAATGCAGCAACCAAAACTGCACACAGTACTCCAGCTGCAGCCTCACCAGTGCCCTGTACAGTTACAGCAAGATCTCCTTGCTTTTATATTCTATCCCCCTCGCTATGAAGGCCAACATTCCATTTGCCTTCTTGGTCGCCTGCTGCACCTGCAGACTGGGTTTTTGTGATTTGTGCACAAGGACCCACAGGTCCCTCAGTACTGTAGCATGCTGCAGCTTTTCACCCTTTAAATAATAATCCCTCCTACTATTATTTCTACCCAAGTAGATAACCTCACATTTGCGAATATTGTACTCCATCTGCCAGGTCCTCACTCACTCACTCAGCCTATCCAGAGCCTATGAGAGCCTATTCCGCCTATCAGAGGCTGAACACTACAAAGAGAGTGATTTTTTAAAGACACCAACAACATTTTTTTATTTCAGATTTCCAGCATCCACATTATTTTGCTTTTGTACAACATTCTGCCCTGGTGATGTCATGTAGATCTTACTTTCCCCACGTCTGCATGGGTTTACTCCGGTTTTCCCGATTCCTCCCCAACTCCAAAGATGAACAAAGAACAAAGAAAATTACAGCACAGGTACAGGCCTTTCGGCCCTCCAAGCCAGCACTGACCATGCTGCCCGATTGAACTAAAACCTCCTATCCTTCCAAAAGGGCAAAGAAAATTACAGCGCAGGAATATGTGGGTTAGGTGGATTTGCCACGCTAAATTGCCCCTTGGTGTCAGGGAGACTAGCTAGGGTAAATGCATTGGTTATGACGAATAGGGCCTGGGTGGGATCATGGTCGGTGCTTCCTTCTATACTGTAGGATTCTAACCGTGATTTCTGAGAATGAGGCCAGCCCACTCACACACCAACACTAGGGAAAAGAAATCACTCCAAAGAAGCAGCAAATGTGATCGAAAGGCAACACAAGCCTTCATTTTCCTGAGTGCAAGCAGATTCCTCTTGCAAGATTTCCAAGAAACTGCAAACCTGATTCCTCCTCCTTATTCACGAACCAAAAATTTACACCTAGGGAATGCAGCTTAATGGACTTCGATAAAATTAGCTTCGATAAAATTTTCACTGTATACTAATACATGTGAAAATAATAAATCAAATCAAAGAGCCCAAAAAGCTTTATAATCATAGAATCTTTACAGTGCAAAAAGAAGTCATTTGGCCCACTGAGTCTATACCAACAACAATCCTACCTAGACTCTATTCCCAGCTAATCTCTCTAACCTACACATCCCAGGACACTAAGGGACAATTCAGCATGACCAATGCACCTAACCCACATATCTTTGGACTGAGAGGGGAAACTGGAGCACTCGGAGGAAACCCACACAGACACAGGGAGAATGTGCAAACTCCACACAGACAGTGACCTGAGCCAGGAATCAAACCCAGGTCCTCAGAGGTGTGAGGCAGCAGTGTTAACCACTTTGCCACCGTACCAACTGAATTGATAGCTGAGTATCCAACTTTCAAGCTGGCAATGATTGAAAGCATTAATGGAATCACATCTTGGCGGCAGGAGGAGTAGAAATCAGACAGGAAGGCGATACAGCAAGTAGAGAGAGTGGGGTGAAAATCCTGAAATAGAGACTACAATCATAGAGGGCCACAATTGCTCGTCAGTGACCTATACTCCTTTTCTAAGTGTTTTTGATTCTTGGATATTTGAACAGCTGGCTGTTTAGTTTCTGATTCAACAGATCAAAAAAGATGCTGAGAGCACAAAACTTTTTTTAAAATTTTGCTCCAGTGCTTTTGATTGCCGATGCATCTAACACAGGAACACACAAGCGCAGACACAGGCAAATATAAAGTTATCAGCTTTAGCTCAGCCACAGCAGCAGGGAACAACATCCTCCCATCCCATCCCTCCAATGCCATGAATCTTCACAACTCCTATAGTGGAAAAACAATTGGTAACCAGAGGACACACTGATGTGAGGGGCATAAAACTCTGAGGAGGCTGGACAAAGTAGATAGGAGGGAACTATTTCAATGTCATAGAATCCCAACCGTACAGAAGGAGGCTATTTGGCCCATTAGGTCACAATTCCATCAGGCTCTATTCCCGCAACTCCATACATTTACTCTGCTAGTCCCCCTGACACTAGGATCAATTTAGCACAGCCAATCCAACTAACCTGCACATCCTTGGAATGTGGGCAGAAGCTGGAGCACCTGGAGGAAACCCACACAGACAGTGACCCGAGGTTGGAATTGAACCTGGGTCCCTAGTGCTGTGAAGTAGCAATGCTAACCACTGAGCCACTAATTTGTTTATTCATTCGTAGGACATAGGCACCACTGGATGGTCAGCATTTATCACCCATCCCAAGTTGACACGGTAGTGGTGAGCTGCCTTCTTGAAATGCTGCAGTCCATGCGCTGTGTTGAGAAACTGACATAAGTGGCTTGCCACGCCATGGGGAGAGAGGTATTGTTGTTGTTGATTGTGTTCTACAGTCACATGTAGACCAGACCAGGTAAGAGGCAGACTTCCTTCGCTAAAGGACATTAGTGAACCAGATGGGTTTTTTCCAACAATCAACAATGGTTTGATGGTCACCAGTATATTTTTAATTAAAAAAAAACAAATTCAAATTCCACCAACTGTCTTGGTGGGATTCAAACCCGGGTCCCCAGGACAATAGCTGAGTTTCTGGATTAATAGTCTAGCAATAATCCCAGTAGGCCATCGCCTATCCAATGAAAGGATTACAGGGGATATGAGGAGTAGTGTTTTCATTCCAGAGAATGGTGGGAATGTGTAACTCAATGGTTGAAAAGACAAAAGCAGAAATCATCATCACCCTTCAGACAATTGTGGTTTGCACTTCAGGTGCTGTAACTACAGGGCTGTGGCACAATGACTGGAAAACACTATATACATATATATATTTCCAGGAACAAAGTTTAAACTGATTCCTAAAATAACTGGAGTAATGAGGAAGCCTTTATATAAAGCACAGGAAGCTGTTGGGTGTGGTCTGAAATGCACTGCCTGAAAGGGCAGTGGGAGCAGTTTCAATAGGAACTTTCAAAAATGAGCAGGATAAAAACTTGAAATGAAAAAAATTTCAGACAGCAGGAAAGAGCAAGGGTGAAGTACTCATTGGATCATTTTACCAAAGAACTGGCAGTAATACGATGCACCAAATGGCCTCTTTCTGTGCTATATTATTCTATAACTCCATCTTCATGCACCAACTAGTTGAGCATATGGAAATTAACAGGAAAAGATCAGGTTAGTCCGGTCAAGCCTGCCCCCCACACTCATGAAGGCTGCAACATGACTAGACAGTGATTCTATTTAATTACACAAGAGACCACTTAGCCCCTCAAATCTCTTGCACCATTCAACTTGATCATGATTGATCCTTATCCTAAGTTCATCTATTTTCTTGTTGCCAAACCGGTAAAACTTTTGCCTGTCAATCTCAGGTGTGAAGCAGTCAGTTGGCTTCCTGGCTCAACATTTTTTGGGGAGGGAAAACAGGAACAAGTTACTGAGTTGGACAAATGGCCATGATAGTAATCAATGTCGGAGAGGACTCCAAAGATCAAGTGTCTTACTCCTGCTCCGATTTTCTGTTTCTATACCACATTTGAAACTGGCCTATCACAACAGAGACCAAGCATTTCACAAGGAATATACTCACCATTGGAACAATTGATTCTGAACTGCTCAAACCTTAGCTGGATGATCAAAGAGCTCTGTACTCTCCTCTTGGTTACTCTTGTTTTAGGTTTATTTATTAATGTCACAAGTAGGTTTACATTAACACTACCATGATGTTACTGTGAAGATTGTCTAGTTGCCATACTCCGGCAGCTGTTTGGATACAGTGAGGGAGAATTTAGCACCTATGTACCTAACCAGTACGTCTTTCAGACTGTGGGAGGAAACCCATGCAGACAGAGGGGAAGCGAATAGACTCCACATAGACAGTGACCCAAGCCGGGAATCAAACCCAGGTCCCTGGCACTGTGAGGCAGCAGTAATAACCATCATGCCACCCAATTAATAATTATTGATTGTTCCTTTGAAATATTCAACTAATCCTCCAATTTTGTTTTTTAAAAAAACGCCAGAGGAAAGAGACAAGGATATGTATGAGACAGTTACGGTATATATAATATCTTGAAGTATATATCACACACAATAAAAAGCTGAATGATTCACTTCTGTTGACTACTTGCAGCATTGGAAGTGCAGCTTTCCTTCCAAACCAAGATTATATAAGGCTCATAACTGTTAATAAGATCCAAGCCAAATGGTGAAGCCAAAACCACGACACAGAGCATTTCTTTGTTGAAAGAGTTTATTGATTTGTTTAGTCTCTCAGTTCCCCTCCTACACAACCCAGTGCCCCAGCTATACCCCATTTGTACATAAAAAGATCATTAAATTGAATAAAAATTAGAGAGGGAAGGATGAAATCCCCTGATAGGACACTGTAACTTAAAAAAAAAAGGAAACTCCACACCATTAAAAGGATGTTGAACATCAGTTATTTTTGATACCTTGTCAATTACATTAAGTTGTGTTAGTTTCATGTCATTTGATTTATTGTCACGTTTATTAGTATACAGTGAAAAGTATTGTTTCTTGTGCGCTATACAGACAACGCATACAGTTCATAAGAGAAGGAAAAGATGGGATGCAGAATATAATGTTAGTCATTGCTAGGGAGCAGAAAAAAAATCAACTTCATGCAAGGTAGATCCACTCAAAAATCTGATGGCAGCAGGGAAGGAGCTGTTCTCGAGTCAGTTGGTATGTCACCTCAGACTTTTGCATCTTTCTTCCGCTGGAAGAAGGTGGAAGAGAGAATGTGCGGAGTGTATGGAGTCCTTGCTTATGCTGGCTGCTTTTCCAAGAAAGTGTAGGCAGAGCCAATTGATGGGAGGCTGGTTTGAGTGATGAACTGGGCTACATTCATGACTCTTTGTAGTTTCTTGCGCTTTTGGACAAATGTCACCAAACTAAACCAAAATATCATTCCTGAGGTGATGATGCCCAAAGACAATTAACATCAATCGACTGTTTCTCTTAACCTGAGCAACATAACTGATGGAGTATTTGAAAAAAAACATTATTTTCATATGTTGGATACCAGAACTGTACACCATGTTCTTATTATTTCTCAATCATGTTAAACCTTGCTTTGTTGCGATTAGCACTCCAAATATTTGCCCATGCTTATTTCTTTTACATTCCCCAGTTGATTTTCCATTTCTTTATGACTCTAGAAGTGCTCCTTCCCCCTTCACATATCAGGTCAGAAAAAAGACTCGATGCAAAAACTCCATTCCCTTGTCTTTAGTCTCTTTCTGCCTGCCAGCCTCATTGGCAATAGCTGAAACTCCTGTTCCTGTTTATGTTCCTGTGGTTTCATAAATATAATTTCATATATTGGCAAACTTACATTGCCCTCCAACTCCCTCCCATTACTTGGTGATCTTTATGTTAGTGTGTCAATGGACCGCTTACTAGCTTTTAACTCATTCTGTACAGAGGACTCAAGGAATGCATGTCTAAAGGGCATGTAGATAAGATGGACAGGTAGATAAGAGTTTAAGAAGACATATTAAGAAGGATACTTGCCTTTATTAGCCAAGACATAAAATACAAGAGCAGAGAGAAACTGTACAAAACATCTGTTAAGCCACGCTGGAGTACTGTGTGTAGTTCTGGTAAACACACTATAGGAAGGATGTGATTGCGCAAGAACATGTACAGGGAGATTCACCAGGATGTGGCCTGCGCTGGAGTATTTCAACCACGAAGAGAGGCTGGTTAGGTTGGGGTACTTTCTTAGACAGAGAACGCTGAGGGGGAGCCTGATTGCAATGTACAAAATTATAAGATACATAGATAGGAAGAAACTTTTCCCTTACTAAATGGGTCAATAATGAGGAGGCACAGATTGAAGGTAAAGCAAAGGATATTTAGGTGGTATTTGAGGACAAACATTTTCACCCAGAGTGGTGGGAATCTGGAATGTGCTGTTTGAAAGGATGACAGAAACAGGAACAAGATTTATGCGGCATTTAGACGAGCATCTGAAATGCGATGGCTTACAAGGCTATGGACCAAGTGATGGAAAGCAGGATTAGAATGAAAAGAGGCTTGTTGGCTGGTGAAGACTTGATGGTCCAAAGGGCCTCTTCCTGTACTGTAGGAAGCACATATGACTGTATGGATTCTATTTTGATCCCTGTTACTTGTGTTCTGACTTGTTACTGCTATCATAATGTTTGATTAACACGATACCCCATCACTCTTTCTTCCTTATTATTTCTGAGTATATGATAGCCTGCAGTATTTAGATGCTAACTGTCTTCTGTCAGTGGCCATGTTTCTATTATTCTGGTTACAGATATTCACTCCCTACTTCTAAATACTGTCTCTATTTCTGTCATTTTGTTGCTGGCCCCCTTCACAATGCCACACAAGCGATTTAAAATACTCTCAATTTTTCATTACTCCCACTTTAGGTGATCCCATTGAAATGTGTAAAGTTCTCAGAGGGACTGATAAGATTGGTAGAATCATAGAATCCTACAAGGCAGAAGGAGGCCATCTGACCCATCTAGTCTGCACCTACTACAATCCTACCTAGGCTCCATCCCCATAACCCCATGCATTTACCCTAGCTAATCCACCTGACACCAGGAGAGAATTTAACATGCCAATCCATCTAACCCGCAGATATCTAATCTGTAGACTGTGGGAGGAAACCCGTGCAAACATAGGGAGAATGTGCAAATTCCAAACAGACATTGACCCAAGCCAGGAATCAAACTCAGGTCCCTGGTGCTGAGAGGCAGCAGTGCTAACCACTGTACCACCATGTCACCCATATGCTGAGAGGTTGTTTCCCCTGGCTGGACAGTCTGGAACTAGTGATCATAAACTCAACATATGGGGTTGGCCACTTTGAATTGAGATGAAGAGAAATTTATTCACTCAGGGCATTGTGAATCTTTGATATTCTCTATCCCATACAGTGTGGATTCAGTCATCAATCAGCATGATGGCACAGTGGGTTAACACTGCTGCCTCACAGCGCCAGGAATCCACATTCAATTCCCAGGCTCAGGTGACCGTGTGGAGTCTGCACATTCTCCCCATGTCTGCGTGGGTTTCCTCTGGGTGCTCCGGTTTCCTCCCACAGACCAAAGATGTGCAGTTGGGTTGAACTGGCCATGATAAATTGCACCTTAGAGTCAAGAGAATCAGCAGGATAAACACTCATGGAATCACAAGAGTAGGGCTGGGATGGGATTGTTGTTGGTACAGAATTGATGGGCCGAATGGCCTCCTTTTACACTGTAAGGATTCTATGATTCTTCTATGAATACGTTTGAGATCGAGACAGATACATTTTGGGGTGCTAAAGGAATCATAAAATACAAAGGGTAGTGGCGAAAAGTGGGGTTAAAATGGAAGATCAGTCGTGATCTTGAGTGACGTAGCACACTTGATAAGTTGAATGGATTTCTTCTGCTCTTTTCTCTTCTGTGTTTATTTATATCATGTATTTATTACTTCCTATAACCTTTTCTGTTCCCTGTGTATTGATGTTATCTTCATCCCTTTTGTACTCTGACCTTCGCTCACATTTCTATCTTTATCTTTATGTTGCTATCATTTCCACCCAAACATTTTTCTCTCCACAAACACAAAAAAAGTAATTGTTTTTGAAACTATTAGGAATTTGGATTAAATTAATTCCTGGCATAGCAACAGGCTATGCAATCCAAAGATCCCAAGTCCAAGTCCGCAGTAATGGCAGGTTGAAGCCATTGTCACACTAAGGGATCTACAATTAGCCTCACAATTCTAATACCATCAGGTCAATTAGCCCCAGGTCACCCACTGACACTGTTTTTGATGCCATCGTATGAATTAACCAGTTGCACTGCACTCCTTTGGTGCAAAAAAATAAAGGAACAAATCACCATGGTAGATAGTCTGGGAGTAGAAAACACAGATGTTTGAAATGCAGTCAGCCTCTGAGAGAGACTGACATTGACATTTCAAGTGGAAGCTTTCATTAAGGATTATCTCCTTCTCTCTGCAAATTTTTCATTCATTCTTGGGGTGCGGGAGGCACATTCATCTCTGGCCGCCCTAGAAAAGGGATGGCGGTGAGCAGCTTTTTTTGAACCTCTGCAATCCACATGGTGCAGATACATCCAAAGGTAAAAAGTAAGAAGGTGGCACGGTGGCACAGTGATTAGCACGGCTGCCTCACAGTGCCATGAATCCGGGTTCGATGTCCAGCTTGGGTCATTGCTCGTGTGGAGTTTGCACATTCTCCCTGTGCTTGCTTGGGTTTCCTCCGTGTGCTCCTGCTTCCTCCCACAGTCTGAAAGTTGTGCTGGTTCGGAGCATTTACCTGAACAGGTGCCAGTGTGGTGACTACGGCTATCTTCACAGTAACTTCATTGCAGTGTTAATATAAACCTTACTTGTGACTAATAAACAAAGTTTTTTAATGTTTGTTTATTAGTCACAAGTAAGCTTACAATAACCTCCTAGTCTCCCTTTGGGTACACTAAGGGAGAATTTAGCATGGCCAATCCACCTAGCATCCACATCTGTGGTGTGCGGGAGAAACCGGAGCACCCAGAGGAAGCTCATGGAGATACAGAGAAACATGCAGAGTCCATTTACACAGTGACCCAAGGCCAGAATTGAACCTGGGTCCCTGGTGCTGAAAGGCAGCCAAGCTAACCAATGAGCCATCGTCCAGGATTCTGACACTGCAACAGTGAAGGAATAGAGATTTAGGAACAATAATATAGTTCCACATCAAGTGTGTGAATTGAAGGTCAACTCGCAGGTGATGGCATTCACAGACATCTGCTGCTCTTGTCCTTCTAGGCAGTAGAGGTCACAGGCTTGGAAGGAGCTGTTTGAAGAGGCTTGGCAAGCTGCTACAGAATATACACATAGAAGGATAAAAAACAAAATCTGCACCAGATAACAGCAACTGTCATATTTTCTGCTGAGACACTGGTGAGGCCACAACTGAAGTCCTGTGTGCAGTTCTGATCAACGCATTACAGGAAGAACATGATTGCTCTGGAGAGAGGGCAGAGATGATTTACTGGGATGTTGCCCGGGCTGGAGAACTGCAGCTATGAGGAGAGATCAGAGGAGTTGAGGTTGTCTTCGGTGGAATAGAGATAGCTGAGGGCTGTCACATTTGAGGTACACAAAATTATGAGAGTTAGGGAGAGTGTAAACAGGAGGAACCTGTTTTCCATGGCAGAGAGATCAAAAACTTGGGGACAGAGATTCAAGTGGCAGGGGAATTAAAGGGTACATGGGGAAAACCTTTCAATTTAAAACGTGGAGGTCAGGGGGAATTTGCCTACGGTGGTGTTGGGGCAGACATTCTAAACTCATTTAAAGAGTATCTGGATCTGTACCTTAAGCGCAACAAGTTGCAGGGCTATGGGCCATGTGCAGGAGGATGAGATTAGAAAGGGCACCTGCATGCCTTTGGGCTAGCATGGACAAGATGGACTGAATGGCCCTCTTCTTTGCTGTATCATTTCTATAATCCAAAGGAAACCTATTCTACATTGGGTATCTCAGTTAATCTCAGCAGGGTGGCATGGTGGCACAATAGTGAGCATTGCTGCTCACAACACCGGGTTCGATTCCTGGCTTGGGTCACAGTCTACGTGGAGCCTGTAAGTTCTCCCCATACCTGTGTGAGTTTCCTCCAGGTGCTTCGGTTTCCTCCTACAGTCCAAAAGAAGTGCTGGTTAGCTGCCATGCTATATTCTCCCTTTGTATTCTCAAACACCGGAGTGTGGTGACGAGGGGATTTTCACAGTAGCTTCATTGCAGCGTTAATGTAAGCCTACTTGTTACACTATTAAATAAACTAATTTACTTCTGCCACTCCAACTGAAACGCGGGAGGAAATGACATCAAACAATGATCACATGATGGAGGATAAAGTGACAGAGAGCCATGTGGACGGAGAAAGAGGAGAAGGAAAATGATAAACAAATAGAAGAGAAAAATAAAAAATAGGATGCTAGGAGTGAGAGAAGCACTGCCTTTTTGGTAAGCAATTTCCTCTTGCAACCTGCCCAGGAGTCTGCGAGGTGTTACAAGAGCCTTCACAAACATGTGAAGCATTATTTTCACGATCAACTGGGAAGTAAATTGCCCAGGCTATTCAAAACAGTCCAGATCGGAATGAGGTTATAAATAGGACATGAGAAATAATCACGTTACATCCCAAACCGCTCAATGATTGTGACATGAGCGACCACTCTACTTGCCAGCACACACATCATCAAAAAAATCAAAATATTAAATGTGTCTGGTTATTGAACATTAATTTCTCTGCCTATCCAAAGAAACTAGAATCCTCCATTAATACTCCACAAATGTTTTGCCCAATGCACAGCTGTCAGCAGCGCAAAGCTGTGGAAATCCACTTTTTTTGATGCAATATTGACGGTGATAACACAGCAATACAGTTTGAACAAGCTTTCATGCTGAGGTTAGGGTGGGATGACCTCTGTCTGAAAACTTACAGTTACATCCATTACAATTAATGCTTTCCAAATTTCCTCTCTTGCAAGTGTCAGCAGCAAACTGGAGTGCTATTTCATCAACTTTTACAGATGCAACATAGAAAGCATCCTTTCGGATTGTATAACATCTTTGTATGGCTCCTGTTCTGACCAAGACCAAAAGAAACAATGAGAGGGTTGTGAATGTAGCCCAGTCCATCAAGCAAACTAACCTCCCATCCTCTGACACTGTTTACACTTCCCGCTGCCCCGGGAAAGCAGCCAGCATAATTAAGGGTCCCATGCACCCAGACATATTCTCTTCCACCTTCTTCCATCAGGGAAAAGTCTGAGGTCACATATCAACCAACTCAAGAACTGCTTCTTCCGTGCTGCTGCCAGACCTTTGAATGATCCTATCACACATTAAACTGATCTTTCTCGTCATCCAATCAGTAACTGTCACACTACATTTTGCACCCTCTCCTTTCCTTCTGCCCTATGTGCTGTACCGTATGGTTTGGCTACACAAGTGCCACTGAGCGAAATCCTGCCCTCATCCACCATCCAAACTCTCATTAGAATTTGTTGGATAGCACATCTTCCGTACTGTTAAAGTCCTGGAATTTGACTGGGGAATGCATAAACCTGTCTTAAATACGCTCAATGACTTGGTCTCCACAACCTTCTGATCCTAGTCTCTCCTACAAACAGAAACATCTTCTCCACATCCACTCTATCCAGGCCTTTCAGCAGACAAGAGTACAGTATACAGCATGGATTTTCAACCTATAACCATGATATTGATGTTTGAGGAAAGGCACAACATTGACATTCTGGCTGGTGTATATGCAAAGATTGGGGCTTTTTTTTCCATTAAAAGAATATAAACTAAAGAATGATGTGACAGAAATGTTTAAAATCATGAAAAGGGGACCGAGTAGATAAGAGCAGATCATTCCCAGTAGTCAAAAGGTCAAGAGCGAAAGAGGGAAAGATACAAGATTAAGAGTGCAGTTCAGAGGAGATAGGTGTACTTCAATTCTTTTTAATAATATAGAGATACGGCAGGAAATATAAAAGGCTGGAAACCACTGCTGTAGAGTATTGGTAAACTCGCAAAATTCCACTATTACTTCAGTGGTGGAGGTAATGTTTCCACCCGTACGTTAGTCTGCTTGTAAACAATGTATTGCAAAACTGATGGATGAATTTCAACTAAACTTGTGTTATGGACTGGAAGCGAGTGAACTGACACTCTTTTACCCTTTTCCTTACTCTCTGTAATCAGGTTGGTTTTTACAGAGAAAGACATGTTTTTTTCTTAGCCCCGGAGTACGTGAGCAATCAAATAATAGCAGCAAGAATTTGTGGGTTTAAATAAGAGGATTATTTTGTTCAGGCATTCAACCCAGAAGATTAAGTATTGAACACACATGCTCAAGAAAACATACAGTTAGAGAGAATAGTGCACTTTTTACAGGCTGAAATAGTTCACAGTTCAAGCATCCAGCTCATTGTAGGACAATTGCTGCAGGCTTGGTAAAGAAAATCCCCCCTATTCTCGAATTACAGTTTAGGAAGTCTACATAGCTGAGTTGATATCAGGATTAGAGTAGGACTGCCTTCAAGAGATCAATGTAGAGCTGGTTTTCATGCCAAGAGGCCAAAGTTCTTTACAGGTGAACTTGGATTTAGTAATCAGGCTGGGGTATTTTTTTAAGATTTTACAGCTTCCAAAGATTGACTGGCCATGTTCCTTAGTTGGTTAGGTGAATTGACTGTGAAAAATGCACAGGATTCCAGGCAGAGGGAGAGACTGGGTGGGGTGCTCCTTTAGGGAGTCCGTGCAGTCTTGATGGACCAAACGGCCTCTTCGGAACTGCAGGGATTTTATAGTATGGTTATGTTTCTGATCTTTGTCATAAAGAATGTTATGGATTGTTTCAGCTGGTGCTGTGGAATTTGTCAAAATGTGAGCAGGTTGTTGGATGTGAAATGGCCTGAAGTCTCCTCAGTGAGATAGAAACTTTCAATGAAAATATTATTTTCTCATTGTTATCATTACAAAGCATCAAACAGGTAGAAGAAACTTCAAGGAAGAGCTGCGTACTTGTAATAACATTGGAGTTAACACAGCATGGCAAAGGTATGCCTTCTAGCAATTGCCCGCTTCACTTGTTTTCCAATGGAATTGTTCTGTTATTATTTATTTGACTGATTTCTGCTGCTACTGGTTTCCCAAAACCGCAGCATTTCTCTTCCTCTCATGCTCCCGGATTGACTCTACTGACTTGAACTTCCCCACAGTGATGAAGATTAAATCCTGTTGACATACATACAACTTTTCCAATTCTACCAGATAAATTTTCATTCAAATTTGACTCCACGCTGGCAATCCATTTCAACCCGACCCATTATTTTGTTAAACAGCTCAAAACTCAGTCACAAAAAATAGTTTTTTTTAAAAGAAAACCTTTCTGAGCTTCAAAAATTTTCAACATAGTTTGCTAAACTAAGCAGATTTTGTTTTAAAAAAAAGGAAACTCCAATCTCAAATGGTGGCAATTTGACCAAAAGAATTACTAGTTTTCACAACTAGAAATGTTAAAGGTTAAAGTTAAATTACAAACACAAAACATCGAAGAAAGTAAAGTCAAACTCCATGTTTGTGGGCGACATGGCGGCACGGGGGTTAGCACTGCTGCCTCACAGCACCAGGGACCTTGGTTTGATTCCCGGCCTCAGGTTACTGTCTGTGTAGAATTTGCACTTTCGCTCTGTGTCTGCATAAGCTTCCTCCGGATGCTCCAGTTTCCTTCCACAGTCTGAAAGACATGCTGGTTAGGTGCATTGGCTCTGCTAAATTAAGGGGTGATAGTTATAGGACGGATATCAGAGGTAGGTTCTTTACCCAAAGGGTGGTTCGGGAGTGGAATGCCCTGCCTGCAGCAGTTGTAGATGCGCCAAGTTTGGTGGCGTTTAAGAGGTTAGTTGATAAGTATATGGAAGAGAAGGGAATGGTTTAGTTTGGAGGGGCATTGCTTTTTATATTGGTCGGCGCAACATCGAAGGCCGAAGGGCCTGTTCTGTGCTGTAATGTTCTATGTTCTATGTTCTAAATTCTCCCTCAGTGTACCCAAACAGATGCCCTACTGTGGCAACTAGAGGGATTTTTCACAGTACCTTTAATGTAAGCTTTACACGTGACTAATAAATAAACTTTAATCTGTGAAGAAGATCAAGAGGTGCATGAGTTGAAATAAAAGCAAAATACTATGGATGCTGGAATCCGAAACAAAAACAGAAAATGCTGGAAAATCTCAGCAGCTCTGACAGCACCTGTGGAGAGACAAAAGAGCCAATGCTTTAAGTTTGGATGACTCCGTGTCAGAGCTCTGTAGTGAGTTTAAAAGTTCCACAGCAAAAATTCCCAAATGCACAAGCAAACGCTTTTAGATTTCATTGTTGCTTTTGGACCCCATATAACCATAATTCTTCATAAGAAAAATAAGATTCCAAGTTACAACGTGCAGGTTCCAGATAAACAGCGACAGTTAGAAGAATTCAGTTAATAATCTCAGGATGCCAGTTCGAATCTCACCACAGCAGGTGGTGAAATTTGAATTTAATTTTTTAGAAATCTGGATTTAAGAATCAATCGACCATTGTCGATTGTAATAAAAACCCCATTTGGTTCACTAATGCCCTTTAGGAGAGGAAACCTGACATCCTTACTTACTCTGGTCTCCATGTGACTCCAGAGCCACATCAATGTGATTGGGGTGGCACGATGGCACAGTGGATAGTACTCCTCCCTTACAGCGCCAGGGACCTGAGTTCAATCTCAGCTTCAGGTGATCACCTGTGTGGAGTCTGCACGTTTTTTCCCCGTGACTGCAATGGTTTCCTCCAAAGACGTGCAAGTTCAATGGATTGGCCATGTTAAATTGCCCCTTAGTATCAAGAGAATTTGCAGAATTAATTCATGGGTTACAGGATAGGGCCTGGGTGGAATTGTTATTGGTGTAGACTTGATGGGCTGAATGGTCTCCTTCTGCACTGCAGAGATTCTATGATTCTCAACTGCCCTCTGAAAGAGCAATGAGGGAGCAGCGATAAATGCTGGCCAGCCAGCAATGTCCATGTCTTAAGAATGAATAAAAATTTAATAAAAAAGAAATGTCCAACAAAAATTCCAAAAAAAAAAATCATTCTGAACTGGCCAATCACTTTCTAACACTACAATTCTATTACTTTCCAGCTGTGATGTTATTTCAAATCCGTTTCTTCAGCCATATTTTTTAATCCTGAAAGGTTAATGTCGAGACTAGGAAAGTTGGCTTTGGACACATTGCTTAGACACCAAATCAATCAGTCCGCCCTGCTCCAAACCCAACACTGTTCATCATACTCAGGCTGTGATCTACTTTGGAAATGTGCAGTGTGCATTTACACTCTGCACGCTTAACTCAAAAACAAAACATGAGGGTCAAACACTGAAGGGTTCCACAATTTGTCTTGTAGTCGCAACATTGTTTTTCCAGCTAATTCCAGTAAAAATACTGAGCATATTTGGAAAAGGGGGAAGGTTAGGTGAGACCACAGCGAGGGCAGCATCATTTAAATCATGTTCAAGTACAGTCATGAAATTGGGCGCACACACACAACCCCCCCTCTCTGCCACACAACACAACTGCTACACACACACACACACACAACCCCCCCCTCTGCCACACACACACACACACAACCCCCCCCTCTGCCACACACACACCACACACACCCCCCCCTCTCTGCCACACACACACACCCCCCCTCTCTGCCCCCCCTCTGCCACACACACACACACACCCCCCCCTGCCACACACACACACACACACACACACACCCAACCCCCCCTCTCTGGCCACACACACACACACCCCCTCTCTACACACACACACACACCCCCCCTCTCTGCCACACACACACACACCCCCTCTGACACACTTCTCTGCCACACACACACACCCCCCCTCTCCACCACACACACACACACACACACCCCCCTCTCTGCCACACACACACACACCCCCCCTCTCTGCCACACACACACACACCCCCTCTCTGCCACACACACACACCACCCCCTCCTCTCTGCCACACACACACACACACCCCTCTCTGCCACACACACACACACACCCCCTCTCTGCACACACACACAACACACCCCCCCTCTCTGCCACACACACACACACACCCCCTCTCTGCCACACACACACACACCCCCCTCTCCTCTGCCACACACACACACACCCCCCTCTCTGCCACACACACACACACCCCCCTCTCCACACACACACACACCCCCCTCTCTGCCACACACACACACACCCCCCTCTCTGCCACACACACACCCCCCTCTCTGACACACACACACCCCCCTCTCTGCCACACACACACACCACCCCCCCTCCTGCCACACACACACACACACACACACCACCCCTCTCTGCCACACACACACACACCCCCTCTCTGCCAACACACACACACACCCCCCTCTCTGCCACACACACACACACCCCCCTCTCTGCCACACACACACACACCCCCCTCTCTGCCACACACACACACACCCCCTCTCCCACACACACACACACACACACACACACCCCCCTCTCTGCACACACACACACCCCCCTCTCTGCCACACACACACACCCCCCTCTCTGCCACACACACACACACCCCCTCTCTGCCACACACACACACACCCCCCTCTCTGCACACACCCCCCCTCTCCCCCTCTCTGCACACACACACTACACACACACACCCCCCACACACACACACACACCCCCCTCTGCCACACACACACACACCCCCACCCACACCCCGCCCCCCCCACACACACACCACTCTCCACCACCCCCCCAACACACGGGTGGAGGCTTTGCATTCTAATTTCTTTCCATCTCTACGGATGAGATTAAGCTGTTTTTTTTTGCAAAAAGCAAACAAAAATAAACTTGTCATTTTGATACATAAGTAGGGCTTTAGTCAAAATAATTAACTGGGGAGTCATGCACTCAAATCCTGGCACGAGTAAATGCATCCCATTCTGAATAGTCACTTCACTTACTGATCGTTACTCCCCTTTCCCCTAATTTGGCATCACCCTCTCGCTCAAACTGACTGTCAATTCTGAATCTGGCTCTTTCATAGTGCGTGGAGCAGGTTTAAAAAGCTGAACAGCGGCCCAGCTAATTTGTCAGATTGCTAATAACACCATTATGTGGTTGAACTGCCTATCTGGTCAGGCATGTCTGTGAAAAACAAGTCAAATAAAAACAACCGTCATACTCCCTGAAACTGGCTCCTGGGTTTTAAGTTTTAAATCAGCTTCTTTGGACTGCTGCAACATATAAAGAAGCCGTATATCAAACTGAAATAAGCTGGGGTAATTCAGGAGTAGTGAGGATCTTGTGCAAAGAGTTTGTGCTGCAAACCTGGCCATGGAGAATACAAAATCCAGCAGATTCAGTGCTCCTGACTTTTCAATGTGATAATTTGATTTGATTTATTATTGTTACATATACTAATATACGATGCTAAGTATTGCTTCTTGTGTGATTATACAGACAAAACATATATTCATGGAGAAGGAGAGCGTGCAGCATGTAATGTTACAGTCATAGCTAGAGAAAGATCAGCTTAGCACAAAGTAGGTCCATTCAGAAGTCTGAAAGCACCAGGGAAGAAACTGTTCTTGAGTCGGTTGATATATGACCTCAGACTTTTGTATCTTCTTCCATACAGAATGAGGTGGAAAAGAGAATGTCTGGGGTGCGTGGGGCCCTTGATTATGCTGCCTGCTTTTCCGAGGCAGTGGGAAGTGTAAACAGCGTCAACGAATGGGAGACTGGTTTGCGTGATGGACTGGGCTTCATTCACAACAATTTGTTAATTTGCATCTTGAAGTTGGGAGCTGCTAATATGGACATAATCTCGGAAGGCTTTGGCAAGGCTAGAGAAAAGGTTTACCAGGATGTTTGGTTTGGAGGGTAGTAGCTAATGAGGAGAGTTTGGACAAGCTTGGCTTGTTTTCACAAACGTCAGAAGCTGAGGGGCAACCTGATGAAAGTATACAAAATTATGAGAGGCATGGATACAATGGCTGGTTGGGAATCTTTTCACAGTAGGAAGTCTGACAACACCAGGTTTAAGTCCAACCGATTTATTTGATAGTAAACTCACAAGCCTTCAAGGTGCTTCGACCTCTTTGTCGAGTGATTCAACGGATTCTCTACATCATGGGAATCTTTTCCCCAGGGTAGAAATGTCAATTACTAGGGGGTGTAGGTTTAAGGTAAAAGGGAGTTTAAAGATATGTAAAAGGCAACTATTTTCACACAGAGGCTGATAAGTGCCTGAAATGTGCTGCCAGAGGAGGTGGTAGAAGCTGATATAATACCAATGTTTATGAGGCATCTTGACAGATACATAAATAGGCAGGGAATAGAGGGATACGGACCAAGTAGAGGAAAAAAAGTTTTTAGAAAGGCATCATATGTCAGGCTTGGCTTCTTGGGCCAAAGGGCCTGTTCCTGTGCTATACTGTTCTTTGAACCTCAGAATTATAGAATGGTTCATAAGCAAGCCATTCAGCCCATCCCATTCATGGTTGTTCTCTGGAAGAGCTACTCACCGACTTCACTCTCCTGCCTTTCCCCCAACTTGCAATACTTTCCTCATCAGTAAATTATCCCATTCTCTTTCAAAGGTCTCGATTGACTCTGCCTCTACCACATCCTCAAGCAGTGCAATCAAGATTCTAACCATTTGCTGCATTAAAAAAAATTTTCCCCATCGCATCAATGGTCCTTTTCCCATTCATCTTAAAATCAATGTCCTCTGGGTCTTGACTCGTCTTGCCAATAGAAACAGCTGCTCCCTCTCAACTCCATCCAGACCTCTCATGATTTTGAAAACTTCCATCAAATCTCCTCTTAACCTTCACCAAGGAGAACAGTCCCGGCTTTTCCAATCTATTCATGCAACTGGAGTTCTTCATTCCTGATACCATTAGTGCAAATCCTTTCTCCACCCTCTCAAACGCCTTCGCAAAATGAGATGCCCAGAACTGAGCACAATACAGCAGTTGAGGCCACACCAGCATTTCACATAACTTCCTTGGGCAACATGATGATACAGTGTTTAGCACTGCTGCTCACAGCGCCAGGGACCCGGGTTTGATTCCTGGCTTGGGCTTCTGAAATATTTATAGGATCAAGAGAAATCACGATTCAATGTGTCAGGATGAGACACAACTTAGAGGAGAATCTGGGGGTTATTTGTGCTTCCTGCCCTTGTCCTTCCAAATGACAGAGAACACAGATTTGGAAGGAGCAGTCTAAGAAACTGTAAAATAAGTTTTTAAAAAGCACACAGAACAGGTTGTCCATTTGGTACAACTTATAAACTAAATCTGATCAAGGAATGCCCTTATTCCACTTGAAAAGTTATTGGCTACTCCCCATCATAGTTAACTGACAAGGTCAACAGAAAGTCATAATGACACAGATGGAGGCCATTTGGCCCATGAAATCCATGCAAGTGGAGCCAGTTAAAATTTTTTATTTCTCATCTTACCATTCTTACTTTAAGAAGGAGCCTGTGGTTAAAGATTTCCACATCTGCTTTGGCAAGAGGTATACTGCTTTACTCAGGCTTCATATAAAATGCGCATAAAACTAAACAGACTTATAAAACAAAATATCACACCAGGCCACTTAAAAGGAGATATCAAAGCAGATGACCAAAAACTTGGTCAAAAAGGTCGTTTTTAAGGGGTGCCTTAAAGGAGGAAAGTGAGGTCAAGAGATGGAGGGGTGCAGGGAGGAAATTCCAGAGTCCAGCCAACTGAAGGCATGTCCTCGATAATGAAGCAAATAAAATTGGGGATCCTCAAGAGGTCAGATATAGAAGAATGCAGATACCTCTCAGTTGAGAAGCTTGAGGAGATTGCAGAGACATGAAGAGATTTGAAAGCAAGCATGAGAATTACACTCAAACTTCTGCTGACAAAGACCCAGAATCAACAACTTTTCTTTCAGCCCGCTCCTGTATTTAGACAAGTTCCCAATTAATATCTACCGTCTGAGCACAAATAAACATTTAACTGGGATACAGAACCATTCTTGGCAGCACAGTGGTTAGCACTGCTATCTCACAGCACCAGGGGCTCGGGTTCAATTCCAAGCTTGGATCACTGTCTGTGCGAGGCCTGTACATTCTTCCCATGTTTGCATGGGTTTTCTCCAGGTACTCCAGTTTCCTCCCACAGTCCGAAAGACAAGCTGCTTAGGTGCACAGGCCGTGTTAAATTCTCCCTCTGTGGAACTTAAACAGGCACTGGAGTATGACAACTAGGGGATTTTTACAGTAACTTCATTGCAGTATTAATGTACGCCTACTTGTGACACTAATAAATAAGCTTAGCTCTCACTCTTACCCTCACCAACCTCTTGGTTTTACTACCTCAGTGTCACAGTCCAATCACTCCAAATTTCCTCCTATTCTTCCTAAAATCCATGCGAGTGATTTCCTGCACCAGAATAATTCTTGTCATCGCCCAGTTTTACTGAGAAACTCCATACATTTCAATCATTTTAGAAAGGGAACAGGAAAGAATTCAATAAATTAGGAGTTCGAGGTGAGGTGTGGGGAAACGTCTGCCCTAACTCCTGTTTTCTTGATGTATGACTGGCTTGTTGCACTGCTTTTTTGCTTTAAGACTGATGTGCATGCTGACATCTTAAAGGGAACACTGCTTGTGCATGGGCTGTTTATTCCCTGCACACCACATTCCTGATTGCTGCATAGCCACGTATCCCATACAACTTAGAGGGAACCACTGGTAGGGCTGGCGGGGGAGCTGTTTGTAGGAAATAAGATCATCCTTACTTAATCTCAGCAGGAAACTCTCCAAGATAGCAGGGGACAAGCCTTTCCTCGCAATCCATGAATGTCAATCGCTGGCAGGTGCTGCAAAAGAACCTCACAACACTCCTCCCGAGATAAAAAGATGCCAAGGCTAAAATCAGCAACGGCTTCCACTGTGCCGTGTAGCACCAGTGCAAGAGAAGCCGGAACCTTCAAAATAATTCAGGTGCTCATCCCCAGGCATTCAGTCACCATCCTCAGCACGCTCAGTGCTATGGATTATGCTGCTCATTATGAATATAACACTGAATTGAGAGCATACTGGTCATTGTTGTATTAATCTCCAGCACACACAACAGTGATGGTCCACTTCCTTTTTATATAGGAGATGGCTTCTTCTGTAGCAACAATCCATGCCAGATGGTATCAAATAGCCCAACAGTATGGAGTGGCACAGTGGTTAGCACTGCTGCCTCACAGCGCCAGGGGACCCAGGGTTTGATTCCAGCCTCAGGTCACTCTCTGTGTGGAGGTTGCACGGTCTCCCCGTGTCTGCGTGGGTTTCCTCCCACAGTCCAAAGATTAGCTGGAAAGAAGGAACCCTTAAATTGCAGAGATTCTGAAAGAACAAACATTTTGACTTCTTTAAATGTTACTTTTCACAAAACATGAAAACACTGGGAAAAAAATCACATTGATTTGATATGTTATTGTCACGTGTATTAGTATGCAGTGAAAAGTATTGTTTCTTGTGTGCTATTCATCATTCATAAACAAGGAAAGGAGTGCGGAATGTAGTGTTACAATCGTAGCTAAGGTGTAGAGAAAGACCAACTTACTGCATTATAAAAGTTCATTTACTTGTCATAAATAAGGCTTATATTAACACTGCAATGAAATTCCTGTGAAATTCCTCTAGTTGCCACACTCCAGCGCCTGTTCGCATCTATATATCTAACCAGCATGTTGTTCAGATTGAGAGGGAAATTGAAGCACCCAGAGAATACCCACACAATCACAAGGAGAACATGCAAACTCCACACAGACAGTGACCCAAACCAGGAATCGAACTCAGGTCCCTGGGGCTATGAGGCAGCAGTCCTAAGCAGCGTGCACCATGCTCGCAGATCCATTCAGACTAGGATGTGTTTTAAAATGCTGTAATAAACGTTTCAGGACTTGTCATTTTATTTTTAAAAAGCTAAGCTTCTTTAACTGGGGCAAGTACAAACATCACCACTGTTACTGAAACTAACTTCTGCATCCCAACCCCAAGCGAGATGTATTAAGTAATTCTCCAAGAAGAACAATTGCATTCTTGCATTGTGCTGGCACTGCACTCAACACTGTTTCGAGATTGAAACTTGAATCGCTGTGTTTGTTTTAATGTAATCCGACATGCTATTTAGCCACTGTGCCTCACCACAACCAGATTTAATTAACTGGCCCGAACTGACTCAATGGCTGTACTTAGAGGAGAGTTAGCGCAGATTTAATTTCAGTGATTCATCAAGCGATTTGAATGACTGGAACCAAAATTACAAACTTAAAAAAAATGAATTCAAAAAAATTTAAGCACCAATTCGCTGACACGCAATTTCTCTCTAGTGGACGTCATCTTCCTTTTGTCTTAGAAAGGAAATATTTCTGGGTTGTTCTGTGATTATCTCAGAAAATTAGGTGTTAACCATTACACCACAATGGTCACATCCACTTTCCTGTTATCTTTGTTAATATCTCACGACCGTACAATTCTTCAATGAATCACATGGACTCGAAACATTAACTCTCCATTTCTCTCTCCACAGATGCTGCCAGACCTGCTGAGTCTATCCAGCATTTTCTGTTTTTGTTTCAGATGGGGTGGCACAGCGGTACAGTGGTTAGCACTGCTGCCTCACAGCGCCAGGGACTTGGGTTTGATTCATGGCTTGAGTCACTATTTATGCAGAATCTGTACATTCTTCCTGTATCTGTGTGGGTTTCCTCACACAATCCGAAACACATGCTGATTTGGCACACTGGCTGTGTTAAATTCTTCCTCAGTGTACCAGAACAGGCATCTGAGTGTGGCATCTAGGGGATTTTCATAGTAATTCCATTGCAGTGTTAATGTCACCCTATTTATAACACTAATAAATAATCTTAAACCTTAAGATTTCCAGCATCCACAGTATTTTGTTTTTATTATTCCCGTTACCTTTCTCATTCAGTTGGATTGCTGAGATCCTTTTGACAGCAACATTTCTCAAACTGGAATCTGCAAAGAATTTTCAGAGAGTCCACACAGGGCTAGCTGTATAGCTGGGCAATCATCCAGGATACCATGTTCAAATTGTAAGCAAGCAGGCAATCACATGTCTACTCTCCTTCCCTCCCTCCTCCTGTTCTCCCGCTATCACACCCGCTCCCACTTCTTCAGTGCATTGTCTGCTCTCCCTCCATGCATCTGACAAAGACAGACAAGTTCTGTAGTCAAAAGCAGACACCCAAATCATTGAGATCTGGCAGTTAATAGCTGACCTTCTTAACAGCATCACTAATTCAATCTTTAAATTAATTACTTTCACATTGAGTTTTTAATGGTATTATAATTTAGACAGAAGAATCAGTAAATTGAATCCATTTGAAAAACGGTCCTTTGGTGAAAAGGGTTTTGAGAATAACTGGACGAGGAGTCAGAAGGTTATGGCCTAATGCTCACTTGCAAGATTTGAGAAGATGATTTAGATTAAGCAGGCTTGAGGGGCCAAATGACCTGCTCTTGTTGTTATTTCCTGTATTTTTATGTTAAACTGACAATGGAGTTAGCACTGGACTAGTTACCATTTCCCTATCTAACGCAAATTGAAGATCCCAAAAATCTCCCCATGCTTGCGTGGGTTTTCTCCAGCTGCTCCGGTTTCCTCCCACATCCCAAAGATGTACTCTTAGGCTAATTGGCAAAACAAATTCTCCCTAAATTGTCTCAAATTTGGTTTTTAATCCATAGATCTATAAACATAGACAGCGATCACGGATAGAGGTGGGAACATCGGGGTGGCGGCGCGGGCTCGTTGGGCCGAAGGGCCTGTATCCTGTGCTGTTTTGTTCTTCGTTCTTTGTTCAATATCCAAGGAGGAGCAATTTTAAAAAGCAGTTACATGGGCAAGATGGGCATAGTGTGTTATGGGCCAAATGTGGGCAACTGGGACTAGCTTAGTGATTAAAAAAAAAGGAGCAGCATAGACAAGTTGGACAAACTTGTTTCCATGCTGTAAACCTCTATGACAATGAGCAAAGGGTGGGGAGATGGACAGGGAAAAGGCTGTGGAGGTCTCTCAGTGATTATTAGCGTTAGGGTTATTCTCTCAATTATCGTTACCAAACACAGATTGATCCATTATTCATATCAGCAGCTCTCAAGTGCTCTGCCTCAGTGTGTGGTTGAGGCAGTTTCAGTCATGGTTTTCATGCGGAATTGGATAATGACCTGAAGAGAATAAACCTGTAAGGTCGCTGGGTCAAAATCATGTAACTCGCTCCTAATGGCACTGTGGTACATCTAACCCAAGTAGACCACAGCGGTCAAGGCAGCTCCCTGCCAAGTTTCCCAGGGCAATAAGTATAGTCAATAAATGCTGACCTAGCCGACAACGCCCATATCTTGTGAAAGAGAAAAAATATCAAGAGGCAGCTAAATTGAAGTGATCTGCAACTCTGAACTTGTCATTTTTATACAGAACATTTAACATTCAAAGCATCCCAAAGAACAAGGCTTCACTCAATTATTATATCTTTTGAAGATTTTCTTTGCTGAATCCCAAAACTTTTTTTTTAGGATTTTTTAAGATTACTGCATCTATGACATTCTGCACCTCTTCTTCCCTTCTCTATGTACAGTATGCTTTGTTTGTATAGCGCGCAAGAAACAATACTTTTCACTGGATACTAATACATTGACAATGATAAATCAGATCAACACAGGCTGTCTCGAAACTTCTTAAGTGAACCAAGTTAGAGATCAGGAGGAAGAACAATCTCTCATCAGCATAGGGCACCTTCAAGCAAGACAGAATGGTCAGCACTTTACTGTATGATAATTCCAGATCATAGAAACAAGTTAGCCTAGAATATATAGACTGAGGCAGCTTGCTCTGAAGAATTGTGCTGGAAATGCAGAAAAGTGTAAATTTACAAACCAACAGGCAGCTCATAGGAACAAGAAATAAAAATGCATTCTTATAAAATTTATAAGATTAACTGATCTCTACCCAACAAGTGGACACATTGCTCTCTGTTTGTCTCTCTCTTTCTCACGAAGAACTAGTTTTGCAGGTATGATTACTAAGTTACCATTCTCAACCTGGTTCTTTAAAGTTTATTTATTAGTCACAAGTAACGCTTACATTAACACTGCAATGAAGTTACTGTGAAATTCTCCTAGACACCTCACTACAGCGCCTGTCCAGGTCAATGCATCTAACCAGCACATCTTTCAGACTGTGGGAAGAAACCGGAGCACCCGTGCAGACACGGGGAGAATATGCAGACTCTACACAGACAGTGACCCAAGCCAGAATCAAAATGGGGTTCTTGATAAGACCACTGCCACACTGTAACATAAAATCATCTGTGCATTCTGACTCGCATATGATTAACAGTTCAACGTACAATGCTTCTCAAACTTGGGAAGAGTTTTACCACTGTAATACTATTCTGTTTCACAGGGAGTTTTTCCCCTTTTAAAATCGACACCCAGGGAGTCTGGGAATCACCCCAGGAACAATTAAGAGGAGGAAAAAACCGTTTCCATAAGTCAGAGCACCAACAATCATAAAAGTCAGAAAATCAACACTAACCTCCATTACAAATAGGCAATAAATAACATTACACACACAGCATAGTAAACTCTCATTCTGTAAAGTGAGTACCTACTTAGGTTCAAATAACATATAAAGTGCAAAACCAAGTAACACAGTGCAACACTGAAGTACATCTTCACTGCCATGCGTGCCGAAAGACTATTCTCCAAGGCCCCATCTCTTTGTTCCAGGTGAATGCTGATGATCCACTGGCATTTCTTTTAAAAGAAGAGAGCAAAAGAGATTTCCAAGAGCTCTAGCCACACATTCTTCCCTCAGCTAATGCCACTAGAAACAGATTTAAGTAATTCGCCTCATTGCTGGTTTGTGGTATGGAGCCGAGCACAAAATGGTCACCTTAACGGCCCACGCAACAGCGGACACTGAGTTTCTAATCAAATGGCTGCACGCAGGGCATTCTGAATTGCAGAGACGCATTTAGAGAATTGCAAGTCTCTTCTTTCTCTAATACCTGACTGAAAAATGAGAAGTTTGCCAGCAAGGAAAACTGGCTGGAGGCAATAAACACGCCAGGTTAGTGAGCTGCAAGTGCAAAGCAACACGTGAATGAATCACATCACACTATCAATGCAATGGCCAATCACCTCCACAAAATGGTCAAACGGGAGTCAGAATAGCTGAAAGGTCAGGCTCTGAAGAACAGTTAACTATGTGACTCTGACAGTTCATCGGTTAATAATGTTGCTGCAGGATGCCATAATATCAGCTAAAACATGCTGACAGTGGATTCCCCAGTTTAATCTGGCACTTTAATTCTGTATAAAAGTGCTGCTGTCTTGCATTAGGCACGAACATGATTCTTTCACCATTAAAATGCCACGTATGGGCAGCACGGTAGCACAGTGGTTAGCTCTGCTCCTTCACAGCTCCAGCGACCTGGGTTCAATTCCCAGCTTGGGTCACTGTCTGTGTGGAGTTTGCACGTTCTTCTCCAGTCTGCGTGGGTTTCCGCAGGGTGCTTCAGTTTCCTCCCACAGTCCAAAGATGTGCGGGTTAGATTGATTGGCCATGCTAAAAAATTGTCCCTTAGGGTACTGAAATGTGTAGGATTAGAGGAATTAACTTGTAAATACGTTCGGATACGGGGGTAGGGCCTCGGTGGGATTGTGGTCAGTGCAGACTCAATGGACCAAATGGCCTCTTTCTGTGCTTTCTGGGTTTCTATGATTCTATATCTAGTGACAAACTCGCATGGACAGCCAACCACTCAGCAACACGGTTTATTAATCATTCTCTCTGTCTGGAAGAAGTAATCCCTGCTAACCAAAACTTATAGTTAATATTCCCCGTGGAATGAGGAATTATGATGCCTTTTATTTGATTAGAAACATTTTTTGGTCATTACTCGGAACATTTTATTTCAATTGAATAATAGAATCATAGAATCCCTACAAGGCATAGAATCCCTACAATTCAGTCCATTGAGCCTGCATTGACAACAATCCCACCCAGGCTCTATCTTCATAACCCTACATATTTACCCTGCTAATCTCCCTGACACTAAGGTGCAATTTAGCATGGCCAATTCACCAAACCCGCAGGTTTTTGGAGTGCGGGAGCAAACTGGAGCATCTAGAAGAAACCCATGCAGACACAGGGAGAATGTGCAAATTCACACATACAGTTGCCCAAGGCCGGAATTGAATCCGGGTCCCTGGCACTGAGAGGCAATAGTGCTAACCACTGCGTCACCACTTGGAAGAAGTGTTTTCTTTCTTCTCCTCTGGAACATTGGCCATATGAGGCTTGCGAACCTGGCAAGAGATTTTCTAAATTCCGTCTGTTCAGCAGGCTAAGCTAAAGGTCTACTCCTGTCCCGGTACACTGCATCAGTAGGTGTGTTAAAATGATTATGGGTGCGGTCATGTGGTCACTCTTGCACTCCTACAATGTAACAACATATCTGACAATATAACCATGGATCCAAGCCCCCATCTCTCTGGCTCACGTGTACAACAGCGCAAGGTCTCTGGTCCTCTATCACACATCTACTGACAAAATCCCAAGGACAGCTAACCACTCAACAACACAGATTGTTAATTATTCTCTGTCTGGAAGTAATCTCTGCTAACCAAAACTTGTAACTAATACTCCACATGGAATGAGTCATTTATGATACCTTTTATTTGATTAGGAGCATTTTTTTGGTCATTACTCAGAACATTTTACTTCAATTGAATAATAGAATCATAGAATCACTACAGTGAGAGAGGTCATTCAGTCCACTGAGACTGCATTGATGGCCCCATCCAGAGGCCCTATCCTTATAACCCCACGTATTTATCCCGCTAGTCCCCTTGACACTAAGGTGCAATTTAGCACATGCTGTCATCATGTTTTAAATGTACTTACACGATCATAGAATGCTACCATGCACAGGGAGAACATTCAACCCATCAAGTCAGACTGACAGCCATCTACCCAGGCTCCAAACCCATAACCTCATGCATTTACCCTAGCTAGTTGTCCTGACACTAAAGGGTAATTTAATACGGCCGATCCACATAATCTGCACATCTTTGGACTGTGGGAGGAAAGTGGTGCACTCAAAGGAAGTCCACGCAGACACAGGGAGAATGTGCAAACTCCACACAGACAGTGAGCCAAGCTGGGAATCAAACCCAGGTTCCTGGAGCTGTGAGGCAGCCACTGGGCTTAGAATCCTCACAGTTTTTCCAGGAGGCCTTCTCCCCATCCAACGGTCACCTCCCATCAAAATAAAAGCATCCAAGATTAGAATAGCTCCTATCAACGTTCAATAAGCTCAAAGTCGGACTATAGCACTGCGCACGCTTTTTCAAGATGCACAGATCCCCCGTGCCACAGATCGATCCTGTCCCATTGCAGTGGGTTTTAGATCGAAAGGAAACACTAGTCTCAGAACCGCAGTTTCAAGGGGGACCCAACTTTCTTAAGAATTTTAGGAATTCCAGTTATTTCCAACAAAATAGAATGCAGGTTTTTTTTTGTTCACACTTCATCTCTGCTCAGTAGAACAAATAGGATTCTGAAGCCTTACCACTGCTGTAGCATGATGAAGAGTTCAATACTATCAATAGTAAATAAAGCAACACAGCTTTTATTGACAGCACATGGATAATCTGCCTTTAATTTCCTTTGTTGTGAGGCAGCCTTCCCTTGCTCCATGTTCTGTTCATTATAGTCCATTCAACAAGCTATATACGTGGCTTCAAAAAAAAACTAACCCATCAGTTGAACGCATTATTATATGGTTACATAAACCTCACCAACTGAAAAACATGCTAGAAATCATGTGGGCTGATAATGGAATAACAGTTTATATTGCAGCTACAAGCTTTGCACAACGAGTTGTTACCAGGGGCAGGTGGTTTTAGGCTTCAGCAGCTGGGGGCGGGGCTGGAGGGTGGGGGAGAAGTGACAAGGACATAAACAACACTGCAAGTGCTACAGGTTATTCAAGGAGTGGCAGCAGAAGTAAAGCACTCGTGACAATTAGAAAACTTTATGCAGGATTCTGCAACTTCACTTCCACCCTATCCACCTTCCCAAGCTTCTCAAGAGTTCTGCTCCTCACAGATACCATTTGTTCAAACAAGTGGAGCAGCAGAGTGGTTAGCACTGCTGTCTCACAGTGCCAAGGACCCAGGTTCAATTCCCAGCTTGGGTCACTGTCTGTGTGGAGTTTGCACATTTTCTCCATGCATTTCCTCCAGATGCAGGCTAGGTTGATTGGCCATGCTAAATTGACCTTGGTGTGGGAGGGATTGTGGTTGGTGCAGATTCGATGGGCCGAATGGCCTCCTTTTGTGCTGTAGGAATTCTATGATTCAATCAGACTGGGCACACAAGGTGATTGTTTTCCTGAATATGCATTTATATATAAAAAAAACCCTGCTAGAGTTTACAAGTTCCAAGGAAGGCTAATGATGGAACCCCTAGGCTTGCAAAACAGCCTTGATACTGCATGGCAGCTGCACTTCGCTAAGTGTTCAGACTAACTAGCATGGGGTAGCTACCTTGAGGAATGGCACTCTTGCTCCTACATTCTGCACTCTGATCACATCACAGCTCAGGAGTTGCACTGTCTCATTCATGTTGCCAGGGAAACAAATTCTCAGCAAAGCAATGCTGACAGCGCTATCACACACATATCAAAGATGGTTCCATTAAAAACTACCAGAACAAACTGTCAGCCCGTCTGGTAGAACTCTCAGGGCCAAAGGCCATGGATTTCAATCCTCTAAGCAGGATTTGAGAACATGACCCAAGTACAGTATTGATTTGATTTATGGTCACAGGTATTGTTATGCAATCAAAAGTATTATTTCTCGCACCATATACAGTTAAAGCATACCATTCATAGAGAAGAAAATGAGGGGTCTGATGGCAGCAGGGAAGAAGTTGTTCTCAAGTCGGTTGGTATGCGACCTCAGACTTTTGTATCTTTCTTCTGACAGAAAAAGTGGAAGAGAGAATGCCTGGAGTGTGTGGGGTCCTTAATTATGCTGGCTGTTTTTCTGTGGCAGCAGGAAATGTAGATAGAGTCAAAAGATGGGAGTCTGGTTTGAGTAATGGATTGGGCTACATTCACAATCTTCTGTAGTTTCTTGGACAGAGCAGTGGCCATATCTTTAGTGTTGGGGGATTAGCAAAGTAAATACGTAGGGTTATGGGGATGCCTGGGTGGAAAGTCAATGCAGACTCAGTGGGCCAAATGGACTCCTTCTGCATTTAGGGATTCTATTATTTATGGAAAATTACCCCCTCGTATAAAGCCCATCTCCTGCAACAATCACTAGTGACACAGTCAGGTTTGATTCACTCCAACCACCAGACCCTGACTTACACCAATCTATAACACACCTGCATTCTAACACAGGTATGCAGATCATGTGCCGGGTTACAGGGATGGGATGGGATGAGTCTGGGTAGGACGTTCATTTGGAGGGTTGGTGCAGACTCGATAGGCCAGATGGCCACTTTCTGCACTGTAGGGATGCTATGGCTGTATTATTGTAAATGCAATTGTATGTATGAAATCTGAAGACTGCCATTTTTACATGTTATATTTCGGGGGAGTGGAACTGTGAGAATTGCTTCTTTCAGAGAGCTAGCACAGACTCCATCTGTGTGCAATCATTCTATGATTCATAACCTCAGGACATTCCACAGTACTTTTTTAGAAAGTAATCTCTCAGCTCCTACTCTGTCCAAGACTATAAAAAGCTACAAAGGGTTATGAACAAAGCCCCATCCATCACACAAACCAATTTCCCATCCATTGTGTCTACATGTCCTACTACCTCAGAAAAACAGCCAGCATAATCAAGAAGTTAAAGTTTATTTGTTAGTTACAAGTAGGCTTACATTAACACTACAATGAAAACAGTGTGAAAATCCCCTTGTCGCCACACTCCAGTGCCTGCTCAGGTGCACTGAGGGAGCTTTTACCATGGCCACTGCACCTAACTTGCACATCTTTGAACTGTAGGAATAAACCCGAGCATCTTGGGAAAATCCACAGAGACACGGGAAAAATGTGCAAACTCCACGCAGACAATGATACAAGCCCGGAATCAAACCCAGTCAGCACCGCTGCTTCACAGCACCAGGAACCGGGATTCGACTCCCGGCTTGGGTGACTGTCTGTGTGGAGTTTGCATGTTCTCCCCACGTCTGCATGTTTCCTCCGGGTGCTCTGGTTCCTCCCAGTCCAAAGATGTGCCTGTTGGTGGATTGGCCATGCTAAATTGCCTCTTAGTGTCAGGGGAACTTGTTAGTGTAAATGTATGGGGCTATGAGGATTGTGGTCAGTGCAGACTTGATGGGTTGAATGGCCACTTTCTACTCTGTATGATTCTATGTGTGAGACAATACACAAAACAATAGCAGGGCAGGTCAATAAAGGTGATTACAGCATATGGTTTGCCTGCCTTTATTAGTCGAGGCAAAGAATATAAAGAGCAGGAAGGTTTTGTTAGAATTGGAAACAACACAGGTTAGACCAGATCGCAAGTACTGAGTACAGTCCCAGTCACCACATTGTAGGAGAGGTATGATTGAACGAGAAAGGACGCAGAGGATTCTTGAAAGTTTCAGCCACGAGGAAAGATGGGATAAACTTGGATTAAACACAGGAGATGGTAGGTGACTCAATTAAGATGTATAAAATTATGACAGGTCTGGATAGAGAAAGGAGGAGTCAAAAAAACAGGGTGGAATAGAAGAATCACAGAATTCTTACATCGCAGAAGGAGGCCATTCAGCCTATCAAACCAGTACCAACAACAATTCCACCCAAGCCTATCCCTCTAACCCCACATATTTACCTTGCTAATCCCCCTGACACCAAGAGTCAATTTAGCATGGCCAATCAACCACACCTTCAGACTGGGGAAGGAAACCAAAGCAGCGAGGAAACTCACTAGGACATGAGAGAACATGCAAACTTCACGCAGACAGTGACCCAAGGCCAGAATTGAACACGGGTCCCTGGCACTGTGAGGCAGCAGTGCTGACCACTGTGCCACCATGTAAAATTAAAATAATTGGTGGATGGATTAGAGAAGAGGTGGATTAAACAGGAAGAGGAGGAAACTGGTGGGTACTAGACATTTGAAAAAATGACAAGAGGCAGAAAATCTCATCACACTTATAAAGTATTGTATGAATACTTGAAGAGCCATGATCCGTACAACTATAGGCTGAGGTGTGTGAATGTGGGATTAGAGCTCTCTGTGCACCAGTACAGGCCTGGTGGGCCAAATGGTCTCATTCTATGTCAGAAATTTCCTATGATTCTGCATACAAAGAATCAAATCAGAAAGACAGAGTCACATCTGAATTTCCCACTGGTCATGGCTGGGATCGCTCATATTGCAACTAGATCATGAACTTACTAAAACACAAAGTACAGCATATTTTAAAAGCCATGCAGCAATCCTCCTTCATCATCCAAGTTGCCACTCTGAACAAAGACAATCCAGGGAGATTCCCCTGGATCCATCTCTAGCTTCCCTGACACAACGTAGCAAAGCTTTAACTTCTCTCAACCCAATTGTAATAAGGGCAAACCTAAATTAACTCCCGTCAACTGTGACATATTTGCCTCACTGCTTCCAAAAACTCAATGCTATGGTAGATAGTAAACAAACAAAAACCATCATCCAGGATCTCCCGCGCTTCATCACTGCCCACTGAACCCAGTGCCATCTCGGGAAAATGCCCCCCCCCCCCCGATCTCCACACATGGCTGCTTGAGTCCACACATGTTCACAGGCACAAGGGTGCAGTGGTTCAGAATTCGCCCCTTTGACAGTGTCTGGGATTTGAGTACTGAATTTGATCCCGGCTGAATTACAACTCAACCTCTGCCTCCGCACTGTCTCCTGCTCTCCTCACCTCCCCTACTCTCAATGACCCACCTTCGACCTATATTTGAGAGCTTTATCCAACAAAAATCCATTGACATAGCATTACATGAAGATAAGTGTAGAAACCTGTGCAGTTAGCCAAGGAAACATAAGCTGCATTAGATGGTGTGTCTGTACACCTGAGAGTGGGGGGGGCGGAATTGAATGTGCAGGCTGGAATTCTGCAATCTCAGCAACTTCAGGAGGACTGTGGGGGCAGGGGGAAAGAAAAGCAAGTAAACATCATCATTTGCAGACATTCATTAATTTGTCGTACAATCCTACCTCTCTGGCAATGTTCGCTTGTCCAGCATCGGTGGTTAAACTGATCATTGAACACCGTCTGGGCACAGCTGCTTTTCCCCTTCAGGGTGCCTGGGCACACATCACCACACTCTCGGTCATCCTTATTGGACTTGATGAAATTGTCCTCCACAGAGTCCAGAATTTTTGACCAGTCCAACGTGGACAAGTAACAGAGCTCTGGGTTCTTCTCAATCCTCACCGCACCACGGGTAATGTTCACGAGGTTGTACAGGCCAATCTCTTTGAAGTGCAGCATCTCGAAAATCACCAGAGCGTAGTTGAAGAACAGGCGAGTGCCGCGTATTACCGTCAAGTTGGGGAAGAGATCTTTCAAGCTCTCCAGACCGTAGACGCGGAAGAGAAGCAGATAATCAGTGATCATTGTGAGCTCTGGAAAGCTCAGCCCACGGAAATCTTCAGGTTTGGTGCCAAACATCAGCAGAATCTGTAGGTTCCCCTCAATGACGGTGCAGTTCCTCAGCTGTTGCAAGTGTGTGATGTTGTTTCGAACGTCTATGCTTTGACAAACTGAGGAGAAAAGGAAGAGAGAAGGTGGTTAATGCTTATAGAGTCCTAAAGTGCTATAAGCACTTTATAGCTTATATAAAGGAAACTATTGGCTCATCAAGTCTGCACTGACCACAATCCCACCAAGGGCCCACTCCCACAACCCCATACATTTACTCTACCTTAAAGTTAAGTTTATCATTAGTCAAAAGTAGGTGCATATTACCATGAAATGAAGTCACTGTGAAAATCCCCTAGTTGCTACACTCCAGTGCCTATTTGGATACACAGAGAGAATTTAGTGTGGCCAACACACCTAACCAGCACATCTTTGGACTGTGGGAGGAAACTAGAACACCTGGAGGAAACCCACTCAGACATGGGGAGAATGTGCAAACTCCACACAGACAGTGACTCAAACCAGGAATCGAACCTGGGTCCCTGGCACTATGAGGCAGAGGCGCTAACCACTGATTATGTGGTTATCATGGCATCTTGAAATGATTCACAGTGCGGGGCTACTGGTTAAAACTTTTCAACAATTTACATCAACTGCGTAATTTCAAGCCCTTTCAAGAACTTTCAGGAAACATTTCTATAGAAACTTAGAAGAAAATAAAGGTGCCACAGTTAGTAAGATGGCAGAGCATGCCAAGCGTGCCTGGCTTAATTCTGCAACAACATTGCTAACTATATTTGAAAGGATAATTGCCAACAGTGTAATATAAAAAGAGGTGGCCCTGTGATGCAGTGAGTACAGTCAATGCCTCTGAGCCAGCAACTGTGGGTTTGAGTCCCACTCTAGGACTTGGTGGCCAAGGAAGGCTTGCTCAATGTGCCAAACAGTATAACATTTAAAGTTTATTTATTAGTGTCACAAGTAGGCTTATGTTAACGCTGCAACAAAGTTACTGTGAAAGTCCCCTAGTCACCACACTCCGATGTCTGTTCAGGTACACTGAGGAAGAATTTAGCATGGTTAATACGCCTAACCAGCACATTTTTCAAACTGAGAGGGGAAACCGGAACTAGAGGAAACCCATGCAAACATGGGGAAAATGTGTAAACTCCACAAGACAGTGACCTAAGCCAGGAATTGAATATGGTAGACAATGCTTGCTACAGAGTTGCCCGTTCCAGGAAAAACTGGCTTTGGAAACACATCTATGTACATGCTATGTACATATGTGTTTCATCTGCTTTATACAGAGGTAAGTGCAGCTGAGAATCGATAATACAATATTTTTAAAAACACAGACATTTGACACCAAGAATTTGCATTCATACAGCACCTTTGACACAGTAAAATGTCCCAAGGTATTTCACAAGAGCAATTACCAAATTTAATTTGACACCATGCCACATGAGGAGATTTAGACTAAAAGTCCAAAAAAGTCAGAGGGAGTCTTTGAGAGTGGTGCAAAGGAGAGAGAGAGATACAGCAGAGGAGAGTTTAGAACCAAAGGACAAAGAAAATTACAGCACATAAACAGGATTTTCAAGCTTGCACCAAACATGCTGCCTGTCTGAATTAAAACTCGCTACCCTTCCGGGGACCACATCTCTCTATTCCCATCCTATTCGTTTGTCAAGATGCCCCTTAAAACTCACTATTGTATCTGCTTTCACTATTTCCCAAGGCAGCCAGTTCCAGGCACCTACCTCCTTTTGAGTAAAAAACATGCCTTGTACATCTCCTTTAAACCTATGCCCCAACTGATAAAGGCCAGCATGCCATGCACCTTCTTGACCACTTTGTCCACCTGAGTTGCCATTTTTAGGGAACTGTGGATCTGCACATCTAAATCCCATTGTATGCTAATATTTTTAAGAGCTCTACCATTTACTGTACATTTTATTTCTGCAGTTGACCTGCATATTTGCCCACGTTAAATTCCATCTGCCATTTTTCGGCTCAGGTCTCCAGCCACCTTATATCCTGCTGTATCTTCTGACAATCCTCCTCACTGTTTGGTACTTTCCCAGTTTTTGCATCATCTGCAAATTTACTAATCAGATCATCTACATTTTCCTCCAAATCATTTATATACATATTACAAACAATGGAGACCCCAGCATGGAACGCTGCTTGCCACAGACCTCCAGTTAGTAAAAGTTATCCAGTTACCCTCCCACTGCTATTCTCTGCTTTCTATTCCCAAGCTAGTTCTGTACTAATCTCACCTGGGGTTCTATATAATTTTACCTTCATGTGTGAGCCTGCCATGAGGGACTTTATCAAAGGTTTTACTAAAGTCCATGTATACAACATCCATTGCTCTGCCCTGATCTATTTTTTTTGATCACTTCCTAATTGATTCTTCCAATTAACTGGAAATGAAGGTCAGCAGACACTGGAAATTGGCAAGACAAAATGAAAATGCAGGAAATGCACAGAGAGAAAGGTAGGGCTAATACTCCATGTTAGTGACCTTTCATCATAACCAGGAGCTCTTACAGATGAACTGAATTAACTAAAGTAACTCTGGAGTGATATGCCACAGAAATATCAAGTGCAGCCTGTGTGAGAATGCTTTGTTTGCGGAGGAGTGCTCAGTTCCTTCGTACCCCAGGCGTGTCCAAAAACTGTTTCAATCACTGAAACTGAGGAGCATTTACATCAATCAGAGTTTAGTTTGGAGTGGAGGGTGGGGAAGTCAGGTGGGGATTAGATCACATTCTTAAGAAGTTACATCAATCGGATTTGATGTTTCCTGAACAATTTCTCCCATGTGCCAGAGATTCTAACCTGTCAACTGCAGAACACTTCTCAACTTTCCAAACCTGTGCTTGATTTTAGTTTAACACATGTTGAACCTCTTTCCCGGCATAAATCCCAACAATATTAAAAAGTGGAGGGGAGCACCAGACAGAGCTAGAAAAATCAGATTGGAAAAAAACCTCCAGTAACTGACAAAAGAAAACGCATCATCAAGAATACACAGGAACAGGAAAAGTTTATTTATTTATCAGTCACAAGTAGACTTACATTAACAGTGCAGAGAAGGCCATTAAGCCCCTCAAGTCTACGACGCAGAAGAATTTACTTCCGGGGAACTAAAAATAATTGTCTAATTCACTGTAAGAAATATTTGAGTCATATGCTCCGAGTGTGGGGAAGGGGCCAGTTAGTATTTTCCTGCCTACCCATTTTGTATATTGGTCTCTGTGTTAAAAGGAGCAGGGACTGCTCCAGTGTCCTGAGCAGCCAGCCCAATTAAAGAAAACCAGATTGAGTCGTCACCCGGCGCGTGGCCAAGTCTGGCGTCTTGTTTTAAATGGATAGCCACAGCATTTGCCTGCCGAACAAGTCACTGCTGTTCAGACGTAACACAAATACCACTTATTAAGTCGATGAAAAAGCAGGGCAGTGATGATTAACGTGCTGATGTCACAGTTGTGCTCAGGTCATCCAGACAGACCCTCATGTGCGTCAAAGTAAGGTACAGGTGCCAATTGATAAGTGATCTCATCAACGGCTCACAGAGCTGTGACAGGCTCCGCAGAATAAATTTGTCTACGTATTTGTGACATTTTTTAATTTGTTTACTCAAGGATTACACGGTCATGGCTCAGCAGACACATCTGTCTTTTACTCCATCCTTCAGAAATCATTAAAGAGATGCACAGGAAATAAGTTCAACAGGTAGACAGATAAAGATCCAACAGAAAGAGGGCAATGACTTCTGGAAACGAGGGGATGATTTCTGTTCGTTAGCAAATGGAAATTGTAGCACAGTGACAGCTATGGAATAACGTGGTGGTGGTGGGAGGAACAGATTATAACAAATCAAAGAAAGCTAAAGTTACTTCTTTCTTCTTTAGCCTGACAGAGACCCCACCCAATAACCCCAAGTGTGTAAACACCCTCTCTCCACTCATCATAATCAGGTTTCATTCTAACCTGTTCTCCAAGCAGAACACTGCTGCACCGAAGAGCTGAATCCCAAGTCCAACTAAGCCCAAATCAAAGACTTAGATTCATTTAGCACCTTTAATAGCCTCAGGACTTGTGACAGGGATGTGAACATAGCCCAATCCATTGCACAAACCAGTCTCCCATCCACTGACTCAGTCTACACTTTTCGCAGCCAACATAATTAGGACCACACACACCCCAGACATACTCTCTTCCACCTTTTTCCACCATGAAAAAGATGCAAGAGTCTAAGATCATAAAACAACCAGTTCAAGAACAGCTTCTTCCCTGCTCTATTAGACTTTTGAATGGACCTATCATATATTAAGCTGAATAAAAGGAAATTACTGGGGAAGCTGGAACCTGGAACCTGAAACCAAAAGAGAAAATGCTGCAAAATCTCAGCAGATCTGGCAGCATCTGTAAGGAGAGAAAAGAGCTGCTGACATTGACTCCAAATGACCCTTTGTCAAAACAAAGCTTTGTCCAAAAATATATATATTAAGCTGATCTTTCTCTATACCCTACTGTGACTGTAACAGTATATTTTGCACCCTCTCTTTTCCTCCCCCCAACGTACTCTATGAACTGTATGCTGTCTGTATAGTGCGCAAGAAACAATACTTTTCAATGTATACCAATACGTGACAATAATAAAATTAAATCAAAAAAGATCAACCCAAAGAACTTCACAGTCTATAAAATATCTTTGAAGTGTATCACTATAGTAATGTAGGAAATGCAGCTGACAATTTGCGCATAGCAATATGATAATGACTAGATAATCTGTTTTAGTCATGCTGATACAGGGATAGATTTTGGTTGGGACACCAGGGAGAAAACAGCCCTTGGGACCTTATGCGCCTGCCTGCGAGAGCTGATTACGCCTTGTTTTAAAGCTTCATCTGACGGACAGTACTGTTGACTATGTGGCACTTCCTCAGCACCGCACTGGAGTCAGTCTAGATTTTCTTTGTGCTCAGGAGTGGGACCTGAACCCACAATCTCCAGACTCGGAAGTGAGCCAAGGCCAAGATCAGCACAGATGAGATAGCCTGTCCAGTCTGGGGTGAGCGTAGAACTTTGAGGCTAGAATGTCGCACATCTTTGGAGCCGAGCAGAAAGAGATTGACCTCAAGGTCTTACTCAGGCTAAGCCTAATCAGAGAGAGTGTGCCAAAAATATTTTAAATTCTGTCTTCTAGCACGAACTCTCCCTGAATGAGCACAAAGTTCAAACATAAAAAAGTCATAGTTCATTTAAAAATCCCACAGACACAGTTAAAAATATACGTGTGATCTAATTAAGTTGTGTTTACTTTAGCTTCCAAAGTATGAAATACACTTTGTATTCGTCTTTGTAAAAATGTGCTGCGTAACCGTCAGTCAGACTTTGGCTCAGTGGTTTCTCAGCCAATCCAATTTAGATAAAATCTCTCAGAATCTGCCAACATAAAGCTTTATCATCAGTAGACACGACAGTACTGACAGGGTACTTCAACTTCAGTCTGTGCTTTCAGCACAATGGTAATATAGTGTCAATAAAAGTTACTTACTAGTGGATTTTCAAATTCGGAGGGGATGGGGGGGGGGGGGTGGTCAGAAGGGGACATGGTGGGGGGGGAACGCAAGATCCAAATTGCTTGAAAACAACAGGTTGGACTGTATCTTAATGGATGTTTGAAAACTATCGTTGCCTTGATTTTGGGGAATTGTCACGCTGAGCGTTCTGAATTTCAATTCGTACATGTAATATGATTCTTCCCCCAAGTAATTTCTCAGGAACATAATGCACTGATTACTTTCAAAAAATAATTTGAGTACATGTGCAAAGCATCAGAATGAAGATTAGCACCTAGAAGAGTCGATTTTAAATAAATAATTCCAAGCGAGTTTATATTTATATCGTGCGTTATGACTTTGCTAAATGTTGCACATACCATGGATTACACTAAAGTACAGAGGCTCCTGTGAAAGTAAGTATGCAGCTATTCACAACACAGTCAACATTTCAACCAACAGCCCACAGGATGAATGATTAGTTAATCTGCTCCTGTCGAAGGAGAAGCCATGCAAACTAGGAGAGCTTTAAATCTGATCTCCATCCCTGCTGAACTTGTACCGCATGGTGGCTAGCACTGCCATCTCACAGCGCCAGTAACCCATGTTCGATTTCCGACTTGGGTCACTGTCTGTATGGCTTTTGCACATTCTCCCAGTGCCTACGTGGCTTTCCCACAGTCCGAAGGACTTGCTGGTTAAATGCAGTGACCGTGCTAAATTCCCTCTCAGTGTACACGAACAGGCACCAGAGCGTGGTGACTAAGGGATTTTCACTGTAACTTCATTGTAACTTCTTCACTGCTGCCATCAGTCTTTCGAATGGACCTACCCTACATTAATTTGATCTTTCTTTACACCCTAGCTATGATTGTAACACTACATTCTGCACTCTCTCTTGCTCTACATATGGTGTGCTTCGTCTGTATAGCGTGCAAGAAACAATACTTTTCACTGTGTACTAATATATGTGACAGTAATAAATCAGAAAATCTGAAACACCTACCAACTGACACAAGAACAGCTTCTTCCCTAGTGCCATCAGTTCATAAGCCAATTTGTGACATAAATAAATAAATAATTAGTGGAAGATTGTGGGGCTAGAGACATTAGAGGGATAGGGAAGAGCGAGGCCATGGAGTGACTTGAAAACAAAAATGTGATTTTTTTTTTTAAGATCAAGTTTGGCTGTGATTCCCCTCAGCAGGTCAGGCCTGAGGACTGGAGAATTGCACAAGGCAGCATGTGGAGTCCCTGCATCAGGAAAGCACATACACTAGTGGGCAGAAAGCAAACAAGAAGTGTAGACACAGGGAGGTGTTGTTTAAAGATAGTAACTGTCGAGCTGTCCTCCATTTAAAACTTGCAGACTACACATGGAAAAGTAAACCACAGCTTACAAGTAGCACAAGCACACCTTTGTGAATCTTAAAACAAAATGGAACATAACGTATACATCAACAACGTCCTAGGAATAACGTAGGTAGTCTAGTGGTTACATTGCTGGATTAGCAATACAAAAGTCTGGACCAATTACGTGAGTTTATATCCCACCAGGGCAGGTCTCCACTTCCACTGCCTCGAAAAAGCAGTCAGCATAATCAAGGATCCCACACACTCCATTCTCTCTTCCAATGGGAAAAAGATACAAAAGCATGAGGTCACATCGCAACCAACAGCTTCTTCCCTACTGCCATCAGTCTTTTGAATGGACCTACTTTACATTAAATTGACATTTCTCTACACTCTACTATGACTGTAACACTACATTCTGCACTCATTTCCTTCTCTATGTACTGTATGCAGTATACTGTATTTGTATAGTGTGCAAGAAACAATACTTTTCACTCTATACTAAAACATGTGACAATAATAAATCAAAAAGTCTGAAACACATACTGGCTAACACAAGGACAGTTTCTTCCCTGCTGCCATCAGACTTCTGAATGGTCCTAAATTACATTAAGCTGATCTTTTACTTCATCCTATCTGTGATTTTAATACTACATTTTGTGCCTTCTGTCCAATGTACTCTATAAATGGAATGTCTGTTTTCACTGCATCCCAATACATGCAACAATAATAAATCAAAGGCAGAAAAGGTGAATTTACAAAGAAAAGTTAGAAATTAAAATCTGCCAGATTGGTGTTAAAGCTTAGATCAAAGGATCCAACAGTGCAAAAGGAGGCTATTTGACCCATAAAGTCTGCACGAACGATAATCCCACCAAGACCCTATCCCCATAATCCCATATATTTATTCCATTAACCTACGCATCTCAGAACACTAAGGGGCAATTTAGCACAGCCAATGCACATAACCCGCACATCTTTGGACAGCAGGAGAAAACGTGAGCACCCAGAGGAAACCCATACAGATACGGGAAGAATATGCAAACTCCACACAGACAGTGAACCGAGCTAGGAATTGATCCCCTAACCACAGTGCCACCGTGTTGCCCCATGTGTTTCCAGGAAGGAATGCTTGTGCACTTCTCCACCCTGGATGTGTCTCCCTCCGGCTGAGCTGAACCACACTCTGAAGGGGTCCAGCAATCCAGTCGCTCAGTTGAAACAAGATAAGTGCGCTGACACAGAGCCTTTCACAAAAGCACAGCATCCCAAAGCACTGTACAGTCAACGAAGTACTTTTCAGGTGCAATTACTGGGAATGTGGGAAACAAACAAAAGCTAATGCTCCATTTCTTCAGGGCAAGGTGGTGGCCTGGTGGGATTATCATTAGATTATTCGTCCAGAAACTTGGTTAATGTTCTGGGGACCCGCCATGGCAGGTGGTGGAATTTGAATTCAATAAAAAAAAATCTGGAATAAACAAGTTACTGATGACCATGAAACCATTGTCGATTGTCAGAAAAACCCATCTGGTTCACTAATGTGCTTTAAAAGTTTATTAGTCACAAGTAAGGCTTACATTAACATTGCGATGAAGTTACTGTTGAATTCCCGTAGTCGCCACACTCTGGCGCCTTTTCAGGTCAATGCACCTAACCAGCACATCTTTCAGAATGAGGGGGGAAACTGGAGCACCCGGAGGAAACCCACGAAGACACAAGGAGAATGTGCAGACTCCGTACAAACAGTGACCCAAGCCGGGAATTGAACCTGGGTCATTGGCACTGTGAGGCAGCAGTGCTAACTGCTGTGCCACCGTATCACCCCATGGAAGGGTGTTTGCTATCCTTACTCAGACTGGCCTACATGTGACTCCAGATCCACAGCAATGTGGCTGACTCCCAACTGCCCCTCTGAAATGACCCAGCAAACCACTCAGTTCATGGCAACTAGGGATGGGCAACAAATGCTGGCCAGCTAGTGATGCCCATGTCCCACAAATCAATAATAAAAATGCAAAGCGAGGTGGGTATGGAAAATAAAACTCTTCATTGCTCTCTGTACCAGAGGTCAACTGGTTTGCTGAAAGTTCAAAATAAAGTTAGAATGTGTCATCAGTGTACCATCTGTAACAGGCGAGCAGGTGATGACAATTTTAAAAGGAGGACAAACAGTATCCACATATGTTTGTTGCAATGAAAGACAAGCAGCTTTATTTGCGTTTATTGGACATCCTGGATTATCTTGGCATCAGCTGCTTTAACACTGCAAACAAGCTGGCAAGGAGCCTTCCATCTGGTCACCATCAGTGCAACTCATCCCGGTTCGAGACTTGGTTAATACTCACCTGGAGTTATCAAGAAAAGAGCTTTGCTTAAAAAGAATGTTTATCCGGTACCAAAACCTCCAAACCCAAACATTTGGCTTATCCATTTTTCCTACAATAACAACAGGCATATAACATGTTGTTGTGTTTTCACCTCTTGTTTCTACAGTGACTACACTCAGAATAAAAACTTCATTAGATTCCGTATAGTGCAGAAGGAACTATTCGACCCATCAAGTCTGCACTGACAACAATCCCACCTAGGTCCTATCCCTATAATCCCACATATTTACTCTGCTAATCCCCTTGACACTAAAAACCAATCCTTATAACCTTTGATTTGATTCATTATTCTCACATATTGACATAGTGAAAAGTACTGTTTCTGCATGCTATACAAAGCATATCGTTCATAGAGAAGGAAACGAGAGAGTGCAGAGTGTATTGTTACAGTCATAGATAGCAAGTAGAGAAAGATCAACTTACTGCGAGGTAGGTCCATTCAAAAGTCTGACAGCAGTAGGGAAGAAGCTGTTCTTGAGTCGGTTGGTACGTGACCTCAAACTTTTGTGTCTTTTTCCCAACTCATTTGGGCTGCGAAAGCAAATCGGAGCACGTGGAGGAAACCCACACAGACATGGGAATAATGTGCAAACTCCACACAGTCACCCAAGGTTGGAATTGAACCCTGGTGCTGTGAGACACATGATAAGCCCCACCGTTTCGCTCTTAGCTGTGATTTGCTTTGGTATCAGTATCGAGATTGTGACAGATGCTATATAAATATAGGTTCTAGCTCTCTATCTTTCTTTTGTACTTCAGAACATATAGCAGTGGCCCAATTCAAAATCACAATCTGCACTGAATTAACAGGTCTTACTGAGGAGAGCTGAGTGATCTCGCACTGGAGGAACTGAGGGGAATAAGGTGGTCTGGTCTATAATCATCTGTTGGAAAATCTGAGTGTGTAATTATCACACAATGCCACAAGGAATAGCTTCAGTCTCTTCTCTGCCACTCAGTCCATCAATACTCATCGAAATATAGCCATTGTTACAATGGAGGAAAATACAGCAGTCAATTTATCCATAACAAACTCCAGTGGAAAGCAATGAGATCATTACCATATCTTTGTGATGTCGACTGAGGGATAAATATTGACCAGGACACCAGGTAAAATCCACCCCTCCACTCATCTTTGAATAGTTCCAAGAAATCTTTTACATCATCCCAAGGCGGGGGACAGGACCTCAGTTTGAGATCCTGAACGAAAGACAAGCTGGCTTGTTCATCAGGTGAAGAGATAGGCAACAGAGTGGTTAAGCACTGTTGTCTTCCAGCACCAGGGACCCACGTTCGATTCCAGCCTCAGGTCATTGCCTGTATGGAGTTTGCATGTTCTTCCCGTGTCCCACACATGGGTTTCCTCCCACACATCAAAGATGTTGTTAGATTGATTGACCATATCCCCTTGGTGTCGGGGGGGGGGGGATTAGTAGGATGAATATGTAGGGTTATGAGGATATGAATGGGATCACTGTCGGCGCAGGTTTGATGGGCCAAATGGCCTCTTCCTGCACTGAGAGATTCTATGATGAGAATGGTCTGGGTGGAGACTTCTGCAGGATAAGGGCTGCTTCAGGGTAGAGACAAACAACTTTATGGAAGAGTAAGTCATTTATTTTTCTTTGTCACGCAGGAGGTGCCAGAAGTTCAGCTGGGTTTACAATTGAGACACTGCAGTCGATTGCCATGTACCTGAACTCAGGACGGGAAAGAAATGATCCTAATCATTCTTACTGTTCAGCCTCCCATGACTCTGAGACAAGATCAAGTTTAATCTCCCATACCAAAAGGTCAGAGAGACACAGATGGGACAATGAAGATTTTGGTGTGATTTACTGTTGTCATATATATTAACATACAATAAAAAGCGTTGTATCTTGCGCGCTATACAGACAAAGCACACCATTCATAGGGAAGGAAACAAGACAGTGCAGAATGCAGTGTTACTGTCATAGCTAGAGTGTAGGAAAAGAGCAACTGAATGCAAGATAAATCCATTCAAAAGACTGACAGTTGCGGAGGAAAAGGTGTTCTTGAATCAGTCGGTACGTGACCTCAGACTTCTATACCTTTTTCCCAATGGAAGATGGTGGAAGAGAGAATGGCCAGGATGCATGGGGTCCTTAATTATGCTGGCTGCTTTGTCATGGGAAATATAGGTAGTTTCAATGAATGGGAGGCTAGTTTGCATAATGGACTGGGCTACGTTCATGACCTTTTGTAGCTCCTTGCGGTCTTAGGCACAGCAGGAGTCAAAGCAAGTTGTGATACAACCAGAAAGAATGCTTTCTATGGTGCATTTGTAAAAGTTGGTGAGAGTCATACCTGACATGCCAAATTTCCTTCATAAGACTGAGAGGTTATAATTAGCAAGAAAGCCTGACTAGGCTGGGATCTTTATTCCAGAAAAGAGAAGGCTGAGGAGGTGGCCGAATAGAGGTTGTTAAAATTTCGAAGGGGATTTGATAAGGTAGACGTCAAGAAAATGCTTCCACATGCAAGAGAGAGAGACAGACCAGACCCAGGAGCCACAAATATAAGATAGTCACTAATTAATCCAACAACACAGTCAGGGGAAAACTTCTCCCAGACAGCAGTGAAAAAATGGAACATGCTTCCAAGAGGCGAGCAGCATAGATGCGTTTAAGACAGCGCAGCAGATAACGGCACAAGAGAGAAGGGGATAGAAAGTTGTGCTAAAGGCAAAATACGGCGGATGCTGGAATCTGAAACAAAAACACAAAATGCTCGAAAAACTCAGCACGTCTGACATGGAGAGAATAGAGCCAATGTTTTGGGTCTGCATGGCCCTTCTTCAGAGCTGAAGTTATGCTAATTGGATTAGATGCAAGGAATGGGAGGAGGGTCAACTGGAGCATAAAGACCAGTACAGAGCAGCAGGGCCAAAAGGTCTCTTCCTCAGCTCTAAATAATATAAATTGCTGTAAAGAATTTGGATTGGAGGACAACTTCTCTGCTGTAAATAATATATATTTCTATGAAGAATTTGGATTGGACAACAGAGTATAACTGGACCAGAACAAGAAGTCAAATATTCTATCCTTATTTAGGTGCATATTTGCATTAAAATTGTTTATGTCATACTATCCTGAAGAGTGAACTCATAGCAATGCACTGGAGGAATGTAATTACAGTCTGACTTGCATACACTGACAGTTTCCATTATAAATGTAGTCACAAGAGTGTACAATGGTTAAAAAAAATGGACAGGAACTTTTATTTAAAAATGTATTAACAAACAGATGCCTCAATCTGAATTAAGAGGAGGAGGAGAATATGCACTGAGTTTAAGTACATATTTCTAGGAACGAACACACACAAAGCTAATTGGCCATCTGATAATCCAGTAACAGGATCAATAACTCAAAGATTGGGCTTTTACATTTAGTCAGCTTTCCTTTAATGTTTTGAACAAAAATTAGTATTTCAAAATAGATTTACAATCACGAAATCTGATATTAAACTATGGAATTTAAGAAATGCAGACATAAATTTCAATTCGTCATGGGTTTTTAAATTCAACATCTGGATTATTCTATACCTCACTCTGGCAGGAACAACGCTTTTCTCCCATTTTCACTGTTATTTAAAAAGAAAAGTAATTACTGCTCCTTCCTGTCAATCCCAAAGGTATAAATGCTCTGAACTATGATGGAAAAGTTTTCCAATGTAAAATACTGGGCTCCAGAAATAATTCATTGCCTGAAGTATTCAACAATTCATGAAAAGCATAGAAATGCTATATAAATGGAGGACCCTATACTCCACTTTAATTAATCAAAAATACACATTCTTCAAAACACTAAAGAAAAAAGAATTAGCATCAAATTTACTGACCTGGATCACAAATGTTAGATCACAGAATCACAACAGTACAGGTGGTGGCTATTTGGCCCATCGAATCTGCACCAACAACAATCCCACTCCACCCCACAAATTTACCTTGCTAATCCATCTAACCTACACATCCTGAGACACTAAGGGGCAATTTAATATGGCCAATCCACCTAACCTGCATGCCTTTCAGACTGTGGGAGGAAACTGGAACACCCAGAGGAAACGCATGCAGATAAGGGGAGAATTGCAAACTCTGCACAGTGACACAAAGCTGGAATTGGACCCATGTCCCTGGTGCTGTGAGGAAGTAGCGCTAACCACTGTGCCGCTCTAATGTTCTCAGTAATACCTTGCCATAGGTGTCATACAATTTCAATAAAGCTGTCTGCCTAACATTGCTGCATGCAAAAATAACTCAATGTTTCACTGTGCATCAAATTTACAGCACAGAATCAGGCCATTTGGCCTTACTCAGTGCTGTGCTCCAATCATGCCCCCCTTGCCATCTAAACCTATCAACATGTCTTTCTGTTCCTTCCTCTCCTCCCCATAAATGTATCTACACTGCCTGCCTCAACTACCCACCATGGCATCAAGTACACAGCGAGAATCAATATAATATACAATCTGTGACGCCCTTTCAAACTTAGCAGAGATGGTGCACTGGTTAGACGATAGCAATCACCATGTTACAGAAGGGCAAAGACACAGGAGAGGGTATGGAGAAGATTTACAAAGACCATCCCAAAAATGCACGGATGTACATGTCAGGAAAGGTTCACCAGACTGAATCTCCAGAAAAGAAAGCTCAGTTTGCTTCCAATGCCATGCTAATGCGTCGGGTTCCAGTTTTTTTTTACTTCTGACGAGGTTTAGAAGCATGGGACAAGGTGATGATTTGGAAACCTAGAAAGGTGGATTTCTTTGACCATCTTTGAGAAACCGACCATGCTCCTTCCTCCAGCCACAACATCAATATCAGTTTTCCCCAGGGCCTTCCCTACCTGACACACAGTTGAGGCCTTGGAGTGGGAGATCCCCCATGTCCCCCACCCCCACAACTCCTGCCCCCCCTCCCACACACACAGAGGAAGAGGGGCATTTGTTGTTACAGTCAATAATAGGAAATGCTAGAGAAATAATACAATAACTTGTCTTTTACCTTCAGCAAATTTATTTCTCATACAGCTGTCGAGTTACAACCTTTCTGAAGTTCCCTGCCCCCTTCCAGCTGTGACCATTGATACTCTTTGGAAGAACAAAGAAAATTACAGCACAAGTATAGGCACTTTGGCCCTCCAAGCCTGCACCGACCATGCTGCCCGCCTGAACCAAAACCCCTATTCTTCCAGGGACAATATCCCTCCACTCCCATCCTATTCATGTATTTGTCCAGACACCCCTGAACAGTCACTATCATATTTACTTCCTCCACCTCTCCTCCAGCAGCGAGTTCCAGGCACCCACCACTCCATGTTAAAAAAACTCACTTCGTACATCTCCATTAAACCTTGCCCCTTGACTGTACCGCCTTAGTAACTGACTCTTCCATCCTTCTAACTATCCACTCTTTTCATGCCCCTCAATCTTCTAGACTTCTATCAGGTCGTCCCTCAGTTTCCAACATTCCAGTGAGAGGTCTAGAATTCTACAAGAAGATTGAGTTTAACAACGCAGTTAGCTTAACAATGCAGTTGCCAAAACATGCACTTGCTGATACATTGACATCTGTGTCCTTGCAAGGCTTTTTTTTAATTAAATTCAAATTCCACCATCTGCCATGGCTTGACTTGAGTCTAGGTCCCCAGAACTGTTTGTTATAGGTTCGTCATTCGCTGCCCTGGGGGAAGTATGAGATGGTAAATTATGGTGAACTACAATGACTTATCTTTATATAATGGTTAGTTTAATTACTTCAAGGCTAAGTACAGAAATGAAAAGACCTGACACCCTTCTCCCCAAAAAAACCAGGTTCCACAGAAAGCCTCTGAACCTTCATAAAGATAAAGGAATTTGCCACCAACAGTGGAGGAAAAGGAGAGCACAGGAGACCTGAAGAGGCACATTGCAGCACAGCACACGAGGCTTCCCACTGCAAACACATGAAAGGGCATGAAGGGATCTGCAGACAAGAAACAAGTCACTGAATTCAATATAATCAAGAGGGACGCAAAGTCAATGGCAGTCAGCAAGAGTGAGGTTAGTGAATGAGCATCACAGCACAGAAACAGGCTGCAGAACTTGTTATTTGGAACTGATGCAAATGGATCTCAAGACGCTGGTGGAGGACCATTGGAGAAGCCAATCCACTGAGGAGACGATGGCATGGAAATGGGATTGCTATAATGGTACATGAGGAAACACTATGGAATAGCACCAAAACATATGGGTTTCAGAGCAACAAAAACAGAAAACGCTGGGAAATCTCAGCAGGTCTGATAGTATGTGTGGAGAGAGAATAGAGTCAATGTTTCGAATCAGAATGATCCTTTGTCAGAGCAAGGATTAAGCGCAAGCTCTTTGTCCTGTATTGTATGCATACCAGTAAGTGATGTGACATTGCCTTGTGAATACTAAACAAGCTATACCCCTTGTACACACTGTAGTGAGAACAGTTCCTTCGCAACACATCATATATGTTGGCGTATAACCTGGTAGACCCTGTAATTCTCACCAATATTGTTAAATCACAAATTTACAAACTGGAAAAAAATGATTGTAGAATATCCAAACAAAGTGCTCAAAGGTTGGAGTGCAACCTCAGAAAATCGGATTAAAAAGTTTACAAACCACACAACTACATGCTTATAGTTTTTGATTATGTTCCAGTTCCCAGCTACCTGTTGCCCTACATCTTGGAGCTCTCACCTATTAACGCTGCCAACAGCTGTGGCCTCATTAGCTTTTACCTGCAGCTGGATAAACAAAGCTCGGGGGGGGAAAAAAATACCTGAAATCTCCAAAAACTCTGACTGGTTGAAACACGTTCGTTCAAAGAAATCTGAGAAACAGATCTCGCTGCGTCTCTATGAACTTCGCAACCACAAGTTATGTAACAGTTTACTGAAGCACACTCGTGCACTGAGTGAAACCGCACACTTCCAACGGCTAATCGAAAGGGGGGATGTGGGTTCGTGGCAAGTTTCTGACCTTAGTTCTCCACTTGGAGAAGTAGAAATTGGAGGCAACTTAGAAAAACCTCGAGGTTACTCTTGCACATCAGCAAATGGTTAGATTGTACCAAGCATGAAGTCAGTTGATGAGTAAGGACATTCAGCCTATATGTTCAAAAATAACTTTGTTACAGATCCCAGCACCTATCTCTTAATCTGAAATCTGTAAGAAGTTTCATAACTTCAGGTTAAAGTTCAACAAGTTTATTTGGTATCACGAGCTTTCAGAGTGCAGCTCCTGCATCAGGTGAGTGACTCACCAAATGCTGAAGAAGCAGCACTTCGAAAGCGCGTGTTACCAAATAAACCCGTTAGACTTTAACCTGGTGTTCTCAGACTTCTTACTGTGCCTACCCAGTCCAATCCGGCATCTCCACATCATATCTCTTAATCAGGTGGGCTCTGTTAAAATGCAACCGCGTCAATACCACCAGTTTTTGATGCAGGACACACATGCAATCTGACAAAACCACAAAAGATAAATCTTACAATTGTTTCTCCTGTGCGGGGATCAGCTCTCAGCCTGAGATGTGGCACTGCCACACATGTTGGAAGGTATTTAAAAAGTAGGTAACACTACAAAGAGGATGTTAAAAAGAAAAGCGAGGCATCATTCTCTCACAGCTCAGTTGGAAGCGTGTAGTCTGGTGGGTAGTTCAGACGTACTACTGGGAGGGGCAGGGTTGGGGGGAAAAACTATAACTTCAATTCCATTGGACCAATCAGTCAATCATTTGCAAATTGAGATCTCCCTTGTATCTAATAACTGAGCGGGAGGGAGCCAACAAGGGAAGAAGCCTGGGCTCACACTCAATTGTCATAGTGACTTCTTCTTGTAAATACTTGATAGCATTTGCATGTCTGGATCAGTTTAGCCCCTCATCCCCAAGCATGTTGATAGTGAAGCAATCAGCAATGGCAATGACACAATGTCAAGAGCAAAGTCACATTCTCATTGGAGATGGTTAGTGCCTGGAACTTGCATGGGTGCAAACGTTATTTGCCACTCATCAGCCCAAGTCTGGATATTGAGCAAAGACTGCTTTAGTATCTGAGGAACCGTTAACTCGTACTGAACACTGTGCAGTCGTAAGCAAACATCCATCCCCTCTCCCGACCTTGCAATGGAGGGAAGCTCCTTGCTGAAGCAGCTAAAAATGGTCAAACTGTTAACGGGAGAGCGATTGGAGTCACGCACAAAGTCTGTCTTCAAGACAGGAGGACTGGACATTGGCAGCAGGAGGAATGCAATGGGAGAATATATTTATTCCACCTGCTCCCAACCGAAGAAAAAGGGGTTTTTATCACCCATCACCAGATTGCACCTCATTCTAGCAGGCATATGAAGAAATCTCGATGTTTCAGATGCTTGCCCAGCTCACCGTAGCGTGAGGCTTTGCAAAGTCAAAGTGTACGTACAGTAAAAATGTTGCCAAAAACAGATCCACCTGAATTTTGTAAAAATATTCACTTATTTTGGACAACCACAAGTTTCTGAGGTCAAATAACATGAATGTTACTGGCATGGTATGCAAAATTTATCATAGGCCAACTTAGAACACTGCAGAAAGTTGAAATAAGAGATAAAAAAATTCTCAGACATATCACTCTACAGAAAGTGTGACAAAACTGAAAGTTAAAATCAAATGAAATGAAAGGAATAGTCTCTAGAAAAGAGAAGATGACTTAATAATCTTTGAGTTAATTAAATCATTTGATGTGGCAGAAGTAGAGACTTTCTACCTGTGCGTGTGCGCACGTGTGTATGAGCGCACACCTGTTTGTGAGCGTGCATGCATCTGTGTGTGCACGAACACATGTGTCCATGTGCCTGTAGGCACATGCGTGAGTGTCCCAGAACCAGGGGACCATATTCATAAGTCAGTCATGAATGAATTCAAAAGATAATTCTAAAAAGGGAGCCAGAGAGTGGTGAGAATGCGGAACTTTCTGCCAAATTGTAATTGAGGCGAATAGCACAGATGCATTTCAGGGGAAGCTTAATAATTATGCGAGGGGAGAGAGAAATAAAGCTGATTGGGCGAGATAATATTGTGTGGGAGAAGGTTCATGAGGAACAGAAACATATAGCACCACCCAACCAATCTTGCATCATCAAATTAATCCAAGTAACCACGATAAAGAGTGTAAATTCCCAACGATAATAGTCTCTGCAAAAAGTAAAGTCTAATTCTGCAGGGCATCGCGCACCACATACACAGAGAGAGATGACTAATAACCAGATGCAAATTAAAGTTGTGCTCCTGTCAATTCAATGACTACAAGTGTACTTTTTTGTGCAACAGGGCACAAACCGAAGCTGCATCCTCACATTCAGATGGGAAGAGAAAGGCAGCTCATGAAGCCTTGGGTGACTGTGGAGTCTGCACGTTCTCCCTGCATGGGTTTCCTCCCACAGTCCAAAGATTGCAGGTTAGTTGGATTGGCCATGTTAAATTGCCTCTTGGAAGAGGTGTAGGTTAGGGGAATATTGAGTTACACTGATAAAGCCTGGACAAGAAGCTCTGTCAGAGAGTCAGGTCAGGCTCGATGGGCCTCTTTCTGCACTGTAGGGCTTCGATGCCACAATTCAATGAAGGGTGGGGACTTTTGCTATCTTAATTCACAATTCCACCCTTAGTCAACGACAGTCACTTCATTTTCTGGGATCTTCCTATGTAGAAAGTGGTTGTTCCGTGTGTGTGCTTGTTGCAAACAACAATAACTGTGCTTCAAAACATAGTCATTGGATGTAAAGGTTGGGATTTCTTGAGGCCATGCGTCATTCCATAAAACACAAGCTTCTTCATTTTGCCGACTTTTCGATGTGTAACCTATTCAGGTATAGAATGTGTTGTGGAAGTGCATTCCACAAGGCTGTGGAATGCACAAAATATAAAGATAATCCTGCAAACCCCAACTCTGCACTTGTGGGATCAGTGCCTCACAGTATCACAGTATCACTTTGTAGTGGATACATTGTAAGCATGTAGATATAACTTTAAAGTTTATTTATTATGGTCACAAGTAGGCTTTCATTGATACCACAATGAAGCTACTGTGAAAGTTCCCTAGTCATCCCATTCTGGCACCCACTCAGGTACATTGAGCGTGAATTTAGCATGGCCAACGCACCTAGCCAGCACATCCTTCCGACTGTGGGACGAAACTGGAGCAGCCAAAGGAAATTCACGCAGACATGGGAGGAACATGCAGACTTCACACAAGCTGTGACCCAAACCAGGAATCAAACCCAGTCCCCCTGTGAGGCAGCAATCTAACCACTGTGCCACCACGTGTGTCCATTTGACTAAGGGATCCTTCTTTTAATGTTTGTTTAGTAGATTTAACAAACCTCATAAATTCATTGGAGTTATATACAGCAGCACGAGCCCCAATATAACCCCACCCTCTCTTCCCTCACCTTGAGAATCATGCCTTATTGGCCTCAGTATATTCCAGAATTAGACTACAATTTGATTGCATAGTCACGTTGCTAGTTCCGAGTCAATGCAGAGCAGAGCGGCACAGTAACTGGTACTGCTGCCTCACAGCATCAGGGACCCGGGTTCAATTCCCAGCTTGGCTCACTGTCTGCGTGGAGATTGCATATTCTCCCCATCTACGTAGGTTTCCTCCGGACGCTCCAGTTTTCTCCCACAGTCCAAAAGATTTGTCAGTTAGGTGCATTGGCCATGCTAAATTCTCTCTGTGTACCCGAACAGGTGCCAAAGTGTGGCAACTAAGGGATTTTCACAATAACTTCATTGCAGTGTTAATGTAAGCCTATTTGTGACACTAATTAATAAATTTAAAACCACTTTGCATGGACCAATAAGTGACAGCTTACTTGCATGTTAAAAATGACTGATGTACCCAGCCTCTTTGCAACATTCTAATACGACATTCTGGGACCAAACTGAGTGTGCCTGCATTAGGGACTATGTTCCAGCTATAGAAAAGACAGCTGACTGAACAAGGAGAAAAGTGTTTACTTTCTGGAAGAATGGACATTGGATAGGTAATTACACTCAGCTTCCTCAATCAGCCCCCTAATCAATATTTTTCTCGAGAAGGCGGGGACAGGCAGAGGGCAGACCCCTGGTGATTTTAACCAGTTATTCTTTGCATCGTTACAGGGATTATTGAATTTTGGCTCTTCGCTTAAAGAAAACAAAGACTTGGCAGGCAATATCCCCAGCTCACAACACAAAGGTACAGACAGCATAGTTACAAAAGCACTGCGTCAGAGCTCAGTAACAGCAGATAAACAAGCCAACCTCGGGGTATAAAGAGAGATTCCACGGTTTCCCTGTCCCTGTTCCTAAGAGGACATAATGAGGACTGCTGAAATAGGAATTCTATCTACCATCAGACACAACAGTGGGCAGTTCCAATCTCTAACCCATACAGACCCAGGACACCCCCAAGTTCGTTCGCCAGACCAGTGCTGAATCTCAGCTAATGACCAGTTCTGGTTAAAGGTCACAAGACTGAAACATTAACTCTGTTTCTCCCTCTCCACGGATGCTGCCAGACCTGAGTATTTCCAGCATTTTCCCTTTGTTATTTCTGAACACGTTTCGAGGCTGAACGGACTACACATGCACCAAATTCAGGGTGGACCTCGGCTTTTGCGTACCAATCCTCATCCCCCCTCCAGGTGGTGGTGGGTTAGGATGTAAAGGGGGAAGCAGAGGACATCTCATAAAAAGACAGAGAGAATCCAGTTCCTGCAAGCAAGAAACAAAATACAAAGTTGATTCCACTTGTTAATAGAATCCCTACAGTGTAGATGGAGGCCATTCGGCCCATCAAGTCTGCTTTGGCCACAAACCCATCCAAGCCCTGCCCCCATAACCCCATGCATTTACCCTGCTAGTCCTTCTGACACAAACAGACAATTCAGCATGGCCAATCCACTTAAACCCTCACACTTTTGGACACTGGGTGGAAACCCATGCAGATACAGGAAGAACATGCAAACTCCGTATAGACAGTAACCCAAGCCAGGAACCAAACCCATTATTAAAACAAACTCTTCACGCCCCAAACGGAAAAATACGCTGTGGAAATACTTTGCGACCATGGCTTCAATAAACTGACCTTCAGCATCAGAAAGAAGCAACACAGACCCCATACCAGCCTCACTAAGCACATCATTAAGCTGTACTAAACAAGTGCTATACTCAAAAGAAGTCCTGTCACTGACACCTTCAGGCAATTACAGTTGCTGTTTCACAAGGGAGAGAAATGTGCTGTAGAGCCGAGACCCCATGTCTTTCAAAACAGCCAACTGCATTCTATAGTGTTTATCTTATGCTTTGAAAGGTGTCCATTGTAAATGCAGGGCAGCATACATAACTCCGATCCAGTGAGAAGATGAGTTTATAAAGTGCTTGGGTGAACTGTTAAATCTACTGGATAGTTTGTAAACAAACACGAAAAGGAAGATTCCACAGTCAAATGGACAAGCAAGGTGGCACAGTGGTTAGCACTGCTGCCGCACAGCACCAGGGACCCAAGTTTGGTTCCTGGCTTGGGTCATTGTCCATGTGGAGTTTGCACATTCTCTCCATATCTGCATGGTCTCCTCCCACAGTCCAAAGATGTGGAAGTTAGATAGATTGGCCCTCGAGTGTTAAGGGATTAGCTAGGATAAATACGTGGAGATATGTGGGATTGTAGTCAGTGTAGATTTGATGGGCCGAATATCCTCCTTCTGCATTGTTGGATTCTATAATGTATGAGCTGAAGGAACAAATGCTGCTATCTGACAATGCCTCCAATCTCAACAACAGCAAGCATCTCAACTGAGGTCTGCAACCAGCACCTGGGCGGGGGGCGGCTTCCCACGCTATGTCCAGTTCCATTTCTTTGCACCCACTTCTGCAATGTTTGTGTAATGAGCCTCATGATGCATGAGTCAAAAAAGATATGCTACTGTGCTTCCAGAATGAGTCAGCTTGCAAAGGCAACACGTTGTACCAATCTATTCAAATCACTAGGTTGCACAGTCTAATCCCTGTCTACAGTCAACAAGCTGATCTCATTGGGGATAGAGGTAATGTTCACTGTCCCCTGGGTTACAGAAGAGGGCATTTAAAAAAAAACTATGGTTCAAATTACCATCTAGCAGTTGAGTAAATGGGGACTGGGCACCCAGCAGAATCAGGAGTTAACCATGATGGCTATTACTCTCAATTTCCCCGACTGTACCCCAGTGATTCGAGGACAGCAACCACCTTAAATATTAACGTGTAATGACTATTCGAATCTATTTACTGCCTTCCACACAACAAAATCCTTCCCCCGCCAGCACTTGACGAGATAACTAAACCATGGACAAAATCTGGCACCAAACCAAAAGATAAGGCATCAACTGCTTGGTGGGTTTTAAGATGCTTCTTAAAGGGTGAGGGGATTAGTTTAGGGAAAGAATTCCAAATCTTCAGGTCTTGGCATCCAGCAGCCTATAGAAGACAATTCTGAAATTGCCATTACATGAAGGACCGAATTTGCCACATCAGCTACGATGTCTCACCAACTTTTACAGATGCACCAGAAAGCATTCTTTCTGGTTATATCACTGCTTGGAACGGCTTCTGCTCTGCCCAGGATGGTAAGGAACTACAAAAGCCCAATCGATCACACAGACCAGCCTCTCATCCACTGACTCAGTATACACTTCCTCTGCCTCAGCAAAGCAGCCAACATAATTAAGAATCCCACACACTCCAGACATTCTCTCTTCTACCTTCTTTCATCGGGAAAAAGGTACAAATGTCTGAGGTCACGTACCAACCGATTTAAGAACAGCTTCTTCCCCACTGCTATCAGACTTTTGAATGGACTTACCTTGCTTTAAGTTGATCTTTCTTTACACCCTAGCTATGACTGCATTATACTCTGCACTCTCTCGTTTCTTTCCCTATGAACAGTATGCTCTGTCTGTACAGCGCATAAGAAACAACACTTTTCACTGCATACTAATACATGACAATAATAAATCAAATCAAAAGACAGTTTCTTCAAATTCAAGGGAAAACTAACTATTGAGGAAAAAGGATGAGGAAAAACAGTAACAAAATATATACACTGACATGTTCTGTCCAAGACAGAGTGGGAACATACTCCAAGTGCAATGAGGTTCTTCCATTGTAGGAGTGCTTAGGGGATAAGACGATGAATAAAAGCAGCTGTTGGTTAAATGCCATTGGACTCGGTGGATGTAAACAATTAATCTGGCATTGTGATTGAATAGGATACATCTCTCCACTAACAGCGCAAGTTGTTAAAAGTTCTATGCAGACATGCTGAAAGCAGGGATTTTACACGCTGACATTGAGTACAGACTACAGAGGGGCATGATGGCACAGTGGTTAGCACTGCTGTCATCCAGCGCCAGAGACCCAGGTCTGATTCCCGGCTTGGGTTATTGTCTGTGTGGAGTTTGCACATTTTCCCCATGTCTGTGTGGGTTTCTTCCAGGTGCTCCGATTTCCCTTTAGTCTGAAGGACATGCTGGTTAGGCACACTGACCCGCACAGGTACTAGAGTATGGCCAATAGTGGAATTTCATAGTAACTTCATTGCAGTGTTAATGTAAGCTTTACATGTGATTAATAAATAAAGTAACAATCAGATACTTGCCTCTTTCTCCATTAGCACAAGTGCAGCAATGAAGAGACAACATTTCACAAATCTCAATAAACACAATTGGTTCTGTGGTTAATGCCCTTATCATTACTGTCAGAGTCCTACTCATTACAGCACACTAGGAGCTCATTTGGCCCACTGAGACCAGCCTGGCTCTCTCTCGGGGATGGAGTTGTGAAGAACTGTTTCTTTAAAATGCAGCAAATGGCAAAAAAAAAAGGACCTTGTTGCGCAGCAGGGTGGTGGAAGTGGAAAGGAGATCAATGACTTCGTGGGAAATAAGTTCGCAAGCTCTGTAGATAGATCCAGGCGACGGGGAAACGGGACTAACTGCACTGCTCTAAGGACAGCCAGGTCAGTTTCAATGGGCCGAATGGGCTCCCATTGTGCTGTAATGATTATGACTCTTTGGCATCAAGTACAATAATGACAAGGGCATTAACCACATTAAACACTAACTATAGTCATACGCCCTGTTACGCAAACACTGTTACCTCAAACACAGAGCACAGCGAGAGTCACATACCCCCGTAAATATTAGCACAGAGACACAGCCAATTTAATTTCCCTTCCCACAACTTACTATCCATATCTGCATCAACATTAACTAAATTTCCTGACTTAAACCTCCGGGGCCAATATAATATATCCTTCAAACGACTAACAGCACTGAATGCAAAGTCAATAATTACTTTCTCAGACACTGCAATAAAGTAGCAGTTTGAGATAGAACACTTCTTTACACTCTTGCTATCCCTGCATCATCTGACCTCATTTCTCATTTTAATTATTTCCATTTTGATGCATTAGATCCATACGTACACAAGGGACGAAACGACAAGGAGGATGAATCCTCAGCTCCATTGTAGTTCAGTGGGGAGCACGCGTGCCTCAGAGTCAGAAGGCTATGAGTTCAATTCCCACTCTAGAGGTACGAGTACGTAATCCAGATCGACACCATTGTGCAGTGCTGAGGGAATGCTGAACTCTCAGAGGAGACATTAAGATAAAGCCTCATCTGTAACATAAAAGATCCCACAACACCATTTCTAGGAACAGCAAGGGGAGGGGGGTTTTCCTCCAATGGACAATATTTATCTCTTCACCAATGTCAAGAACCCCATGTACCACAGGTATTCTCTCTTCCAATTTCTTCCTTCAGGAGAAAGATACAAAATTCTGAGAAACCAACCAGCTCATGAACAGCTTCAACCCTGCTTCTTCCGGATATTTGAAAGGGCCTACCTTATGTTAAGCTAATCTTTCTCAATATCCTTGCTATGATTGTAGAATCATAGAACCTTATAGTGCAGAAGGAGGCTATTCGGCCCATCAGGTCTACGCTGACCACCATCCCACCTAAGCCCTATCCCTATAACCCCATGCATTTACCCTAGCTAGTCTCCTGGATGCTAAGGGGCAATTTAGTATGGTTAATCCGCCTAACCTACATATCTTTGACTGTGGAAGGAAATCGGAGCACCTGGAGGAAACACATGCGGAGAACATGCAAACTCTGCACAGGCAGTGACCCAAGCAGGGAACTGAATGTGTGTTCCTGGCACTGTGAGGCAGCAATGTTAACTACTGTGCCATCCTGTAATGTTATATTCTACACCACCTCCTTTCCTTCTCCCTTATGTACTCTACGAATGGTATGCTTTATTTGTATAGTGCACAAGAAATAACACATCATTGTATCCAATACACATGACTAATAATTCAAATAACTAAAAAGATTATCTGCTGCTTGTGGGAGCTTGCTGTGTGCAAATTGGCCGCTGAGTTTCCTACATCGCAACAATGGGCATATTTCGAAAGGACTTCATTGGCTGTAAAGTGCTTTAGGATATTCTTAGGCCATGAAAGGTTCTCTACAAATGCAATTCTTTTTTCTCCTGTACTCCTGGGTCCTGAAGGCACCTAGATACTCTTTCACAAGAACCTGCATCCCTTAGAACATTTCCACATGTCACCTTCACAGTTGAGCACAGTCCCCCTGACTGGGCAAATATTTTACTAAGAGGGGATACCATCATAAAAAGCAGTTAATGAAGAACATTGTCATGCATCTCAGAACCACTGCAAAAAGGAAGAGTTCCAAAACCTCAACTTAAACATTCCTGCACATTTCCTCCAACACTAATTAGCCTGAGATACAACTGCTGCTGTTACATAGCAAAAACAAGGCTCCCACTGCACAGTCATCTCCCACAAATAAAGTCATTTGCAGATATGGTAGTCTGTTTATCGATTTCTCAACCTGACAATCCTCAAAAATCCCTGCACTCCTCCCATTCTGGACTCTCCCGTGTTCCCAATACTTTTTGCCATGTCCTTTCAGCTGCCCAAATCTAAAAACCCCTTTGCTAAACCCTGGAAGCTCCTTAAAATCTTCCCCTTTTAGTCACCGGTTCTAATATCTCTTTATGGTTCGGTACATTTGATAATACCTCTGGAAAACACTTCCAAATGTTTTATATATAAAGGTGGCACTGAAGGAGGAATATCTTCTTCAAGTCCTGTTGTGAAATCCTTAAGGTGACTTGAATCACTGAAATATCCAGTTATCATTGAGTCAGCTGACAAGATTGGTGGTATAGTGAGCAGTGAAGAAAGTTATCTCCAATTGCAGTGGGATCTCGATCAATTGGGCCAGTAGGCTGACGAATGGAAAATAGAGTTTAATTTAAACAAATGCAAGGTGATCATTTTCGTAGACTGGAGTAGGGCAGGACTTACTCAGTTAATGGTAGGGCATTGGGGAGAGTTACAAAACAAAGAGATCTAGAGATACATGTTCATAGCTCCTTGAAAGTGGGGGTCACAGGTGGACAGCATGGTGAAGAAGCATTCAGCATGCTTGGTTTCATCAGTCAGAACATTGAATACAGGAATTGGGACATCTTGTTGAAGATGTACAAGACATTGGTAAGGCCGCACCTGGAATACAGTGTGCAATCCTGGTCATCCTATTATAAAAAAGATATTATTAAACTAGAAAGAGTGCAGAAAAGATTTGTTAGAATGCTACCAGGACCTGATGGATTGAGTCATAAGGAGAGGCTGAATAGACTGGGACTTTTTTCTCTGGAGCTGAAGGGTGATCTTATAGAGGTCTACAAAATAACAAGGGGCGTAGACAAGGTAGATAGTCAATACCTTTTCTCAAAGGTATTGAGAGGGCATCGGTTTAAGGTGAGAGGGGAGAGATACAAGAGTATCCAGAGGGGCAATTTTTTCACACAGAGGGTGGTGAGTCTCTGGAACAAGCTGCCAGAGGTAGTAGTAGAGGGGGCTACAATTTTATCTTTTAAAAAGCATGGGGATAGTTATATGGGTGCGAAGAGTATAGAGGAATATGGGCCAAATGCAGACAATTGGGATTAGCTTAGGGGTTTTACAAAGAAGGCAACGCAAGTGGATAAGGTAGTCAAGAAGGCATACAGCATGCTTGCCTTTATCGGTCAGGGCATGGAGTATAAAAATTCACAAGTCATGCAGCAGCTGCACAGAATCTTAGTTAGGCCTCATGTAGAATTTTATGTACAATTCTGGTCACCACACTACCAGAAAGATGTGGATGTGTTGGAGAGAGTACAGAAGAGGTTTACCAGAATGTTGCCTGGTCTGTAGGTGTTAGCTATGAGGAGAGGTTGGATAAACTCAGTTTGTTCTTATTGGAACAACTGAGGTTGAGGAGTGACCTGATAGAGGTTTACAAGACTATGAGTGGCATGGATAGAGTGGATAGTCAGATGATCTTTCCTAGGGTAGAAAAGTCAAGTACTAGGTTTAAGGTGCGCGGGGAAAAGTTTAGAGGAGACGTACGAGGCAAGTGATTTACACAGAGGGTGTGAGTGTCTGGAATGTGCTGCCCAGGGAGATGGTGGGAACAGGTACAAAAGCAGCATTTAAGGGGCAACTAGGCAAATACATGAATAAGATGGGAATGGAAGGACGTGGACTCCGTAAGTTCATATGGTTGCAGTTTAGGCAAGCATCATGTTTGGCACAAGGTTGGAGGGCCGAAGAGCCTGTTCCTGTGTGTACTGTTCTCTGTAATTCTAAAGCTAGGGCCCAAGTTGGTCAGCAATACAGAGGCCAGCAAATTCCGAAGAGACCAGTGTCAGAGAGACAAATGGGAAATGGTATAACAAGGGTTACAGTGACAGGAAGGAGAAAAACCACAAAGTGGGTTTAAAATGAGGATAAGAATTTTAAATCTGAGTCACTGAAGAGGTGAGACCCAATGCAGATCAGTGGGCTGGCTGAGCAAGCGGGACCTGGTACAGTAAGAACACAGAGTTTTGAATGAATTGAAAATTTCCACATGTTGACTAGGAAAGTAACAGAATAGTCCAACTGAGAAAATACTGAGGGTTTCTGCACCAGATGAGCCAAAGCAGAGACCAACAACGTTATGGAGACAGAAATAGGTGATCTTCGCAAGGGAAAAGATAAGGAGTTAAAATGAAACAAGTTCAGGGCTTAGAGTCGAATTCAAAGGTTGTAAATTGTCCAGTTCAACTCAAGACAATGATCAAGAAGTGACAGAATCAATGACAAGTGTCTAATATTTGTAGTGGCTCATACCTCTAGTCTCCCCAGCGTTTGACTGGATGAAATTGTGGCTTATCCTAGTCCAGATGTGCTACAAGCAAGTCTGACTACAAAGAGGCAGTGGCAGGATGGGGGGAAGCGTTGAGTGCCACTTGTGTACATAGAGGAGTTGATCTTATGGTCAAGGTGACATGTTTGAAGGAAAGAAGGTATCAGGCCAGTAGGTGGAGCAGGCAGGAGATAAAGCAGATCTTCACTGCATATCAACGTGACAGCTGACACTATGTGAATTATTACAGAGGACCTAAATGGAAACCAAGACCAGATAGGACTCTGTCAACTCAGAAGAGAACAAAATAAGATAAGTTAGGAAACACAAGTTTGTCAACCCCACAACTGAGTTCTAAAAGACTACAGCCAGAGTAAAGAAAGTCTGAGAAAGTCTAAAAGGAGATCTGATAGAGGTGTTTAAAATCATGAAGAGTTTGGATAGAGTGGAAAAAAAAACCCAAGGACACAGATTTAAGGCAATTGACAAAAATACCAGGGGCTACAAGAGAAGAAACGGTTTTTTAAACACAGTAATTGAAAGAATTTGCCCAATAGATTGTGTGTGTGTGTGTGTGTGTGTGTGTGTGTGTGTGTGTTTTTGGTGGAGGGGTGTACAGATTCAATAGTAGCCTTCAAAAGGGAACTGAATATTTTTAGGAGAAAAATATTGCAGAAATATGGAGAAAGGGCAGGGGTGTGAGATAGTTCTTCAAAGCAGACAGCATAAGCTCAAATAGTCTCCTTCTGTGCCATACAACTCTTACAATAAGGAGTTCCCTAGTTTCAAGGTTCTGGGAAAGACGGAGTTAGAGTAGAAGATGGCGCAATACGGCAGAGTTTCAACACAGCAAGAATAAAGAAAGGAAGAAATGTTTGGGATCATATGAAATTTTGTGGAAATTAGGGGACAACAATTTGTAGTAGTAATGACCACGAGGGTGTGCGTGTGCGACTGAGTGAGTGAGAGAGAGAGAGAGAGAGAGATCCATGAGAGAACAGAGGGAGATTGAGAAAGTTGAAAATGTTTGCATTGAATTATATGGAAGCGACCCAGATTAAATCAACTAAGAATTTATACAAAGAATTTAAAGAGTCCATGTAGTTCCAAAACAGGAAATCACTGCAAAAACATATTTTGTAAGGGCAAATATCAGCATCATCACTCTAATCCTGCCTTTGGATATTACAGACTGATGTTTTGCAATGATTTCATTCCCAAATGTCCTTGCCATAAACCCCAGAAAATATAAATTTTAATCAAGCCTGCAAAGAATCCCGACAGCTGATAAATGTGTTCATGTCCCAGCGGATTTCTGACCAACCTCATGTAAAGACTGATATTTAAAACATTCTCACCGCAGTAAAAAAAAATGATAATTTCTGTATAAAAGTCAGAAGGATTTTTGGACGCCAACGCAAAAAAATCATCAGCTGGTTGAAAAACAAACTTTTTAAAACTGCAAGGTTTATTCAGCATTCAAAGAACACACCTCTTCACTACTCCCTCTTCCTCCCCCAGGGTCTGTTTACAGATAGATAAACGGGCCTTCACTTTACTAAGGAATTCAGTGGCAGCCTCAACTCTTCACATTCTGGCCTTCTTTGCATTCCTCCCTTCCTTTACTCCTTTCCAGTCAGGGGACCATCAGCTTGCTTCAGGTCCCGCACTGCAAAAGCTTTCCCTAAATCCGTCAAAACATGCCATTTCACTCCTGAGCTGCCGGCTTCCGTTCCTCAGCATTTCTGGTCACTTACCCCAACGCTGACCTAGCAAGGGGAGCCATCAATAGGTCCAGGTAGCAGGCAATTGACAGGGTCATCCACCCTGACACTCTGTTCCTCTACGGAGACTATATTCACAGCCAAGTGTCTGGGGGTAGAGTTGATGCCTTCCATGCCCACTGGGCACCACAGGGACTGGGATTATCGACCCCAATAATCACATTTTAATTTGATGTTTTATGTTTCCTCTGTGCTTTGCTTTTTGGCTCGAGCTGTTACCCGTCCTTTTGGGGAACTGCCCTTTTTAAACAGATAGGGGAATGATGCCAATGTCTAAAATTATAAAATTCTCATCCTCTTTTTCAAAAGCCCTCCGCAGCCTCAAGCCTCCCTACGTCCATAATTTCTTCCAGCTCCATTTCCCTCCAAAATATCAGTGTTCCACCAATTCTGGCCTCTTGACCATCCCCAGTTTTAATCGCTTCACTGGTAGTGGCTGCATTTTCAGCTGCCCCCCAGCCCTGAACTCTGGAATTGTTTCTTGACACCTCTCTGCCTCTGTAACTTGCTGTCCTCCTCAAATCTCATTTCTTCAATCAAGCTTTTGGTCATTGGGTCTATTATCTTCTTATGTGCTTGCTGTCTTTTTTTTTAGAAAAGTGCTCTAGAAGTGACTGGGAACATTTTATTACGTTAGAATCCGACAGTGCAGAAGGCAGCCATTTGGTCCATCGAGTGTGCACTGGCCACAATCCCACCCAGACCACCTGTCCCCAAAACTCCATACATTTACCCTAGATAATCCCCATGACACTAAATGGCAATTTAGCATGGCAAAAGCATCTAACTATTGAAGGGGCACTTGGATATAGAACATAGAACATTACAGCGCAGTACAGGCCCTTCAGCCCTCGATGTTGCGCCAGCCAGTGGACCCTCTAACCTAAACTATTCCAATATCATCCACGTGCCTATCCACCGAACATTTGAATGCCCCCAAAGTAGGCGAGTCCACAACTGCTGCAGGCAGGACATTCCATGCCCTCACCACCCTCTGTGTGAAGAGCCTGCCTCTGACATCCATCCTATAACTACCACCTCTTAATTTAAAGTTATGTCCCCTCATGTTGGTCATCATCATCCGAGGAAAAAGGCTCTCACTATCCACCCTATCCAATCCCTTGATCATCTTATACGCCTCAATTAGGTCACTGCGTAACCTTCTTCTCTCTAATGAAAATAACCTCAGGTCCCTCAGCCTTTCCTCATAAGGCCTTCCCACCATACCAGGCAACATCCTGGTAAACTTCCTCTGCACCCTTTCCAATGCTTCCACATCTTTCTTATAATGCGGCGACCAGAACTGTACGCAATACTCCAAGTGCGGCCGCACCAGAGTTTTGTACAGTTGTAACATAACCTCACGGCTCCTAAATTCAATCCCTCTACCAATAAAACTTGGGGTAAATGGGATCAAAGATTATGGGGGAAAGGCAGGATTAGGCTATTGAGTTGGACGATCAGCCATGATCATAATGAATGGTGAACAGGCTCGAAGAGCCAAATGGCCTGTTTCTATCTTCTATGTTTCACCTACAGATCTTTTGGAGTGCGGAAGGAAACCGAAGCACCCACGGGAAACCCATGCACAAACTCCAGACAGTGACTCAAGCCGGGAATCGAACCTGGGTACTTGGCGCTGTGAGGCAGCAGAGCTAGCGACTGTGCCACCAATACAAATAAGTACTGAAAAGAGATATGTTGCTGATGCTTTTCATCTTGCTCACATTAGGACAAATACAAGAATGCCAAATTTTTAACAATGACAGCAATCTATACTACCAGTAATCATTGATATACTACATAAGAAAAAAGGGTACTAATTGACTGGCAACTCTGATCGGCCACAGTGTTGCCATGGAGAAAGCAACAGGGAATGGATGGGCTGACCGAATCAAACAACATGTTCCTCTGGCTATTTGTAAAAGGCAAAATCAACTTGCAAAATCCATAACAAAACATCAACTGCTAGTTACGATTCTACAACTGAACAGTACTTGCTGACCAATCCTGAATGTGCTCATGATGCAGCTCATTTGCACTTGAGGAAATGGCACACGCATTCAGATACAGGGACCCATTCTCTGCAAAAAGGAATATGTTCTAGCCTTACACCTTTTTCTGAATTACTGGAAGGCTGGGGGAATCCATCATTCTCCATGGCAATTCCTCAGCCAGAGCTGATTTGTCAACCAATCAGCATCTTTTTCCTCCTGTAGCATAAACTGTTGTGCTTGTTTGAAATTTGACATTCTGATGAGTACAACATGAAAAGCTTCAGCAGCATGCCTCTCATTTCAGTAAATGCTAGTTCTGTGCTACCCAGGTAGTTGGTGGTGATGTGAACTTCACAAACAGAAGCTGTAATACAGTCATAGAGGTTTACAGCATGTAAACAGGCCCTTCAGCCCAACTTGTCCATGCCACCCTTTCTTTTTTAAGCCCCTAAGCTAGTCCCAATTTCCTGCATTTGGCCCATATGTCTCTATACCCATCTTACCCATGTAACTGTCTAAATGCTTTTTAGAAGACAAAATTGTACCTATCTCTACTACTATCTCTGGCAGCTTGTTCCAGAGGCTCACCACCCTCTGTGTGAAACAATTGCCCTTCAGGACACTTTTGTATCTCTCTCTTCTCACCTTAAACCTATGCTTTCTTGATTTAGATCCCCTACATTTAGGAGAAGATATTGACTATCTTGTGCTTTGGTACTGAGCTGGACAACTGCAACAACATCACCAGCATCACCATGTTTCCCTCCAAGCCCTACACCATTCTGACTTGGGTACACTGCACCCACCATTCAACCATCATTACTGGATCTGTTTCACTACCTAACATCATGGGAGCTCCATCACCATGAAGTCTGCAGCAATCATCACCCACTGACAGAAAACAGAAAATTTTTAAAAAATTCTTACACATTAAACACGGACACAAGCAACGCGCTGCAGATTTGGGTGACAATAGTTTGCATTTATATAGTAACTTTAACATAATAAAATGCTCCTAAGTATCAATCCACAAAACAATCAGTACCCCCATGTACATGTTGACCAAAGTTTCCACTAAACTGCACACACGTAGCAACCTAGAAGGTACCAAGTGGGTCTTCCTCTACAGGAAACACCACCACTCAATAAAATTTAACAGCAGCAAACATTGAAAAAAAAGTCAGTTTGTTTATATCAGTATCTCATAGGGAACAAAGATGGTGACATTTGACATAGCAAAACTGAATAGTATATAGACATTGTAATTCATAATGGTAAATATTGACTCAAAAGCATGGTGGCACAGTGGTTAGCATTGCTGCCTCACACAGCCAGGCACCCCAGTTCAATTCCCAGCTTGGGTCACTGTCTGTGTGGAGTCTGCACATTCTCCCCATGTCTGCATAGATTTCCTTTGGGTGCTTCAGTTTCTTCCCACAGTCCGAAAGACATGCTGGTTAAATGCACTGACCATGCTAAATTCTCCCGAAGTGTATCCAAACAAGCCCCTGAGTGTGGCAACTAAGGGATTTTCACAGTAACTTCACTGGAGTGTTAATGCAAGCCCTTTTGTGACAATAAATACAACTTCAAATTTTATGAAAATCTATGAAAGAGGAAGCAATGTATGTGCATAGGAACTGTGCTCTTAATTCAGAACTTGTGTAAAAGGATGTTTCTGGATGAACAAGAGCAATTATCTTCTCTAAAGGAGTTTACAGATAGACCTCCAGAAAGCATGGAAAGGGAAGTGATGGGTCTGGGGGTGTCAAATGGGGAAGAGTTTCCCATCTCGAACCAATTACTCCCACTGCAGCAGCAGCAGCGCCACACGCCCCCATCACCCCCAAAGATAGAGAAGGAGAGAGACGCACACAGAGAGAAAAACACACACACAAAGAGAGTGAGAGAGAGAGATACATACAAAAAGAGAAAGCGACGGATACAACCACACACAGAGGGGGAGCGAGAGAGAGGCACAAAGAGCGGGGGAGAGAGAGAGAGAGGGAGGGAGAGGAGAGAGAGAGGCGCAACAGAGGGAGAGAGAGAAGAGAGGCGGGGACACAGATAGAGAGAGTGAGAGAGGAGAGGCGGGCAGACAGAGGGAGAGAGAGAGAGAGAGGCGGGCAGACAGAGGGAGAGAAGAGAGAGAGAGAGGCGGCAGGCAGAGGGAGAGAGAGAGAGAGAGAGAGAGAGAGAGAGGCGGGCACACAGAGGGAGAGAGAGAGAGGCCGACACACAGAGAGGGACAGAGACAGACAGACACACACACAGAGAGGGAGAGAGAGACAGACACACAGACAGAAAATGAGAGAGACATAGAAAAAACTGGAAAAACATAGAAGCGAAAAAAAAAACTGGCCAGCTGCCAATTCTAAAACTCTCGCACCTTCCGTTCAATTCCTCTCATGTCTGCAAGGCTGAGCTATGTCTGAGTGGTACACAAGGCAATATAATTCCTGATCTAGTGCCTTAAATAAAAACAAACGCTGTGCAAATACTGATGTAGTGTTCTTATCCTGGTCACTGAAAATTTAACTCTTGTATTGATTCTGCCAATGATGCTGTGTCCACCACAATACTGCAGAACATAAAGCTAAGTCATTTCCTCACAAATGGCTTCAACAAGGATATACGTTAGAAATGAACATTATGGTTTGTAACCAAAAACACTCCAACTGATGACCTTTTGAATTTTGTTTTAAATAAAAGGAGCACACTGCAGAATTTGGTATGATTGGAATGTAAAGATACCTGGACTGCTTCACAAGATATGTGGGTGAAATGACGGAAGACTTATACAGCAATGCAATATTTCACATTTGTCTCTGAACACGTCAAGCACTCCACATACAATGAATCATTTTGAAATGCTGTGATTCTGTTATTCAGGAAACGTAAAGGCCATTTTGCGTACACCGAGATCCTGTGAAGGATCGATCTGTTTTACTGTGACGGGAATTGTAAGAATCATAAGCAGTTCACCAGGGGAAGTTTTCCTTCCAAAGTGCCACAGGATCTTTTTAAACATCCATCCAAAAAGGCAGACTGCTTCTCAGTTTAAATGAATTGACTATGTCAACATTTAACAAATGGTTGAGGAGAAAGGGGAATACGAGAGGTATATGAGAACACAGCAAGAGATCAGGACATCTGTTTTCGTGGCGTTTAAGATCAACACAAACTGGTTAGGCCCAGTTTCTTGTTCTATATGGTTTTCAGGACACTACTTCCGGCAAGGCAGCTCTCCTTCAGTACTGCACCAAAGATTGCTGAATGATTGGCCGAGGAGCTGCTATGAAGAAAGCAATGGGGAAACTGTAACTCCCCTAAGCTTCCAGGTTATTCAAAAAAGGTGCAAAACTTGGATTATAGAATACAGTAATGCAGATTAAGGCCATTCGGCCCACTGAGCCCACCAACCACAATGCCACCCAGTCCCTATCCCCATAACCTTAAACATTTACCCTGATTAGTCCTCCTGACACAAAGAGACAATTTATCATGGCCAATCAATCTAACCCTCACATCTTTTGATTGTGGGAGGAAACCAGAGCACCCAGAAGAAACCCTTGCAGATGCGGAGAGCATATGCAAACTCCACATTGACAGTGACCCAAGCTAGGAATCGAACCTGGGTCCCTGGCGCTGTGAGGCAGTAGTGCTAACCACTGTGCCACCGTGCAGTGCCAAAAGGATACATTCCTTTTGTTTTCAGAGCAAGTCCATGCATTTGAAAAGATATCACTTCTAGCAAGTGTAAACGGGCCACATTATAAGCTCAACTGATTTATCTTAAATTGATAGGTAGTGACACTAGGGTTTATTCAGCAAGTGCTCCCCCATCACATCTAACAGGAGAGATTATTTTACCAGCATGGGCTGTTTGAGCAAGGTTTGTACTCTTACTGAGTATGAACAACCAAAGGAACACATTTGATTTGGTCAGCCATTGTGTCTATGTACTTGCCATCGTACCAGCACTGAAAATCATGCACAATATTGCACAATTAATTGTGTACCTTTTTGGATAAAATTTGGCATTCTTGTCCTGATAATCAAAAGATGAAATGTTTTGGCAATGTCTCTCTCCTTTCAGCAATAGTCAAGTTCTATACTGTCAAACAAGTACTTGTAATGACATTATTAATTAACGTAGTGAGGTATTAAACCACAATTTTTTGACTCTCAGGCACGAGCATAAAACTGTCTTGAAAACACCCAAGATTTAGTGTAAAGTCCATTACAATTGCTTACCAGAGTTTTCATTAACAATGCCTTTGTGCAAAGGTGAAAATGTTGTTTACAGTAAATATACAATCAGCAGGTAATAACACACTGAGGCTTCGGTTCAAATCCCACTCCAGTAACTTGAAGCATCTTAGGCTTGATTGCAGTACTGAGGGAGTGCTGCACTATCAGATGACTGACACTGCATTGTCTTTGGTGAGACATCAGATGGAGACTGTTAGCCTTTCTTTTGAGTAAAGCAATTACACTAAAGCAAACAAACTAAGGAATAAAGCAAGAAAGGCAGCCCCTTAAAAGGGGGGAGGGGGAATGGGGGGGAGGGAGGCCCTCCAAAATGAAAAAAAAAGTCCAAAGATGTGTGGGTTAGGTGTATTGGTCATGCTGAATTGCCCCTTAGTGTCCCTGGATGCTTAGGCAAATACACGTGGGGTTACAGGGATAGGACTTAGATGGGATTGATGTCAGTGCACATTCAATGGGCTGAATGACCTCTTTCTGCACTGTACGGTTTCTATGTTAAAGCATGAAGGAAACTTAAAACATCAAATCAAAATGTGATTAAGGGGGTCAATAATACAGCCCAATCCCTGCCATGCCCAACGAGCACAGAAGATCTTACTGATGCCTGTAGATACTGCATGTTCCCATGATAGGGAAGGCAGGTAATTTAGATGGACATTCAAGGCCAATATTGCTTCCAATGCCCTGGCCCTCAATATTTATAAAGCTCTTAAAATTGATACAGGGCACTCCAAAGCACTTTACAGCCAATGAAGCAGTTTACTCACACAGCAAAATCCTACAAAATAGCAATAAGATAGTGGTATCAGCACTATACAATAGGTCGCACACTTACCCAAGTCAGAAAGTTATGAATTCAAGCCCTACTCCAGAAACTTCAAATCATATTTGACATCCCCAGGACAGTACGGAGTGCTACACTATCAGAGGTGCTGTTTTAAAATGAAGCCCACCTACTCTTCTAGATGAAGGTAAAAGAAAGCTACAACCATGTTTTACCACAGAGTTTCTACGTTGCATATAAAGAGTCCCAGGAGTGAAACAGGCAGCACAGTGATTATGATTAGCACCGCTGCCTCACTGTGCCAGCGAACAGGTTCAAGTCCTGTCTTGGGTCACTGTCTCTGTGGAGTCTGCACGTTCTCTCCATGTCTGCATGGGTTTCCTTCGGGTGCTCTGGTTTCCTCCCACAGTTCGAAAGACATGCTGGTTAGGGTGCGCTGGTCATGCTAAATTCTTCCTCAGTGTAGCTGAACAAGCGCCGGAGTGTGGCACCTAGGGGATTTTCATAGTAATTTCTTTGCACTATTAATGCAAGCCTACTTAATTATTTTTTTTTGCAACTTGGTGGGGGGGGAACCTTTATTTAACATGTCCTCCAGTTCATTATCTAAATGAATCGTAACGTAATGGACTCCATTACTGAATATGTACAATAAAAGGGATCTGTGCGCACATGCCAGTCTCAAGATAGGTCTGCCGCCACTTTGGCATCTCTTCTTTCTGCTTCTGTAAGACAACTTGCTACACCAATACATAAACTTAAACCTAAACACTTTTAATCACTGGTGAGCCAACTGGAAGATTTCCCAAATTTTCATTTAACACCCTTGATATTTTTTCCTTCTCCTCTCCCACAGTCGGACAGACAGGTTTGTACATTTTATTAAGCACTCTGTGCAAGTCCAAACATTTTAAATATATTTTGGAAAAAGGGATGGGGAGACAGCAGAGGCAGAGGTAGGTGACAATGGGGGGGGGGGGGGGGGGGGGGGGGGGTGGGGGGCGAGGGGCAGTGGGGCGGTTTGGAAAGTTAGTCAAAACCAGCCCCAAATTGTTCTTCTCATCCAAAGTTCTCACACTGTGGTCCTCCATGGAGGAGCGAAGTAGCAAATATGACCTTTGGCCAAGTGTTTCTCTCCCTCCATTTGAACAAAGTACAATACAGCACAAGAACAGGCTCTTTGGCCCTCCAAACCTGCACTGATCACGTGTTCCTAACTAGGCCATCCGTTCTATCCCTCTACTCCCTTAGCAGTTACCTGAGACGTCCATGTCAAGAACAGAATATCAGAAACTAATTTCTAATTAATTAAATTTTAGGCACTTTTGTTATGACGGGAGAGTGGGGGCGGGGGGAAACAGCAAAGGAGACAGATGGAAAGAGATAATTAAAACAGCCACATAAAATTCTCCTGCTGGTGCGCAGGCTTTTACATCCGGCTTTTGTGTTTTTTGCTTTACTCGAGCATTCCCCCGCCCACTCTCCTCCTTCCCCCCCCTCATATCCCCCCACTGCCCCCATACAGGAGGCCTTGGTAATATGGTGCTCAACCCGCTGAAATAATCCCGTTCGCAGAACAGCTCCTATTCAGGGCCAATATTTATCCACCAAATCAAATCAGACCAAAAAAACAATTTTCTGGTCATTATCACATTGCTGTTTGTGGGGGCTTGCTGCGCGCACATTGGCTTCCGCGATTTTTACATCGGTCATGACATTTCAACAAGTACTCCATTGGCTGTAAAACGCTTTGAGACATCCGAGATTCACGAAGATCGGTCTACAAATGCAAGTCTCTGTCTGGGATGAAATACGTTGCCCCCGGAACTCCAGTGGAAACAGTTGTACACCTGAATGAAACTTCTTATAGCAAGACAGAGCTTCCTTTTTCAAAAGAAAACATAGTTATAAGGGCAGGTAAGCACCCACGGGTAAAACTGAACGTTATCAGCCTCAATGTTTGTAAACCGAAGGGGGCCGAGTAAAAGCAAGCAAGCAGCATGGAAAATTGTGTTTTAAAAGGTCAAAAACATTTGCTGAATTCTGTTAGACCCCACCAAAGCAGCTGTTAAAGTGACTTTTATTGCCAGTGAGTTTGCATTCAGCAGTAAAGAATTGTCCAACGGACGACGATATACGCTCATTGCGGTTAGATCAGATGATAACTCATGGTTCTACAGGTGAGATGTTCACCCACAAGAATAACGCAGTCACCACATGTTAAAAAGAACAATTTAAATGCATGTTTCGGTTCTGTACAATTGAGGCAACATTAAATACCCTTTCCTAGAAGAATGGAACACAAGTCAATTGCCCATGCACAAAGCTGCAACACTAGCTAAGGGTGGAATAGAATGGAATAGAATAGAATGGAATGGAATAGAAAACCTACAATGGAGAAAGAGGCAATTCAGCCCATTGGGTCTGCACCGACAACAATCCCACTCAAGCTCTATGCCCGTAACCCCACATATTTACCCTATTAATCCCACTGGCACTAAGGGGCAATTTGGCATGGTCTAGTGACCTAACCCACATAGCTTTGGACTGTGGGAGGAAACCTGAGTACGCGGAGGGAACACAGATAGACACAGGGAGAACGTGCAAACTCCACACAGATAGTGGCCAAAGCTGCAAACTAAACACGGATCCCTGGCGCTATGAGGAAACACTGCTAACCACTGTGCGGCCAGATAAATCACATTGCAACATCCTTTCAAAGTAGGAATGGAAGGAAGTCGCTCTTAAAGCCATCGACAAGCATTCACTTGAACATAGTTTCCAGGAAGCACTCAAAAATCCAGTTCCTCCACAAACAGCCACTGCTTAACAACAACACAAAAAGATGAAGTCCATGCATCTTCATGTTACACGGGATGATCCCAAGGCTTTGCCTAATGATTTGGGGATTGCGATCAGTGACTCTTGTCCACTTGCAATTCGCCAACTGAACAAGTCAAATCGCACTGTTATTACATTTCTCACTGGTATTCTGGTGATTCCAACAACTCGTGAAAACCCGTGGATCAGTGGGCATGTCCTGATTCACAACTTAATCCAAAAATTATCACATAGTCATCAACAGAGTCTGTAAACTGAAATTTCGAGATGATAACAGAAAATTCTGGAAATGCAAGTTTGTTTTAATACAGGCAGATTTTTTTTAAATGTCCTTTTTCTTCAAGATTCCAGTAGGGGTAAGCAGAGAGATTTTTCACAAATTCAGAGCGTTCTATTTCTAAATCAAAGCAGCACAACATATTCCAATAACAGAATGCTGCCTTAAAATTTGTGTCCTTTTTAAATGCACCCAAGCAATTAAAATTTATTTTGTCTCCCTAAATAGCTTGCATCTGCCCTGCCCTCTCACCAATGTGACTAGTGACATTTAAAAATCTTTAGTTACAGGTCTGAGCAAAACCAAATAAATCAGCTCCAGTGTCATTTTTTTTAAAAAAAACCCTCCTCATTGCAGGAATTAAGGTTTCTGTAATGCACCTTTTTTTAAAAAATGGGCCCTGTTCCTTGTTCAATCCCCGACTCTCGATTTTAGTTGCACCCAGACTAGCGCGAGCTGTCGCTTTTGCCCCCTCTAACCCAGCCCCAGGCTTTTGGGTGCACATGAGGCCGCAATCTACACAGGAGGAGATATTGACAGAACAGGTCATCAAATTTCCAAGTAAATGAACACAAATTTAACAGAAAAACACATCATGTTAAGCAATTAGCTTGCACCCTGAATATGAAATTATAAAGCTTATTCTTTAAAAACTCTGGAGGTTTTTAAGCACTTACCTTTTGGTTCTGTTGGACCAATGTTGGCCAGGATGAAGAGAATCATCAAGGCTAATATCAAAGTCTTTCTCCCCATCCTGGAATTAGAATCCTCCTTGTGCAGCTCCAAATCAACACCCAGGCTCCCTACAAACACACAGGCCTTGAATATAACTGAATTAAAACTAAAACAACGGACAGGGAATAAGGACAATCCCAATAAAGTTGTTCTTGGGAGGGCACTTAGGAGTGGGAGAAAAAATAACAACAAAAATAAATTTACCAGCAACAAGATCAACTACGTTAAGCACCCCAAATTTTTTTTCTTGAGTTATCTCTGAGCAAAGATTAAATAAAGTGATTTTGGCAGTTAAATTGGATCAAATCCTTCATTCTGTCCATGAGGTTAAAAAAAGGGGGGATTAATCTGTGCTTTTCACCCCCTTGCTTCACAAAATCTTCTTTTTGGTGAGTTTGTTGGGGAAGCAGGAATTTTGCTCCCTTTATTTTCCTCCTCTGGTTTTTTTTGGAGAATTAATTTTTCCACAACAGCTGAAATAGTCTTTCTCAGTCTCTTCTGCAAAAAAGTTCTCTGGAAATCACATTGGAGTTCAAAGAGGGTTGTGGCTTCACTGCCAAACTCCCCAGTGCAAGAAGAAAAACCTCATTTCCTCCTCTTTTATATCATCTTCAAAATCCTTTCTTTATATTTATATTTCCTTTTTAACTCGATGATATCACGGGAAGAAGATGAAATTGTTCGTTTTCCCTTCCCCACATTACCAATTCTGAGAGGAGAGAGAAAAGAAGTCCCTTCAGGAAACAATCTGTTGAGAAAACGACAAACACACAAACCAAAATATCCTCCAAGACAATTTTCCTTGAGTGATATCAACTTGATTTTCTTTGGCTTTTTGCCTAGGCTTCCTCTTTTTTTTTCTATTGCAAAGTCGCCCAAAAAAAATATCAAACAGATCCTTAATTCACCGAAAGAACAAAACAAAAAAAAATGTTTAATAAATTATCAGAAGTCCAGGCGCCAAACTGCAGTACAACCAGAAAATCCTTGAAGGGTTTTTTTCCCCCTTTTGGCTTCAACACATTCCAAAGTGATTTTCTTTTTCCCAATGTTTTTTGTTTCCTCTTTCTCCTGTGTTTCTTCTTTTAAAAGTCATTAAAATTTAAGTGTTTTTTTGAGTGGGAGGAGGGAAACTGGGTGGACAAGCCACAAAATAATAAAAAAAATACAATTTTGGAGGTGCAGAGGAGCCTTGAACCATTAAACCAAGCGCAAACTTCTTCTGGCTGTGTCGAGTAAACAAGCATCGCCAGCCCAGAGAGAGAGAGAGAGAGGAGAGGGAGGGAGAGCAAGGGAAACTCGACAACTCCAAAAATCTGAACCAGGAGTTTAGAATTTCATGGACTGGACTCATATAAAACTCAGAGACAGACAGACAGACTGGGAGGAAAAACATCCAATATCTGGACTGTTGTTGCAGCAAGAGAGAAAAAACAAAACTGGTTTTGCAGGAAGAGTGTTGTTGAAGCGAATGAGACGTGGAAAACCTGGATTGATCCACCCGCACTTTGGACTGGACTGAATGCAAAACAACAATAAGAGATAATGTTTACGCAAGGATATTTTGAAATTATAGGATGTGCACAGTAATGTATCAATGTTTAATGAGTATTTGCACATTTCTTTAATTCCACATTTTAAGTTTATTTTCTTCATGTCACAAGTAGGCTCACATTAAGACTGCAACGTGAAATTCCCCCGAGTCGCCACACTCCGACGCCTGCTGGGGTACATTGAGGGAGAATTTTAGCACGGCCCCAATCACCTCAACTAGCATGTCTTTCGGACTGTGGGAGGAAACCCATGTAGACACAGGAAGAACATACAAACTCCACATAGACAATGATCTAAGCCGGGAGTTGAACCCATGTCCCTGGCACTGTGAAGCATATCCTCATATACCATGCAATGCATTTGCAAATGTTTTTACTAATCTTGTTTTTAGATTTTCACTCTGGGGAACAGCACCTTTTTGTCATGTTATGCAGTGACTGTCAGTGTCAAATTACCAATCAGGAATAGCATACGGTAAGTGTGCCGATTGTCTCACCTGAGAAGTATTCCCCCTATTGGATCTGCATGATATTATTCATACTCTGCACCAACCATCCTTATTTTGCAACTATTTCTGTTGGAATGAAAAGCTTGGCAGGGGAATGCTCCCAAAAAAAATTCTAAGTGTCAAATTCTTGTAAAAATTGGAGTAAATTGTGCCTTTTTTTCAGCAGGAGTTTCGAAATGAGTCTCCCACACTGTGCATCACAGAGTTAGCGAGCGAGAATCATGCTGAAAATTATTGGTAGGGTCTATTCCCAGCCGGGAGGCTGGCACCACAACGCTGAGTGGGCCACTGTGCATGCTCCAATCTGTCAGCACCAAGATGGACGGGTGCACAGTGGTCCTGAACTGCTGGCCTCCCAATTGCTGGCCAGATTGATTGTCAGCCAACTCCTCATCGCTGGCCATGCAACCCCCACAGCCTAATTGCTGGCCCCCGTTCGATGTGTCTGGGCCAAGTGTCTTGACACTTTACCCCTTGGGCAGTGCCAGGGGGCCTAAGTTGGCACAGCCAAAGTGGTAATGTTGGCAATGTCCAGGGGGCATCTCACCTGGTGCCCCAACCCTCTGGGGTGCCTCAATTGCCCCACCTTCATTCCAGCAAGGTGGGGCTGCCAGCTCCCCGCAAATAGGAGCAATAGGAAACCCTGTCAGAGTGAACCACTCATGGCAGGGGGAACATAGAACATAGAATAATACAGCACAAACAGGCCCTTCGGCCCACAAGTTGCACCGATCACATCTACCAATCCACAGACCTATCTATAACCCCCTATCCTATTCTTTTCCATATACTCATCCAGAAGTCTTTTAAAAGACCCCAGTGAGTTTGCCTCAACAACCTCCGACGGCAGTCGGTTCCATTCACTCACCACCCTCTGAGTGAAAAACCTACCCCTGACATCTCCTTTGTATTTGCTTCCCTGCACCTTAAATCTGTGTCCTCTCGTAGTGACCATTTCAGCTTGGGGAAATAGTCTCTGAGAGTCCACCCTATCTATCCCTCTCAACATTTTATAAACCTCTATCAGGTCGCCTCTCAACCTACGTCTCTCCAGTGAGAAGAGTCCCAGCTCCCTCAACCTATCTTCATAAGGCCTGCCTCCCAATCCAGGCAGCATCCTTGTAAATCTCCTCTGAACTCTCTCAATAGCCTCTACATCCTTCCTATAATGAGGCGACCAGAACTGCGCACAATACTCCAACTGGGGTCTGACAAGAGTCTTATAGAGCTGCATCATTACCTCCTGACTCCTAAACTCTATTCCTCGATTAATGAAGGCCAGTACACCGTACGCCTTCTTGACCACTTCCTCCACCTGCGAGGCCGATTTAAGAGTCCTATGGACCTGGACCCTGAGATCCTTCTGCTCTACAACACAGCTAAGACTCCTACCCCTTATATTGTACTCTTCATCCCATTATTCCTGCCAAAATGGACCACTACACATTTATCTGCGTTGAAGTCCATCTGCCACTTCTCCGCTCAGTCTCACATCCTGTCTATGTCCCGCTGCAACTTTTGGCATCCCTCCAGACCATCCACAACACCACTGACCTTTGTATCATTGGTGAACTTGCTAACCCATCCCTCCACTTCCTCATCCAGGTCGTTTATGAAAATGACAAACAGCAGGGGTCCCAGAACAGATCCCTGGGGCACTCCACTGGTTATCGACCTCCATGCAGAACAAGACCCATCCACAACCACTCTCTGCCTTTTGCCGGCAAGATGTAGAGATGCCAGCATTGCACTTTTGCTGGCAAGCCAGTTCTGGATCTACGAGGCCAAAGCCCCTTGGATCCCTTGCCCTCTCACCTTCTCCAGAAGCCTTGCATGGGGGACCTTATCAAACGCCTTACTAAAGTAGGGAGAGGAAGGCTAGCAGACCTGGAGACTTCAGTCTGGTCTTGTTAATAACATTTAAATGATATTTAAATAAACTGAATATATTAGGCAGCTTCATGTTGATTTGTGGTGCTGAACTGGTGGCGCTGGAAATCTGGCATTGGGAGATGCATGGAGACCATGGAGCCCAACAGGGAGACAAGCACTACGGCCTCAGCTCAAGTCTGCGGTGCTAAAATAGCAGTGCAGTGGGACGGGAGAATCGCTCCCTTGATGTATGAGAAGTATGTGAGAATTCTGGGTCTGTGCCCAATAAAGTTTAGAAGGATGAGGGGGGATCTCATTGAAACTTACAGAATATTGAAAGGCCTGGATAGACTGGATACAGGGAAGATGTTTCCAATAGTTGGAAAGACGGATTCTAGTCTTTCTGAGGGCACAACCCCAGAGTAAAGGGATGACTCTTTAGAATCGAGATAAGGAGGAATTTCTTCAGCCAGAAGGTGGTGAATCTGTAGCATTCATTGCCACAGAAGGCTGTGGAGGTCAGGCCATTGAATATATTTAAAACAGAGATCGATAAGGTAGGAGAATATGTTGAGAAAGCTATCAACTATGATTGAATGACAGAGCAGATTCGATGGGCCAAATGGCCGAATGCTGCTCTGATATTTTATAGTTTCATGTTAAGTTGATTCTTATACTTTTCTTAAAACTAAGTGCATCCAAATCTCTACTGTCTGTTTCCTAATTCACACCAAATCCCATTCATCCATATTCCCTGTGCTATCTTGGCTCCCATTCAGACAATGCCTCAATTTTTAAATTCTCAGCCCTCCTTAACTCTCTGATCTCCTCCAGGCCCCAAAGCCCTCTGACATTTCTTCAGCTCCCCCACTTGCACATCCCTGATTTTAATCACTTCGTGATTGGTTGTTGTGCCTTTAGTTCTCTTTTATTAGTGTTACAAGTAGGCTTACATTAACACTACAATGAAGTTACTGTGAAAGTTCTCTAATTCCAGCATCTATTCGGACACGGCCAATGCATCTAACCAGCACATCTTTCGGACTGTGGGAGGAAACCGGAGCACCCAGAGGAAACTCATGCAGACATGGGAGGAACATGCAGACTCTACACAGACAATGACCCGAGCTGGGAATCAAACCCAGGTCCCTGGTGCCGTGAGGCAGCAGTGCTAACCACTTTGCCTCCATGCCTGGACCCTTAGCTCTAGAATTCCCTCCCTAGGTTTCTCTACCTCTCTATCCTTCCACCTTTAAAATGATCCTTAAAACATTCCTTTCCTAAGCTTTTGGTCACCTGTGCTGTCATGACTGACAAATTCTTTGAGGAGGTTACAAGGAAGTTAGATAAAGGAGAACCAGTGGACATGATTTATTTAGATTTCCACTTGGTCTTTGAAAGGTGTTGCATAAGAGACTACTAAATTAGCTAAGTGTCCATGATGTTAAGGATAAGATTCTGGCATGGATAGAGGATTGGCTGACTGCAGAAGGCAGAGGTTTGGGGATAAAGGGGTCTTTTTCAGGTGGCAGCCGGTGACTCGTGGTGTGCTCAGGGGTCAGTGCTGGAACCACAATATACATTAACGATTTGAAGGAAGGAATTGAAGGCACTGTTGCTAAGATATGTAGAGGGATAGTAGTATTGAGGAAGCAGGAGGGCTGCAGAAGGATTTGGACAGGTTGGGAGAGTGGACAAAGAAGAGGCAGATGGAATGCGAAAGTGTGAGGTCATGCACTTTGGAAGAAGGAATGGAGGCATAGACTCTTCTAAATGGGAAAATGCTCAGGAAATCAGAAGCACAAAGGGATTTGGGAATCATTGTTCAAGATTCTCTTAAGGTTAACATGCAGGTTCAGTTGACAGTTAGAAAGGCAAATGCAATGTTAGCATTCATGTTGAAAGGGCTGGAATACAAAAGCAGGGATGTACCTCTGAGGCTATATAAGGCTGTGGTCAAACTCCATTTGGAGTATTGTGAGCAGTTTTAGGCCCATATTTAAGGAAGGATGTGCTGGCCTTGGAAAGGATCCAGAGAAGATTTGCAAGAATGATCCCTGGAATGAAGAGCTTGCCTTATGAGGAACAGTTGAGGACTCTGGGTCTTAATCGTTGGAATTTAGAAGGCTGAGGGAGGATCTTATTGAAACTTACAGGATACTGCATGGCCTGGATAGAGTGGACATGGGGAGGATGTTTCCACTGGTAGGAGAAGCTAGAATCAGAGGGCACAACCTCAGGCTAAAGGGATAGTCCTTTAAAACAGAGATGAGGAGAAATTTCTTCAGCCAGAGAGAGAGGTGAACTTGTGGAACTCTTTGCTGTAGAAGGCTGTGGAAACCAGGTCATTTAGTGTCTTTAAGATAGAGGTAAATAGGTTCTTGATTACGAGGCTCAGGGATTATGGGAAAAAGGCAGGGGAATGGGGATGAGAAAATTATCAATCCTAATTGAATGGCAGAACAGACTCAATGGACCGAGTGGCCAAATTCTGCTGCTATGTCTTATTCATAGGACATAGGTCGTAATATCTTCTTATATGGTTCAGGGTCAAGTTTTGTTTCCTGGTGCTCCTATGAAACAGCTTGAGATGTTTATAACATTGAAAACACTATGAAAATGTGTGCTGCTGTCAAATCCCCTCCCCTAACAGTGGGAATACCTTCACCATATGGAGTAACTATGACTCTCTTACATGCAAGTCAAGTCATTGACTTGAGTGACAACCTGGTTGTAAACGCCTGTTTAATCAGACCATACATGGATAATTATGGTGAACTTCAATTTTCAATTCATAATGTTATAATTGTTTGGCCGTGTTTTTTACTCTGTTAGTGTTTTAAATAACATTTTGCATTCATTACTTTGTTAACTTTTTTAAATAATGTTTCATTTTCATTACTTTGTTAACTTTTAATTAATGCTTGAAATGTTACATTTATGATGTTTTATTTGTGCTGTACTATTAAAATTTAATAAAGACCTGGCCAGCCCACTAAATCCTCCCACCCCAACCCACCCTTTCCCCCAAAGGGGCATGACCAGTGTATTGAACCAGTTGAACACCTGACTGGGGCCTCCTGTAGGGACTGGGACGTGAGCATACAGTCAGTATAACATCCCACTATAGAAGCCTTTATAAACCGTGCCTCAGTTTAGACTAGTGATGTCTTTCCCTTTGTTTCAGTTTTGCTACAGGGAGACAACAACGTTGACAAGCAACATAAAAACCCGAACAAGGCACTCACTTGAATATTTCCAAATAGCTGTGTAAAGTTTCAATACACACTGAGTCACACCTCTCCGCTGGTCAGGGAACATGATCACTATGGCTAAAGAGGTGATGGCTAAAGCAAATGGCCGAGAAGTGAAATTATGGGTGGAATTCCATCTCTCCAGCCTTCTGACAGCAATTACATGCCAGGCGGGTGTGATAGACTCTCTCATCCATTCATGTGCAAAATAAACTTCCCCTGAGTTTAGTTACTCTGGCTGTGTGGATTTTTGCATGTGCTATTACATAGTGAGTTGGGCCGCTCAGTTCAAGGGTAATTATGTTCCCACTGGGAAATTATCATTTTGGGCATCAAGTGATGATATCAAAAGCGAATGGCTGAGAAGTGAATTATGAGAGTAACTGCATCTCTCTATAGCTTAGCACTACCCCAAGGCTACCAGCAATTACATTAATATCACTAGGTTAGAGATTAGCATGGTTACGTAGCTGTGGTGATCTTGTATTGTAAACCACAGCGAGTCATTCCTAACTGGAGATCCCACAGCAATGATGTTCACCACATTCTGGTTGATGTTGGTGACTTTGGAATATGACTGGTCAAGAATTGCCAAATACGCTCCTGGCCCTTAAAACTTGATTTTCCTAAACGAACCAATGGATTCGCACCGTAAGTTCTGGGGATAGCAAGGTGAAGAACGTTCGACCACCAAAAGGATGTTTGGAATGCCTATCAGGTCACAAAAGATGAAAACTTGAATCCCAGGAATAGTCTAAGAAGAAAGTCAATGAATATAAGACCAGTGCCCAGTATGAAGCAGTGAATGGATGTCAGTGTCCCATCATATTCCTGAAGATCACAAGACTGGAGATGAAAACAAGGAGAACTTAGAGACTCCCCTTTTGAGACAAATGTTTACTGAGCCTCGAAGTGTCAGGTAAGGTCAGACTATTCCCAGGTTGCATGAGTAGATTATCATATGTAGATGTGAATGTTGTTAGCCCTGTTGTGTTACCATATTGTATTGTTGTAGTATTACTCTTAAAGCGTCATGTTCTTTGCTTTTTGAGGAAATGACAAGAAAAATTAACCAGGGCAGGGCAGTGGATGTTGCATACATGGATTTTAATAAAGCCTTTGATAAGGTTCCTCATGGCAGGCTGATACAGGAGATGAAGTCATTTGGGATCCGAGGTGAGCTGGTAAGATGGATACAAAACTGGCATAGAAAACAGAGAGTAGCACTGGAAGGGTACTTTTCTAACTGGAGGTCTGTGACAAGCAGTGTTCAACACGGATCAGTGTTGGGACCTCTGTTATTTGTAATATGCGTAAATGATTTGGAGGAAAATGTGGGTGGTCTGATTAGTAAATTTGCAGATGATGCAATTATTGGGGGAATAGCAGATTGTGAGGAGGATTGTCAGAGGATACAGCAGAATGTAAATTGGCTTTAGACCTGAGCCAAAAGATGGCAGATGGAATTTAACACGAATTAATGTGAGGTTATATGATTTTGAAGGTCTACACAGAACGAAAATATACAGTAAATGGTAAAGCTCTTAGAAACATTAGCATACAGTGGGATTAGTTGTTCAGATCCACAGTTCCCTGATGTTGGAAACTCAGGTGGACAAGTTGGTTAAGAAAGTGGATGGCATGCTGGCCTTCATCAGTCGGGGCATTGAGTATAGGAATTGGAAAATCAAATTGTAGCTGTATTAAGACTTTGGTTAGGCTGCATTTGGAGTATTGTATACAATTCTGGTCGCCACACAAACAGAAGGATATTGATGATCAGAAGGGTACCCAAAGGGTGGTTCGGGAGTGGAATGCCCTACCTGCAGCAGTTGTAGATGCGCCAAGTTTGGTGGTGTTTAAGAGGTTAGTTGATAAGTATATGGAAGAGAAGGGAATGGTTTAGTTTGGAGGGGCATTGCTTTTTATATTGGTCGGCGCAACATCGAAGGCCGAAGGGCCTGTTCTGTGCTGTAATGTTCTATGTTCTATGTTCTATGGTACAGAAGACATTTACCTGATTTGGAGGATATGGATTATGAAGAAAGGTTGAACTAACTTGGATCGTTTTCACTGGAGCATTGGAAGATAAGCGGGGACCTGATAGAAGTTTACAAGATAATGACAGGTTTGGATAAAGTGCATAATCGGTCTTTTTCCCAGGATCGAAGGGTCAATTACTCAGGAGCATTGGTTAAAAGTGAGAGGGGGAGAGTTTAAAAGAGATGTAAGGGGAAAGTTTTACACACAGAGGGTGGTGAATGCCTGGAATGCTGTGCCAGAGAAGGTTCTATAAGCAGATTCTATAACAGCTTTCAGCATCTAGATAGAAACTTGAATAGCAGGGAATAGAGGGATATGGACCACATAGAGCCAGGAAAATATTAGATTAGAGGGACATCTGTGTCAGCACAGAGTTGGTGGGCTGAAGGGCCTGTTCCTCTACAGTACTGTTCTTTGTTCTATGTTCAAATGATGACTTTTATGGGTAAATATCTCTGGACATTGGAGCAATTAACCTAATCTGGCTCCATTCTTGTTGGTGAGACATTCTGGTGGGGACCGTATCAATTATCCAAATGAACTCCCTGTTTCTGCCCACAATTCTCAAGCTGTGGTCCATCTGGCTGAAGATATTTTGATTCCATTCTTGTGTCTTTACTTGATTTATTATTGTCACGTGTATTGGGATACAGTGAAAAGTATTGTTTTTTGCACACTATACAGACCTTTCACAGAGCATAAAGAAAAGGAAAGCACAGTGTTTCAAAACAGTGGTTCAAGAGGGCAGTTCACCAACACCTTCTCGAGGGCAACTAAAAATGGGCAATAAGTTCGGGTCTTGCCATATCCTATGAACACACAAATAGAAGATTAAAAAGGCAACAAAAATTATTACATTGTGGGAATTACAGACTAAGGCCATTGACCTCAGTGAAGGAGACAGTTATCACTTCAGGAAGTGTAGTGGAAGACATGCCCCTGTCTACATCATGCTGATGAAGTGGGAAATGGTCGAAAGTTTCAGGTTTTTAGATGTCCAGATCGTCTGTCCTGGTCCCTCCATGCTGATGCTATAGTTAAGAAAGCCCACCAATGCCTTTACTAAGGTCAATATGACTCTCACCAATTTCTACAGATATACCGTAGAAAGCATTCTTTCTGGTTGAATCACAGTTTGGTTTGGCTCCTGCTATGCCCAAGACTGCAAGAACTACAAGAACTACACTCATGGACTGGATAAAGCTCAGTCCATCACGCAAACCAGCCTTCTTTCCATTGATTCTGTTACACTTCCAACTGCCGTGGAAAAGCAGCCAGCATAATCAAGGACACCACACACTCCATTCTCTCTTCCACCTTCTTCTGTCAGGAAAAAGATACAAAAATCTGAGGTCACGTACCAGCCGACTCAGGAACAACTTCTTCCCTGCTGTTATCAGACTTTTGAATGAACTTACCATACATTAAGTTGATCTTTCTCTGCACTCTAGCTATAACTGCAACATTATATTCTGCACCCTCTCTTAAGCTTCTCCCCTATGTACTCTATGAACGTTGTGCTTTGTCTGTATTGCTCACAAGAAACAATGCTTTTCACTGTATACTGATACATGTGACAATAATAAATCAAATCAAAGAAGGACAACCCAAAGAACTTTGCAGTCAATAAAATATCTTTGAAGTGTGATCACTGTTGTAATGTAGGAAATGCAGCTGCCAATTTGCGCATAGCAATGTGATAATGACTAGATAATCTGTTTTAGTCACACTGATATAGGGATAGATTTTGGTCGGGACACCAGGGAGAAAACTGTCTTTGGGACCTTACATATCTGCCTGTGAGAGCTGATGACACCTTGTTTTAAAGCTTCATTTGACAGGTAGTACTGCTGACTGTGCGGCACTTCCTCAGCACCACACTGGAGTCAGTCTAGATTTTCTTGTGCTTAAGTGTCATGAGCGGGACCTGAACCCACAATCTCCAGGCTCGGAAGTAAACCAAGGCCAAGATCAGCACAGACCAGACAATGGAGTTTTGAATGGACCTACCTCATATTAACTTGATCTTTCTCTACACCCTGGCTATGATGTAACACTACACTCTGCATCCTTTTCTTTCCCTCTCTATGAATGGTATGCTTAGTTTGTACAGTGCAAGGAACAATAATTTTCATTGTATTCCAATATATGTGACAATAATGGATCAAATCAAAACTGATCAAAATAAATGTGGGAAGACTGGCTGCATTGGGGCCACTGTAGCACCCTCACTTATCAGCCTACTTGAAATATCGGAAGTTATTTTTGTGACTGGAAGTACCACAGGATTTGTGCTGGGTTCTTTGCTGTTTGTAGTGTACATTAATAATCCAGATGTGAATGTGTGGGGAGTGATCAGTAAGATCACAGATGACATGAAGGTTGGTGGTAAATAGTGAGACGGAAAGCTTTAGATGACAAGATGATATAGATGGGCTGGTCAGATTGGTAGAACAGTGGCAAGTGGAATTTAACCCTGAAATGATGATACAATGATCTAAGTATAGAGGACCAGGGGAACTTTGGGTACATTTCCAAAGATCCTGAAAGCAGCAGGAGAGATAGATAAGTTGGTTAAAACAGCATATTGGATACATGTCATTATTTATCTAAGGTACAGAATGTAAGTACTCAGTACTCAGTATTCAGTATTCAACAATTGCCAATCTCCAGATGCAATTCTACAACTCATCTGTTTCATCCTGGACCACAATGTCTTCACCTTCAACAACTAGTACTTCATCCACAGCATGGGGACCAAATTCGCACCTCAATATGCCAACATCTTCATGCACAGGTTCAAACGAGACCTGTTCACCACACAGGATCTTCAACCGATGCTATACACTTGATACATCAATGACATTTTGTTCCTTTGGATTCATAGTGAACAATCACTGAAACAACCATATGATGACATCAACAAGTTCCATCCCACCATCAGATTCATCATGGACTACTCTCTGGAATCAATGTATTCTTGGGCACATGCATCTCCATCAAGGACGGTCACCTCAGCACCTCACTGTACCATAAGCCCACGGGTAACCTCATGATGCTCCACTTCTCCAGCTTCCACCCTAGACATGTTAAAGAAGCCATTCCCTATGGACAAGCCCTGTCTATACTCAGGGTCTGCTCAGATGAGGAGGATTGTTACAGATACCTCCAGATGCTGAAAGACGCCCTTATAAGAACAGAATATGGCGCTTGACTCATTGATCGACAGTTCTGACGAACCACAGTGAAAAATCACACCAACCTTCTCAGAAGACAAACGTGGGACATGGCGGACTGAGTACCTTTCGTTGTTCAGTACTTCCCTGGAGTGGAGAAGCTACAACATCTTCTCCGGAGCCTTCAACATGTCATTGATGAAGACGAACATCTTGCCAAGGTGATCACCACACCCCCACTTCTTGCTTTCAAACAACCGCACAATCTCAAACAGACCATTGTCCGCAGCAAACTACCCAGCCTTCAGGAGAACAGTGACCACGACACCACACAACTCTGCCACTTCAACCTCCGCAGGATGTGCCGGATCATCAACATGGATGCCATCATCTCATTGACAACACCATCCATCAGATACACGGTACATACACTTGCAACTTAGATAATGTTGTCTACCTGATACTCTGAAGGAAAGAATGTCCCATGGCATGGTACACTGGGGAGACAATGCAGACACTATGACAACAAACGAATGAACACTGCTCGACAATCACCAGGCAAAAGTGTTCTCTTCCTGTTGGAGAACACTTCAGCAGTCACAGGCATTCGGGCTGTGATCTTTGAGTAAGCATTCTCCAAGGCAGCCTTCACAACACACGACAATGCAGAGTCGCTGAGCAGAGACTGATAGCCAGGTTCCGGACACATGAGAATGGCCTCAACTGGGATCTTGAGTTCGTGTCACACTATCTGTAACGCCCATGATTTGCCTGGGCTTGCAAAATCTCAGTAACTGTCCTGGCTGAAGACAATACACATCTCTTTAACCTGTGCTTAACCCTCTCTCCATCACATTGTCTGTACCATTAAGACTTAATTGCCTGTAAAGACTCGCATTCCAACCATTATCTTGTAAATTGAGTTTATATGCCCTGCTTGTGAACAGAATTCCCATTCACCTGATGAAGGATCAGCACTCCAAGAGCTAATGGCTTGTGCTACCAAATAATACTGTTGACTTTAATCTGGTGTTTGAGACTTGTTACAAAGAATATAAGAGAAGAGAAATTGTAATTGAACTGTATAAAACATTCATTAGGCCACAGCTAGAGTACTGTTTGCAATTCTGGTTGGCACACTCTAGGAAGGATGTGACTGCACAAGAAAAGGTGCAAAGGAAATTCACCAGGATGTTGCCTGGAGCATTTCAGTTGTAAAGAACAAAGAAAAATACAGCACACGAACAGGCCCTTCCGTCCTCCAAGCCCCCGTGCTGATCGTGATACCTTAACTTAAAAAAATCTCCCCCCTTATTTCTTTCATATCCCTCCCTATTTATGTATCCAGCCTTGAAGAGACACTGATTAGGCTGGGCTTGTTTTTCTCCTTACAGCAGAAAAGGCTGAGTGGGGAACATGATTGAAATGTACAAAATTATGGGGGACATAGATATATGATAGAGAGGAGAAATTTTTATCCTGTGTAAAGGGGTTAATAACCAGGGGGCATAGATTTAAGGTCAGGGCATTTGGGATTTGAGGAAAAGAGGATTGAGGAAAAGTTTTTTCACCAGAAGCTGTTGGGAATCTGGACTTCATTGCCTGTAAAGATGGTAGAAATGGGAACCGTCACATTTAAGAAAAATTTAGATCAGAACTTAAAATTCCATAGCACACAAGGCTATGGACCAGGTGCTGGAAAATGGGATTAAAGTTTATTTATTAGTCCGAAGTAAGGCTTATCTCAACATTGAAATGAAATTACTATGAAATTTCCCTAGCTGCCGCAGTACAGTGCTTGTTTGGGTCAATGTACCTAACCAGCATGTGGGAGGAAAATGGAGAACCTGAAGGAAACCCATGCAGACACAGAGAGAACATGCAAACTCCATCCAGACAGTGACCCAAGCAGGGAATCAAACTCAGATCCCTAGTGCTGTGAAGCAGCAGTGCTAACCATTGTGCCACAAAATAAATAGGTGCTTGATGACAAGTGCAAACAGCCAAGAAGTTTCCCTTTGTGTTATAAACCATTAAGGCTGGAAGTTTACTCCAGTCATGCTAACAGGATTTTTCTATCCCGCTGCAGTGTACTGAGGTTTGGCTGGGTGCCGAACTCTTCAACTTCGCCGCAGCAAGAGTGTGGCGTGATAGGCCGGTAAGATCGTGCCCTATGACTCTGACTTTATCACAAATGAGGATCTGAATAGAACCCACCTCCCCAGCAAATGCAGCCATAATCAGCAAAATCCAGTCTGATAGCAAAGATCCGTGAAAAGCAGGATGAGAACAGAAAATCGTGATACGAACTAAGCCACAACTACAAATATTTTTATAGCATCTTGAATGTAGGCGTGTCACAGAAGCACCATCCAGCAAGAATCAAGGCAGAGCTGATGAAGGAGATAAAATGAAGGATGATTAAAACATTTGATGAATATATATTCATGCTAGTATTGGCTCATTAGCATTTTGTGATTAGCCGGTGCCTTCTTAAGAGGACGTTAATACATAACACTTTAACAAATTCAAATGCCCATTTCCACAGGAAGGAATTTTTAATTGGCTGGCACCAGACTTTTCCAGGCTCTCAATATGACAAGTATGTGTGTGAACCCTTCTTAACAGCAAAACACGATACACGTGTTTTACTCAGCTGATGTGCAGTGTATTTAGCCAGTGATTCACCAGTACACACATGTGTGCAATGCAGCCTGCCTAGTCTTGTTTATGCTTCAGGCTGTCACAATGACTCAGTGCATAGTGGGCTACAGAGATGCAGAGACAAGGAAGGTCGTGGGTTCAAGTCCCGTTCTATCCAAAATTTGTCAATCTTATCTGCTGTTGCAGAAGGGACATTACAATTATTTTTAGAATCCCCCAGGCTGGAAAAGGGGGAGAAAATCAGGCAGGCTTTCCATTGAGATAGCTAACCAGTGGTCTCTGCTGTGAAACATGTGCATACATGGATATCAGCTGAGGACAGCAACAGGCCTGCGCTGTGATGCCCCCTCAGGTCAGACAGCTTGTCTGCATTCTACATGAAGAGCGACAATTTGACGGAGGCAGTGAAGGAATGCGAGGGCCTGAGGAGAAGTGCAGGCACATTCAAGAGAAGTAGAGAGAAAGAAGTTGTGACAAAAAGGATATTTTCTATATTTGCCTAACTAACCTCCATGTGCAATTTGAAATGGACGCATTTGTTCCACAGATCAGGATACTATCCACTTCAAGTCACTGGCTGCCAAAATCTGGAAGAGTTAGAGCCAGAGCTTGCAATTATTTGTTGCTGCATTAGCTTTTTCTTATTTAAAGATGAATTCAACAACCTTGCATTAACGTGCTCTGTTTTAACCTTTCTTCTTTTTTAACTTCTCTATTTCCACTGAATTTCATTCACTTCCTTCAAATCTGTGTCACCATAGTAACTCAGAGAGCCAGGGTAATGTTCTGGGGACCTGGCTTGGAATCCCACTATGGCAGATGGTGAAATTTGAATTCAATAAAAATCTGGAATTAAGAATCTAATGATGACCGTGAATCCATTGTCAATTGTCGTTAAAACCCAACTGGATCACTGATGTCCTTTAGGGAAAGGAAATCTGTCAATCTTATCTGGTCTGGCCTATATGTGACTCCAGAACCACAGCAATGTGATTGACTCTCAAATGACCTCTAAGTTGGCCTAACAAGCTATTCAGTTCAAGGACAGTTAGGGCTGGCAATGAATGTTAGCCCAGCCAGCAAGGCGCACAAAACAAAACTTCTACTTGGTAACTGTCTCATTGTGTTTTGTTGAGCACACAGTTCAAATATCGAATTAAAGCCGACATCAATTTGTGGCGATATACTCCATTAGCCTAATTTTATTTTCGCAAAGAGTAAGTCTGCACAACACAAAGTCACACTGGAACATCAAAAACACAGAAAGAAATCTCACAACATCAGGTTAAAGTCCAATGGTTTATTTAGTAGCAAGAGCTTTCGGAGTGCTGCTCCTTCATCACGTAACTCAACAGCGCTTTGAAAGCTGGTGCTACCAAATAAATCTGTTGGACTTTAACCTGGTGTTGTGTGACTTCTTACTGTGCCCAGGTCAGCAACTCCAACTCACCAAAAACACAGAAAGCTGCCCTGAAATAAGAACAGAAATGCTGAAAACACTCATTGCGTCAGTGAGTATCTGTGGAGCGTTGCAGAGAACTCACGGAGCCTGATTTTACCATTTTCATTCTAAGTGCTGAATCTGGGCGCAATTCAGATCCAACTTGAAAATATGCTTTCAGGCCCCCCTCCCCCCCACCCACACACATACATATTTAGCCTGAAAAAAATTGCAGGTCTGAAGAGCGGTGTGGGTGGGGATTAGCACACTTGAAACGGTCGGAGTTCTGAACTGCACAGTTAGAAAAAACATCTGAAAATTGTGCCTGTGACAGATCGCACTGCCCGGGCTGCAGAAAGCGGAGAAAGCAGCTCAGAAACAAAACATGGGAGTGATGGCTCCCAAAAGTCATCACTGTCCCCCTGTACACTTCCACCAACATTACCAGACCGATTGCGACCGTTGCCCTCTTCTCCTTCCCACCAATTGCCCACAGAATGGCAGCAGACATCCCTCCCGCTCCCCCCCACAACCCTCCTCCTCTCTCCCCACCAGACAACAATTGGCCCTCCCCAACACCAACCACCAGACAATGATCACCCCCCCAACACCCCCAGACAATGATCACCCGCCCCACCAACACCAGACAATGATCACTCCCCCCCACCACCAGACAATGATCACCCCCCCCCAACACCAGATAATGATCACTCCCCCCACCACCAGACAATGATCACCCCCCCACCAACACCAGACAATGTTCACTGCCCCACCAACACAGACAATGACACCAGACAATGATCACCCGCTCCCCCCCCCACCAACACCAGACAATGATCACCCCCCCACCAACACCAGACAATGATCACCCCCCCACCAACACCAGACAATGATCACCCCCCCACCACCCCTAGACAATGATCACCTCCCCCACCACTCCCAGACAATGATCACCCTCCCACACCCCCAGACAATGATCACCCCCCCCCACCCCCAGACAATGATCACCCGCCCCCCCCACCACCCCCAGACAATGATCACCCCCCCCCCCACCCCCAGACAATGATCACCCCCTCCCACCACCCCAGACAATGATCACCCGCCCTCCTACCAACACCAGACAATGATCACCCCCCCACCACCCCCAGACAATGATCACCCCCCACCACCCCCAGACATCACCCCCCCCACCACCCCAGACAATGATCCCCCCCCCCACCACCCCCAGACAATGATCACCCGCCCCCCCACCCACCCCCAGACAATGATCACCCGCCCTCCCACCACCCAGACAATGATCACCTGCCCCCCCACCACCCCCAGACAATGATCACCCGCCCCCCCACCACCCCCAGACAATGATCACCCGCCCTCCCCACCCCCAGACAATGATCACCCGCCCTCCTACCAACACCAGACAATGATCACCCCCCCACCACCCCCAGACAATGTTCACACCCCCCACCCCCAGACAATGATCACCCCCTCCCCACCACCACCAAACAATGATCACCCCCTCCCCTTGCCAACCGCCATCAGATAACAATCAGCCTCTGTCCTCCCCCCCACCACTAGAGACACCTCTGACCCACCTCCTCACTCCCCCCAACCAAATAACAATCTGGCCTCACTCCTGTACCCTCCCCCCCAAACAGAGAAAAATCTCAACCACTTCCCTCCCCCCACCACTCCCGATCTGAGTCAGAGAGCAGTTGGAAGCTCTGAACATGTCTCTCCAGCAGCTGGAGCGCCCGATTCAGAATTCTTTTCAGCAGGTTTATTTTGGTGCGATTCCAGCTCGGCGAACGCGGCAGTAAAGAGGGAAATGCTGATAAAGTTGGGCTGGCAGTTTATTAATTTAATTGAAATACATGCAAATGCATTTAAATTGCAAATCAGATCATTGCCATTCCTGGCTCTCGATAAAGTGACCGCGGATTGCATTAATGGCCTCACACCTGACTTTGCCACATCTTTGCACCCGAATAGGGCCCATGGTGTTAAATTCTTTACTTTTGAGGGGATTTCCTCAAGAACTCAGTTCACAGGTAGGCATCAGGGAACACAGGTATTTATTGCAGCCTTAATTGCTCCATGCTCCAAACAACAACTGCCCCTTCAGTGCTGTTCCCAAGCTGATCATAGCTGATAGGGAAAAATGGGGATGAGAAAAATATCAACAATGATTGAACAACGGAACAGACTCAACAGACCAAGTGGCCTAATTTTACTCCTATGTCTTATGATCTTATGATCTTATCATCCAGCATCCAGGGTCATCTGACCTGTTCCCTTAAAGGGGTTATGCCCCAACATGATGCTAGAAGGAGTTTTTTCACACAGAGGGTGGTGGGGGTATGGAACGCGCTGCCAAGTAAAGTGGTGGAGGCAGGTACTCTGGAGTTATTTAAGAAATACTTAGATGGGCACATGAACAGAATGGGAATGGAGGGGTATAGAAAACTGATTTAAAATAGGATCATGAGCCTTGGGAGTCCCTGGGAAGTGTGTAAATAGATGATGATATTGATGTACTTGTTTTTATCCTACAGGTGCTTTGGTCCACCTTGTTGTCTAACGAGGGGCATACACGCGATGGGTCGTGAGAGGGCTGCTCTTGGATTTTTTTTGAGAGTATCCTAGTGCTTCACGTCGTTAGTGTACGCTTGACCTGGACCATTTGATGGGCAACACGACAGCTCAGTGACTATCGCTGTGCTGTGCAGATACATGGATTTGGGCCTGTGTCTGTGGGAGTTTGCGCATTCTCCCCGTGCTTGCGTGGGTTTTCTCCGGGTGCTCCGGTTTCCTCCCACATCCCAAAGATGTGCTCTTAGGCTAATTGGCAAAGCAAATTCTCCCTAAATTGTCTCAAATTTGGTTTTTAATCCACAGATCTATAAACATAGACAGGGATCATGGGTAGAGATGGGAACATCAGGGTGGCGGCGCGGGCTCGTTGGGCCGAAGGGCCTGTTTCCTGTGCTGTTTTGTTCTTTGTTCTTTGTCCTATACATAACACATGGCACTGTTTCAAACGAAAGTAAAGGGTTAATTCTACCTGATGTCCTGACCAATCTTTGTCTCTCAACCAATGGCCAATTCTTGGAAAATGGAAATAGATATTTCATTATTCTCCAGCTGCAAGTCCCATTAGATCAACATTGTGCAAAAATTTCCACCATGTGTTGGGCACAACATTCTGTAAATATTAACTATGACTTCCTCTACCTTAAGCTATTTGTGTCTCTTGAGGGGTAACCTGAATGCAAAGTCTTTGTGTTACAGCTAGAATATCAGGTTCCTATTCATTGAACTTATTGGACTTAGCCACTTTGGAATCATCAAGTCCCTTGAATTGCTTCTCGGCCTTTTGGCTGAGATCAAGTGTAGTGTCAACATGCTGGCTGAAGTCATTAGGTTACATTTCAGCTTTGTTTGAAGCAACTTTTAAAAGCAGTATCTCAGCCTTTTGGCTAAGATGCAAATGAAGGAGGAGCTATACCTACTCCAGTCAACTTGGATCGTGTAGATCAAGCCCAAGATGGGAGGTGAGAGCCCTGTCTTGTCAGCTTGGGTCAGGAATGTCTCAACTTGTTGAGACTCTGAATTGGACTTGATTGGATTGAATTGGAATAAAAACAAAACAAAAAACACCCCTTGAATCTGAGGGAATGCTATAAAATGAAGAAGTAGTGTCACTCACTAATTTGAAAGTGGTTCATTCTCTGAGATAGTATAAAGCCAAGCCTTCAAACCTGCAGTATAAAGTGATAATCTCCACTTGTTTGGAGCATCTATAGCAATGTTCAGCTAAAAAAGCAGCCAATTGGTCGTTGTGATATGGTTTATGGGAGCTTGCTGTGCACAAACTGACCAGCACCATTTGACAACCTCCAGACCTGAAACTCATCGTATCTTTTCTCCTTGAGAAAAGTAGTGTGAAGTAGGATGTGATGTTGATTCAAATAGAAATTGCACAATAACCTATTTGAAAAGAAGAACGTAACAGAATAGCCAATTCTTGGAAAATGCAAACAGATATTTCATATATGAGACTAGATTGGTTAACATTCCGGGTCATTGATCTTTTACCTAAACGGAATCTGGTTTGAGTGGTTCAGTCACTCATTGGATAATGATGGCAAACCCAAAGGAGACCTGATATTCCATCTGTAACACAAACATTTTGCACTCAAATTACCTCTCAAGAGACACAAATAGCTTAAGATGGAGGAAGTGATAGTTAGTATTTGCAGAAAGTGATGCCTAACACAGGGCGGAAATTTTTGCACAACGTTGATCTAGTGGAACTTTCAGCTGGAGAATAACGAAATATCTATTTGCATTTTCCAAGAATTGGCCATCCTGTTATTGTTATGTTCTTCTTTTCGGATAGGTTATTGTGCAATTTCTATTTGAATCAACATCGTATCCTACTTCTCAAAGAGAAAAGGTATGATGAGTTTCAGGACTGGATGTTGTCAGATGGCGCTGGTCAGTCCAGAATAAAAATGACAAGGAACTTTGTGTAAAAAGGGTAACTCGGATCTCATGGATTGTAACATATAGAAAAATTGGAGACATATTTTCCCACTAATCTGACAGATTGCAAGTATTTACATGAATAAATCATCCCAAGAACTCATAACTTTTGCCTTAAATTGAGATACCTCAGTCAGGACAATTATATAGGGGCAGCACAGTGGCACAGTGGTTAGCACTGCTGCCTCACAGTACCAGGGTCCCAGGTTCAATTCCAGCCTTGTGTGACTGTCTGTGTGGAGTTTGCACGTTCTTCCCATGTCTGTGTGGGTTTCCTCCGGGTGCTGTGATTTCCTTCCACAGTCTGAAAGGTGTACTGGTTCAGTGGATTGGCCATGCTAAATTGTCCTTTAGTATCCAAAAATGTGTAGATTAGGGGAATTAGTGGGGTAAATACATAGGGTTACGGGGATAGGTAAGATACTTTGTTGGAGAGTCAGTGTGTACTCAGTGAACTGAATGGCCTCCTTCTGCATTGTAGCGAGTTTATAATTCTATGATTAACAAGGTTAGAAACAATTAGGAGAAAAGTCAAAATATAATGGATAAGAAGGTTAATTTGGGAAGTCAGGGACCACACAGAAAAACACAGAGGTGAAGTTGAGGCATCAGAGAGAATGCATAAAGCTCCTAAACTTCCCAATCCTCCAAGCACCACCTGGTCTTTTTATGGCAGAGCCTGTAGATCACTCATTGGACTTAGCCACTACCTTGAAACCATCAAATTCGAGGGAATGCTGTAAAATGAAGAAGTAACATCACTCACTTGATGTTCGTTTGAAAGTGGCTCATTCTTTGAGATAGTACAAAGCCAAGCCTCCAAACCCTACAGCACAAAGTGATAGCTTCCACTTGCCTGGAGCACCAATAGTGACATGCAACTCCAACATTTCCATTCAATTTCTTGCTTGGCTGTTTATTCGGTTATCAAAAATTTGCAGACAAGGTACATTTTTGCTGAATCCCGTGGAATAGTCTCGTATTCAGAAAGAGACATTTTTACTTTGGACAAGTTAAGCGAGAAGGGAGGGGAGCAGAGGACATTGTTTTCAATGGAGCCTGTACCAAACATTCTTTCGAGTGTTGAGAGAGAGAAAAACAGCTTCCTAATTTGGAGGGGATATTGGGCTAGTGCTTTCCTCCCTGTTGTAGCAGAATCAGGAATTTCAGCAAAACTTTTGTCATAACATTTTTAAAAATAATAGCTTTCCCAATTTTCCAATGGGTAATGCTCGCTACCTGATGAGGTGTTGAGTTATTTAGATGAAGCGATCCCCAGAAAACTCAATCATTGCAGGATTAAAGCAGGCCTCAGTTAGAAAAGGACAGGAATGAATTCCGGGTTTAGAGAAATATTTGTTCCAGTGCCGAGAACTGGGATGAGCAGCTTGTCCACTCTGGGTGAAGATGGGATTGTATGGTCTGTGATGCCTCATGTGGCCAAATAACCTGCACTCACTTCGCAATCCCAGACTAGAGAAAAAAAATCCCTTGGATGGAGGTACCACAGATTCATTGACAAACCTTCAGAAGTAGGACAAACCTTCGGGAGGAGGAGACAGAGGGTAGTAGTGGAAGGCTCTTTTTCCGGCTGGAAGCCTGTCACTAGTGGAGTGCCACAAGGCTCAGTACTAGGTCCTCTTCTATTTGTGGTCTACATAAACGACTTGGAAGTTGGGGTAGGTGGTGAGATCAGCAAATTTGCTGATGACACTAAGATGCTTGGATTGGCGGGTACAGAGGAGCAGTGCCAGGCAATACAACAGGACATAGATAGGTTGGTAGACTGGGCAGATAGATGGCAAATGGAATTTAATCCGGATAAATGCGAGGTGATGCATTTTGGCCGGAAAAATGTAGAAGAGAGTTATAGGATAAAAGGTAAAACTATACGGAGCATAGAGACGCAGAGAGACTTGGGGGTGCAGGTTCACAAGTCTCTGAAGGTGTCCTCACAGGTGGAGAAGGTGATAAAGAAGGCGTATAGTATGTTAGCTTTCATAGAAAAGGGTATAGAATACAAGAGTAGGAGTTTGATGTTCGGTTTGTATAGAACGTTGGTTAGGCCTCACTTGGAATACTGCGTCCAGTTCTGGTCGCCGTACTATCGGAAGGATGTGGAGTCCTTGGAGAGAGTGCAGAGGAGGTTTACCAGGATGCTGCCTGGTATGGAAGGACTGTCTTATGAGGAACGATTAAATAGACTGGGGTTGTTTTCCCTTGAAAGACGTCGGCTTAGAGGGGATCTCATAGAGGTGTATAAGATTATAAGTACTAATTAGAGAATTAGTACTCTAATTTACTCCATTAGAGTAAATGGAGGTAAACTTTTTCCACCTTTAGAAATGGATAGGACGAGGAGTCATGGCCTTAGGGTGAGGGGGGCTATGTATAAGACGAATATTAGAGGGCAGTTTTTCACACAAAGGGTAGTGGGGGTGTGGAATGCACTGCCGAGTAAGGTGGTGGGAGCAGGCACGCTGGGGCTGTTTAAGGGTCTCTTGGACAGCCACATGAGCGGTATGCAGATAGAGGGATATAGTAGGACTGTTTAACTATGGCTTTTTTTCCACAGGTAATTCGGTCCATACTTGACCAACAAGGAGCATGCATTCGGCAGGTGGTGCGAGGACAGCTCTTGGATGTTGATTCATGGGTTGCCTGGTGCTTCATGTCGTAAATGAGTGCTTTATGTGGACCATCTGAAGGGCACCATGACAGCTCAGAGACTATCGCTGTAGCTGTGCAGACACTTGGAATTGGGCCGGTGTCTGCGGGAGTTTGCGCGTTCTCCCTGTGGTTGCGTGGGTTTTCTCCGGGCGCTCCGGTTTCCTCCCACAACCCAAAAATTCGCTCTTAGGCTGATTGGGAAACAAATTGTCCCTATAGTGAGAGTCTTCCATATTAGGAATAACCTAAATTTAGAATAGGATAATGGAATTGCTGCTATATAGTTATGACGGCGGCGCGGGCTCGTTGGGCCGAAGGGCCTGTTTCCCGTGCTGTGTTGCTCTCTCTCACATAAGTAGACAGGAAAAAAGCTGGAATTAAACTTTTTGTAGGGTTTCTCAAATTCAAGCATTAACAGCTGTGAAGATGACACAGGAGTGTGTTCGTTGCAAGTGAAAGGATAACTGCTTCATACAGAATTGGAAAGGTTGTGACAGGAGATTCCTCCCACACCCCAAAGATGTGCTCTTAGGCTGATTGGCAAAGCAAATTCTTCTTAAATTGTCTCGCTAATTTGGTTCCAATGCAGATTTCTATCAACATTGACAGGGGTCATGGGTGGAAGTGGGAATGTCGAGGTGGCGGCGCGGGCTCGTTGGGCCAAAGGGCCTGTTTCCTGTGCTGTGTTGTTCTTTGTTCTTTTGAGATAACCAAGATCCTTCAAACCTGACTCAAAATGGGAATCAGGAGACCCCTGACTCAATGGGTGAAAACGAAATCTTTTAACAATAGGAGAGGAGGGAGACAAATCATCTAGTTTAGCCCAGATGGACAGTTACAAAGAACAAAAACAGTACTTTATAGGCACAGGCCCTTCAGCCCATCAAATCTGCATCAGCACATGACACCATTCTAAACTAAAGACACATTCCATATCCCTTTATTTCCTGCCTTTTCATATATCTGCCAAGATGCCTTTTAAATATTGCTTTTGTACTTGTTTCTACTGCCTTCTCTAGCAGCGCATTCCTTTCTTTTCAAAGTTTATTTATTAGTCACGAGCAATGAAGTTACTGTGAAATTCCTCTCGTCGCCACACTCCAGCACTTGTTCAGGTCAATGCACATCTTTCAGACTGTGGGAGGAAACCAGAACACCCAGAAGAAACCCACGCAGACACGGGAAGAAGGTACAAACTCCACACAGACAGTGACCCAAACCGGGAATTGAACCGGTCCCCTGGTGCTGTGAAGCTAACCACTGTGCCACCATGCTGCCCCTTACCAGGTACTTACCACCTCTGTGTAAAGAACTTGCCTCTCACATCTCCTTTAAACTTTCCCTGTTTACTTCAAACTTATGGTCCCCTTGTAATTGAATTTCTACCTGGAGAACCTGTAGGTATATCACCTCAAGTAAAACTGGTTAGTTCAGCTATTCTGGAGCTTAATTACATAGAAGGCTCAGGTTCAATCCCCATCATAGCAAAGTAGTTCTTAAGTCCTGCCTCTGTTACTTGTCCCACTGTGATCTCATGAAAAGATTGCTAGAGATAGAGATAGACGTGCAGAGCTATAACCTCTGGACAACCTGGAATGCTCCACAAAGAGAGAAATTACATCATTGTAATCCAGTTAAAAGTGCCCAGCCATTACTTACAATTAAATGGTTACTTGAACACAGAATAACATCCAATAGCAGCTCTCAAAGAGCAAGTGGTGATCAAAATTTTGATCAGTGAGATGACTTTGATGTTTTTAAATCCAAAGGCAACTAAGAGCTTTTACTCTGGAACAGCACGGTAACACAGTGGTTAGCACTGCTACCTTACAGTGCCAGGGACACTGATTTGGTTCCTGACTTGGATCACTGTGTGGAGATTGCACATTCTCCCCATGTCTGCGTGGGTTTCTTCTGGGTGCTCCACTTTCCACCCATAGTCCAAAGATGTGCAGTTTAGGGGCATTGGCCAGGCTCAATTGCCTCTTTGCCTCGTGTGAACTAACAGGATAAATGCGTGGGCTTATGGGGGACAGGTCCTGGGTGGGAATGTGGTTGGTGCAGACTCGATGGGCCGAGAGGCCTCATTCTGCACTGTAGGATTCTTTACATCGAAACTGAAGTAGACAGAAGGGATAGGAGGCCAGAATCAGAGAGCTGGAGAGCACCAGACCTAATGCTGAAGTGGGGGATGATTGCAGTGTTAAGTGTCAAAGCCATGACGGATTTGTGGATTTTCAGTTCAATCCATTTCAGGTAATGATGGTCAGTCAAGGATCGGTGAAAGATAGACTGAGGGTGGGAGATCTTTAGACAACTTGGTGTTTGCAGAGAACGAAGAACAGGAGGGTGGGAAAGACAAGAATGAAAGCAAATTACTGCGGATGCTGGAATCTGAAAGCAAAAGAGAAAATGCTGGAAAATCTCAGCAGGTCTGGCAGCATTTCTGAGAAGAGAAAAGAGCTGACGTTTTGAGTCCAGATGACCCTTTGTCAAAGCTCAAGGAGGTTAAGAAAGTGAGGGGTGAAAAAAGGTGAGCAATGTGGCATAGAATAAAGGAAGAATGAATCTAACAACAGAGAAAAGTAGGAAGAATGAGAAAAAGCAAATGGAAAAGATATAAGTCTTTCATCATTTCAGGATATCCCAAAGCATTTGCAGCTAAAGAATTACTTTTTAAGGAGAAGTATAGTCACTATTGTAATGTGGGAAATGCAACAGCCAATTTATATGCAGCAAGATCCCACAGACAACAAAGTGATGATGACCAAGCAATGTTTTGAAGTGATGGATGGAGGGTAAATATTGGCCAGGATACCAGAGGAAGTCCCCAGCAGGTAACAAATGTGATTGGTGCTTTAGCTGTTGACCATTGAATCCCTACAGTGCAGAAGGAGGTCATTCAGCCCATCGAATCTGCACTAACCCTCCGAAAGACAATACCTGCCCTCCACCGATCCCCATAAACCTGCACATTGATTTTGGCCAATCCACCCAATCTACACATCTTTGGACTGGGGGGAAGAAAGCAGAGCAAATGCGGGAAGAATGTGCAAACTCAGCACATACGTAATATATATTGTAATGAACTTTTCTATGATTTTTTTGAGCTTAGCCTGATACCAAACATATGGTAAAACTATAAAGCTGAAGAAACATAAAACTGTGTTAGGAGAAATAGCATAACCAGTAGAGAGAGCATTGAGTATACTTTTTCATTGAGTAAGTATATGGTTTAATGTATTCCTGAGCTATGTATGCTGAAGGACCGACATTCAATTGTATAGCCTGTGTTAAGTCAGTTGACCTCAGTAAGGGCAGCAATCAGTATGTTGTAAATTGCCCTCAGTGCCCTGGATAATGGAAGGAAAAACATATCAAGGGGATACTTGCTTCTAACCTTAAGGCTTAAAAGATAAGTGAGATCAGAATTGTGCTTGTGGGAAGAACATAAGAACTAGGAGCAGGAGTAGACTAGATGGCCCTTCGAGCCTAATGGTGCACAAATTAAAATGATCATGATAGGTCTTCCTATCAACTTCACTTCATCGCCCTATCCCCATAACTCTCAATCCATTAGTATCCAAAAAAATCTATCTATTCCAGCTTTGAATATACTCAATGACCAAACATCCATAGCACTCTGGTGTTGTGAATGCTAAAGACTCACTCTTTGAACTGAAGAAATTCCTTTTCATCTCAGTTCTAAATGGCCCATACTATGTGGTTGGAAATCACATAAGGAAGAGAAGTTGGTGTTCTCCATGAGGAGATAATGTCTATGGATTAATGAAAGGAACACAGTTAGGAACAGATCCATTTATTACTGATTCCATAGAATCACTACAGTGCAGAAGGAGGCCATTCAGCCTATCAAATCTGCACCAACCACAATCCCACCTAAGCCCTATTCCTGTAACCCTCTATATTTATCCTGCCAATCCCCCTGACACCAAGGGTCAATTTAGCATGGCCAATCAACCTAGACTGCACATCTGTGGAAGAAAACCAGAGCACCTGGAGGAAACCCATGCAGATACTGGGAGAACGTGCACAGTCCGCACAGTGACCCAAGGCTGGAGTCGAACCTGGGTCCCTGATGCTGTGAGCCAGCAGTGCCAACCACTGTGTCATCATGTCACTCCATAAAAATAAATTTTGGAGGTGCAGAGGAGCCTTGAATCATTAAACCAAGGACAAACCTCTTCTGGCTGTGTCGAGTAAACAAGCATCACCAGCCCAAAGAAAAAGATGTTTACTCCATGTGTTCACATTATCTGCTTGTCCTATATTCTTATATTCCCAATGGTACTCTCTGAGATTTCCATCATTGTTTCAAAGTCCATCTTTTCTCTTCGCCTTTGTTAAGGATGGTATACAAAACCAAGTTGTTATTGTCTGATGAGATGATGATATTAATGACTGTGATAACGCCCAGGGTGTGCATGGAGAAATCACTGATTGACCTCCCAGGAGGACTTGTCGAATACAAGTTCCCTGATGATAGTTAATTACCTTACCAGATGGAGCTCGTATACTGAGTCCTTTATAAAGCAGGCCCATGAGTGGGTCCATCATTGTATTGTTCTGGTTGGGACCAGTTTGTGTTCACTATGGGCTTGTTGTTTTTCTTTGTCTTATGCAACAAAGTACAGTTCCCTTACAGCTGACTCCTGGAATTATTATAATTACCCTGCAAACATGGTTGGCACAGGTTTTCATGGCTTTCTACTGTTTACCATTTTGGATTGTATTATTTACAGTGCAGCCAATCAGGAAAATGCATGGACTTGTCACATCATACATCAAACTTTGTCTTTCCACTTGCTGCATGAAAGGTTGCCACCAGTTGTACAAGACTGGAATCAGCAGTGGAGGGTGAGACAAAGGAATATGCTTCAGAATTTCAAAAATATTTCTCTTTCATCCACCCACCTACATTCAAGCATTTCTCAAAGTCTTAAAATTGTTTTCCCTTCTCAGACAAAAGATAAAATAGAGCTCCCTTTGAGCTGCTCAAAGTGTGCCAACATAGCTGGCCTCAGTCAAGGTGGCTATCAGAGTGTTGCAATTGTCTCGGTCTCAGGAGCGGGGGGGGAGGTTGGTGAAATAAAGAAGGCAGTTACTGCGCAATACTTACCAGTGACTCTCGCTGGAATGTAGCTGTGCTGCGCTGTCAGGTGAGGATAAGGCTGTGATGTCCACCACAAGGAAAAGAAAAACTCTAATTTATATTTCCAACCTCTGAATGGTACTTCAGTGCCAATTAAATACTTTTGAAGTTTAATTACTGATGTAATGCAGAAAATGAGGAACCAATTTGCTCACAGCAAACTCTCGCAAAGAGCAATTGGGGGTGGGGGGGGGGGCAATGGCCTAGTGGCCAGACTATTAATCCAGGAAATCAACTAGTGTTCTAGGGACCCAGGTTCGAATCCCATCACAGCAGATGGTGGAATTTGAATTCAACAAAAAAAAATGGATTTAAGAATCTACTGATGACCATAAAACCATTGTCAATTGTCTGAAAAACCCATCTGGTTCACTAAAGTCACTTAGGAATAAAATTGGCCATTCTTACCCGGTTTGGTCTACTTGTGACTCCAGAGCCACTGCAATGTGGTTGACCCTCAACTGCTCTCAAGGGCAACTAAGGATGGGCAATAAACACTGATCAGCTAGCGATGCCAATGTCCCATGGATGAATTAAAAGAACCCAAGCAGCGCGGCGACTAGCAGATTTTCACAGTAACTTCATTGAAGTGTTAACGTAAGCTTACTTGTGACACTGATAAATCAACCTAAGCTTAAAACATGTGACTCCATGGCAACAGTCTCTCTGAAATGACTGAGCAGTCCACTCAGCGTAAGAGCAATTAGGCTTGGGCAGCAAATATTGACCTTGCCAGCAACACCCACGTTCAATGAAGAAATAAGTTTTAAAAAGGTTTATGGAGCTTGAGATTCCCTTGCCTTCAACTTTTACTGTCACTTCTTGGTCTCACTCACACTTGCTGTGAGCTATGTAGAAAAGCCAGCAGTTAATTTGTGTCAATGGGGAAGTTCCTGGTCTTTGGGCACAGGTGCAGTGGACATACCAGGAGGAATCAGGAGGAATCTGGAAGAAATTTGATTTATTTAAAGAACCAAGAACAGTACAGCACAGGAACAGACCCTTTGGCCCATCAAGCCTGTACCGAACACGCTATTCATGTGCCTAAGCCTTAAATGTGGCCAACATGTCTGCTTCAACCCCCTCACTTAGCAGTGCATTCCAGGCCCCCACCATCTCCGTGTAAAAAATATCTTCTGCACCTCTTTACTGAACATTTCCCTCTTACTCTGAACCTGTGTCCATTGTAATCGCCACTTCTGCCCTGGGAGAAAGCTTCCAACTGTTCACCTTATCTCATAATTTTATAAACCTCTATCAGATCACTGCTCAGCCTGTTTTTCCAGGGAGAACAATCCCAGTTTATTCGATCTTTCCTGTCATTGATGTCATTAGTCAGTATTCTGTAGATTGAAGAGATGTCCTATTATAGAAAATAGATGCAGGAGGAGGCCATTCAGCCCTTCAGGCTTGCTCCGCCATTCATTATGATCATGACTGATCACTACATTCAATACCCTGATCCTGCCTCCCCCCATATCTGTCGATCCCTTTAACCTCTGAAGCTATCTCCAATTTCTTCTTGAAAGCACCCAACGTCTTGGCCTCAAATACATTCTGTGGTGGTGAATTCCATAGATTTGCCATCCTCTGGATGAAGAAATTTCTCCTCACTGCAGCCCTAAAAAATTTACCCCTTATCCTCAAACTATAATTCCAAACTATGACACCTAGTTCTGGAGTTCCCGACTGTTAGGAACAGTTTTTCTGAATCTACCCTGTCTAACCCTTTAGAATTTTATGCACTTGGTTGAGATCCCCTCTCACTCTTCTAAACTCCAATGACGGCCTGCCAACTGCTATTGCCCTAAAACAGGATGCAACGTGGAGAAATCAATAAGCAAAGGTCTTACTTTCTAACTGGGAAAGCTGAAGAACCTGACAGTAGTTGTTTTCTGCAGTAATGCAGGTTTCCTCGCTGGAGAGGTGCACTTGATGTCAAAGTATCGAGCTCCAGGCTGCATACTGATTCACAGGAGGTTGGCGCACCTTACTTCCCAATCCCAAGAGTGTTTTAATATAATTAGAAGGTAATAATTGCAGGTGAGGTGTGGGATCAGTTGCAAAAGGTGAAGGACAATAATAATTTCATTGTGTTAAATGTAACCCCTGGCCTTCTCTGAAATTAATGCATTTTTATTATTGTGAAATCAAGTTAGCATTTCAGCCTCAGCTCATACATATCAAAGGACATCCATTTTAATGTTGCCTTTGTTTTTATTATTTCACACTCCCTTCAGGAGAGAAATTTATACAAAGTATTTCACATTCTTAGGACATCCCAAAACAATGGCCGTTTAGCTCTTCAAAGTTGTTATAGGAACAGGAGACCATTCAGCCTCTCAAACCTGTTACTTAGAAATGGGAGGTGGCCATTCAGCCCCTCAAGCCTGCTATCAGATACAAGAGATGGTCATTCAGCCACTTCATAGAATCCCTGCAATGCAGAAGGGCCCAATGCAATTCAGCCCATCGAGTCTGCACCAATTCTCTTTCAGAGTATCTTACCCAGGCCACTCCCTATCCCTGTAACATTTAGCATGGCCAATCCATCTAACCCACACACCTTTGGAGTGTGGGAGGAAACTAGAGCACCTGGAGGAAACCCATGCAGACTCTGCACAAACAGTGACCGGAGCCGGAATTGAACCCTGGTCCCTGGCGCTGAGAGGCAGCAATGCTAACCACTGTGCCACCTTGTCGCACTTGAAGCTGCTCCACTTTTCATTCAGATCCTGGTTGATCTGTATCTCAGTCCTAAATATCCATTGTAGCTTTACATCCCTTGATCCATTGCCCTATAATGATAATCGAGCAATCTCAATATCGAAAGCCCCTGTTGTCCCTTCTCAAATCTATAGCGTTCTGGAGGAGATGTTTCCCGATTTCTAACAAAGAAACAAGCCAACAATTTCACACAATGAGTTTACTTTGAATTGTTTTTCTAATTGTATTGTTTGGTTACAGATTGATTACAGAGGTTCTATTAACAAGAATGGGTTCAAGTATTTACTAGTCACAAGTAAAGCTTACATTAACACTGCAATGAAGTTACTGCGAAATTCCCTCATCACCACACTCTGCTGCCTGTTCGAGTCAATCTACCTAATCAGCATGTCTTTCAAATTGTGGGGGGAAATTGGAATACTCAAAGAAAACCTACGTAGACATGAGGAGAACATGCAAACTCCACACAGGCAGTGATCCAAGCTGGGAATCGAACCCGAATCCCTGGTGCTGTAGGTGGCAGTGCTAACCGCTATGCCACTGTGCCACCCAAGTATAAGATTCATAATTTTTGGAATTGGGTCATTGAGTGTTGTTAATGGAGAAATGGAGTAGGTTAAACTATTCTGGAGCCCAGTTGAAAATTTGTGTTTGCTTATGTCTCGTGCTAACAGTAGTGTATTATCTCATATACTGTACTATATATTTTCTTGTATATTACCTTGTGCTGACAGTTTGGTAAATTGTCTTGTGCATATTTTGTAGACGGTAGCCAGGAGAGAGAGGGAGGGGAATAGTATTCCAGTGCAACAGAAAAGTGGTTGCAGTCCTTGAAGTGAACTGCTAATTGGTGCTTTTATCATATTCAGGCCTCCAATCAATATTTCTCCAAGTCTTCAATTTTCCAATTAGATACTTGACCTCTGATGGTATTATTTTGCAAGATCAGGGCAAAAGCTGAATATCATCAAATCTGAAATATATTGACACCAATACCATCAATGCACTACACACTGAACTGTCCCAGATACGATAGAAATGTTATTTTCGCCGGAGTGTTAATGAGACCATTGTCAACATCTTGCTTCTTCTTTGGTTTTCTTCAAGCTTCCCTCAGTCCATCTTTCAATTTTATCCACCCATTCAATTTCTCTTCTTTCTCTTTTGTCTTTACCCTTGATCTTTCTTCAACTGTTGCCAGAACAAAGCTGCTCTGTCTTTTTTCGTTGTCTATACTCAGCCATCTCTTTCTCCCTCTCTCTCCTGTATCTTTCTCTCTCTCCTTGTCTCGCCCCCTTCTCTCCCTTTCTCTTTCTCTCTTTCCCTCTCTCTCTCTCCTCACTGTATTCTTAATTCCTGAAGTTCTGGTCTTGATCAAATCCCCACCTGTGTCTTTCTGTCCATCCAGCTGATTTGGAGCATCCTCCACCATTCTTCCTATTTGGCGATTACTCAATAATGAGTACGACTGTCGACCAAATAAACTCCAAGTTATGGTGGCACAGTGGTTAGTGTCACTGCCTTACAGCACCGGGGACCCAGGTTCAATTCTGGCCTTGGATTACTGTCTGTGTCTGCGTGGGTTTTCTCCAGGTGCTCCAATTTGCTCCCACAATCTAAAGATGTTTAGGTGGATTGGCTAAGTAAATTGCCTCTTAATGAGAGAGAGATTGGCACAGTAAGAAGCCCCACAACCCTACCAGGTTAAAGTCCAGTAAGTTAATTTAGAATCACAAGCTTTTGGAGCACTGCTCCTTCATCAGGTAGTGGAATTTCAATTCAATAAAAAATATCTGGAATTAAGGAGCATGGTCCTGATGGCTATGAAACCATTGTCAATTATCTGAAAACCCCATCAGTTCACTCATGTCCTTTAAGGAAGGAAGACGTGCTGGTTAGGTGCATTGGCTGTGCTAAATTCTCCTTCAGTGTACCTGAACAGGTGCTGGAGTGTGGCGACTAAGGGATTTGCACAGTAACTTCATTGCAGTGTTAATATAAGCCTACTTGTGACACTAGTGAACATACTTTGAACAATGCCCATGTCCCATGGATAAAGGGAAGTCCCCACCACAGGTGATTGGTCCTGGACAGCAGGAGGGTTCAATGGGATCCAGAAGCTGAAGGTTGCCCTCCCTCAGCCGCCAGAGCAAAGTGTTCTGTTGGACATTAAGTAGAAATCCAAGGCCAAGCTTTGGCATCCATTTGCCACGGCTTTGTGTAGCGGGATCCTGATTCTGCACATTTTAACCCAGAGACAGCGTGCTCTGGTAAAGTTTAAGACCTGATCCAGGTGGGGGATTACACCATTCAGCTGCATTAACCTTCCAACAGGTTTATCCATCTGTCACGTACGTTACACATGCACAATCCCAGTTTGTGCTCAGGCCTGTGCCAGAGTTTAGGAAAATCCTCTCAGTGGAATCCTGGACAGGCAGTCGAGAAATGAGCGGCCTGATAGCGCACACGTAACCGGGGCCCTGTGCAGTAACCGACCCTGAGGAGGGTTAGGGGCCTCCCTGGTGCTAGTAATGATATTTCTACGGATAGTATTGTCAGAAGCGTGCAAGATTCCTCACGCAAAGCCCAATGATTTGGGGAAAAAAGAGCGGGGAAATACAATTACAGATGTTCCCCCCTGCGCCCCCCACCCCGCACCCCTGCTGAAATCTGGCCTATACCCAGAGGGGCGGGATTTAGAGAATTACAGCTGGAGGGTATTTGAGGTGAGCAGCACATTAAAAGCATGTCATACAATATTGGCATTCACTAGCGAAAGTATGATTACTTCTTTAGGGAATGCATTACTTCAGTTTGCTGCTTATTGTGTACAAAGTGGAGCCAATGATTCGCTTCAGTTTATCTCAATGGAAGAGATTATGTTAAACTGACTGTGTCATTTTAATTGATTGCTCAGGAGCAGGGGCGGGGGGGCGGTGGTGATGGAAGGGGAGGGGTCACTGGATTATATTCGATGTGGGAGGGACAAGCAAAGTCTGAATTTTGGGTTCATAAAGTCCAAGGGTTAGGACAGCACAGGAGACTATTCGGCCCATCGAGTTTGTGCAGGCTCTCTGTGCAGCAATCCAGTTTTTGTTTAAAGAAAGAACTTACATTTATATAGCACCTTTCAGAACCTCAGATCCATTCCAAAGCGCTTTGTAGCCAATGAAGCACTTTTTGAAGTGCAGTCACTGTTGTAATGTCAGAAATCATTTGATTTGATTTGATTTATTATTGTCACATGTATTAGCATGCAGTGAAAAGTATTGTTTCTTGCGCATGATACAGATGAGGTATACCGTTCATAGAGAAGGAAATGAGAGAGTACAGAATGTGATGTTAAACTCACAGCGAGGGTGTAGAGGAAGATTAACCCAGTGCGAGATTGGTCCATTCAAAAGTAAGCAGGGAAGAAACTGTTCTTTACTCGGTTGGTATGTGACCTAAGATTTTTGTGTCTTTTTCCTGACAGAAGAAGGTGGAAAAGAGAATGTCCAGAATGTGTGGGATCCTTGATTATGCTGGCTGCTTTTCCGAGGCAGCAGGAAGTGTAGAACAGAGTAAATGGATTGGAGGTTGGTTTGGATTAGGTTACATTCACGACCCTCTGTAGTTTCTTATGAACTTAGCCAGAGCAGGAGCCATACCAAGCTGTAGCAGCCAACTTCCCAGAAAAAGTATAGTCTGATGATGACCAGATCAACTGTTTTTCGTGATGTTGGCAATGTTAGTGACAGGAAAGTTCCTGATTTCTGTGGAAATTTATTCTTCAGTTTTGTTTTTTCATTAGTGACGAAAGTAGGCTTATATTAACACTGCAGTGAAGTCACTATGAAAATCCCTTAGTTGCCACACTCCAGTGCCTGTTTGGGTACACTGAGGGAGAATTAAGCACGGCCAATGCACCTGACCAGCACGTCTTTCGGACTCTGGGAGGAAACCGGAGGAAACCCACACAGACACAGGGAGAATATCCACACAGACAGTGACCCAAGCCAGGAACTGAACCCAAGTCCCTGGTGCTGTCAGGCAGCAGTGCTAACCACTGCACCGCCTTGCAGCTTTCTGGAGATGCCAGGGAACGAACCCTGGCAAGAGTCAGCACCTTCAGGAAAGGAGAAAACATGAGCAGGGCTGAAATAAAAAGCTGCATGATTTGAGTGAAGGCAACCTTCACAGTCAGAGAGTAACAAGAGGCTAAAGGATTTACATGCACATCATGAACCTTGGTCAGTGGGGGAGCTAGTTTTCTTTTGGAAATGATGAGTTGTGAAGGATGATGTGGGGGTTGTCTCATGGGATTACAGGCAGCAATTCAAGTACATTCAGTGGGAAGAGCTGCAGCAACTGAAACATCATGAGATAGCCAAGAGATAAACTGAAAAAGGAGAAGTGTTTGTTTATAGGAACAACGCACTGATCAAGGCTTCAGCCGCAAATCACAGACCACAGGGACCAAGCGTTGTGATGGGAAATAGATAGTCAGTTGGATTACATGGGCTGATGTCCTTGGGGGATCTCAGGATGGAACTTCAAAACCCAATTTATGCAACCAATCTGTTCTGTTCACTCTATAAATTGCAATTGATGGGACCCCTCTAATAGGTATACTTTATTCCCTTTCAATTAATAAATTGGACATGCTGATCTCCCTTTGTCTCTGTTAAGTAAAGGCGTTGCTACAAGCTTTCACCAGGCAATGAAAGATAAGGTTAAGTGTTAGCTATGGCTCAATGGCTAACACACGTGCCCCTGAATCAGACAGGTGTAGATTCAAGTCCCACTCCAAAGACATGGGTACAAAAATCTAGGTTGACATGTCTAGTGGGGTGCTGCACTGTCAGAGGTGCCACCAAAAGAGACATCAAACCAAGGTCCCATCTACCCTCTCAGGTGGATGTGATAGATTCCACAGCGCAACTACAAAAAAGAGTAGGGAAGATCTCCTCAATGTCCTGGCCAATTCATTCAGCCAAAATCACTAGAACAGATTGCCTATCACAAGGCTTCAAAAAAGGGTCAACTGGATACCATCAGCTCTTTTCTCTCCTTACAGATGCTGCCAGGCCTGCTGAGTTTATCCAGAATTTCCTATTTTTGTTTTACGATCCCAGGAATATGTTGCTAAAGGGAGCTGAGAAAATCTTCAAGCTCGTTGTTCCAGCAGTGAGGGAATGCACTCTCGCATCTTGATCACCAAGTCTCTCTTCAAATCCTCGATCCATAGTCTACCTCGTGTCCTTCTCCCTGCTATCAGAAAGTACTTTTTCTATGAATATCTCTCAGTGTGATAGGGCTGAATATCATCGCCCCCTCCCCTATCCCCCCCACCCAACACAGCAGTTAGCACTGCTGCTTCACACTGCCAGATAACTGGGTTTAATTCCAGCATCGGAGACTGCATGCACATTCTCCCCCTATCTGCGTGGATTTCCTCTGGGTGCTCCAGTTTCTTCCTGCAGGTTAGGTGATTGGCAATGCCAAATTGCCTCCTGCAGAGATTCTATGGTTCAGTATCCATATCAAATTCTTTCGGACTCCTTTTGTTTGGCATTCTTTATCAATCTTTTAGTTTCTTAGCAGTCACTAAAACTTCCCAATCATGAGACCTTCTACTTCTAGTGGCATTTCTAATCTGTTCTAAGATCTTTGTTCTTGACAAACTATAGCCTCAACTTGCATTCCTCTTTCTGGACAACTGTTTTAACCTCTCCCTTCTATGGCTAGAATCTCTTTCACAGCTCCCTGATATTTTCCTAGGGATATGATCATTTCCCAGTCACTTTCAGAACTTTTGCTGTGTTTTCTGTCCTTCCACATCTTTACATCGATCCGCTAATCTGTGAACATTACCTCCTGTCCCTCATTTTGTACATTTAGCCAATGTTTGTATTTGCCGATAGCCTTTTCTGCTCTCCCATTATGGTGGCACCCCACCATTCACTGGCCCTTGTTGACATACATCTTACTTTAATACCAACTCTGAGTAGCTGCCCTTTGGGATAAATATCCTTATCCTGTGCTTCAATATTACTTCATTCATATTTAACCATCCCTTTTTTTTTGGATAATCTGTGCCTCATAATCATCCACATGTATTTGATTTGATTTGATTTATTATTGTCACATGTACTCAGGATCCAATAGAAGTATTGTTTCTTGCACACTATACAGAAAAAGCATACCGTTCATAAGGAAGAAAAGGAGAGGGTGCAGAATATAGTGTTACGGCCATAGCTATTCTGTAGAGAAAGATTAACTTAATGCCAGAGGTAGGTTCATTCAAACGTCTGACGACAGCAGAGACAAAACTGTTTTGCATTGATTGGTACGTGACCTCGGACTTTTGTATGTTTTTCCTGACAGAAGAAGGTGGAACAGAGAATGTCCAGGGTGTATGGAGTTCTTGATAATGCTGGCTTCATTTCCGAGATCGTGGAAAGTGTAAACAGAGTCAATGGATGGGAGGTCGGTTTGCATGATGGATTGGGCTTCATACATGATCCTTTGTAGTTTCTTGAGGTCTTGATCTTGAAGAGCCAGACCAAGGTGTGATACATCTGCAAAGGATGCTTTCTATGCTGCATCTGTAAAAGTTATTGAGAATCATAGCAGACATATCAAAGTTGTGCAGAGTACATTGTGCCTCTTTGCTTTCTATTACCTGTTCAGATTCTGTACGTGTACAATTAGTGCTAATTAGGCTCAAGGAATTTTCCCTAACAGTTTGATTTCTGTGCTATAAAGTTACTGTTTTTCCATTAATGCCTTTAACTGTACCTGGGCCTCTTCACTGCTGCTGCCCTTCTGTTTTCTATTACACCATGTCCCCAGATTAAAATTTATTTCTGATGGCCTTCTGCAGTGCTATAAGTCTCACCGAATTTTCTTTGAAACATCAGCTTTGATAAATGTCTTTCTCCCTGGATGCAGGACATTGACGTTCTCAGAAAGAGCTGAATTGACCTCAGTCCCATCCAAGACCTGGGGATGATCCCACATCACCAAAGGTGTTTTTGGGTTTCTCCCATAAGCTAAGGGGCGGTATGGTGGCATAGTGGTTAGCACTGCTGCCTCATTGTACCAGGGACCCGGGTTCGATTCCCGGGTTGAGTCATTGTGTGGAGTTTACACGTTTTCCCTGAGTCTGTGTGGGTTTCCTCCGGGTGCTCCAATTTCCTCCCATAGTCCAAAGATGTGTGGGCTAGGTGGATTGGCCATTCGAAATTGGCCCTTAGTGTCACGACGACAAGCTAGGGTAAATTGCGTAGGGTTATGGAGATAGGACCTGGGAGGGATTGTGGTTGATGTAGACTTGATGGGCTGAATGGCCTCCTTCTATGATTCTAATTGATCAGGACTGTAGGCCCCCTATTAAAATGAATTCTTCATGGAGGTAGCCACACCACCACAGGTGTCAGTCTGTAGTGGTGTTGGTCAGCTAAGATTTGTGATGCATCTCATCAGTGATTTCTTTCACAATCCCCAGGAGTTTTCTGCTCGTGTTTATTTCTACGATGTTTATATTTTCACTGGCCAATTCCATTCCCTTCCCCACTCCTTCTCCTCCTTTCTTCCTCATTATCAGTCAGTGCTTCCCGATACAGTTCCTACCCATTTTTTCTTTATCTTGTCCACAATTACTTGATTTGCCCATTTCCATTTAATTTATTCAATTCATTCATTCGTTTTATCACCCTTCAACAGGAAAACACTAACGAAGGGTCATCCAGACTTGAAACATTGGCTCTATTCTCTCTCATGATGTAGAGATGCCGGCGTTGGACTGGGGTAACACAGTAAGAAATCTGACAACATCAGGTTTAAATCCAACCGATTTATTTGACAGTAAATTCACAAGCTTTTGAGCCTCTGGTCTTCGTCAGGTGAATGAGGTGTTCTGGTCTCAAACAGCACACGTAACAGCACAGACAGTTTACAGATTACTGATTAGAATGCAAATCTTTACACCTAACATGCTATTCAAGTCTTAAAGTGGCAAACAATGTGAGTGGAAGGAGCACTGAGGTTAAAGAGATGTGTATTGTCTCCAGACAGCACAGTAAGTGAGGTTTTTTGCTAATCCAGGCAAGTCATGGGGGTTACAGATAATGTGACATGAAGCCAAGATTCCTGTTAAGACCATCCTCATGTGTGCGGAACTTGGCTATCAGTCTCTGCTCAGTGGCTCTGCGCTGTCGTGTGTCGTGAAGGTCCCCTTGAAGAACGGAAGGTCAGAGGCCGAATGCCCGTGACTGCTGAAATGTTTTTGCCTACAGGAAGGGAACAGTCTAGCCTGGTGATTGTTGAGCAATATTCATTCATCCGCTGTCGTAGTGTCTGCATGGTCTCCCCAATGTACCATGCTTTGGGACATCCTTTCTTTCAACGTATGCACATCTTCATGCACAAGTTCGAACAAGACTTCATCACTGCATGGGATCTTCAACTGAGGCTATACACTAGATACATCGACGACATTTTTCTCCTTTGGACTCATGGTGAACAATCATTGAAACAACTGTATGATGATATCAACAAGTTCCATCCCATCATCAGACTCACAATAGACTATTCTCTAGAATCGGTTGCATTCTTGGACACACGCATCTCCATCAAGGACGGTCACCTCAGCACCTCACTGTACCGCAAACCGACAGACAACCTCACAATGCTCCACTTCTCCAGCTTCCACTCTAAACACATTAAAGAGGCCATCCCCTACAGACAAGCCCTCCATATACACAGAATTTGCTCAGATGAGGAGGATCGTGACAGACACCTCCAGATGCTGAAAAATGCCCTCATGAGAACAGGATATGGCGCTCGACTCATCGATCAACAGTTCCGATGTGCCACAGCGATAAACTGCACTGACCTCCTCAGAAGACGAACATGGGACACAGTGGACAGAGTACCCTTTGTTGTCCAGTACTTCCCCAGAGCAAAGAAGCTACGATATCTTCTCTGGAGTCTTCAACATATCATTGATGATGATGAACATCTCGCCAGGGCCATGCCCACATCCCCACTTCTTGCCTTCAGACAACCGCGCAACCTCAAACAGATCATTGTTCGCAGCAAACTACCCAACCTTCAGGAGAACAGTGACCACAATACCATACAACCCTGCCACAGCAACCTCTGCAAGACATGCCGGATCATCGACATGGACGACATCATCACACGTGAGAATACCATTCACGGTACATACTCTTACAATTGTCTCTGAATTGATCTCCCTTAATCTGGCGCATGTATAATTCCCTAAATTTGCACCCCTTTATTGTAGAATCCACTAGAGATAGACAAAAACATCAATGATTGATGGAAGACTTGAATAAGGCACTCACTGAGCGTTAAAATGGGCGGCGCAGGCTTGAAGGGCTGAAGGGCCTGTTTCCTGTGCTGTGCTGTTCTTTGTTCTTTGTTCATAGAGAAGGAAAGGGGGAGAATGCAGAATGTACTGTTACAGTCATAGCTAGAGTGTAGAGAAAGATCAACTAAATGCAAATTAGGTCCATTCAAAAGTCCAATGGCAGCAGGGAAGAAGCAGTTCTTGAGTTAGTTGATATATGACCTCAGACTTTTGTATGTTTTTCCTGACGGAAGAAGGTGGAAGAGAGAATGTGCAGCATTGTTAATTATGCTGGCTGCTTTTCCGAGGCGGTGGGAAGTGTAGACAGAGTCAATGGATGAGAGGCTGGTTTGCGTGGTGGATTAGGCTATGTTCATTTTTCTCCACCTATTATTCACACTAAAGGAGTCAGCAGAGGGTAACTGGAGTGGTTTTTAAAGTTTAAGTTTTAAGTTTATTTATTAGTGTCACAAGTAAGCTTACATTAACGCTGCAATGAAGTTATTGTGAAAATCCTCTAGTTGTCACACTATGGCACCTGTTCGGGTATACAGAGGGAGAATTTAACATGGCAAATGCACCTAACCAGGACATCTTTGGACTGTGGGAGGAAATCAGAATATCTGGAGAAAACCCATGCAGACACGGGGAAAACATGCAGACTCCACACGGACAGTGACCCAAGCTGGGAATCGAACCCAGATCCCTGGTGTTGTGAGGCAGCAGTGCTAACCACCGTGCCACCGTACCACCCACCACTGCTGGGAGAAAAAGCGATGCTCCCCATGTTTTTTGGCTTGTCAGAGTTTGAGTTTAGAAAGGGCTATCTATAATCCGGCTGCGATAGGGCAGAGTCGCAAACTGACCTTGGCACCGACACTGTCTCAATCGCCTCCAAAAAGCAGGAGACACAAAAGTTTGTTCCTCAGACTCTGTGACCAGGGCCTGAGGAGGGCAGGCATTCAGTGTCACCGATTGTTCCAGTTCACGGAGCTCACAAAATCTTACACACCAAAACAAAGCATCCTTTGTTTCTGCAAGTCCGTGTCCAATTTATTAACAGCTTGATCTGGTCTGAAACGGCAATATCTAACTTTGCACAAATCTGCCCGAAAAACTGCTTCCCAAACAGTGTTTAAAATGCAATAGATCAAGAGTTTTGAGGATGATTTAACGTAAATACTTTTAGCGATCATGCACATTGTGGTCATTGGAATCCTCATTATCTTTCTGTATCTATAATATCTGGATCCTGCTTTACAACTCATTCCCATTTATCGGTTTATACTTTCTCAGTTGTGGTGCTGGGTGTCAAATTGCCAGGGGACCAGAGAATATCAGGTAGATTTTTAAGTTTATTTATTAGTTTGTAAGTAGGCTTACATTAACGCTGCAATGAAGTTACTGTCAAAATTCCCTAGTTGCCACACTCTGGCACCCATTCAGCTACATTGAGGGAGCATTTAGCAGGGGCAATGCACCTAACCAGCAGTCTCTCGGACTGTTTAATGGAACTGGAGCACCAGGGGGGGAAACCCACACAGAGACAGGGAGAATGTGCAGACTCTGCACAGACAGTGACCCAAGCCAGGATTTGAACCCGGATCCCTGGCGTTGTGAGGCAGCATGCTAACCACTGTGCCACCATACTGCCCCTTTATAAGGAGGGTAGTTCGGTAATTTTTGAGAACCTATTCAGAATGAGAGTTATTATTAAGGCAGATCTGACATTTTGGGCAGGATTTTATAACTTTGCTTGGCAAGGTAGTAAAATCCTCCCCCAAGGCCAACGGAGATTTCCATTCTGCGAACGTCACCCACCCCAATTCCAGCAGTAAAATTCCAGCCTTTAAATGTGTAAAATGCTCTGACACTAAAGGGCACAAACTGACTCTGTAGGTTGCTCTGTTTAACGCAGTCACTAACCCAAAATACCAATCAGTTAACTGGGAGCCAGTTGAATTGCAGCATTGATCATTCCTTTGGGAGATTAAATAAATTTATCAAGACCGTATCAGTGCACCTTCAACATTATTTGCAGCAAAGATTGCAAATGGTCCAAATAATGTTTCCTTGTTCCTGGCTCTTACCCTTGTAGGAGGTAATAACTTGTTTAAGATCGATTGGTGATAAGCACGAACCACAAGACAATTCTTTTCCCTGAAATCAAGTTTCTCAAAAATGTGTTCTAAAACTTTTCCAGTTTTGAGGATTCCAGATTTATCAGAGTTTCTGTTTTTCATTGGAATGTATTTTTGCTGAACATTTTGAATGGTTTCTTTAAACATTTCCCACTATTTATTTACCACCAGATCTTTTAGTCTATTTACCTAATCAATCTTAGCCTGTTCTTCAAACCAGTGTAATTGTTAAGTTTAAGATCCTTGTTTGTGATTTTAGTATGTAATTTTCAAACATAAACCTTGAATTCAATTGTATTATGATCACTATTTCCCAATAGGTCTTTTACTATGTGATTATTAATTAATCCTGCCTTATTGCACAATTCTAAAATAGCTTCATTCCAAGTTAGTTGCTCCAGGAAAGTGTAACAAAAGTATTCAACAAACTTGTCCTTCAGGCCACCTTTGTCAATTTAATTAGTCTAGTCCACAATCAACATCCTATTAGCTTGTTACAAGCACCAGGGATTTCTTGTTTAGTGATTTTTCCATCATTATAATATTTGCAGTAATAAAAAAGGAAGAATGCAATGCTGTCATTAAAAATAATCCTAGCCAAAACCGCCTCCAGAATTAACCACAGAATTTGAGAATAGTTCCGCACCGACAGTGGAAGCTTGGCCCAACTCTTCATTTGAAGGATGATCCAGTTACTCCCACTCCCTCACTATTTCTTCACATCCCGGCAACTTCTTTTCTACTTCAATTACCCAATCAGTCCCCACTTGAAGGTCATTATATCAGGCATCCTCTCCAACCCTACAATCTTGTCAGATATGAGCATTCCCTAATTCCGGATATTTGAAGATTTCGTCGTTAGTAAGTGTGCCTTCAGTCCCTAAACTCTGGAATACAAGCATCTCCTATTAGATGCTCCTTAAAATCTACCTTTCCAAACCAAGTTTCTGGACACTGCTCTGCAAAGTGGGATGATGGTTAGCACTGCTGCCCCACAGAGTTGGGGAACTGGGTTCAATTCCCAGTCTGTACAGAGGCAGCACATTCTCCCCATGTCTGTGTGGGTTTCCTCCTGGTACTCCAGTTTCCTCCTACACTCCAAAGAAATGCAGGTTAGGTGGATTGGCCATGCTAAATTGCCCTTAGTGTCGGAGGGATGAGCTAGGGTAAATATGTGAGATTAAGGGGACAGGGCTTGAATGGGATTGTTGTCAATGCAGACTCAATGGGCCAAATGGCATCGTCGAGATTCTATGAGAGAATTTTTTTAATATGGAAAGCTGGTAGGATTGGAGAATGAACCAGATAAGGTAGCAAATTTCAAAAGAGAATTTGAGACATAATCGAAGGGTAAATTTTGGAGGATTGCAGGAATAGACCAGGGGAAATGAAGGGGATGGATAGGGTAGAGGTTGAGAGACTCTTCCCACTTAACAAAGATAACAGGACTAGAGGGCACAGCCTCAAGATCAAGGGGGGGGGGGGCGCAGTTCAGATCAGAGTTGTGGAGGAATTTCTTCATGCAAAGGGTGGTGAATCTTTGGAATTCTCTGCCTGATGAGGTGGTGGAGGCTTCCTCACTGAATATGTTGAAGTCAAGAGTTGATAGGTTTTTGATTGGCAGGAGAATTAAGGATTACAGGGAGAAAGTGGGAAAGTGATACTGAACCACTGCAGGTCAGCCATGACCTTATTGAATGGCGGGGCAGGCTCGAGGGGCTGGATGGCCGACTCCTGCTCCTATTTCTTACATTCTTATGAAATGGGAGAAATTGGATAACTCTGTCAAAGTATTGAAGCTGACATGATGGGCCAAATGGCCTCCCTCTGTGCATCACTTGTGATGGTATAAATAATGGGGGAAAGTCTCAGTCTGTAGTTTGGAGGCTTGTGAAGGCAGGAATCGGCAGAAATTTCCCAGTCCCCTATCTTTCTGGATTTTTCCCAGTCTGCTTTTTATTTTAGCCTCCCTCGGGAGATGAATTTAACTGAAGAGATCCTACAGACTGTAATGGGCAGCAGAAGTTTCAAGAACCACACAGAGTTCTCTTGCTGAGGTTCCTCCTTCATCCTTTGAGACCTCCCTTGACTACAGCGGCCGTTCTGTGCTGAATTGTGAGCTGTTTTTGCCCACAAATCTATCCTTCACTTTCAGCCCAAAGCTTTCTGAGGTCAAAAGGCTTCAAGTAGGAAAATGGGCAAAATTGCCTCAGTAGATCACATGCTAACCCCTGGGACAGAAGGTTGTGGGTTCCAGCCCCCCCCCCAGCCCCCCCAAAACCACAAACTAAAGTGGAGATGTTGAGGGAGTGCTGCATTGTTGGAGGTGCTATCATTTGGGCGAGTTGGTAAACTGAGGCTCCATCATCTCCCTCAAGGGGATTCCATGATGTAACTTTGAGAAAGAACAGGAGAGTTAAGTTCTAATTTGAGTATAAGAATGGAGATGTTTTGCTGCAATTGTACAGGGCGAGGCCACACCTGGAGTATTGTGTGCAGTTTTGGTATCCTTCTCCATGGAAGGATATCCTCGATATAAAGGGAGTGCAGCAAAGGTTTACCAGGTTAATTCCCGGGATGGCAATCTGTCATGAGGAAAGACTAAGTCAATTAGGGTTATAGTCACTGGAGTTTAGAAAAGTGAGACGGGATCTCATAGAAACTTATAAAATTCTAACAGATTTAGACGGGGTAGATTCAGAAAGATTGTTCCCGATGGTGGGGGAATCCAGAACTAGGCATCTTGTCTGAGGATAAGGATTGAGGTTTGAAGTGAGATTTTAGGATGGAGGTGAGAAGAAATTTCTTCACCCAGAGGGTGGTGAATGTGTGGAATTCATTACCACAGAAAGTAGTTGAGGCCAAAACATTGTGTGATTTCAACAATTAGATACAGCTCTTGGGGTTAAAACACTCAAGAGATGTGGGAGGAAGGCACGGGAAATCATGATACTGAATTTGATGATCAGCCATGATCGACATGAATGGGCAGAGTAGGCTTTAAGGGCCGAATGGTCTCCTACTGCATCTCTACGTGAAGTATTTGCCCCATCCAGCACCGGCACACAGTGGCTGCAGATACCTACCGTCTACAGGTTGCCATTCCAACAACTTGCCAAACCTCTGAAATCCGTCACTTTGACCCCCAAGTCAGCCATCATCCCAACTTGTAATGTTAACTCCTTCATGGTGGCTGGGTCTTGGAATTCCCTCCCCAACTGAGTGGGCCTATGCCACAAGATGGTGACTTGGTACCACCTTCTGAAGGATAGGGGCAATGATTGGGTGATAAATACTGACCTTGCCTGTGTCACTCCCCACACTCAGATTGTGTTTATGAGAAACGTAGAACCTCAGAAACTCTCAGGATCAAGATTAGTCAAGTGAGCACAAACTAGGATTCCAAGCTTACACCTTCTGGTCTGAATGGACCCCATTACGTATAACCAAGTTTGGAAAACCTCAGCAGGTCTGGCAAGGAGAGAAAAGAGCTGATGTTTCGAGTCCAGATGACCCTTTGTCAAAGCTAAAAGGCACAGAAAGTGGAAGATGTTTATACTGCAGGGTGAGGGAATGAAACCAGGGGGAAAGGCTGCTAATGGCAGCCCATAGAGAGAATAGAAGGTGTGAACAGCCAAGGGGCAGAGAAGCTGAAATCAGAGGGTAAACTGTGACAGATGAAGATGTGGGGGGTGGGGAAAGGAGATTGGTGAGAGGCAAAATTCAAAAAAACAGGGAAAGGGGAAGCAAAGCAACCGCCTGCAAACCATCCCCCCAACTCCCTCCCAAAATTGGCATTTATTGCTTGTTGCAGGTTATGGCAAGATAAGCATTTCAAAAAATGTCGAGTATCCTTTGTCAGCTTTAACAAAGGGTCATCAAAACATCTCCTTACGGATGCTGCAGACCTGCTGAGATTTTCCAGCATTTTCTCTTTTGGTTTCAGATAGCAGTATCCGCAGTAATTTGATTTTATCAAGGGATTATAGTTGTGGTATGGGGAAACTGGAGAGAGAGAATGCCAAAAAGGTGATTTGATTGTTAAGAGTTGCTTAAAGTCATGAAAAGTTGCAGAAACTGCTTCCAGTGGTTAAGGAGCTGGTAGCCAAACAGATGAAGGGGAAATGAACCAGAGATAACATAAGGAAAATTATTTTAATGCAATAGGCAACAACTTGCATCAATACCTTAATCGTAACACAGTAAAATGTCCTGAGGTGCTTCACAAGGGTGGCAGGGATGTTATCACAAAAAGTCTAATACTGAGCCACAGGTATTAATTTTATTTATTACTTTATCACAAGTAGGCTTACATTAACATTGCAATGAAGTTACTGTGAAAATCCCCTAGTCGCCACATGCAGGTGCTTACTCGGGTACATACAATCTCAACAGTACAGGAAGCCACCATTTGGCCCATCGATAATCCCCATAATCCAACTGACCACCTGAGAAGTACACCGAGGGAGAATTCAGCTTGGCCAATCCGCCTAACTAGCACGTCTTTCAGACTGTGGAAGAAACAGGAGTTCCCAAAGGAAACCCACGCAGACACATGGAGAACGTGCAGATTCTGCGTAGACAGTGACCCAGGCCAGGAATCGAACCTGGGATCCCTAGAACTGTGAATAGAATAATTGGTGGGAGTTCACTTAAAATTACAGCAGAGGTAAAAAGGACTTAGATAAATATTTGAAATAAATGCCAATTTGCGGTGGGGGGGGGGGGGGGGGTGGTGGGGAGAAGAGGGAGCAGACAGTTGCTTGTTGAACATGGTGACAGAGGTAAGATCACAACTCAAGTCTGCCCACTGGCAACAATCTAATCCTCATACCAAGCTGACTGCTGGCATCTGGTGGACATTTGCAGCACTGCAGCCAAAAAACATTGAACTGGATCTCAAACCTATTAGCCCCACTTTCTGACATTCAGCTCTGATGATGAGATATTTGATGCAGAGCAAAAGCGAAATGGTTAAAAGGAGCTAAGGTAAATCATGTTCGCTAATCAATTACACTAATAACCAATTCAGATTCAACCTAGCTGGCAAAGATGCTAATGTATACTTTTGCCAGAAGTGATATATACTCTTATGAAGGAGTCTGCTGTCCTTTGCAAACAAAAGCAACATGAGTTAGAGAATCTGGTGAGCTGGTGCAGCAATAATAATCTCTCCCTCAATGTCAACAAGACGAAGCAGATTGTCATCAACTTCATGATGTGTAAAGGAGAACATGACTACATCAATGGGGATGAAGTAGAAAGAGTCAAGAGCTTCAGGTTTGTAGGTGTCCAGATCAAGAACCTATTCTGGTTCCCTCCATGTAAACACTATAATTAAGAAAGTCCACCAACATCTCTACTTTCTTAGAGGCAACGTGTCTCTTTTTCTTAAAAAAAATTAAACAAAAGCATAAATAGTCCCCTGGTGCATCCTCCATAACAACAACTTGACCAGAGATCAGAGTTGACTCACTGCCAATCAGCACTCTTGCCTCATAGTTATTTATTATTTGCTCATGGCTATTAGTTTATTAGTGTCACAAGTAGGCTTATATTAATACTACAATGAAGTTACTGTGAACAACCCCGAGTCACCGCACTCTGGTACCTGTTCAGCTACACCGAGGGACAATTTAGCAATGGCCAATGCAACTAACTGGCTTGTCTTTCGGACTGTGGGAGGAAACCGGAGCACCCAAAGAAAACCCACAGACACAGGGAGAACATGCAGACTCTACACAGACTGTGACCCAAGTTAAGAATTGAACTCGCATCCTCGGCCCCAGAGGCAGCAGTGCTAACCACTGTGCTGCCCAGAACACTTGATTTTATACTAATATATGCAGCACTAATCAATGAAAAATATTGTTTCTTGCATGCTGTAAAAAGCATACTGTGCATAGGAGAGAGTGCAGTAGTGTTATAGCTATAGCTAAAGGTGTAAAGAAAGATCAACCTAATGCAAAGAATTCAAAAGTCTGACGGCGGCAGGAAAGAAGCTGTTTTGAGTTGGCTGGTACATGACCTCAGACTTTTGTATCTTTTTCCCCAACGGAAGAAGATGGGAAGCAGACCGTCCAGGATACATGGGGTTCTACATTATGCTAACTGCTTTGCCGAGGCAGCAGGAAGTGTAGACCAAGGCAGTGAATACAACGGTGGTTTGTGTGATGGATTGAGCTATTTTCACCACCTTTTGTAGTTTCTTGCGGTCTTGAGCAGAGCAGGAGCCATATCAAGATGTGATAGCATTCTTTCTGGTTGTATCATGCACCTATAAAAGTTATTGAGAATCATAGCTGACATGCCAAATTTCCTTAGTCTTCTAAGAAAGTAGAGATGTTGGTGGACTTTCTTAATTATAGTGTTTACATGGAGGGAACCAGAATAGGTTCTTGATCTGGACACCTACAAACCTGAAGCTCTTGACTCTTTCTACTTCATCCCCATTGATGTAGTCATGTTCTCCTTTACACATCATGAAGTTGATGACAATCTGCTTCGTCTTGTTGACATTGAGGGAGAGATTATTATTGCTGCACCAGCTCACCAGATTCTCTAACTCATTCCTGTACTCTGTCTCAATATCGTTTGAGATCCGACCCACTACGCTGGTGTCATCAGCAAACTTGAAAATTGAGTTGGAGAGGAATTTGACTATAGTTATAGGTGTATAAGGGGTACAGCAGAGGACTGAGAACACAGCCTACTGGGGCACTGGTGTTGAGGATAATCTCGGAGGAGATATTGTTGCCCAATCTTATTGTGGTCTGAGAGTTCGGAAGTTCAGGATCTAGTCTTGGCCCAGGCCACGGAGTTTGGAGATGAGTTTAATGCCCATCTTCAATTGGTAAGGACAGTAGATTTCCTTCCCTAAAGGACATCAGTGAAGAACAATTGGCAATAGTTTTGTGGTCAAACTATTAATTCCAGGTTATCAAATTTAAATTTCACCCAGTGCTGTGATGGGATTCAAACCTGAGTCCTCAGGCCATTACCCTAGATCTCTGGAACATTAAGCCTGATGACAGTACATTACACCACAACCTCCCCCTCTTAAATTCCCTTTGAAATTTGGTATTCTTGTATCTCTCATGATGTTAGCAAGGTGAAAAGCTTCGACAACACGCCTCTCTTTTTTCTAAACAATGCTAATTTCCTGAATCCATACCATTTGGTTTAATTACCTTTGCTTTGAGAATTCTCTCTCCTTTTTCCAGAGGTTGCTTCATGACTGGCAGCCCCACACTGGAGCATAATTTCTTCAGCTATCAGCCTAGATTTCTGAAAAATCAACCAATTATTCAACTGCGTCTATCTGATTAGCTGTTACATGGATTTGTGTTGCAGGTAAGTGTTTTATTAATTTTTGCAAACATATCGGTGAAAATTGAGTACAACTGTAATAAAAGTCCATCATTAAATATAATGCACTGAGGGAGAAAAAATTAGCCATTTTGCAATCCTGTAAATAAATGTCAGTATGTTTAGATTACTGGTTAACCTTTTGTCTTAAATCCGTCTCTTGCTGTGAGGGAGCTTGTTTCTGGTGGATTCAGGGGCAGATTGCACTGTCCTTGCTGCTGACCATCTCACTTCAGACTATAATAGCGATCTGCACGTTCAGGGGCTCTTTCTCAATCCGGTCAGGAGGATAGGAGAACAACCTCAGTGGATGGAAAGCTATTCAAACCCTCGCAGCTGTGCGTCTACACCGCGGTCTGGAGCTGGTGCTGGGGCTGAGGGAACTGGCCATCATTGGGTCACCTGAGCTTGGGGAAGACACGAATGAAGAGGATCATGCTGATGAAGATAAAACACACCACAACCAGCATCAGCCACAGCAGCCAGTTGACAGATTTCTTTGTGTGTTGCTCCAGACGCTCCGACTCCACTTTCAGCTTCTCAAAGTTCTGATCAGCCATCCGCATCGACTGGGTCAGCGTCTGCACAGACAACATTGGCTCAGGGGGTGAATCGCACTGGTTAAAGACATTTCCCTCCCCCGCCACCGCCCTTCTCAGCCACTCCAACTTTACCCCTTTCTCACAGAGATATTCATAGAATCCCTTCAGTGGTTAGCATAGCTGCCTCTCGGTGCTAAGTTCCCAGGTTCAAATTCCAGCCTTTGCCTGGCTGTTATTAACGTATTAACCAGTGACCTACACCATGAATCATTAAGATACAATGATCACCCACATGATATGGGCTTAGCATTGCTGCCTCAGTGCCAGGGACCCGGATTCTACTCCCCGCCTCACTGTCTGGAGTTTGCACATTCTGCCCGTGTCTGCATAGGTTTCCTCCGGATGCTCTGGTTTCCTCCCATACTCCAAAGCTGCGCTAAATTGTTCCACAATATCAGAGAGACTGGCTAGAGTGAATGCATGGGGTTATGGGGATAGAGTCTGGGTAGGATTGCTGTTGGGTGCAAACTCGATGGGCTGAATGGTCTTCTGCATTGTAGGGATTTTATGATTCTATGAAGAGAAAAGAATCTTTCACTAGAGATTCCCTCAAGGAATATTTCAGAGGGACTAGCTAGGGTAAAATGCATAAGGTCTGGGTGGGATTGTGGTCGATGCAGACTCGATGGGCCAAACTTGGCAACAAACACGGGTAACAAGTTGTAGAATCAAAAATTTTACACTGACCCTCACCCAGGTTCTCCTTTATCCAACTCAGCAGCTCACACACTGCAGCAATAACCGCAACAACTCCCCAAACGTGACAGTATTGGATGGAAATACGCAATGCAGTCACCTTCCCACCAGCATCACTGGTTACAGACAGAGTGCCAGACTCCTGATCGATCCTCCCCAATACCTTCCCTCCAGCACTGCTTGGAACCAAAACGACCAACCTATACGTGGTGGCACAGTGGTTAGCACTGCTGCCTCAGAGCGCCAGGGGCCTGGGTTCAATTCCCGGCATTGGGTCACTGTCTGTGTGGAGTCTGCACATTCTCCCTCGTGTCTGTGGGTTTCCTCCAGATGCTCTGATTTCTTCCAACAATCCAAAGTTTTGCAGGTTAGGTGGATTGACCATGTTAAATTGCCCCTTAGTGTCCCAAATTGGGTAGGTTAGATGAATTAGCCATGGGAAATATGTGGGGCAGGACAGGAGAGAGAACCTGGGTAAGATACTCTGTCAGAGAGTCGGTGAAGATTTGATAGGCTGTAGAGATTCTACAATTCACATTGATGGCACAGAAACAGGCCATTCAGCCCAACAGATCCCTGCAGTTACTTATGCTTCGTATGAGTCACCTCCCACTCATCCAACCCTAATCAATGTATCCTTTTACCCTATCATGTGTTTATACATCTTTTCCCTCAAAACGCCCCAGCTGAAATCTACTAACTCGGCACAAAACGGGGGTTGGAGACAGTGATCTGATGTGGTCTTGTCTCACTCTCAGAGCACCGGTGTGCAGTCAGGGTTCACTCAGCCCTAACACACAGCTCCTACCTGGTTGTCCTGTTTGATAACACTCTGTGCCGCCAGCGTGTTGTTCTTCAGGTTACGGGCCAGGCTCAGCATCTCCTCAGCAAGCCGCTCCTGCATGTTGTGGTGACGATGGAGGACAGCATCCAGATCAGTGGATGATTGTTTGTCATCCTCTAGCCCGCTGCAAAAGAGAAGGGCGAAAGACGGGGTGGGGGGAATAACAAAAGCAGCAAAAATATAAAACATAAGTGATATGGCCCATTGTAGTCAAAGTGTAGTCAGTCTAATCCAGTTTATCAATTACTGCTGGTGTTACGCAAAAAAAGAGGAAGAAGTCTCACAACACCAGGATAAAGTCTAACAGAGCAGCATAGTGACACAGCACTGCTGGCTCTCAGCGCAAGGGACCGGGTTCAATTCCATCCTCGGGTCACTGTCTGTCTGGAGTTTACACATTCTCCCTGTGTTTGTGTGGGTTTCCTCCGGTTGCCCCAGTTTCCTCCCACAGTCCAAAGATCATAGAATCATTATAGAATCCCTACAGTATAGGGGATCATTTGGCCTTTCGAGTCCATACTGACCACAATCTCACTCAGGCCTTATTCCCATAACCCCATACATTTGCCCTGCTAAACCCCCCTGACGGCAAGCTAACCTGCACTTTCAGACTGTGGATGGAAACCAGAGCACTCGGAAGAAACCCACGCAGACACAGGGAGAACGTGCAAACTCCACATAGACAGCGACCCGAGGCCGGAATTGAACTCGGGATCCTGCTGCTATGAGTCAGCAGTGCTAACCACCGTGCCAGCCAAGATGCACAGGGGAGGTTAATTGGCCATGCTAAATTGACCCTAATGTCAGGGGGATTAGCAGGGTAAATACGTGGGATTACGGAAATAAGGCCTGAGTGGGATTATGATTGGTGCAGACTTGATGAGCTGAATGGCCCCCTTCTGCACTGTAGGAGTCTATGATTTATTTGGAGTCACGAGCTTTCAGAATGCTGCTCCTTCAGGTAAGTCACTTGATGAAGGAGCAGCACTCCGAAAGCTCGTGATTCCAAATAAACCTGCTGGACTTTAACCTGGTGTTGAGACTTCTTACTGTGCCTAACCCAATCTTCATACGACAAAAGGAAGAAAGCAGCCTTGCATTTATACAGTGTCTTTCACGACTTTGGTATACACAAAACATTTTACAGCCAATGAAATGTAGTTGCTGTTGTAAAGTAGGAAACACAGCAGCCAATCTGTGCACAGCAAGATCACACAAACAATAATGACATGAATCTGTTTAATTTTTTTTTTAGAAAGAGATGATGATTGAGACATAAGCGATGGCCAAAATACTGGGGAGAACTTTCCTCTCTTCAAATTTCAAATTGCTGCCCCTGAAATTTTTCCTTCCATCTGAGGGGGCAGAGGTGCTTTGGGTTAGCATCTGAACCAAAGAGGGTGCCACCGACAGTGTGGCACTCACTCGGTACTGCACTGGAATTTCACTGAAGGTTTTGTGCTCAGGTTTCCAGGAATGGGATTTGAACCCATAACCCTGTGACTCAGATGAGAGAATCAACTGACTCCACCACAACCAACATTGAAAATTCAGACACACATGAAATTCCCTTGCCTGCTATCTTAATGGGGCTGCTAAGAGGTTAGCATCTGCAGATTAAACCTTTTAATTATGACTGCAAGATGTGTCCCTCCAGTAACATTGCAGACTGTTTTATCAATGTAAATTGGCCACACACCTCTCTTGTTATTAACTGTAAATAATTGCACCATAAACTTTAATCTTTCTGCATTAATATCTAAAAGGAATGTATTACTGGTCAATAACACCAGACAGGCATCTGCTTTTGCTCAACACATCTCCAAACGATGTGCACTGATACCAGGGCCAAACAGCGATTCCACGGATAAGGTGGTGGTTGGGAAGGGAACATTGGAACTTCCGTTTACCCAGTCTATAATCTATGAAAGCGTCCCGTGGCTCCTCACACAAGTATCTAGAATAAATTTAACATAACACAGTGGTAAGCACTGCTGCCTCACAGCCCAGGGTCTCGAGTTCAATTCCCAGTTTGGGTCACTGTCTGTATAAAGTCTGCACATTCACCCTGTGTCTGCATGGATTTCCTCCCTTAGTCCAAAGACATGCCGATTAGGTGAACTGGCCATGCTAAATTCTCCCTCAGCGTGCCCGAACAGGTAACGGAGGAGGCGACTAGGGGATTTTCACAGTAACTTCATTGCAGGGTTAATGTCAGCCTACTTGTGACTAATAAATAAACAAATCAGATAGAAGCAAAGCTGTGAGGCAGCAGTGCTAATACAGTACAGACAGTGAAGGAGAGGTTTCAACTGCATTGCCCCCAAACAACAATGTGCTGCTATCCACCAAAAGGGGTCAGGAAGCACGCTTCCTGTTTAGATTGAGGTTGGCATGGTACTACAATTGTTAGAACCGCTGTTTCACAGCACCAGGGAGCCAGGTTCAATTCCTGGCTTGGGTCACTGTCTATGTGGAGTTTGCACATTCTCCCCACATCTGCATGGGTTTCCTCCCACAGTCTGAAAGTCGTGCTGGTTAGGTGCATTGACCTGAACAGGCTCCAGAGTATACCAATTGGGGGAATTTCAAAGCAACTTCATTGCAGCGTTCATGCAAGCCTTACTTGTGACTAATAAATGAACTTTAAACATCAGATTCCCAAAGCTGTGTGTGTTGGGAAAGCAAGATCCCGACCTTGAGACAGACGATCATGAATATTTATAAGCTTGAAATAAAAATCCTCACCTTCGTTTTCTCAGTTCAGTTATGTCAGAACCTAAAAAAAAGCAAGACAAAAAATACATTTCTTTTAAATCCACTTGTCTCCCAACCGAACTTTCTGACGTAGAATAACAGTTATTTTATTAGGTGTCTGCATCCACTCCTTAAAATGGGAAAAATTATTCAATGAAGCTCAATTTCAAGTCTGGATGATTCCTCCTCAGAACTAAAGGTGTGACTGACGGAGAGGTAAAAATCATACGTGCATTCTATGCCAGAATTGGAGGAGCAAAGAGATCTTGGGGAAAATGAAGAATCATCCAGACTCAAAACGTTGGCTCTGTTCTCTCTCCACAGAAGCTGTCAGACGTGCTCAGATTCTCCAACGTTTCAGATTGTTCTTGTTTCAGATTCCAGCATCTGCAGTCATTTGCATTTTATGAAAATAATTTAATATTCGTCAATTCTTCCATTTTAATATTACAACGCGCTCAGAAATGCCTCAAAGCGTTTCAAAAGTTGAACTGAATTGTTCTGACGCGGAAGCAAAGTACAGCATTGACTTTGGAAGGCACTCAGTAAAGACAAGGAGACAAATGATCAGCTGGTCCACTGAGAGGAATGAAACACGTTAAACAGCAAATAAAAACCAATAGGATACTGGAAACAGTCAGCAGGCCTGGCAGCAGCCGGGAGAGAGAGAGGCACATGTGAAAAGGTCACCAATCCACTAGGACTGGGACAAGTTAGCAACTGAACAGATTTGACACAAGCACAGGGGCAGGGAAAGGGTGGAAGAGAGGAGGAGAACAAAAGGTTCAGTGATAGAGTAGGATGTGGGAGAGATGAAATAACAAAAAGGGTAATAGTGCAAGGCTAAATTGGAAGGGGGGGATTGGTAATGAGTTAAGAACAGATCAGGAGAATGTGTAAGTTGCAAAACAAAACCAACACCAGTACTTACTGTCCACACAAACAAGAACAAAATGGTTATAATTTTGCAGATAATAATACACGTCTGAGTTCGAAGGAACGAAGGAAAAAGGGTTGCTGTCTCCAGAAGATGCTGCAATACAGCACTCCCTCAGAACTGCCCGTGATCAATCCTGAAGCAGAGGCTGAACCCATCACTGCACTGAGAGGGAGCTCAGCAGTTATTTTGTGATCAGTTTAATTAATACATTCGCAGTATTCCTTCCCTGGGTCAAAGGGGAGGGGATTCAAGCAACGTAAACTGAGCTGGCTTCTTAGTGTGGCCTAGTGGAGGGGGTGGGGGACAGCATTGCTAAAGATGCAATCTTTCAGGTCGGAGCCTAACGCAGAGCCCTGATCAGGTTTCCAGCAATCACTTCCCGAGTGCTGTCTAACAGCAGGAATGTTGGCAGGTCCCACATTCCATTCCCAGTGAGCAAATAAAAAGATGCACTGACCAAGCATCTCATTAACACGGGTGGGATCTTGTGTGTTCAAAATGGCTTGTGTGTTTGCCTATATTATGGAGACTGCACTGCAAATTAATTCACTCCAACATGAGACACTGACGGTGCTTTGAGATGTGTTAAGGCATTATATAAGCAAAGTCTCGTGATAAGTATGCACAGTTTGACACAAGAAAGGGGATCCCACTGAAGGAAATTTTAGCATAAATTATTTTGTTTAAAAAATATAATTTATATTATTTATATTTTAATGGGCTTCCAATCAGATCAGTGAGGTGAATTTGCCTCACAACCACCTGTTGGCGATCATTGCTTCCCCTCCCCCTCCGTAAATAAATGTGTTACTGCAGTGGGTGAGCACAGATGGCAGCGTGGGGCAGTGCAGACATTAATTTCAAGGGGTTTTACTCAGTTGCAAATATTCTGGAGAAATTTTGTTTTCAATTTGCCTCTAGGTTACAGGCACAGCTTGAAACATTGGTGTTTCTGGGTGGCATGGTGGCACTATGAGTGTGCCCTGCTGCCTCATGGCACCAGGGAGCTGAGTTCAATTCCCAGTTTGAGTCAATGCCCATGTAGAGGCTGTACGTTCTCCCCATGTCTGCACGGGTTTCCCCTGGGTGCTCCTGTTTCCTCCCACGGTCCGAAAAACATGCTGGTTAGCTGCTTTCGCCATGCTAAATTCTCCCTCAATGTACCTGAACAGAGGCCAGAGTGTGGCAACAAGGGGATTTTCACAGTAACTTCTTTGCAGTGTTAATGTAAGCCTGCTTGCCACAGTAATAAATAAATATTGTCCATTCCTAGGTGCCCTGACACAAGGCTCATCAGTCACTTCATAGAGACAGATTACAGTCTGTTCCATGTTGGGTATGGAACTGGAGTCATATATAATAATCACATTAAAATCAGAATTCCTACAGTGCAGAAGGAGGCCAGTTTGCACCAACCACAATTGAACCCAGTCCCTACCCCATAACCTCATGCATTTACCCCAGCTAGTCTCCCTGACACTAGGGGAAAATTAGTATGGCCAATCCACCTACCTAAAAGGCCATTAGTGAATTAGTTGTGTTTTAGTATCTACAGGCTTCATGATCACTTTTACTGATCTGGCTTTTTACTTCTGTTCATTCATTTTGCAATGGGATTTAAAATTCACAGCAGTTCAATTTCTACTCAGGCTCTTTTGGGGTTATTTACACAGGCCTCTATTACCAACCCACTAAATTAACCATTGCTCTGCTGCGTATCTCCCTGCGGCACACAGGGTTAAGAAAGAAATGTACAGTTTTTCAAGTACACAGCATTCACTTGACAATCCTTTGAGGTCAGCACGTGGTTAAAATTAAACTGATCTACAAGCAGGAATGGGATTAGGATTTGTTGTTTACTCACCATCAGAAGTCCGGGAGGACTGCAAAACAAGGAATGGAAAATAAAGGAATGAAATTGGCACCACTGGTTTGTGCAAAGAACAGAAACATCAAACACCCCCAGAGCCCAGTGTCAAAACAAAAAGAAATTCTCTTTGGCTGCTCATTCATTATGAATGGCTGGATTTTGCAACATTCTGCATGGAGGCCAGTAACCAGTGGAGTGCCCCAGGGATCTGTTCTGGGACCCCTGCTGTTTGTCATTTTCATAAATGGCCTGGATGAGGAAGTGGAGGGATGGGTTAGCAAATTCGCCGACGATACAAAGGTCGGTGGTGTTGTGGATGATCTGGAGGGATGCCAAAAGTTGCAGCAGGACATAGACAGGATGTAAGACTGGGAGGAGAAGTGGCAGGCAGGTGGACTTCAACGCAGATAAATGTGTAGTGGTCCATTTTGGCAGGAATAATGAGATGAAGGAGTACAATATAAGGGGTAGGAGTCTTAGCTGTGTTGTAGAGCAGAAGGATCTCGGGGTCCGGGTCCATAGGACTCTTAAATCGGCCTCGCAGGTGGAGGAAGTGGTCAAGAAGGTGTACGGTGTACTGGCCTTCATTAATCGAGGAATAGAGTTTAGGAGTCAGGAGGTAATGATGCAGCTCTATAAGAGTCTTGTCAGACCCCAGTTGGAGTATTGTGTGCAGTTCTGGTCGCCTCATTATAGGAAGGATGTAGAGGTTATTGAGAGAGTTCAGAGGAGATTTACAAGGATGCTACCTGGATCGGGAGGCAGGCCTTATGAAGATGAGGGTAGTAGTGGAAGGCTCTTTTTCCGGCTGGAAACCTGTCACTAGTGGAGTGCCACAAGGCTCAGTACTAGGTCCTCTTCTATTTGTGGTCTACGTAAACGACTTGGAAGTAGGGGTAGGTGGTGAGATCAGCAAATTTGCTGATGACACCAAGATGCTTGGATTGGCGGGTACAGAAGAGCAGTGTCAGGCAATACAACAGGACATAGACAGGTTGGTAGACTGGGCAGATAGATGGCAAATGGAATTTAATCCGGATAAATGCGAGGTGATGCATTTTGGCCGGAAAAATGTAGAAGAGAGTTATAGGATAAAAGGTAAAACTATACGGAGCATAGAGACGCAGAGAGACTTGGGGGTGCAGGTTCACAAGTCTCTGAAGGTGTCTTCACAGGTGGAGAAGGTGATAAAGAAGGCGTATAGTATGTTAGCTTTCATAGAAAAGGGTATAGAATACAAGAGTAGGAGTTTGATGTTGCAGTTGTATAGAACATTGGTTAGGCCTCACTTGGAATACTGCGTCCAGTTCTGGTCGCCGTACTATCGGAAGGATGTGGAGTCCTTGGAGAGAGTGCAGAGGAGGTTTACCAGGATGCTGCCTGGTATGGAAGGACTGTCTTATGAGGAACGATTAGATAGACTGGGGTTGTTTTCCCTTGAAAGACGTCGGCTTAGAGGGGATCTCATAGAGGTGTATAAGATTATAAAGGGTATAGATAGAGTAAATGGAGGTAAACTTTTTCCACCTTCAGAAATGGATAGGACGAGGGGTCATGGCCATAGGGTGAGGGGGGCTATGTATAAGACGAATATTAGAGGGCAGTTTTTCACAAAGGGTAGTGGGGGTGTGGAATGCACTGCCGAGTAAGGTGGTGGGAGCAGGCACGCTGGGGCTGTTTAAGGGTCTCTTGGACAGCCACATGAGCGGTATGCAGATAGAGGGATATATTAGGACTGTTTAACTACGGCTTTTTTCCACAGGTAATTCGGTCCATACTTTGAGCAAGCATTCGGCAGGTGGTGCGGGTACAGCTCTTGGATGTTGATTCATGGGTTGCCTGGTACCTCATGTCGTAAATGAGTGCTTTATGTGGACCATCTGAAGGGCACCATGACAGCTCAGAGACTATCGATGTGGCTGTGCAGACACTTGGAATTGGGCCGGTGTCTGCGGGAGTTTGCGCGTTCTCCCCGTGGTTGCGTGGGTTTTCTCCGGGCACTCCGGTTTCCTCCCACAACCCAAAAATTCGCTCTTAGGCTGATTGGGAAACAAATTGTCCCTATGGTGAGAATTTTCCATATTAGGAATAATATATATATTATTATATAGGAATATTAAAATAGGATAATGGATTTGCTACTATATAGTATGACGGCGGCGCGGGCTCGTTGGGCCGAAGGGCCCGTTTCCCATGCTGTGTTGCTTAAAAAAAAAATTAAAAGATAGGTTGAGGGAGCTGGGACTCTTCTCACTGGAGAGACGTAGGTTGAGAGGCGACCTGATAGAGGTTTATAAAATGTTGAGAGGGATAGACAGGGTGGACTCAGAGACTATTTCCCCGAGCTGAAATGGTCACTACGAGAGGACACAGATTTAAGGTGCAGGGAAGCAAATACAAAGGAGATGTCAGGGGTAGGTTTTTCACTCAGAGGGTGGTGAGTGAATGGAACCGACTGCCGTCAGAGGTTGTTGAGGCAAACTCACTGGGGTCTTTTGAGAGACTTCTGGATGAGTATATGGAAACGAATAGGATAGGGTGTTATAGATAGGTCTGTGCTTTGGTAGATGTGACTGGCGCAACTCGTGGGCCGAAGGGCCTGTTTGTGCTGTATTGTTCTATGTTCAAAAAAAAAGGTGTTTCCTAATTTTAAGAGCACCCCCTCTCATCCCAGACTCTCACACAACAGCAAGCATCCTTTCAACGTCCAGCTGGCAGGCGTGATACGGTGGCACAGTGGCGCTGCCTTACAGCGCCAGGGATGTGTGTTCAATTCCCAGTTTGGATCATTATCTGTAGAGTTTGTACGTTCTCCCCGTGTCTGCGTGGGTCTCCTCCCACAGTCTGAAAGACGTGCTAGTTAGGTTCATTGATCCGAATAGGTGCTGGACTGTGTCGACTAGGGGAATTCATTGCAGTGTTAATGTACACCTTACCTAACACTAATAAATAAACTGAATAAAGTTCCTGACCTTTGGCCATTTCTGAGTTGCTAACAGGTTGGATAATTTCCAGAAGGGTCATTTTTCCTTTCTCCTTTCATATTAATCCCTCACATTATAATTCATTTGAAAAGTCAATCTTTAGATCTTATTAAAATACAAGATTCTGAGGGGGTCAGGGAGGATTTTGAAGAGGACGTTGCCCCTTGTGGGAAAATGGGAGAATCCAGAACTGCTGGGGGGGGGGGAAACAGATTCAAAAGTAGGGATTTTCAATTTAAGACAGAGGTGAAAATAAATCATTTCTGATGGTCATTAGAATTTGGAATGGTCTCACCCATGGAGACTGGGTTACTGAATATGTTCAAGACAGATTTTGACTGACAAAAATCAAGGATGTGGCATTAAGGTCACATCAGATCAACATTAACATTACTGACCGGTGGAACAGACTCCAAAAGTCAGATGGCCACACTCCTGCTCCTATATCTCATGTCGTTATACTTATAATATATAAATCTTGTTCCTCAGCTCACACAGAATCCAATTTAAGAGTGGATCGATCGTAGTTACTGTAACCTTGAGCCTGTGCCACTATTCAATTAGATCACTGCTCATCTGTATTGTAACTCAATTTATCCAGATCCCAGAGTGCTGAACTCAGTGCTATTAAGGTTTATATGTAGCACATACATCCAGTGGCACAATGGTTAGCACTGCTGCCACACAGCTCCAGGCACCCAGGTTCAATTCCCGGTTTGGGTCATTGTCTGTGTGATTCGCCCCGTGTCAGCGTGTGTTTCCTCCGGGTGCTCCAGTTTCCTCCCACAGTCCAAAAGATCTGCTGATTAGGTGCATTGGCCGTGCTAAATTCTCTTTCAGAGATTTTCACAGTAACAGCAAGCAAAGGCTCACAAATGAAAGCATGAGAATTGTGAGCTGGATTTCATTTGAGGTAATGAGAGTTGTCAACCCTCCAAGATTGGCCCAGTGTCTCCAGGCATTAAATATTAATCTCCTGACCCGAGCTGCAAACAACATTGGGAGGAAACTCATGGAGCTCTTAAAAAATGTGCGTTTTGCATTTTCTTCTTTTGTGAAATAGTTCATACTTTGTTTTTAAATTTTACTTTAAAAAGATTATTTTATTAGGGGGGGCAATTGAAAGCAGTAGGTTACGTGATGCAACTCCCAAGAACGTATCCCCACCAGAACCGGCAACCGTAAATGAGACTGATTCAAAGCTCTTGTAGTTTAGAGTTGGAGCAGGCACTCACCAGACCGAGAAGCTCACTCCTCATTTCGCCCGTGTATCTGGCTTTCGCCTGGAGGTGGACTGTTTGGGTGGCGGATATTCTCTCCTTTCCAGTTGTCGAGGTCCTCCCGGGAGCCAGAAACTGATTGGCCAGAGCCTTCTCGGTAGGGTTAGGCTAGAAACCAAAAAACAGGTAAGAAGTTCAAAGAATCCACTACACATGACATCATACATCCGCTACAGGAAAGGAAGTTTCTTTACATCTATTTATGGGACACGCGCGTTGCTGGTTGTCCAGCATTTACTACTCATTCCTAGCTGTCCTTGGAGGGCGGTGGAAAGTCATTGCTGTGGCTCTGGAGTCACATGTAGACCAGACCAGATCAGAACAGCAGATTCCCTTCCCTAAAAGATGTTAGTGAACCAGATAGGTTTTTCCAACAATGACAATGGTTTCATGGTCATCACTAGACGTTTTCAAATTCTAGATTTTTATTGAATTCAAATTCCACAGTTGCCATGGTGGGATTCAAATCTGGGTCCAGAACATTAGCTGAGATTTCAGATTCCTTTCTGGATTTATAGTCCAGGGATGATACCACTTGGCCATCACCTCCCCAAAAATTGACAATGGTTTCAGGGTCATCATTAGGCTTTTAATTCCAGATTTTTATTGAATTCACATTTCACCATCTGCCAGGGTAGGATTTGAACCAGGATTCCCAGCTCTTGTCCAGGGTCTCTGGAATACTAATCTCGTGACAATACCAGTACGCCACCACCTCCTGAACACGTACAGTACATGGTTTATGGAACAATAATAATTGGTCAGGAAACCATTGTGAACTGGCATTATCCTTATTCAAAACAGTACCATTGGATCCTTTACATTTGCACAAGAATGCAGTGTTTAACATCTCATTAACTTTAATTAAAAGCCACTCGGAACAGATTTGCTACACAGAGGATCTGCAGCTTTCACTTGCTCGCTATCTGCTCTGTAAATAGCGGCTCCAGTAACACCTCATCCTGAAATATCAATGAGAGGTCCTCACTTCTGGGAAAACCAGGATGTGACGCAGACTCACTGGAAGAGCTCACTCCATCACACCAAATCTAGCAATCCTATATTGTTCCCTCGCATCTTGATATATCTGTTATATATGTTAAATTCATTGACCCTGTTTACACTTCCCCGCTGCCTTGAAAAAGCAGCCAGCATAATTAAGGACTTCATGCACCCTGGGCATTCTCCCTTCCATCTTCTTCCATTGGGAAAAAGATACAAAAATCTGAGATCATGTACCAATGTACCCAAGAACAGCTTCTTCCCTGCTGCCATCAGACCTCTACCTTGCATTAAGTTGATCTTTCTCTATATCCTAGCCATGACTGTAATGCTACATTCTGCATTCTCTCCTTTGCTTCTCTATGAATGGTACGCTTTGTCTGTAGAGCGCGCAAGAAACAATACTTTTCACTGTGTTAATACATTGACAATAATATAAATCAAAGATGTAACTCACTCATCCTTTAAATATACAGAATGATAAGAGATACCCACACATTCCACCCCAGGATAGAAATTAGAATTAGAAATGACAGCCAGATTGCCGTTACCAGTTTCTCAGCTTCCAAAAGCCCTTTCAAGAATTCTACTTTCCGGGTATATTCATTTAGAACTTCAGGGGCAGGTTTGCTGCAGGCAAAAGAAACATCATTAGTCCAATAACATGAATTTATATTGTACCTTTAACATAGTAAAGTATTCCATTTCAAATGTGGGCCTTTTCAATGTTTGTTGAGGTAGTATGGGCTGAGATTAGAAATAGGAGAGGAGAGGCCACCCTGTTGGGAGTCTTTTATAGACCTCCTAAAAGTTCTAGAGAGGTAGAGGAAAGGATTGCAAAGTCGATCCTGGACAGGAGTGAAAGTAATAGGGTAATTGTTATGGGAGACTTTAACTTTACTAATATTGATTGGAATAGCTATAGCTCTAGCTCGTTAGAGGGGTCAGTTTTCATACAAAGTGTGCAGGAAGGTTTTTTGACTCAGTATGTAAATAGGCCAACTAGAGGTGAGGCTGAACATTGGATTTGGTGCAGGACAATGAGGCAGACCAGGTGTTAGACTTGGAAGTTGATGAGCATTTTGGTGATAGTGACCAGAATTCGGTTACGTTCACCTTAGTGATGGAAAGGGATAGGCATGAACCTGGGGGCAGTAGTTATAGCTGGGGGAATGGTAATTATGAAGCTATTAGGAGAGAATTAGGGTGCATAGGTTGGACTAGGAAACTACAGGGGCTGGGAACATCTACTGCGAGTCCTTGATAAGTATGTCCCTGTCAGGCAAGGAGAAAATGGTCGAATAAGGGAACCGCGGTGTACTAAAAAAGTTAATTCGCTGGTTAAAAGGAAAAAGGAGGCTTATGTCAGGATGAGGCTTGAAGGCTCAGTTAGTGCACTGGAAAGCTGTAGATTAGCCAGGAGGGAGCTAAAAAGTGAGTTAAGAGCTAGAAGAGGACACGAGAAGACTTTGGCTGATAGGATCAAGGAGAATCCTAAAGCTTTCTTTAGATATGTTAAGAATAGAAGATTGGTTAGGGCAAGATTAGGGCCAGTCAGAGACAGCAGTGGGAAGTTGTGCGTGGAGCCTGAAGAGATTGGAGAGGCACTGAACAAATATTTCTCTTCGGTATTCACGCAGGGAGACGTAAATGTAGTTGTGGAGAACACTGGGATACAGGGTTGTAAACTGGAAAGTATTGAAGTAGATAAGGAGCAGGTGCTAGATACTCTTGAGGGTTTGAAAATAGATAAGTCCCCTGGGCCAGACAGGATTTACCCTAGGATTCTCTGGGAGGCAAGACAGGCGATTGCAGAGCTTCTGGCTCCTATCTTCAGGTCGTCGTTGGTTACAGGTATAGTGCCGGAAGACTGGAGGATAGCGAATGTTGTCCCATTGTTCAAGAAGGGGAAGAGAGACTTTCCTGGGAATTGTAGACCGGTGAGTCTTACTTCTGTTGTGGGCAAAGTATTGGAAAGAATTATTAGGGATAGGATTTATAGTTATTTAGAGAGAAATGAATTGATTGGGGATAGTCAGCATGGTTTTGTGAAGGGTAGGTCGTGCCTTACTAACCTATTGAGTTTTTAGAAAAAGTGACCAAAGAGGTGGATGGGGGTAAGGCAGTTGACGTGGTATATATGGACTTTAGTAAGGCGTTCGATAAGGTGGCCCATGGAAGGCTTCTGCAGAAAATGCAGATGTATGGGATTGAGGGTGATTTAACTAATTGGATCAGGAATTGGCTAGCTGATAGAAGACAGAGTGTGGTGGTTGATGGAAATTATTCATCATGGAGTTCGGTTACAAGTGGTGTACCTCAGGGATCTGTTTTGGGGCCCCTGCTGTTTGTAATTTTTATAAATGATCTGGATGAGGGTATTGAAGGATGGATTAGTAAATTTGCGGATGACACCAAAGTCGGAGGAGTGGTAGATAGTGAAGAGGGATGTTATAGTTTGCAGAGAGACTTGGACAAGTTGCAGAGCTGGGCCGAGAGGTGGCAAATGGAGTTTAATGCGGAAAAGTGTGAGGTAATTCACTTTGGCAGGAATAACAAATGTGTAGAGTATAGGGCTAATGGTAGGACTCTTAATAGTGTTGATGAACAGAGGGATCTTGGTGTATATGTGCATAGATCCCTGAAAGTTGGCAATCAAGTCGATAAGGTTGTTAAGAAGGCATACGGAGTCTTAGCTTTTATTGGTAGGGGGATTGAATTTCGGAGCCGCAACGTCATGTTGCAACTGTACAAAACTCTAGTGCGGCCGCACTTGGAGTATTGTGTGCAGTTCTGGTCCCCACATTATAAGAAAGATGTGGAGGCATTGGAGAGGGTACAGAGGAGGTTTACCAGGATGTTGCCTGGTATGGAGGGCAGGTCTTATGAAGAGAGGCTGAGGGATTTGAGGTTGTTTTCGTTAGAAAGAAGGCGGCTAAGAGGAGACCTTATTGAAACATATAAGATGATTAGAGGTTTAGATAGGGTGGACAGTGATAGCCTTTTTCCTAGGATGGAGAAAGCTAGCACGAGGGGACATAGCTTTAAATTAAGGGGTGGTAGTTATAGGACGGATGTCAGAGGTAGGTTCTTTACCCAGAGGGTGGTAAGGGTATGGAATGCCCTGCCTGCTGCAGTTGTAGATGCGCCAAGTTTGGGGGCGTTTAAGAGGTCCGTGGATAGGTTTATGGATGAAAAGGGAATGGTTTAGGTTAGAAGGTCATTGCTTTTTCTTAATTGGTCGGCGCAACATCGAGGGCCGAAGGGTCTGTTCTGCACTGTAATGTTCTATGTTCTAATGTTTTGAAATGTTTCCTTCAATTTAAGCTGCAGTAGAATGATCCAAATAGGGGGATGTAAACTGTGCTGGAGACAGGCCCACGTGAAAAAAGAGACTCAACCTCTAAGGGGCATGGGTTGACACAATATTTAGCAGCCTCACAGTGCCGGGAACTCAAGTTCAATTCCAGTCTCAAGTGACCGTCTGCGCAGAATTTACACGTTCTCCCCGTGTCTGCATGGGTTTCCTCCGGGTGCTCCTGTTTCCTCCTGCAGTCCAAAGGTGTACAGGTTAAGTTGATTGGCCATGCTAAATTGCCCCTTACTGTCATGGGGATTGGCAGTGTAAATAGGTGGGGTTATAGGAAGAGAGCCTGGGTGGGATTGTGGTCGATGCAGGTTCAACGGGCTGAACGGCCTCCTTCTGCACTGCAGGGATTCTATCAAAAATTAAGTGGCAGGTTTCTCACCATGACAGAAAGAACGAGAGCAGATTTTTGGGCACAGAGGCACATTAAGATAGAGGGAGACAAAAGAATTACTGTTGTGGGAAACAGGCAGCAGCCAGTGCTGTGAAGAGCAGAGTGAACTGTTTATAACAGATAAATCACAGTAATATCAGCTTGCCAACTATATACAGTGGGGATCTTACTGTAAATGTATCAGCTAAGGTTAGGCCTCTGTGGTGACAAGCCCCAATTCAATCTTCTAATCCAGAGTCGAGAGTGTTACCACTTTTTTACATTTTTATTTAAAACCCGTTGGTTTTGCACATTTACTGCTTACATTGCATCTCTGCAAGAAAAATCTTTAGTCTGACAAAGGTTGCAGCTGAAAGCAATTGTTAAAAGACTTTACCTGACATGCTTCTTCAATTCAATCAACATCTCCTGAAGTGCTCCTACATACTGGAGAAAATCATACACAGTGGTATTAGCAGCATGTTACATCTTAAACCTGGCTTCGTTCAAGCATTTGCTTTGATTCTTATGCTCTCTTTTATTTGTTTGCGGGATGCAGGAGTCACTGGGGAGGCCAGAAGTAGTTGCCCATTCCTAACTGCCCTTCACCAACCTGAGTAGCTTACTTGTGCATGTCAGGGAACAGTTTAGAGTCAACCACGTTGATGTGGATCAATATTGTGACAAACCAGATAGGGAGAGCACGGTTCCTTCTCTAAAAAGGGCAATAGTGAGCCAGATGGATTTTTACAACAACAGCTTCATGATCATCATTAGATTTTTAGTTCCAAATTTTTATTGGATTCAAATTTCATCATCTGCCCTGGTGGGATTCGAACCTGGGTCACCAGAGTATTATCCTGGGTCTCTGGATTATTTGCCCAGTGACAATACCTCTGTGCCACACCTCCCCCTATGCACAACCAGCAAAATTCTCAGATTACAACACCTCCCTGGGATTAAAAAAAGACAGTGTTTCAATATGAGGAGCCTAACTTTCTGGAAATCAGTGTTTCTCCCACTTCTGCTTTTCCAATTTCTTTATCAGTGTGATCAATAGGGGCAGTAAGGTAGCCCAGTAGTTAGCACTGCTGGCTCACAGTGCCAGGGAACCAGGTTCGATTCCTGGCTTGGTCACTGTCTTCGTACAGTCTGCACATTCTCCCCATGTCTGTGTGTTTCCTCTGGGTGCTCCAGTTTCCTCCCACAATCAGAAAGACCCGAACAGGTGTTGGAGTGTGGCAACTAGGGGAATTTCACAGTACTGTTCACATAAGCCTTATTTGTGACTAACAAACGTACAAACAAATAACCAGGGGGCAGAATAATAAAGTAATTGGTAAATTAAGAGAGAATTGAGAAGTAATTTTTCAAGCAGTGTGTGGTAGAGTCAGGAATTCAAAACCTTAAAAGTGTGGTCGAGGCAGAAACCCTCATTACATTTCAAAACACTTGGATATGTACTTGAAGTACAATCAGAAGCTGGATTTTTTTTTTTGCAAATTGATACAATTGGCCAAATGGCCTGCCACGCTATCGGTTTTTCTATATTTCAATCTCTTGTGGCTTGGAGACATTGCAGTGAATTTTCAAACCAACGGCAACTTTGGAGCTCGAACAACAAATCACTTTCTGTCCCATCATCGCCAGCATAAAGGATTGTTATTGGAGGTCAATCATCTCAGTCCTGGAACATCAATAGATGGGTTCCTCAGGGGAGTGTCCTTGGTCCAATTATCTTCAGCTGCTTTCTACCTTAAAGCTAGAAGTTGGGAATCTTGATGATTCCACAGCGCTCAGTTCCATTTGCATTTCTCAGACACTGACACTGTTTGTGCCCACATGAAGCAAGAAGTGGGCATTCAAGTTTGGGCTGCAGAGCAGTAAGTAACATCTGTACCACAAAAGAAATAGGGAGTGATCATCTGTCCTTGATGTTTAGTAGCATCACTAATCTCCCATCATCAGCAACTTGGGGATCATCATTGATCAGAATGGAAATGGACCATCTATATAAATACTGTGACTACAAAAGCAGTCCAAGGTTGGGATTGTCTGGTGGGTGACTAATCTCATGACCCTGCAAAACCTGTCTACCATCAACAAGACACAAGTCAGGAGTGCCATGGAAAACTCTCCAATAGCCTGAATGAGTGCAGTTGCAACAACACACAAGAAGTTTGGCACATCCCAGACAAAGCAGTCGGCTTGGTCAGAACCTCATGTAAGACTGGCGCATCATGGCAGCAAAGTGTACAATCAACAAGAGGCAGCAAGTCACCAAGGGCTCCTTTGACATCACCTACCAAACCCTCTAGTCTCTACCAGTCAGGAAATAAGGGCAGTGGATGCATAGGAACACCACCACCTGCAATCTCTTCTCCAAGCTGTGTACCATCTAATTTGGAATTACATCACTGTTCCTTCATTGCTGTGGGATCAAAGTCCTGGAGCTCCTCCGTCAATGAGAGTGCACCAAGACCTCCCCCAGAGACAATTAAGAATGAACAATAAATATTAGACTTGTCAATGAAGCACAAATCCATTAATTAGTAAAAACAGACAAACCACTCAAGAACAGCTTCTTTCCTGCTGCCAGACTTTTGAATGGACTTAAGTTATTCTTTCTCTAACCCTACTTATGACTGTAATAGTACATTCTGCACTCTCTCGTTCCATTTTCTATGAACAGTACGCTTTATCTGTATAGTACGCAAGAAACAATACACTGAATCCCCAATACATGTGACACATGTCTGGGTTAGTGTCTGGCAATAGGTTCAACTCAATTCAGAAAACCACTCCCCAGCGTCACCAGGTGCCCAAAGCCTGCAACTACAACGTGACAGTTGACATAACAAAATTCAATTGAAACATATTGGAACACAGGGACAAAAAAATAAAAGATTTGAGGAAAGAAAAATGCAAATTCTCTGCAACTTTTACACCGATATTACAATGTTGCTGATGAGAAGCTGCAGAAAGAGTTTGAAGAACAATCCTGTGACGTGGCCTCTACCCCAGTATTTATTCTCGGTCTCCATTCAGCCAGTGCCCCCGGGTCTCCCCTTTTCCCGAGTACCTTGTCCAGCCGCCAGTCCTTCTCCTCCCGCTTTTCCGCCGCCATCGTCTCACATCTCACCAACAACCGCAAGAAATTTTTTTCCAACCTGGAGGTCGCCATCTTTGCGGCGGAAGCTTCCGGCACCCGGCTTTCCTTGCATCACTTCCGGCGGGCTGTAGCCATCTTTCCTACTGGCGATACAATTTTCACGCTAGTGCAGCCATCTTTTGTGCTGGCGACAGTAACTTTTATGTTGGGAAGCCATCTTTTGTGCTGGCGAAGTTAATTTTCATACTGGGGAAGCCATCTTTCATGATGGCGCAGAATTACGCCATTACGAGGAGAAGCCGGAGGAAGTCAAGATGGCCCTAATCCCTCCAGCGGATCCGTGAATAGCGCCGCCTGGCAGCTCAGCATACCATGACACTTTAAAACCTGGTTGCGTTTAAATGAAAATCCCCACTTACTTTGTTATGTTTACAAAAAGAATGTTTATTATTGAGTTATTCTTCCTGTCGAGAAAAAGCAAATAACTGGAAGTTCCTGTCTGAGGCAATTAAAAGAAGATGTGCAGCAGGGTTTGGATTGTCCTGGAGTTCATTCCCAGCAAGGACTGGTTTTCCAGGACATTGCAACTCAGGAGAAAATTACCATGAACCACAACAGAAACACTGGAAAGACTCAGCAGGTCTGGCAGTATCTGTGAAGCGAGAATCGAGTTAACGTTTTGAATCAGCCGACACCAAGATTGATGGCACAGTGAACAGTGAAGAAAGTTATCTCCAATTGCAATGGGATCTTGATCAATTGGGCCAGTGGGCTAATGAATGGCAGATGGAGTTTAATTTAGATAATTGTGAAGTGATGCATTTTGGTAGATTGAATCAGCAAAGGACTTACTCATTTAATGGTAGGGTGTTGGGGAGAGTTATAGAACAAAGAGATCTAGGGATACAGGTTCAAAGCTCTTGAAAGTGGTGTTATAGGTGGATAAAGTAGTGAAGAAGGCATTTGGCATGTTTGGTTTCATTGTTCAGAAGATTGAATACAGGAGTTGGGATATCTCGTTAAAGTTGTACATTGGTAAAGCCATACTTGGAATACTGTGTGCAATTCTAGTCACCCTATTATAGAAAGGATATTATTAAACTAGAAAGAGTGCAAAATAGATTTGATAGGATGTTATTGGGACTTGATAGATTAAATTATAAGTAGAGGCTGAATAGACTAGGACTTTTTCTCTGGAGTGTAGAAGGCTGAGAGGTGACCTGATAGAGATCTATAAACCAATGAAATGCACAGACAAGGTAGAGAGTCAATATCTTTTCCCAAAAGTAGGGAAGTCTAAAACTAGAGGGCATAGGTTTAAGGTGAGATACAAAAGCATCCAGAGGGGTAATTTTTTCACACAACTCGGTGAGTGTCTGGAACAAGCTGCTAGAGGCTGTAGTAGAGGTGGATACAATTTAATCTTTTAAAAAGCATTTAGATAGTTACATGGGTATAAAGGGATAGGAGCCAAATGTGGGCAATTGGAATTAGCTTATGAGCTTTAAAAAAAAAGGGGCAGCATAACCAAGTTGGGCTGAAGGGCTTGTTTCTATGCTGTAAACTTTGATGAGTCTGAATCCATTATGACTTTTTCAGAGCTAAAGAGATGGAGAAATGTGATGGATTTTATATTGCAACCACAGTCCCCCCCTCTTTTGTTATGATAAATAACATCTGTTATTTGTTAAGTTTTACTTTCATGGTATGCCAATACTGTGCTTTTAAGAAATGTATTTTAATCGTGATTCTATGCAGTATGTTTTGGTAGACCCTGGAATTTTGTTGGAGCCATGTAGTCTGCAGCTGGTGCCCTTTCTTGTAACCAAAACAGTATAGTTGACATGATCATGATTTTAATCTGAACTAATGCAGTGTTCTGTTATTTTACCTGTAGGATGGCAGAATGTAGTTTGATTGGGGGGTGATTGACACATCAGGGCATATGGTTTGGGACAGCTATTTTCACAGAGAAGTCCAGTATTAGTTTGTTTTTCAGAAGCTGCTTGGACCAAGAGACAACTATGTTTCTTCTCCCTCCCTGGAGTTGGAGTTTTTGCTAAGTGATTTGATTTACTATTGTTGCATGTATTAATATACAGTGGAAAAATATTGTTTCTTAGGTGCTATGTACACAAAGAATACCGTTTATAGAGGAGGAAGGGAGAGAGTGCAGATTGTAGTGTTACAGTCATAGCTAAGGTGTAGAGGAAGATCAATTTAATTCAAGATAGGTCCATTTAAAAGTCTGACAGCAACAGCTGTTCTTGAGTCAATTGATACAGGATCTTAGACTTTTGTATCTTTTTCCCAATGGAAGAAGGTGGAAGAGAGAATGTCTCGGGTATGTGGGGTCCTTAACTGTGCTGGCTGCTTTTCCGAGGCAGCAGGAAGTGTAGACAGAGTCAATGGACGATTTGTGTGATGGATTTGGCTACGTTCACAACCTTCTGTAGTTTCTTGTGATTTTGGACAACCAGAAAGAATGCTTTATGTGGTGCATCTACAAAACTTGGTGAGAGTCGTAACTGACATGCCAAATTTCCTCATTATTCTGAGAAAGCAGAGATATTGGTGGCTTTCTTAACTAAAGTGTTGGCATCGGTGGGGGGCAGGAGGAGCGGGGGTTGGAACCAGGATAGGTCTTGCTTTTGAGTTGAGAGAACAGTCTCTCTCTCTTTTTCTGTCTTTGAAGCCTGGTGATTGGAAGTTGCCAGAGACTATTTATCTCTCAGAAGTTTGAAGGGTATCTGTCTACGAAATATGCTGGCTTGAATTTCTGTTCATAGGTGTAACAAAGCTGGAAATGCAGCATCATGTGATCATCCTGGTGTTTGTGTAAACTAATTCTGACAAGGGTATATGCCTGTGGGTTATTGTTTTAAATTGGAATAACAGAGCTAGCTATTAAGAGTTATACTGTGGCAAGTCTGAGACTAATAATTGGTAAAAATTATGCTAATTTTTTATTACATTCTAACTATATTATCGAATAAATTTTGTTTGATAAAGCTTCCTGGTGGGTCACCTGACTCATACCTGGAATGAAACGTGTTCACCAATGCCTGAAACAAATGTGAAACTTGGGGCCTAAGCAGCATGCTGGCACAGTGATTAGCACTGCTGTGTCACAACACCAGGGGCCTCGGTTCGATTCCCAGTTTGGGTCACCGTTTGTGTGGAATCTGCACACTTTCCCCATACTTGCATAGGTTTCCTCCGGGTGCTTTGGTTTCCTCCCACACTCCAAAGATGAGCAGGTTAGGTGGATTGGCCATGCTAAATTGCCTTTATGTCAGGGGGACTAGCTGGAGTAAACACGTGGGGTTACAGGGACAGGGCTTGATTGGGATTGTTGTTAGTGCAGACTCGATGGGCTGAATGGCACTGTCGAGATTCTGTGAGAATCTTTTTGATATGCCAAGCTGCTATGATTGGGAATAAACCAGATGAGGCAGCAAATTTCAAAAGAGAATTTGAGGCATAATTGAAGGGTAAAGTTTGCAGGAGTAGATCAGGGGAAATGGGAGAAATTGGATAACTCTGTCAAAGAACCAAAACCGACATGATGGGCCAAATGGCCTCCCTCTGTGCATCACTTGTGATGGTATAAATAATGGGGGAAAGTCTCAGTCTGTAGTTTGGAGGTTTGTGAAGGCAGGAATTGGCAGAAATTTCCCAATCCTTCATCTTGCTGGTATTTTCCTAGTATGATTTTTTTTTATTTTAGTCTCCCTCGGGAGATGAACTTCACTAAGAGATGCTACAGGCGCCAGAGTGTGGCAAATAGTGGAATTTCACAGTAACGTCATTGCAGTGTTAATGTAAGCCTACTTGTGACTAATAAATACATTTTAAATTTTACCTTTATGCTGCTATTAGTGTCTTTTAGTCTTTAATGCTACCATTAGCACTTCCTTAGTCTTATACCCATAACGTCTTTGTCCTGAACCCTCACCTATCCCTGACCTTCTACTTTAGTCCAGCTGACCCACTCCCTGTTAAATAGCACAAGGTTTTATTTTAGACTTCCAACTTCCGTGGCGTTTTGCTTTTAACCTGAAATGTTAATTGTTTTCCTCCCCAGTCTCCAGCGCCTGACCTATTAAACATTTCCAGCAATTTTCTGTTTTTATTTCAGATTTTCAGCATCTGCAGGATTCTATAAAACCAACTAGTATAAATAGTTTCCTTCTACCATGAATTATCGAATCCCTACGCTCAGAAGGAGGCCATTTGGCCCATCAAATCTGCATTGACTCTCCACAGAGCATTTTACCCAGTTCTATCCCCATAACCCCACATATTTACTACACATCTTGGGACACTAAGGGACAATTTAACATGGCCAACTTATCTAAACTGCATATCTTTGGAGTGTGGGAAGAAACCAGAGCACCCAAACGAAACTCTCACAGACACAGGATGAATGTGCAAACTCCACACAGACAGTCACCTGAGTCTGGAATCAAACTCTGGTCCTTGGTGTTTGACAAATCAATCAAATTAAATTACTAAATTCCAGGGAATACAATCTGAATTTGTGTAATTATTTCAGTTTACCAGACAATAATAATATCTGGAATAGATAGATTATCTTATGAGGAAAGGTTGCCATGATGTGAAGTTGCCAGTATTGGACTGGTGTAGGCATGGTAAGAAGTCTCTCAACACCATGTTAAAGTCCAATAGGTTTATTTGATAGCACAAGCTTTTGGAGCATTGCCCCTTCATCAGCCACTCATCTAATGAAGGAGCAGTGCTCTGAAAGCTCGTGCTACCAAATAAAACTGTCGGATTTTAGCCTGATGTTGAGACTACTTACTGAAGAAAGGTTGGACAGACTAGCCTTGTATCTGCTGGAGCTTGTAAGAATAAGAGACAACTTGATTGAAATATAGAAGATCCAGAGGGATCTTGACAGGATGAGTATGGAGAGGATGGTTCCCTTTGTAAGAGAATTTAAAACTATGGATCATTGTTTAAAAATAAGGGGTTGTTCAGTTCAGATGAAGATAAGTGTTGTGAAGTTGGGGAGAGTAATTGTAGATTGGGAGATAGGATGTTAGAATTTGGTGTTAGTAAAATTGTAAACTGCTCAGGGTGGAGTGGAGAGGGGAGGAGGGTTGCAAAAGTATTGCACGGTCCCAATAAAAGATGGTGTGTTTTCTGTGCTTAGAGATTTGAAATGCAAGTACACAGTCCAAACTGAAAACCTTAATATTAAAAGGTCAAACAGCAGTTTTTAACCAAGCCAACAGGCTTTTGAATTTTAAGCCAATCAATTTGAATTAGGTACTTAGATACCAAGAACCTACTAAATTTGAATCTGGTGGTTTTGACAACCTCGAACCAATCCTATTGTGGGAAATATTGATTTGCCCCAGTGGGACAAATTGAGGTTGAGCTACTGCCATCTGCCAGAGTTAAACAGCTCTCAGCTCTCTCTCAAGACTGATGAAGCAACGATTCTATGTGTTAAGAGAAAACACCATGTAGATATGAAAGGTACCAAAAAGGAAAGAAGTTCCAGACAGAAGACACACAACCTTATTGTAATTTAGAGAATAACAAAATAGAATTTAGTCAATGAGGGGGAGGTGTATTTAATAGAATAGCATACTATTAGAATCTTGTTTCATTTGGGAATAGTTTATTTAATTTGGTTACTGTTACATAAATAAATTGTTACGTGTTGATTTTAGAGAGAGTGCCAGGGATTTATTTTGTATTTAACCACAGGGGTTGTTGAAGAGCAGGTCACACCACCTCGCGCACAGACCTTTTACAGATTATAAGGTGAGGTACTCCTCTTTGGCTGTTTCATTTTTAGTTCTTAGAGGGGGAAAATCAATCTCTGCTTTATAACATAAACAAAACAATTCTCTCAGAGGGCTGTGAGTATTTGCAATTCTGTTTCTCAGAGAGAGAGAGAATTGAGGTAAAAGGCCTGATTCTCTGGCCTTCCCATGCTATCTTTCTCACGGCAGAAGGTGGCTTGCTGTTGGCAGACGGTGGGATCTTCTGGATTTCCTATTGACTCCACTCCATGCTGCTGGGAACTCAGCAGCAGGATACACCACAAGTATGAACAGCCAGAAAGCTCTGGCCAGAGTTTTTGAATGTCTGAGGCATTAATAGATAGATTCTTGATAAGTAAAAGGGTGAAATGTTATCACAGGAAGGCAGGAATGTGAAATTGAAGTTGGATGTAGATCAGCCAAGATCTTATTAAATAGATTCTTGGATTGGAGTGGTTGAAGGGCCTATCCTGTTCCAAATTCACATGTTCAGGTCTAACATCCCTTCATAATCCAATCCCTGGAGTCCAGTTATGAGTCTGTTTAGTCTGTGTTTAACAGTGTGTGATTTCTGTGAGAATGACAGTACCTATAAGGATACCATAAAGTAGATTGATTAAATCTTTGCCCTTGCCCTGGCCTTTTTTTTAAATAAAAAGAAAGTAATGGTTTTTCAGAAAACCTTCAACAAATACTGTCCCTTAAATGTCATCCTAGCACTCATTGCTGAACTCACAACAGTTTAGAATCCTTCAGTTATGTCAGAACTTCACAGATAAATTACTGTTTTGAGATGAAATCAATTTTGTTATGGATGAAACATAATGCCCTTAGCAAGATTCCATACACAACAAGTGCAAGGAATAATTATTGGGACTAGTCTTGTATGGCACAAAATATTCCCTGCCTATCATATGGCAAGCCTGACTATTGTCCATTCTGGATGTAGGTGGAACAGGTGCTTAGCACTGCTGCCTCACAGTGCCAGAGACCTGGGTTCAATTCTAGTCTTGGGTGATTGTGCAAACTCTGCACATTCTCCGCATGTCTGAGTGGGTTTCTTCCAGGTACTCCAGTTTCCTTCCACAGACCAAAGATGTGCAGGTTACGTGCTGGACCATGCTAAATTGCCCCTTAGTATCCAAATACATGTAGGCAGTCCCATTTTCAGAGCACTTGTGAGTGGAGTTGAACACACTAATTTATGATGGACACAAGGTCATTGTTAACAAAGAACAAAACACAGGAAACAGGCCCTTCGGCCCAACAAGCCCGCGCTGCCACCTCGATGTTCCCACTTCTACGCACAATCCCTGTCCATGTTTATAGATCTATGGATTAAAAACCAAATTTGAGACAATTTAGGGAGAATTTGTTTTGCCAATTAGCCTAAGAGCACATCTTTGGGATGTGGGAGGAAACCGGAGCTCCCGGAGGAAACTCACGCAAGCACGGGGAGAATGCGCAAACTCCCACAGACACAGGCCCAAATCCATGTATCTGTATCTGCACAGCACAGCAATAGTCACTGCGCTGTCGTGTTGCCCATCAGATGGTCCAGGTCAAGCATATACTAACGATATGAAGCAGTAGGATACTCTCGAAAAAGGTCCAAGAGCAGTCCTCTCACAACCCATCGCGTATATGCCCCTCGTTAGACAACAAGGTGGACTAAAGCACCTGTAGGGTAAAAACAAGTACATCAATATCATCATCTATTTACACACTTCCCAGGGACTCCCAAGGCTCATGATCCCTATTTTAAATCAGTTTTATATACCCCTCCATTCCCATTCTGTTCATGTGCCCATCTAAGTATTTCTTAAATATCTCCAGAGTACCTGCCTCCACCACTTTACTTGGCAGTGCATTCCATACCCCCACCACCCTCTGTGTGAAAAAACTCCCTTTAGCATCCAAATTATACCTTATCCCCCTCACCCTAAGCCCGTGACCCCTCGTGCTATTTGAGTCCATCCTAGGAAAAAGCTTAGCCCTGTTTACTCTATCTATCCCCTTCAAAATCTTGTACACTTCATATCAGATCTCCTCTCTGTGTCTACATCTTTCTAAGGAAAACAGTCCCAATTTGCCTAATCTTTCCTCGTAACTCAGACATTCCATACCAGGCAGCATCCTGGTAAACCTCCTCTGCACTCTTTCCAGAGTCTCCACGTCCTTCCGGTAGTAAGGTGACCAGAACTGGACACAGTATTCCAAATGAGGTCTAACCAGCGTTTTATACAACTGCAACATTAAAGGCCAGCTCTTGTACTCTATACCCCTTCCTATAAAGGCTAGCATACTATATGCTTTCTTCACAACCTTCTCCACTTGCTCTGCCACCTTCAGAGACTTGTTCACCTGCACCCCCAGGTCCCTCTGCGTTTCTATACTCTTAATAGGTCTACCCTTTATCATATACCTCCCCCCTACATTCTTTCTCCCGAAATGCATCACCTCACATTTATCAGGATTGAATTCCATCTGCCATCTGTCTGCCCAAGCTACCAGCCTATCTATGTCCTGCTGCATCGCCTGACAATGCTCCTCACTATCCGCAAGTCCAGCCATCTTTGTATCGTCTGCAAACTTGCTGATCACTCCACTTACTCCCTCTTCCAAGTCATTTATATATATTACAAATAGAAGAGGTCCCAGTACCGAGCCCTGCGGCACACCACTAGTGACCGACCTCCAGCTAGAGAAACACCCTTCCACTATTACTCTCTGTCTCCTATTACCAAGCCAGTTACTTATCCATCCAGCTACCTGTCCTTGTATCCCATTTGCCTTGACCTTCTCGACTAACCTCCCATTAGGGACTTTGTCAAACGCCTTACTAAAATCCATATAGACAACATCAACAGCTCGCCCTTCGTCCACCGTTTTCGTCACCTCCTCAAAAAATTCTACCAGATTTGTAAGGCACGACCTCCCCTTAACAAATCCATGCTGCGTATCCCTAATCAGATGGCAACGCTCTATGTGCCTACACATCCTATCTCTAAGAATCCCCTCTAACAGCTTCCCTACCACTGACGTCAAACTCACCGGTCTATTAAAGCAATTGAAGAGTGTGGGATTGACGATATTTCTCTCAGAAGCTCCGGCTGCAATGATAAACTAATGACAACACCTTCAGATTTTCTTTGTGTCACATGTGACTGCTTTAGTGTTCAATTTGACTCAGTTTTATTGCATTCGTCAATGAATTTTAAAAATTGGCATGTCATGTTGTAGCTTTGTAGAGCCTTATTTAGGCCACACTTGGATTATAGTGTTCAGCTCTGGGCACGACACTACCAGAAAGATGTAGAGACTTTGAAAAGGGTATGGAAAAGATTTACCAGGATGTTGCTGAAATGGAGGGCATTAACTATGAGGAGAGGTTAGAGAAACTTGGTTTGTTCTCACTGGAATAATGGAGGTTGAGGCATGATTGAAATCTACATAATTATGAGAGGCATGGATAGTCAGAAGCTTTTTCCCAGGGTAAAAGAGTCAATGATTAGGGGCATAAGTTTAAGGGGCAAGGTTCAAAGGAGATGTATGAGGCAAGTTTTTTTTTAGAGGTTGGTGGGTGCTTGGAAAGCGCTGCTGCAGGAAGGTAGTGGAAGTGGATACAATAGTGACTTTTAAGGGGTGTCTTGACAAATACATGAATAGGATGGGAATAGGGGGATATGGTCCCCAGAAGGGTAGGGGGTTTTAGTTCAGTCAGGCAGCATGGTCGGTGCAGGGTTGGAGAACTGAAGAGCTTGTTCCTGTGCTGTAATTTTTCTTATTTTGAAGACTGAGTTTCTAAACATGGAGATCTGCCTCTTGCTAAAAGTGCGGGTAATACTGATATAGCATCCAGGGTGGCCATTCAAGGGTGATGAAGGTTAAAGATACTTTAAACATTGCCCTTTGATTTGAGCTGACACAGTGCCAGGACCAGTAAGTGTTCATTAACAATTGATGCACTTTCCTGCAATCCCTTTCTTCACTCTTCCAACAGACAATCAGCAATTATGAGTAAAGATAAATTATAGGGCTTGGTATTTCGTTTTCGTTACTCACAAAACAACTATTACCTTTTACACATCCATTTGTCAGGTATTTGTACATTGATTGCAAGTTAGAAAGAAAAGAAACCACATTTTAACATTTCTAATTTTTATTTTTTACAAAGTATTTATGTCCCAGTATCATAGGGTTGCAGTGGTCTATTGTAGATCAGGAAGACATGCAGAAACAGGCAAGACATTTGACATACAGATGACAAGAGTCAAATCATTCAGATCAAACCTTTATGCCTACTCATGATGATGGATGATGGAGGAGGGACTGAGGGAAACTGGATTATTATTTCAGTGATACATACAGAAGGATACGGTCATCACCTGAGCTGCTGCCTCAATATGGATGTGGTCAAGTAACCCGAAATGTATCCAGTGTATTTGCACCTCCCAGTCGCTGCCTGATTCTTGGACGCTATTACCCAGTCCAGGAGATGGACAAAAGTCAGCCAAGCCTCTCATTCTCCATTCCTGTTCAGTCCCCCTTCCCAATTCTTATGAGAAGAGCAGTTTTTGGAGGAAGTGCCAGGGATTATCTGGTGTTGGTGCAACTATAACCTAGTTTGGCCTTAATACCTTGGGGAGAAACTAGGTGTGAAAAGAAAGGATTGAAACCTTCCACTGCCATCATATTACAAACCGCTGTGCTATAGACTTGGCCACACATTGCAACTTAGTTCCTCTTGTGAGTAAACTCAAGATTTGCAATGGAAACCATCAAGCATTTCATCAGAATTGAGTCAGAAGAGGGTTGACTAAAAAAAAACTTTTAGTCTCATTGTCCAATATGGGAATGGTGAGAGGTCGAGGCAGGGAATGGGGAAGGATGGAGAAGGAAGTAGCGACTACTGGGACCAACATTAAAATAGTGGATTGTAAGCAATAATTAGATTTTCAGGGTTAATGCAGAAAATATTGTTGTCCTCAAATGAATAAGGAAGGAATTGGGAACACTTTAGTGGAAGGTGCGATGATTTAACCTTGAGGATAATTGAAGATTAGTTTTGAGTTTAAAGTCCCTTAATCAGCCCCATTCCCTGGCTTAAAATGAAGGTAAACAACTTTTCTCCAGACCTGAGGGAAAGGCATTCTTGATCCAACCCCTGGAAGGTTTCAAAAGCACTGACAGCTCCTGCCACTGTCCATTGATAACTTCCTATCAAGTCCAGTCGAGATCAATAAATCTTCCTCCCTCCCCCAGGATCAAACAGAATATTCTAATTTTGTAACAATCAGCAGCATATGTCTTAACCCTTTGCTGGTCAAATTGGAGGAGTCAAAGGTTTGGGACTAACCAGAATCACCAGAAGTTTGGGGCCATTTCCAACTACCAGTACTTGACCAAGTGTTTCAACTTCAGAAATGCTCCCTTGGATTGGAAGATGCGAATGAGAAGTTCATCCTGTAACTTAGTATTTTCCTTATTTTCATGGATGTACACAATTCCCCCACTTCCTGCAGATTTTTCCAGTCTTCACACTGGGGCAGCATGGTGGCACAGTGGTTAGCACTTCGATTCTGTGCAGAGTCTGCACATTCTCCCAGTGTCTGTGTGGATCTCCACCGAGTGCTCTGGTTTCCTCCCACAGTCGGAAAGACATGTAGTTAGGTGCATGGACCATGATCATTGGCTATTCCTCAGTGTGGCGACTAGGAGATTTTCACAGTAACTTCATTGCAGTGTTAATGTAAGTTTACTTGTGACACTGATAAATAACACTAAACTGAAGTCCAATTTCAGCATCCCAGCCAGCTGATACCAGTTATCTCTTCACAAACTGTAGTCAACCCAGAGACCCTCAGGTTTTTTTCAACATGGCTTACGGGTACCCTAGGTGGTGCCTTCACCAGGAAGTCCATTAGGGAGTTGGTAAACAAGATTTTTAAATGCTGGGATTTCCAAGTTTTCCATTGGCCTGACCAGTACGTACTGGCCCTGCCATCTTATTTTGTTTAACGGTGTCAAGTTTCTGAAAGGACTAATTCACTTCCATAGCAATCAAACTTAACCAAGATGCATTAGTCCTCGGTGACCAGGAGACCCCCATCTGAGGCCTAGTATTTTTTTCTCTTCAACAGATTTCCTCCACTGCAACAGAAGCTGCAATTTATGGGATTTAATTTCCCTTTATCTCTAACCCAAAGTGTTGTGGATATTCACATCATTGAGAATATTTGGAACTGAGATGAAGTGATTTTTGGACTCCACAGATGTGGAGATAGAGCAGGAATATGGAATTACGGTGTGAGAGGAGTCAGTATCTTATAGGATAGTAAGCTTAATGTATCCAGTGGTTAACTTGGCTCCCATTTGTTTCCTCTTCTAAAGCTGTTATCTTTTTTCCGACTTTGTCTTCAGTCTTTCACTCAACTGCCCGTTCTTCCCACATCAGCTTCAAAGGTGCTTTCAGAAAGGTCATTCAGCGGTGAAGATAACATGGTTGTTCTTAATCTTCCCCTTGAATGAGAGCTGCACCCGTCAACAAGGTCAATGGATAGTGGTTGAGAGCCAGAATCTTGGCTGTTCTCCTCTTTAGACAGTAATTATAGAATACACAGAACCTTCTTCACACAGATGGTATTGGAAATCTGGAAAAGTAGCCTCCCACCCAAAAAAAATGCTTCAGAGGTCAACTGAAAATTCCAAACCTCAGCTTGGTGAGATTTCCATTTAAAAGAACATGCAATAAAGGTGGGTACATGGGAGCCAAGATGCAAATCAGCCACAATCTCTTTGAGAGCAGGTTCTCAGGGCTGAATGGCCTCCTCTGGTTCCTATGCTCCAAATATCTCCCCGGATGAATTTAGATTGTGCTTTGGGTTGAAGCAGCCTGGTAAATACTTGCCAATCAGAAGATGGGGCTCAGGAAGGTAGTAGAAGCAATGTCTTGTATAGAAGGAAGGGAATGTTGTCCATCAAAATTACACAGTGCCCATCTCAGGATTAGGAAGGAGCTTTCTTCATCGTCTTTGTCCGTCCATTATGTGGCGTCACTGGTTCACCCCACGCGGTGTTAGCTATTTACAGCCTTTCTTGGTACTCGTGATATATTGGTAATTAACCCTCAACACATTTTCCCTTTCTCTTTAGCCCAAGGGTAATGAATTCTATTTGAGTCTAAAGACCCTTTAGCTTGGGGGACCTCAGCCAAATATGGAGCCTCACCCAGGCCAGGATGGCAAGGGGGAGGTGATAGTTTTATTTAAATGTGAAACTTGATGGCCAAAGGAAGGTGTATTCGTAACATGGTTGACAACCAACCTATAAATCTCTCTGATATGCCTATGAGAGGCAATAAAAGTAGGAATAACACCTGGTCAGTCACAGTTATCAAAGTTGCCTCACAGCGCCAGGGACCAGGTTTGATTCCCAGCTTGGGTCACTGTCTGTGTGGAGTCTGCACGTTCTCCCTGTGTCTGCGTGGGTTTCCTCTGGATGCTCCAGTTTCCTCCCACAGTCTGAAAGACGTGCTGGTTAGGATGCATTGACCGTGCTAAATTCTCCCTCAGTGTACCTAAACAGGTGCCGGAGTGTGGCAACTCAGGGATTTTCACAGTAACTTCATCACAGTGTTAATGTAAGCCTACTTGTGACACTAATAAATTAAATTTAAACTTGATGTGAAGTTGCACCACTCAAACTATAGCCTTTGACAACAAACTAGTAACCTGCTCTGGAAAATCTAGCAATAGGAATAGACGTAAGCAAAGTACCATGTCTACCTCGAGGCAGGGAGAGAAGAGGGGAACAATCTTTGCACTGCTATTGCAGGTTTGTGTCAATTGATATGGGGCGGGGGGGGGGGGGGGAGAGAGAGAGAGAGAGAGAGATTGAACCAAAGTGGGATGTGCAGTGGGTCCCTTGGATGTCCAATTTGGATCAGATTCCTAATCCCACTCTGGGTCAAGATACACTAATCCCAACACGGACTAGGAAATGGATGCTGGATTGTAGCAATGCCGTGAGGCCTGTTTCATTCAGGGAGACAGGTAACAGTTTGAGGATAGGTTCCGTGTCCTTGGCAGCAGGGATTGATAAGCTGTGGGGGAGTTCGTATTAAGAGACAGCTGTCTCCCGAGGAGCAGCAGATGGGAAGTTGAAGCATTTGAGCCCCAGGAGTTAGTTCAGCCTTTGCAGCAATGTAGACGTAGGAGGGAGTTCTGCAGAATGTGACAGTGTGCAAGCCGTGCAGTCTTTGCAAAACATCAAAATGTGGTTCACAGTTTAAAAAAAGACATGAGTGAGTGAGAGTGGGGCGGTTGTGTGGGGGAGGGGAGAGCGAGAGAGAGAGACAGACAGACAAGCAGGGAAGAGGGAGGGAGGGAGGGAGGGCGAGAGAGAGGAGGGAGGGCGAAAGGGAGGGCAAAGGAGGGGAGGGAGGGAGGGCGAGAGAGAGGGAGGGAGGGCGAAAGGGAGGGCAAAGGGAGGGAGGAGGGAGGCGAGAGAGTGGGAGGGAGGGCGAAGGGAGGGCAAAAGGGAGGGAGGGGAGGGCGAAGAGAGGGCAGAGGGAGGGAGGGCAAAAGGGAGGGAGGAAGTGGGGGGAGGGGGAGGGGGAGAGAGGGAGGGGGTGGGAGGGAGGGAAAAGGAGGAGGAAGGGGGAGGGAGGAAGGGAAGAAGGAATAAGGAGAGAGAGAGAGGGGGATGAACAAAGAGAGGGGGGAGGGGAGAAAGACAGAGGGAGGGGGGAGAGGGAGAGAGTTGGGGTGGAAGAGAGATGGAAAGAAGGGGAGGGGAGGAAAGAGAGAGAAAGAGGGAACGATGGGAAGAGAAAGACAGATATAAGAAGTGAAAGTGTGTGTGTGAGACAGAGAGAGAGAGGTGGGGGGGAGGAAGAGAGAGAGAATTTTATCCCATCAGTTCCAAAGAGGCCCCATGGGGGGAAACCAGACATCGAAATAACTGTTGCTCTACCAGTAGAATTTTTCCCGTTGAATCCCATCGAGAAAGTTCCAGAAAAGTCAGAATTAGAGTTGGCTCTGAATTCACAGCAAATCCAGATTCAAAGGTTCTGGTAAATACAGTAACGGTATCCGGATGTCCGAGCTAAATTATAGCCGTTTGTGCACAATTATCCCATTTCTCTGGCGCACCCTGCAATTGGAAATAAAGACCAAGACAGCTCAGCAGCAACAGGACATTGATACAACACCAACAAAAAATGTGCAAGACTTTGAGAGTTTTCAGATTCAAAGTGTCAGATTTTGATGAGTTAGGGTTTATTGAGGGACACACAGAGCTGAGGTAAAGATCCCTCGTGATCTCAATGAATGACAGAGCAGGTCCAAGAGGCTGAGAGATAGCAAAAAAAAAGAGAGCAATTTTGCTGCTTCCATTTTCTAATCCTTCTGCACAAGAACAGGCCAATTGGAGGCCACTGCTTCACACATTGGCAGTACCAATGGGAGGCATTGGCCTCGTGAGATTATCGCAAGACTATCAATGCAGGAACTCCGCTAAAACTCTGGGGACACGTGTTCGAATCCTGCCACAGCTGATGGTGGAATTTCCATTCAATAAAAAAAATCTCTGGAATTAAGAATCTACTGATGATCGTGAAACCATTGTTGTAAAAACCCATCTGAATCACTAATGTCTTTTAAGGAAGGAATTTATGATCCACTAGGACCTCACCTGGGCCATAGGATGGTGATGCCCCCCCCCCCGCTCAAAGTGGCAACCCCCTGCCTGTAAGGTCATGATGGGGACAGATGGAGTAATGGCAGGTGGTATGCAGAATGGGGGAGGCAATAGTGCAATGGTAGTATCACTGGATTAGTAAGGCCTGAGGAACACTTGCTCAAATCTGGTGGGCGATCAGTGACTAGTGATGTCCTCAGGGATCAGTGTTGGGAACATGATTGTTTACGATTTGCATAGATGATTTGGAGTTGGAGATCAAGTGTAGTGTGTCAAAATTCGCAGATGACACTAAGATGGGTGGAAGAGCAAAGTGTGCAGAGGATGCTGAAAGTCTGCAAAGGGAATGAGATAATCTAAGTGAGTGGGCGAGGGTCTGGCAGATGGAGTACAGTGTCGGTAAATGTGAGGTCATCCATTTCAGTAGGAATAATAGCAAAATGGATGATTATTTAAATGATTAAAAAAAAACTGCAGCATGCTGTTGTGTAGAGGGACCTGCGTGTCCTTGTGCAAATGGAATTTTGTCCTTCACTCTTCGAGGGATGGAGTTTAAAAACAGGGAGATCATGTTGCAGCTGTATGAGGTTCTGGTGAGGAATCTCAAGATAACCTGCATATCTTTGGACTATGGGAGGAAACTGAAGCACCTGGAGGAAACCCATGCAGACACAAGGAGAATGTGCAAACTCCACACAGACAGTGACCCAAGCTGGGAATCGAACCCAGATCCCTGGAGCTGTGAAGCAGCAGTGCTTGCTACTGTGCCACCCCAGGAGATCTTATAGAACCATATAAGATTATGAAGGGAATGGATAAGATAGAAGCAGGGAACTTGTTTCCACTGGCAAGTGAAACTAGAACGAGGGGGCATAGCCTCAAAATAAGGGGGATCAGATTTAAGACTGAGTTCAGAAGGAACTTCTTCACACAAAGGGTTGTGAATCTGTGGAATTCTCTGCCCAGTGAAGCAGTTGAGCTACCTCATTGAATGTTTTCAAGGCAGGATAGATAAAGGTTTGAACAGTAAAGGAATTAAGGGTACTGATGAGTGGGCGGGTGAGTGGAGCTGAGTCCACAAAAAGATCAGCCATGATCTTATTGAATGGCGGAGCTGGCTCGAGGGGCCAAATGGCCTACTCCTGCTCCTAGTTCTTATGTGCTAAATGCCACCACAGCAGGCGATGGAATTTGAATTCAATAAGAATCTCGAATTAAAAAGTCTACCAATGACCAGGAAATCCTGTCGATTAGTGGAAAAACTCATTTGATTCACTAATATACTTTAAGGAAGGAAATCTGCTGTCCTTACCTGGTCTGGCCTATGTGACTCCAGAGCCACAGCAATGGGATTGACTCTCAAACGCCATCTGAATCGGAAGGTAGTTAGGGATGGGAAATAAATACTGGCCCAGCCAGTGACTCCCACATCCCGTAAAAATGAAGTTTAATAAAAGAAAGCAGCCTTACAATTGCGCCTCAGTTTTCCCTTTGACTTCACTGCTCCACTCAATAATTCATTGAATCTCATACCTGTCTTTGGAGGAGTTCCTCATGTGAAGATGATCATATTCCTCACACACTGCGGGCCGGTGACTGTCCTCAATATCATATTCTCGGACATCATTCACCTCCGAAATCTGGCCAGTCAGAACCTTCACCACTAGGAGGATGATATACTGGGATGGAAAGAGGAATCAAAGGGAACAGGTCAATGGTGGTTGGCATGGTTTCAGATGAATTGTAGCTCACAATTTCCTTGTTTCCGTTTCCCTCATCTCTCCCACCACCCATTGGAAACTACAGTTGGAAATCAAAGGGAAATGTTCAGATATTCTACAACTAGAATCCCTACCATGCAGGAAGCAGCCATTCGGTCTATCAAACCTGTACCAACAACAATCCCACACAGGCCCTATCACTGTAACCCCATGTATTTACCCTGCTAACCTCCTGACATTAAGTGGCAATTTAGCATCGTCAGTGCACCTAACCAGCATGTCTTTCAGACTGTAGGAGAAAACCGGAACACCTGGAGGAAACCCACAGAGACATGGGCAGAATGTGCAGACTCTACACAAACAGTGACCCAAGGCTCATGCTATCAGACAGCAGTGCTAACTACTATGCTACCCTTTAACTTAATTTTAACTCACTTCTAATTTTTGAAAGCCCAAATGACACAGTCAAGACTAACTCAGAGAATTTCATTCGACTGAAGATTATCCTACAGATTAGAATCATGTCTGACACGGCTGGAGGCCATTCTGGCAGCCTTTCCTATCCTGTGTGCCCCAGTTTGCTCAGCTGCTGAGATTTTTTTCTAAGCTGGAATCCAGTGCTGGCATCTCCTTTACTCAGCACAGTTACAAGGAAGAAACCACTGTTCGAAACAAAGATGTGAGGAATAGGTGCAGGAGTAGATGATTCAGCCTGACACACACAAAAGATAGAGTCATAGAGTGTGGAAACAGGCCTTCAGCCCAACTTGTCTATACAGTCCCTTTTTAAAACCCCAAAGCTAATCCCAATTGCCCACATTTGGGCCCATATCCCTCTATGCCCATCTTAACCATGTAACTGTCTAAATGCTTTTTAAAAGACAGAATTGTACCTGCCTCTACTACTACCTCTGGCAGCTTGTTCCAGACACTCATCACCCTTTGTGTGAAAAAATTTCCCCTCTGGACCCTTTTGTATCTCTCCCCTCTCATCTTAAACCTATGCCCTCTTGTTTTAGACTCCCCTACCTTGGGTAAGCTAGTGACTATCTCGCTGATCTGTGTCCCTCATTATTTGATAGACCTCTATAAGATCACCCCTCAGCCTTATACGCTCCAGAGAAAAAGTCCGTGTATCCAGCCTTTCCTTATAACTCAAACCATCAAGCCCCGGCAGCATTCTAGTAAATCTCTTCTGCACTCTTTCTAGTTTGATAATATCTTTTCTATAAATAGGGTGACCAGAACTGTACCCAGTATTCCAGTGTGGCTTTACCAATGTCATGCACAACTTCCACAAGATGTCCCAACTCCTGTATTCAATATTCTGACCAAATGAAACCAAGCATGACAAATATCGCCTTCACTACTCTGTCCAGCTGTGCCACCATTTGCAAAGAGTTATGAACCTGTACCACTAGATCTCTATGTTTTACATTCTGTCGTTCTCTAGATCTTTGCTGAACATCTACGTCAGCTGAACCTGTTAAATCAGTTCCAGGTCAGTTGATAAATTGTGAAACAATACACAGATACTTCTTTTGGTAATAGGTATAATTACAGAATTAGGGACAGCACAGCGGCACAGTGGTTAGCACTGCTGCCTTACAGCACCAGGGACCCGGGTTCAATTGTGGCCTCAGATCATTGCACATTTTCCTCGTGTCTGCGTGGGTTTCCTCTGGGTTCTCCAGTTTCCTCCCACAGTCCAAATGTGTGCGGGTTACGTTGATTGGCCATACTTAAGTGACCTTAGTGTCAGGGGGATTAGAAGGGTAAATATGTGGGGTTACGGGAATAGGGCCTGGGTGGGATTGTGGTCGGTGCAGACTTAATGGGCTGAATGGTCTTCTTCTGTAGAGATTCTATGATACTATCGAACGCAGCATTACATTTGTCTGCTTTTTGTGGTCCCGGGGTCTCATAGAATTCCATAGAACCACTATAGTGCAGAAGGAGGCTATTTGACCCATCAAGTCTACAACAATTCTGTCTGATGTGGAGATGCTGGCATTGGATTGGGGTAAACACAGTAAGAAGTCTCACATCAGGTTAAAGTTCAACAGGTTTATTTGGTAGCATAAGCCACTAGCTTTTGGAGCGCTGCTTCTTCATCAGTTGAGTGGGATTTCAGTTCACAAACAGGGCATATAAAGATACAAACTCAATTTACAAAATAATGGTTGAAATGTGAGTTTTTAATCGGTAATCAAGTCTTAAAAGGTACAGACAATGTGAGTGGAGAGAAGGTTAAGTACAGGTTAAAGAGACAGAATAGCCAGGACAGTTTGTGAGATTTTCAAAGTCCAGGCAAGTCACGGGAGTTACAGATAATGTGACATAAACCCAAAATCCCGGTTGAGGCCGTCCTCGTGTGTGTAGAACTTGACTATCAGTCTCTGCTCAACGACTCTGCGTTGTGTGTGGTGAAGGCCGCTTTGAAGATCAGAGGCTGAATGCCCACGACCATTGAAGTGTTTCCCAACAGGAAGAGAACACTCTTGCCTGGTGATTGCCAAGTGGTGTTCATTCATTCGTTGTTGTAGTGTCCGCATGGTCTCCCCAATGTACCATACCTCAGGACATCCTTTCCTGCAGCGTATCAGTTGGACAACATTGGCCGAATTGCAAGCATATGTGCCGTGTACCTGATGGATGGTATTCTCATGTGAGATGATGGCATCTATGTTGATAATCTGGCACGTCTTGCAGAGATTGTTGTGACAGGGTTGTATGGTTTCGTGGTTATTGTTCTTCTAAAGGCTGGGTAGTTTGCTACAGACAGTGGTCTGTTTGAGATTGTGCAGTTGTTTGAAGGCAAGAAGTGGGGTGTGGGGATGGCCTTGGCTAGATGTTCGTCTTCATCAATGACACGTTGAAGTCTCCGGAGGAGATGTCGTACAGTTCCGACATGCGACCAACCTCCTCAGAAGACAAACACGGGACATGACAGACAGAGTATCCTAACCAGCACCTCTTTCAGACTTGGGGGGGGCAGGAGGGGGGTGGGGAGGAAACCCATGCGGACATGGGGAGAATGTGCAAACTCTGCACAGACAGTGACCGAAGCCGGGAATTGAACCTGGGTCCATAGCACTGTGAGGCAGCAGTGCTAACTGCTGTGCCACCGTGCTGCCCCTGAAAAATTGCTGGGAACTGAAAGGAAGTTTCCAGCTTTCATTCCCAAGCTTGTGTGGGGTTAGCTGATTCTAGGGATGATGGGGAGAACGCTGCAGTTGCCCCAACACTGCTGATGGAGGTGATTTGTTCCCAAAGAAAAGAACGAGTCTCCCTTTGATGCAGACAGCGACTGAATAGTCTGCCAAGCCCTATTGTTCAGCGTGCAATAAGCAGCTACTCAGGCAGGGCATTGCTGACTGCAATCGTATTCACATGGAAGTCATCAACACAAATTGGGGCAGCACGGTGGAACAGTGGTTAGCACTACTGCCTCACAGCACCAGGGACACAGGTTCAATTCCCTGCTTGGGTCACTGTCTGTGTGGAGTTTGCACATTCTCCCTGTATCTGGGTGGGTTTCCTCCCGTAGTCCAAAATATGTGCTGTCAAGGCATTGGACATGCTAAATTGCCCCTTAGTGTCAGGCTAAATTTGTGGGGTTATGTGGATAGAGCCCGATGGGATTGTTGGTGGTGCCAACATGGCTCGATGGGCCAAATGGCCTCATTCTACACTGCAGCGATTCTGTGATTCCATTCTATGAGAAGGAGGAAACAGTTGCAAAAATAAATGGCTGCCTATTTTAAACCTCAGGCTTCCCATTAGTGACTCAATATTAAAACATGAAATGATAAAACAAATTTTGGTAGTATCTGTGGAGGGATTCAGGGAAGCAAAACAATCCACAACATGCAGGTTTGACAAGCTACCAAATTCAAGGAGCCTCAACAGTACGGTCAGATTGCGATGGCAGACACACATTTAAGGAGGTGTTAGCTAAACACATGGCAGTGTATGGAATCAAAGATGAAGATGGGGCAAGAGTGAGATGAATTCAAGTGGGAAGAGGCTCATGTGGAGCAGACCCCCAGCATGGACCAGTCATAGAATCCCTACAGCTCAGGAGAAGGCCATTCAACCCATCGAGTCTGCACCGACCACAATTTCAGGCTCTATCCCCATAATCCCACACATTTACCCTGTTAATTCCCTGACAGTAGGATCAATTTAGCATGGCCAATCAACCTAACCCACACATCTTTGGAGTGGAGGAAACTGGAGCACCCAAAGGAAACCCACACAGACACAGGGGGAACATGCAGACGCTACACAGACAGTGACCCGAGGCCGGATTTGAACCCAAGTCTCTGGCACTGTGAAGCAACAGTGCTAACCATTATGCCACCCCTAGATTCCACTTAGATCCTATCACCGTAACTCCACGTATTTACCCTGCCAATTCCCTTGACACTTTGGCTATGCTAAATTTCCTCTATCAAGCTAGCCAGCACATATTTGAGCTGAATGGCCTGCTTCTGTACTTGAATTCTATGCAATACTCAGCGAGTTTACTCTTACTGTCAACCTGCTACCATAAAGCATCCCCCCCTCACCAAATGTATCATTTGCCCATCCAAACCTCTGTTACATTGGGAGAGGAAGACAATGAGAGGAAGACAGGGAAAAAGCTCCAGACTGGAAATACTCACCAGAAACCAATAGATATTCATCAGAGTGAGGATAAGCAGCAGAATGTTGAAGAAAAAGTAGAAAGGAATATTGGGAACAGACTGGAGACTGGAGTAACAGGTGGCGTACAGCACCTTGAGGGGGAACCAATAAAGTCGGAACCAGAACCTATGAGAGAAAAAAAGGAGAGAATTGCAGAGAAGAAAACTCATGGAACTTGTTGTAATCAGGAGGATCCCTCAGTTCCTCAGGTACACTTCTCAGTTTCTGGGAATGGCAAACATCACAGATAATTGGCTTGTGGAAAAGCTCATCATTCACAATCTTAGCAATTCCCAAAGTGCTTTACAGCCAAGGCTGTAACGCAGGAAAACACAGTGGCCAACATGAGCATAGCAAGATCCCAGAGTAACAGGGCAGTGACTCAGCAAATGGTTTTAATGATCTTTCTGTTGAGAGATGAGAATTGACCAGGACACTAAGGGAGTACCTTCTTGCTGATCCTCCAACAGTGGCTGTGGAATCATGGAAGTCCACCAGAGAGGGCAGAGGGGACCTCAGTTTAACATCTCATCCAAATAACAGGATATTAACGGTGAAGAATTTTAGGATGTGAAAGGCACTATAGCAATGCAGACCCTGTCTTTCTTACCTAGTAATACCTACCATCTCAAAGCTTCTCTCTGCCATTGTCTATTAAAATACCTATTAATGTGCAATTTCCAAGCACTTCAGTTTCAATTCAAGATGGTGTCGAAGCAAGGCGACTTCTTGCGAGCTGTCCCCAGCAAGCCCTCTAATTCTATTTGTTACTCTCATTCTCTGTGAACGGTATACTTTGTCTGTATAGTACACAAGAGACAATACTTTTCACTGTATACTAAAACACGTGACAATAATAAATCAAATATAAAAAAAGATATTTTGCCTTAAAGCATCGATGATCCATGCTGCTAAACAGAAAACAGACAGAAGCCGAACAACATGAGGAGATGACTGACAGTGCAGCTGGAAAGAGATTTTTGAGGAGACCTTCTCAAAGTTAACAAGGCAAAAGGTTTCAGGCTTGGGGCAGCAGAAAGCTCTGCTCTCAATGAAGCAAGAGGGATTACACAGAAGGCTCAGGTTGAAAGACCAATTAATGCAACCTCAGTAAAGGCTGGAAGAGGTTGCCGAGGCCAAGTGTTGTGTAATTCATTGTTTCCTGCACAAGCTCCACTCTCCATGTTGCTGGAAAGTATTTCTATTCGGTGAGGAGGGCTGTGAAGTTCGGCAGCCCATCCATCTCACAGAAACTTATAAAATTTTAATAGGGTTAGACAGGGTAGATTCAGAAAGAATGTTCCCAATGGTGGGGGAGTCCAGAACTAGGAGTCAAAGTTTGAGGATAAGGAGTTTTTAATCTAAGGAGCTTTTAGAACTGAGGTGAAGAGAAATTTCTTCATCCAGAAGGTGGGGAATGTGTGGAATTCACTACCACAGAAAGTAGTTGAGGCCAAAACACTATCAGATTTCAAGAAGTTAGATATAGCTCTTGAGGCTAAAGGGATCAAGGGATATAGGAAGAAGGGAGCATCAGGATATTGAATTCAATGATCAGCCATAATCAGAATGAATAGTGGAACAGGCTCGAAGGTCCAAATGGTCCACTGCTGCTTCTAGTTCCGTGTTTCTATCAGATGGAGAAACACTACACCGGGACAACTTATATTAGCACATTAGCAACAAAAGTAAACCATTCTTGTTCCATTATTTAATCAGATCATAGCTGATCTATCTCTCAACTCTGTAAACCTGCTTTTGTTCCATATCATTGATACCCTTAACCTAAAGGCAATTTGTCAAGCTCAACTTGTGAACATTTTAGTTAGCACGAGAAAAACACCACCCAATTTCACTCCTAAATCATCCCTTTTGTTCTGGATTCTGATCCACTGTTTCTAACACCAGAACATTTTCTCTCTATCTATACTATCATATCTCAACATGTCATTTAGGTCACTCCTCAACTCAAGGAAATTAAAAAAAAAACAAACTATGTAATCTGTCCTTGTAATTTAACATCTTAACGCCCAGTATCATTCTGGCAACTTCAAGGGAAATATGTCCTTTTCAAGGTAGAATGCCCAGAACTGAACACAGTGCTCTAAGTAGCGCCAGTACAACTGAGTCATCATATCATCCCCATTCTATCCTCAATCCCTTGAAATAAAAACCAACATTCCACTGGTCCTTTTGATAACTCCTTGTACCTACACACTAGCTTTCAGTGATCTGTGAATACGAACCCTCTCTGCTCCTCCAAAATACTTACTAATGTGCCTATAATTGGGGGTCAACAATCCAGCGCACCTTGTAAACGGGGAAATGACAAAAGGCAGGAGTGGGAAGGTTGATCCAAAGCATTGCTGAAGAGACAGGGGCAACTCCTTATTCTGGACAACAGCCAATTGCAGTAGAGAGTGGGGAATCTGCTGGGATGTGTCAATGAGACAGCAAGCAAGGGCAAACACTCACCAGCTTACAGCAAACGTGCAACATCCAATATTGGAAATTATGTCATTTAGTCTGTGGCGGACACCAGCTCTGTTTTTGAAGTAAACATTGAGTTTGGTGAATTCGAGCAGGATGTCATTTATGTCATGCAAGAAAAGAACCAAGATCCCGATATTGTGATATCTGCAAGAGAAGGAAAGTAAATGTTTAACTGCTGTGGTTACCAAAGTTGCCAATAGTGCCACTCTTTTGGACTGCAAGGAGCCTCAATCCCAATCATTAACCTACAGGCTTCATGTGTAGTTAAGGACTGCAGCAGTTTAAGAGATGTATCACTACCTTCTAAGAGCAATAAACACTGGCCTTTCCAGCAATCCTCACCTCCTAGAAACAAACAGAAATCATTTCTAATCCCATTCCACTGCCAAGATTGGTGCACTGAGATTAGCACACCCCTGGCTGTGGCACAGTGGTACAATGATCAGCACTGCTGTCTCAGCTCCGGGGACCTGGATTTGATTCTTGGCTTGGATCACTGTCTGTGTGGAGTCTGCACATTCTCCTCATGTCTGCGAGGGTTTCATTCAGGTGCTCTAGTTTCCTCCCCACAGTCTAAATGTACACAGGTTAGGCGCATTGGGCTTGATAAATTGCCCCTTTGTGTCCCAGAATGTGTAGGTTAGATAGATTAGTGGAGTATGTGTGTGGGTTACAGAGATAATGCCTAAGTGGGATTGTTGGGCCGAATAGCCTTTTCTGCACTGTAGGATTTCTATGATTGTACAATCATTCTATCTGTAAAGTTTCATTCTAAACAGAGCCATTTATTACCACACCCATGGAGATGCCCAATCCTCAATTCTATTACAATTACACAGCCGTAAGCCATGATCTTATACCAATGGGTGTTTGATTTGTAAAAGGTTAAAGAAAATACACATCTGATTAGATTGAAAAGGGAATTGGAAAAGATGGAGTAAAGGTAACATTTCAAAATCTGTGCTTCAGCCTACTTCCAATATCCACGGCACTATATTAATGCAAGTTTTGTTTTACCACACTGGTTTAAACCTCATGATGACACTAAGCTCCATCACCCACTAGAGATGAGAAATGTAGGAGAAATTGTACATGGATCTGTGAAAGGAATAGCTAGATGTGTAAACAGGCCATTCCTCAGCCTCATCCAAAGCAGCTTAACAAAGGTGAGTGAATGTATAATGAATGGCAGGACGCTAGGAAGTATAGAGAACAAGAAGAACTTTGTGGTGTTTGCCTATAGATCCTTGAAGGGAGAAGGAAGGGTAGATCAGGTGGTTAAGAAAGCACATAGACTGCTTGCCTTTAATTAACTGAAGCATTTAATAAAAGGTTACGATGGAACTATATAAAACATTTATTAGGCTGTTGCTAGAGTACTGTGATCACCACACTATAGGAGGGATGTGATTGCACTAGAGAGCTGGCAGAGGAGATTCACCACCTGGGCTGGACTATGAAGAGAGGCTGGTTAGGCTGGGGTTGTTCCCCTCAGAGCAGAGAACGCTGAGGGGACCTCATTGAGGTGTACAAAATTATGAGGGATATAGATAGGAAGAAACTTTTCCCCTTAGCCATGAGGGAAAAACTTTTCCCCTTAGCCATAACAAGGGGGCATGGATTTAACCTTATTTATTAGTCACAAGTCAACTTACATTAACACTGCAATTAAGTTACTATGAAAATCGCCTAGTTGCCACACTCCAGCATTTGTTTGGGTATATGGGGAGAATTTAGCATAGCCAATGCAGCTAACCAACACATCTTTTGGACTGTGGGAAGAAACTATAGCATCTGGAGGAAATCCATGTAGACACAGGGAAAACATGCAGACTCTGCACAGTGACCTAAGCCAGGAATTGTGCCAACCTTGCAACCCATTTAAGGCAAGGAGCAGGAGATTTAGCGGGATTTGAGGAAAATGGTGGTGGGAACCTGGAACTCACTGCATAACAGGTGGGGGTAGAGGTGAGAACTCTCACAATGTTTAAGAAGCATTTAGATGAGTGCTTAAAATATCATCGCATAAAAGTGCTGAAAAATGGGATTAGAATGGATAGGTGTTTGGTGGCCAGAAGAGACTGAATGGGCTGAGAAACCTCTTCCTCTTCCAGCAAGGGGGCAGGAAAATCCAGCCAAATATTTTTGCCTGTTTTAGACTGCTTCTCTGTAAACAATAAATCTTAAAAACAATTCCTGCAATTTAAAGGTACATTACCATTGGAAGATAGGGAGAATTGCCTTTTCCTTTCAGAATGTTGTAGATTGTCATGGCTGCTATGATGGAATTTTTCACAGCTGTCAAAATGTGAGCAGAGTTTTCAGAGCAACTTGTTGCATGTGAATTGGCCGGAAACCTGGAGTTTCTAGGAAATATGGATTAATCAGCTGGGGAGGCAATGATCTCATGGTATTATTGCCAGACTATTAACCCAAAAACTCAACTAATGGTCTGGGGACCCGACTTCAAATCCGACCACAGTAGAAGGTGGAATTTAAATTTAACAACAAAACATATCTGGAATTAAGAATTTACTGATGACCATGAAACCATTGCTGATTGTCAGAAAAACCCATTTAGTTCATTAATGTCCTTTAAGAAAATAAATCTGCTATCCTTTCCTGGTCTGGCCTACACAAGACTCCAGTGCCAAAGCAATGTGGTTGACTCTCAACTACCCTCTGAACAAGGGCAACTAGGGATGGGCAATAGATGCTAGTTAGCCATCGATGCCCATGTCTCATGAGTGAATGAAAAAAAAGGATAATGCAGCAGACAAACTCAGGGAGAAAAATCATTGAAGTGTTGAAAATAGTATGTTTATTTTATCAGTTTCTTGAATCAGTTGTAAAAACGTTGAAGATGGGAGGGAAGATGGGTGTTTGATTGTAGACAAGTGGTTATGCAATGAAACTACTGAGGTTGTATCAAATGAGCTGGCAATGTTGAACACACTCACCTGAAGGCATAGGAGAAGGCAATAAGAGCCAGGGTTATCACATGATGGATCAACATCACAATAGAGTCCTTCCTCCAGGCATCCATGTAGACAGTGGCATAGATGGCGTGTCCATAGAAACTGCACTGAGCCAGGTAAGCAATTGCTATATCTTTAGGGACATCAACTGTTGCTCTCCATTCTGAAAGATGAACATGGTAGTTAACTCCTTTGATGCCTTTTGCTCCTAATCCATCGCACCAGGGCTTAGGTAATAAATGGGATTAAAATGTCCAGCACACACAGACTTAATGGGTTGAAGGTCTCTATCTGCATGTAACTTTTCTATGGTTCCGTGATACTAACAATAATACTAGGGAGACGCTGGGGCTCAGAACACTTACAGACATATTTTTCTATAACCAAAATTCAGGTATGTTCAAATCACTTTGAACCAAGCGCCTCAAAAGACAGCCATTCGGCCCATTGTGACCTTGCAAGCTCTTTTGAAAGACCTGTCCCACAGCCCATAATCCTGTAAATGAATCCTCTTTAGATACATATCCAATTGTGTTTTGATAGTTTCTGTGGCATGTTTCCACCATTCTTTCAGGTCAGTCCTCCCAGATTGCAACACCACCATGTCAAAAAAAATTCTCCCTTTTTCCCTCTCGTTCTGCTGACAATTCTCTGAAATCTATGATATCTGGTTAATGACCATCTTACAAAAGAAACAATTTCTTCTCATTAGTTCCATCAGACCCACTCGTATTTGGACACATTTGTGTCTGAATTTCACCAATTGCAAAATATAGGTATTCATTGTGTAGCAAGTGTAGGTATTTATTGTGTTTTACAGTTTGCTCCCAGATTCAATCAATGCCAGCCAGCAGCTCTGGAAAATGTGGCAAGTTGAAGTTTCAGATGCAACTTTTCATTCAAAGTGGAAAAGTGAAAAACTCATTAAGGAATTCAATAGGATCAAAACTAAAAAAGAGGGAGCGGGGGAAGAAAACTCACATTCACAAACTCTCACATGCACACCCACTACAGACTCCTTTGGCATGGTGGCACAGTGGTTAGTACTGCTGCCTTTCAGCGCCGGAGATCTGGGTTCAATTCCATCCTTGGGTAACCATCTGCTTGGCGTCTGCACGTTCTCCCCGTATCTGCGTGGGTTTCCTCTGGGTGCTCTGGTTTTCTCCCACAGCCCAAAGATATGCAGATTAAGTGAACTGGCCATGCTAAATTAACCCTTAGTATCCAAGGATGTATACGTTGGTTGGATTAGTCATGGTAAATGCTTGGAGTTACAAGGATAGATCAGGGCGGGGGTGTGATTGGCCTGGGTGAGATGTTCTGTTGGAGAGACTGTGGAGATTCAATGGGGCAAATCTCTTGTGCACAGTAGAGATTTTGGCTTTATTCATTCTCATGCACCATCCACATGCACATGCAGTTAGCTGGCGCAGACATTATGCTAGTGAGAAGGAATATAACAAAAGGAGGTAAATACACATTATGGGGGACACTGTGGTATGGTTCAGAATAGGGGGTCAGTCTTCATTAGTTCAGGTATTCCACACTCCCTGCTGAACATTTCATGACCGTGCAACATGGCAAAATATTCTTACAGTCAATAAAGTATTTTTGAAGTATATCGCTGTTGTAATGTGGGAAAGATAGCAGCCAATTTATGGCTGTTTCCACAAGTTTCCACAAATAGCATGTGATAACAATCAGATACTCTGATGGGGATTGAGGGATGAATATTGGTCAAGACACTGGTGTACTCACTCGCTCCAAAATAATGTCGTAGAATCATGGATGTCTACACAAGGTGGCAGAAGGTGCCGTGGTGTAAATTCTCATGCAGAAAATGGCATCTCCAACACTACAGCACTCCCTCAGTGGTACACTGGAGTGTAGGCCTTAGTGCTTAAAAGGCTGCTGGGGTAGGGTTTATACCCCTGAGCACCTCACAGAGTGGACAGCATTGCTGAGCCACGGAGAGGTACGCTCATGACAAAACCATTCACAAACAAAAGAAAAACTGCTAATTTGGTGGAATGAGAAAGTTCCAAAAGTAACAAATAAAACACATAGAAGGTGACGAGGTGCAAAATGAAAATATAGGAAAAAGATTCTGAGGGCTAACATAACAAACAGTACACATTTTGGAAAATATATTAGACAATGAGAGGGGCAAAAATGTGGATTTGATTTATTATTGTCACATGTATTGGCATACAGTGAAAAATATTGTTTCCTGCGTGTTGTAGGGACAAAGCATACCGTTCACAGAGAAGGAAGGAGAAAGTGCAGAATGTAGTGTTACAGTCATAGCTAGGGTGTAGAGAATGTAGAAATGTAGGGTCAACTGAGAAGTCAAAGAAGTTTTTGTAGACAGATTGATTACTGGGACGAAAGTGTTGTCATATGAGGCGTGATGGTGTAGAATGGGCCTCTCACACTGAAACATATAAAATAGTCAGATAGGTTAGATGCCAAGTGTTTCTTTCCCCTGGCTGAAGAATCTACAAGTCTACATCACGGTCTCCAGATAAGAGATTGGCCATTTAGGGCTGAGCTGAGGAGCAATTCTTCAATCAGCAAGTGGTAAATCTTTGGAATTCTCCGGCCCAGAGGCGACAGATACTCAGTCATCCAGTGTGTTTAAGGCAGAGATGGATAAATATTTAGATACTAAAGGGAATGAAAGACCGGAGTTGGGTGGGAAAATGAACTCGAAGTCGAAGATCAGCAGGAATTGTACTGTTTTATGTTTAAGTTTATTTATTGTCGCAAGTATTAACACTGCAATGAAATTATTGTGAAAATCCCCTTGTCGCCACTTTTCTGCAGCTATTTGGGTACACTGAGGGAAAATTTAGCATGGCCAATAAACCTAACCGGCATGTCTTTCAGACAGTGGGAGGAAACACACGCAGTTATGGAGAGAACATTCAGACTACGCACAGACAGTGACCCAAGCAGGGAATCGAACCCGGGTTGCTGGCACTGTGAGGCAGCAGTCCTAACCACTGTGCCAATCAGAAATTTTAACTGCAGACAAAAAAAGAAAAAGAACAAAACAGCATGGGAAACAGGCCCTTCAGCCCAACAAGCCCACGCCACCACCCCGATGTTCCCACTTCTGCCTGTGATCCCTGTCTGAAAGAACAAAGAACAGACAATGGGTCTTCCCCAAGAAGATGGACGCATCCAGCGGCAAGTTCCTGATATTGCCTGTCTTGAATTGCCCTTGAACTGATTGACTTGCTTGGCCATTTCAGAGGGGCAGTTGAGAATCAACCACATTGCTGCGATTCTGGAGTTAGACCAGGCCAGACCAGGGTAAGGACATTAGTGGGACAGATGGGTTTTTGCAATAATCGGCAATGAAGTAAACAATGAAAACTCCGCCTCTGGATGATATTGAACCATCAACCTTCAGATTAACAGCTGAAAGCACTAACCAATACCAGCCACAGAGACTGATATTGATTGGTACGGCAAACCCCAGAGGCATGTATGGACCATTCCTGCTCCTAATTCTCACAGATCACAAGGTTTAGCCAATATCTGCTGCTGCGTGTGTTGATTTCAGTTCAGCCTTGACTAGTGAAATCAACAAACAATGAATCTGTTTAACTCGACACCACCGCAATTCATTCCAGCACAGGATCTTTGCTATACTGACTATTCACATAAAGGGATTCTAATGATGGGTCACAGATGCAGTATCTGAAATCCAGTATAAATCAAGGACTCAGTTTCCAGGGCTTAAAAGGAGGACTTGATTAAAATATTTTTAGATCCAACCATTTGATACTTAAGCCACAAATTGTAATTCATATTGATTTATTTTCATGTTATGCATTCTGCTACTTTATCCGAGGAAAGTGTACATTCCTGAGACATTATCACAAGTTTTCCAACCTCATATATATATTCCCCCCCCCAAATATTTGGTAGCATTGTAGCACAGTGGTTGGCACTGCTGCATCAAGAGCTGGCACTGACAGAATGGGCCAAATGGTCTCGTAGGTATCTTCTATATTGTCAGTGTTTTCTCACTCGGTGCTGATCTGGCTCCAGCTCAGCCTCGAAGCAGATACTTCTCACTGACATTGCAGAGTTACTGATCTTAGCCCAGTGAAGGACAATTCCTTTCACCATCACAGTGATCCACACCGCCAATGCGTGCGCGCGCGCGCACACACACACACACACAGATCAGGAACTCACGGCAGTTAGGCTTGTACCCCAACATTTTACCCATGACGATGAGGAACATTATCCACTGTTGCCAGGTAAGGCCACGTTTTAAAGAGATGGAAGCTCACAGTGCTCAAACACTGCAGTGGAGTTAGGCTGCAATTCGAATTACAGGAAACCAACAGCAACACTATTGGCGTCCTTACAGAGCAGATACTTGGACAATACATAGTGACAGGAGCGTGCTCATCAAGACATGGAGTTTGTCAATCATTGATCAAATACACATAAACACAGATTCACACATGTACAGCAAGATTCTCCAGAAAAACTACACAGGCCCATGCCCATGCACACACACAGGCACACCACAAATATAGCGAGATTCTCCAGAATAAACCACTCAGAACACACACATACAGCGACCTTCACCAGAATGAAATTTGTCTCTCAATTCATCCCAAAAGGGTTTTACATCTTATTTGTACTTTTGAATGCAGTCACTGTTGTAATGTTTACAACAAGTGGTTACAAGTGGTGTACCTCAGGGATCTGTTTTGGGGCCCCTGCTGTTTGTAATTTTTATAAATGATCTGGATGAGTGTATAGAAGGATGGATTAGTAAATTTGCGGATGACACCAAAGTCGGAGGAGTGGTAGATAGTGAAGAGGGGTGTCATAGTTTGCAGAGAGACTTGGACAAGTTGCAGACCTGGGCCAAGAGGTGGCAAATGGAGTTCAATGCGGAAAAGTGTGAGGTAATTCACTTTGACAGGAATAACAAATGTGTAGAGTATAGGGCTAATGGTAGGACTCTTAATAGTGATGATGAACAGAGGGATATTGGTGTATATGTGCTTAGATCCCTGAAAGTTGGCAATCAAGTCGATAAGGTTGTTAAGAAGGCCTATGGAGTCTTGGCTTTTATTGATAGGGGGATTGAATTTCGGAGCTGCAACGTCATGTAGCAACTGTACAAAACTCTAGTGCGGCCACACTTGGAGTATTGTGTACAGTTCTGGTCCCCACATTATAAGAAAGATGTGGAGGCATTGGAGAGGGTGCAGAGGAGGTTTACCAGGATGTTGCCTGGTATGGAGGGCAGGTCTTATGAGGAGAGGCTGAGGGATTTGAGGTTGTTTTCGTTAGAAAGGAGGCGGCTAAGAGGAGACCTTATTGAAACATATAAGATGATTAGAGGTTTAGATAGGGTGGACAGTGATAGCCTTTTTCCTAGGATGGAGAAAGCTAGCACGAGGGGACATAGCTTTAAATTAAGGGGTGGTAGTTATAGGACGGATGTCAGAGGTAGGTTCTTTACCCAGAGGGTGGTAAGGGTATGGAATGCCCTGCCTGCTGCAGTTGTAGATGCGCCAAGTTTGGGGGCGTTTAAGAGGTCAGTAGACAGGTTATGGATGAAAAGGGAATGGTTTAGGTTAGAGGCTCATTGCTTTTTCTTAATTGGTCGGCGCAACATCAAGGGCCGAAGTGCCTGTTCTGCACTGTAATGTTCTATGTTTGTAGTATCCAATTAGTGCTCAGCAAGCTCCCTCAGTGTGATCAAGACCAGGTTACTTGCCCTTAGGTCAACAGGGAACTTGCAATTTACTCTCAACTACTTTGAGTACTGAACATTTTTCAAAAATTCATTCTTGGGGTGTAGATATCTTGAAGGCAGCTAGCTGGTCTTTATCACTCATTCCTCACTCTCCTGTGGTGGGATGGTGATGAGCCTTGTTCTTGAACCATTGCAGTCCATGTGGTGAGGGGGCTCCCATCATGCTATATGCTACAGCAGTCAAAAATTTTAAGTCAGTGGTGATGAAGGAACAGTGAGATAGACCAAGATGCTGTGTGACTTGGAAAAGAATGTGCAGAATGTGGTGTTCCCATGCACCTTGTCCAGATGGCACAGTGGCACTGTGCTTAGCACTGCAACCTCACAGCGCCAGAGACCCAGGTTTGATTCCCAGCTTGGGTCACTTTGCAGTTTCTGTACAGACATCCTCCCTGTGTCTACATGGCTTTTCTCCCACAGTCTGAAGGATGTGCTGGTTAGAATCACTGAATTCTCTCTCAGTGTACCCGAACGGGCGCTCCAGTATGGCAACTAGGGAATTTTCACAATAACTTCATTGCAGTGTTAATGCAAGCCTACTTGTGACATTACTAAAGAAAATTTAAATCTTGACTTTTAGGTGGCAGACAGTGGAATTGGTTGGTCTGTTTATGTGGAGAGATATTTGAAAGAATTGCCAATTTTGGATTTTCTATTGACGGGACCAGTCACAGGAACATGAATCTTTTGAGATCTTTTGATCTGTTGCCAAGACAGACAATTGCTCCTTTAATCATCCCAGTTTGCCCAGTCAGTGCTTTAATCTAGTGTAACACTGCACATAATATTGTATCCAGACACTGATTGGCTGTTCTAGCAGATTGTTGTATTAAACTCTCTGATTGGCAAAGGTTAGATTTGAGCTTTGATGCAGTTTGCCTCTACTATGTTCCTTGTTTCTGAGGTCTTGCAAAAGAGCTCAATTCTGCCTACACTTATAAAATCAAATCCTCTACAAGAACTCATTTGGCGAGACATAAAAGGCCATCCTTTAACAACAAGCAGATCAACAAACAAAAACTCTTTGCTGGCAGAACATAATCATTCATTAATTGGACACAGAGAACATTCCACTTCCAAACAAGCTCTGGGGACAGGGGAGGAGTTGGAAGTGGAGAGATGTATTGTATGACTGAGCAATGAGGAATATTGGTATTCATACAGCATCCTTCAACATCATTAATATCATGGAGGCCATGGAGTCTGTACCAACGATATCTGACCCAGGCCCTACTTCCGTAACCTTCATTGACCCCGCTAATTTAGGATAGCTAATCCACCTAACTGAATATCCGTAAAGAATTACTTTAAGAGTGTCAGGAGGGATTCACAATGTGGACAAATGGTACGGTCATTTTACATACAGCAAAATCCCACAGACCACAGCAAAACAAACCATCAGTTCATCTAATATTTTGAAAGTCACGGGGTGGGACTTTTCTGGCCTTGCTCACCCCAAAACCAGAAGTCAACCCAGGGATCAACAGACCTTTCCAAGTTCCACCCCTCGCCTGCTCTGATTCCCGTAGCAGGTCGGCTGGTAAAATTCCGGCTGAGGTCTTTAACACAGACGGTCATGGGTCAGAATTCTCCGTTCTTGCATGCCCTGCTATTGCTGCCAGCCCGAACAGAGAATTTGGCTCACAGCCAAATCTCTATTCACTGCAGCAGGACTGGAGAATCCCAGCTGTGGATGAGGTCAGAGAATTCTAATGAAGGACCACACCTATTACTGTACAATAACCTTAACCTAATGCATCTGCTCACATCTTGCATGGGGGCTTAGCACTTTTCCACTCTGTGACAACAACAGCTTAAATTCATTACGAAACTTTAATGTAGGAAAACACTCCAAAGACATTCCATTGGAATGTTACCAAACAAAATTTAACACTGATATACCTAAGGGGATATTAGATTCAAGTACCAAAGTTCAGTCAAAGAAGTGAGCTGTAATGAGGAGACAGAAGGAGAAAGGCAGAGAGTTTGAAAGAGGAAATCTAAATTGAGGGCTCAGGCAGTTGAAGACACAAGCGGAGTGATGGAAATCAGGCATGTGCAAGAGGCCAGAATTGGTAGAAGTGCAGTGATCTAAGAGGATTGGAAAAGTCATCCTTTCAAAACCTCTCTCTCTAGTTGTCACAGTTAGTTTCCATTAGTTTAATTACTACTTTTGAGCCAGGATTGGAGGGAAAACTCGAATTCTGTTTGTGTGACTCTGACCTGGGAGCGTTTGATGCTGACACTTTTTTTTCCAAATCAGTCAATATGGGTGGCATGGTGGTGCAACGGTTAGTACTGAGCCTCACAGCACCAGGGACCCAGGTTCAATTCCAGCTTTGGGTCACTGTCTGTGTGCAGTTTGCACATTCTCCCCGTGTCTGCGTGAGTTTCCTCCGCGTGCTCCGGTTCCTCCCACAGTCCAAATGAGTGCAGATTAGGTGAACTGGCCACGCTCAATTGCCCCTTAGCGTCAGGGAGATTAGCAGGGTAAATACATGGGGCTACAGGAATAGGGCCTGATTGAGGGATTGTTGTCGGTACATATTTGATGGGCTGATGGCCTCTTTCTGCACTATGAGGATTCTATCATTCAATGAATTCTCTCCCCAGCACTCAGCATTTTGACTTTAAGCAGGAGAATGTTTAAAAAAAACAAACCAAAGCAATGGTTATGATAAAGAATGTTTGAATCACACTGCTTACCGTACCATAAAACACAGATGGCGGGTCATGGAAGAAGGGATAATCTGTGATGAAGAGCAGGTAGGTGCTGTAAGACCAAGAGGCCGTGTAGAAAATCAGCTTCCACGCACTCTCTGGCATCTTGGCAGCATCTCTGGGCGGCAGGTCACACCAATGGGCCAACGGCTAAAAGACATAGGGAGAGAGAGAGAGAGAAAGAAATAGCAATGTTACCACTCCAGTTCAGAAACAGATCACTAACTCGAGCACTGGTTACTCTGGATCATTGCTGCTCCGAATCCACAACTGACTCTCAGTGCACTTCTTGATACAGGATCAGGTCCTCACTAACCAGGTAAATCCGATGTTCCCACAGCCCAAACACAAATTCTTCCCATGTGAATCTCAATAGTGAGGTTGCTCTTTGCCCTAGGGAGCATCACTGACAAACCCAATTCTCTCTTCACTCAAAAACGTGCACAAAAGAATAGTAATGACACAAAAGAGGGGCCATTCAGCTTATTAGGTCCATGCTGGCTCATTTCTGAGGGTACGATTTTGACCTAGATGCATGTTTAGCCTGCAATGCAATGGTCAAGGCAGTTGTGAGGTCAGGAAATCTGGAAGACATGTTTCTAGATCCCAAATCTCCTTAAAATATTTGCCTTCCAGATTCCCACCCACAGAAGGCTTGATTAACATATCCTAATACAAGGCAGGAAGCCAACAAGAGCACCCGAGTGCGGAGGGTGGGGTGGGCCGACTGTTTTTTGGGTTGATGGACGTTACAGAAATAGGAGCTGGGGGGGAGGGGTGGGGGGGGCCTTGGAGGAATTTGCAAACACAAATGAGAATTTGAAAATTGAGGTGTTGCTTAACCGGGAGCCAGCGTAGATCAGTAAGCACAGGGGTGACAGGCAAGGATAGGAGCTGGTGTAAGTTAGGACACAGGCAGCAGAGTTTCGCATAATCTCAAGCTTACAGAGACTGGCAAGTGTTGTGTTGAAATAATGAAGTCTAGAGATAACAAAGTGATGGATGAGGACTCCACTGAACAAACTGAGACACAGATGATGAGACGGATGTCTCATGTGTCTTAGCGATGGAGCAGAGTTTTATTAAATTCATTTACAGGATGTGTGTGTTGTGGGGATGGGGGAACAGTGCAATATTTATTGCCCATCCCCAAATACCTTCAAGAACGTGGTAGTGGTGAGTTGCATCCTTGAACCATTACAGTCCAGGTGGAATAGGTACACCCATAGTGCTGTTAGGGAGGGAATTCCCGAACTTTGATCCAGCGACAATGAAGGAATGGTGATAGAAATATAGTCGGTATGGTGAATGACTTGGAGGGGAACCTCCAGGTGGTGGTATTCTTTCATCTTTCTAGATGGTAGAGCTCGTGGGTTGGAAGGTGCTGCCTAAAGAACCTCGTTGAGTTTCTGCAGTGCATCTTGTAGATGGTAGAACAAAGAATAGTACAGCAGTACAGCACAATAACAGGCCCTTCGGCCCACCCAGTCTGTGCCAGCACAGATGCCTCTATAGTCTAATATTTTGTTGCCTCTGCCTGGTCCATGTCCCCTTATTCCCTGCTAATCCACATATCTATCCAGATGCCTCTTGAACGTTGTTACAGAATCTGCTTCCATCACCTCCTCCAGTAGCGCGTTTCAGGCATTCACCATACTATGTGAAAAACTTGCCCCTAACATCTCTTTTAAACATCCTCCCTTCTTAATTTCAACCTATGTTCCCGAGTAATTGATTCTTCAATCCTGGAAAAAAGACTGACTATCCACTCTATCCAAGCCAGTCATTATCTTGTAAACCTCTATCAAGTCGTTTCCCCCCCATTCCCCCAGCATCCTCCGACACTCCAATGAAAATAATCCAAGTTTGTTTGGTCTTTCTTCATTGTCCATATCCTCCAAACCAGGCAACATCCTGATGAAACTGCCCTTTTCCAATGCATTTATTGGATATAGTATTAGGCAAATGGCTTAGTTTTCTTCAAAAATATATAAAAAACGAACCCCAGTTACAAAAATGTCACAAATTAAATATTTAAAGAATGCTACCTTCCAAGTTGCATCATCAAACTGGTACACACGGCTGCCACTGTTGGTTAGTGATGGAAGTAGTGAATGTTTGTGGATGGGGTGCAGTGCCAATCAAGACTTGTGAACCTGCACCCCCAAGTCTCTCTGCGTCTCTATGCTCCGTATAGTTTTACCTTTTATCCTATAATTCTCTTCTACATTTTTCCGGCCAAAATGCATCACCTCGCATTTTTCCGGATTAAATTCCATTTGCCATCTATCTGCCCAATCTACCAACCTGTCTATGTCCTGTTGTATTGCCGGACACTGCTCTTCTGTACCCGCCAATCCAAGCATCTTGGTGTCATCAGCAAATTTGCTGATCTCACCACCTACCCCTACTTCCAAGTCGTTTATGTAGACCACAAATAGAAGAGGACCTAGTACTGAGCCTTGTGGCACTCCACTAGTGACAGGCTTCCAGCCGGAAAAAGAGCCTTCCACTGTTTGTTCCTTGTTTAGTAAAAGTTTAGCACTGTTTGCTTATTTTTGTACCATGTGCCTAGCGGTGAGGAGTCCTGGTTGAGCTTCTCGAGTGTTGCTGGAGCTGCAGTCATGCAGACAAGTGAAGACTATTCCATTACACTCCTGACTCGTAGATGGTGAACAGTGAGCAGGATTCCCAGTGTCTAGTCCAGTCAGTCTCTCTCAGGATGTTGATAATGGGAGATTCAGTGATGGTAATACCACTAAATGGCAGGGAGCAATGGTTTGATTCTTTCTAGTTGGGGATGCAATTGGAAGCTCATCTTGGGGTCAAACTAGACACCAAAACTATGAACAGTTTCGTTCAGCCTCAGATTTGCTGGGGAGATGGATGGAGACGGTGACAAGGAGCAAATATAACAGCTTCAGTCTTCCCAATGTTTATGATGGTATCATTTGAAAGGCAGCATGCAGATGAGAAATGGGAGGGGGGCCTTGGACAGATTCTTTGGGGAACACCCACAGCTAACATTGCAGAAGAAGGAGGCCATTCAACCCATTGTGTCTATGCCAACTCTTTGAAAGAGCAATCCAATTAATTCCACTCCCTGGCTCCGACCCCAACAGCTGAGATAATATCTCCCCCTCCAAGTGTTGATGTGTAGAGGAGGGGTGCTGGCTTAATCAGTAAAATCCTGACAATTTGATGAGGATATATTATTAGGTAAGTGGTTTAATTTTCTTTAAAAAATATATAAAAAGTGAACCAGTTACAAAAATGTCACAAATTAAATATTTAAAGAATGTGTCAAAAGCAGTGGGGAAGTTGAATAGGGCGTGAGGAGGAGTGGGAATAAATTAAATTCTTATTGAGCTGATGTAGATGCAGTACTCCCACACAGAAAAGCTGAGCAGAAACTGGAGAATTTTCACTGCCTCCTGCTTCTGTGGAGGCCAGAAGAGGTACCATTTCAAGGGTGACTGGACTATTTATCACCAGCCCTCTCCCAAACCTTACCCACACCCTCCAGACATCCATTCTTTGAGTTTGAGCCTCGGCAGTTAAATGATCTGCGCACTATTCGACTGTGGGAGCATCACAACAGACTCCCGATCTCCATGTCTACAGAAGTAGACATTCCAGCAGCAGACTGTCACCAAATCAGGAGTGGGAATCTGGTTCTTTAAGGCACTGAGGATATTTGAAGTTTTTCCATCACTATCCTGATAGAGGTCAGCAAATTTAGCACAATATTGGATTCCAGCTAGGTGTCAGGCCTGGTCCAGGTGCTCAAAATTACCAGAAGCAACATCTAGGTTTTGCCCTCATTTTGGAAAAGTAATCAGATAAATCATATCCAAGTTTTACCTGAGGATACAATTATCAGCACGTTGCAGCAATGGGTTCATTTCTATGGACAGCTCGTCACTCACACTTTTCTCTTTCCCAGACTCCAGATCTCCACCCACCTAACGCTTTATCTTAACGGGTGCCTGTTGCGCCTCTGGAGGTAGCATTTTGTCTCAGAGTCAGAGAGTTGAGAGTTCAGGTCTCCCTTCAAAGATCTGAAGATAAAGAGAACTCAAGGCTGGCACCCCAGGGCAGTACTGAGAGAGGACCTTTCAGATCCGACATTGAACCAAAGTCCCATATGCACCTCTCAGGTCAGCACAGAAGATTTGATTACATTGGACAGAATTTAATGGCGTGTGTGTGCGTGCGTGTGTGTGTGTGTGTGAGAGAGAGAGAGAGAGAGAGAGAATAAATTTAATCTGGCTGGAGGGCAGTTGGAGGGGATCTGACTGCCTTCTCACTTCCACCACAATCCACTCTGTGGTGGCAGGACCCACCCTGTTGCCCGTTGAGACCCTTTAAGTGGGCCATCAATGCCCATTTATGAGCCTCATTTGCCACCACTGGTAGAAACCCAGGACAAGAAATTGGCTTGCATGACTAGTAATCCAGAGACCAAGGCTCATGCACTGAAGTCATGGGTTCAAATCCCACAACTCAATTTATAAAATCTGGAATGTGAAGCTGATCTAAATGATGGTGACTACGACAGGATTATTGCAAAAACCCAGCCGGATCACTGATGTCCTTTAGGAAGGAAATCGGCCGTTCTTACCTGGTCTGGCCTACACGTGACTCCAGAGCCTTAGCAATGGGATTAACTCTTAACTATCCCTCTGAAATGGCTGAGCAAGCTATAGAATCCTACCTTGCAGGAGAAGGCCACTCAGCCCATCTGCACCAATTACAATCCCACCCAGGCGCCATCCCCATAACGCCATGTATTCACCCTAGCTAGTCCCCCAGACACTAAGGGGCAATTTAGCATGGCCAATCCATCCAACTCGCGCATCCTTGGAGTGAGGAAGGAAATAGGAACACAAAGAACAAAGAACAACACAGCAGGGGAAACAGGCCCTTCGGCCCAACGAGCCCGCGCCGCCGTCCTAACGTCTTAACGACATATAGAGACCAATATAGGGACAATTTGTTACCCAATCAGCCTAAGAGCACATTTTTGGGATGTGGGAGGAAACCGGAGCACCCGGAGAAAAACCCACGCAACCACGGGGAGAACGCGCAAACTCCCGCAGACACAGGCCCAAATCCATGTGTCTGCACAGCAACAGCGATAGTCTCTGAGCTGTCATGTTGCCCATCTGATGGTCCAGTTTAAGTGTACACTAACGACATGAAGCACTAGGCCACTCCTGAAGTAACATCCAAGAGCAGCCCTCGCATGACCTGCCGAATGCTTGCGCCTTGTTGGTCAACAAGGTGGACTGAATAGCCTGTGGAAATAAATAAAGTATTTAAACAGTCCTCCTATATCCCTCTATCTGCAGACCGCTCATGTGGCTGTCCAAGAGACCCTTAAACAACCCTAGCGTGCCTGCTCCCACCACCTTACTCGGTAGTGCATTCCACACCCCACTACCCTTTGTGTGAAAAAATGCCCTCTAATATTCGTCTTATACATAGCCCCCCTCACCCTAAGGCCGTGACCCCTCGTTCTATCCAATTCTAATGGTGGAAAAAGCTTACCACCATTTACTCTATCTATACCCCTCATAATCTTATATACCTCTAATAGATCCCCTCTCAGCCAACGTCTTTCAAGGGAAAACAACCCCAGTGCGTTCAATCTTTCCTCGTAAGACAGCCTTTCCATACCAGGCAGCATCCTGGTAAATCTCCTCTGCACTCTCTCCAGAGCCTCCACATCCTTCTGGTAGTACGGCGACCAGAACTGGACGCAGGACTCCAAGTGAGGCCTGGAGGAAACCCACACAGACACAGGGAGAATGTGCAAACTCCACGCAGACAGTGACCAGAGGCCAGAATTGAACCCAGGTTCTTGGTGCTGTGAGGCAGCAGTGCTAATCACTGTGCCACCTCTAGCAATGTGGCTGAGTCTTAAATGCCCTCTGAAATGGCCAAGCGAGCCACTTAGCTCGAGGGCAACTAGGAATGGATAATTAATGCTGTCTCATCCTGTGACACCCACATCCCCTGAATAAATATTTAAAAAAATAAGCATGGAAGGCGGAGAATGGTGGCTCAGGGAGTTTAATTGTTCAACCTTTAGACAAAAGGGATTATCAGAACTGCCTTGAAACACTTCCCTGGCTCAGGGCATTGCTCGGACTAAATTTCTGCACTAACTGGCTGGTATTGATAGCTAGGTGGCCATATCCAATCCTTGTGCCATTTAGATGGTGTTAATGGTTGTAATACATCAGCACTGATAGCAAGTGAGCAAAAATACACAGAACCTGCGTAGCTTTTTATACCGTGCATGTAGAGACAGGCTGAGTGACCATGCGTGGAATCATTTAAAAATAATTACGGGCCTAATTTTAAAACAGTCAGCTTCTCACTCTGACTCACCCTCTCCCACCTCTGAGTCACAAAGGTTAAACATAGAAACATAGAAACTAGGAGCAGGAGTAGGCCATTCAGCCCTTCGAGCCTGTACTAGTATTCAATATGATCATGGCTGATGGTGCATTTTCAGTATCCCGCTCCCACTTTCTCTTCATTCCCTTGATTACTTTAGTTGCAAGGGCCACATGTAGCTCCCTCTTGAGCATATCTAACAAACTGATCTCAACAGTTTTCTGTGGTGGAGAATTTCACAAGCTCACAATTCTCTTCCTCATTTCAGTCCTGAATGGCTTACTCCTTATTCTTAAACCCCTAGTTCTGGACTTCCCCGGTATTAGGAACATTCTTCTTGCATCTAGCCTGTCCAGTCCCATCAGGATTTGATACATTTCTATGAGATTCCCTCCCGTTCTTCTAAATTCCAATGAATACTATCCCAATCAATTCAGTTTCTCTTCATATGTCAGTCCTGCCACTCTAGGAATCAGTCTAGTGAATCTTCGCTGAACTCCCTCAATGACAACAATGTCCTTCCTTAGACTAGGAAATGAAAACTGCACACAATACTCAAAGTGTGGTCTCAGCAAAGCCCTGTATAACTGCAGCAAGACACCCAACTCCTGCACTCAAATCATCTTGCTTTGAAGGCATGCCATAAGCTTTTCTCACTGTCTGCTGTATCTGCACACCAACCTTCACCGACTGCTCCATCATGACAGCCAGATCATCTTCCCTTTTTCTTAAACTGCTGCCATTCAGATGATAATCTTCTTTCCTGTTTCTGCCGCCAAAGTGGATAACCTCATATTTATCCACACTGTATTGCATTTGCCAAGTATTTTCCCACTCAGTCAGCCTGTCCAAGTCACCCTGCAGCCTCTTGGCATCCTCCTCACAGCACAGGCTGCCAGCCAGCTTAATGCCATCTGCAAATTTGGAGATATTGCATTCAATTCCTTCCATTAAATCAGTAATGTATATTGTGAATAGCTCGGGGTCCCAGCATTGAACCCTGGAGTATCGCACTAGTCACTGCCTGTCAATTTGAAAAGGACCCATTTATTCCCACTCTCTGCTTCCTGAGTGCCAGCCAGATGTCCACCCACATCACTACGTTATCCCCAATGAGCTTTAATTTTGCTCTAATCTCTTGTTATGAGAGTTCAAGCCTCACATCGGAGATGGAGTACCGAATCAAGGTTGGCATTTCAGAGCCGCACTGAAGGAATGCTGTAGTGGCAGAGGCGCCCTCGTTTGCTTGAGATGTTAAATGGCTGGATCTGCACGTGACTGCAGTGCCACACCACATGATTGGCTCTGATGTTGCCTGGGAAACTCCCATGCTACAAAAGCATACGACAAGGCAAATAACATCAGAGTCCACCGCGCACTGGAGCAGAGTCCTGGGCCTGATTCCCGGACAGAGCACCATCAACACGAGCACAGCCCCAGATTCTCCAAGCCACTTTGAGCTGAATGTGTGGAATTCACTACCACAGAAAATAGTTGAGGCCAAAACATTATCTAATTTCTTCTTGAAATCAGACATCGCTGAAGAGATCAAGGGATATGGAGAGAAGCTGGGGCGGGGTGGGGGGGGGGGGGGGGGGGTGAGAAAATCTGGATATTGAATTTGATGATCAGCCATGATCATAATGAACTCCAGAGCAAGCTCGAAGGGCTGAATAGCCTCCTTCTACCTCTAGTTTCTCTAACTGAAGATGGATCATGACCGCCAGCCTAATTAATGTTAACCAAATCTCAGGTGAAATAAAACTATTGCTAAAGAATTCACTTTGAGAAGAATTAATTGCCTTCGGAAAGAGAAGCTGTAAATCTCCCTAAAATCTGTAGTGTTTTAAAGAACTGACTCTGAACAGACTCGCATTTATATTGCCTCTTTCATGACTTTCCAAATTGCCTTGCAGCCAATCAAGTATGTTTGCTGGCAGCCAATTTATACACAGCAAGCTCCCACGAAAGACTGTGATAAATGACTGGATCATCTGTTTTAACCATGCTGGATAAGGGTTAATCATTGACCAGGACACTCAGTAAACCTCCCCTGGTGTCTTTTTTTTAAATAATACCATGAAGTATTTCACTCTCACCAGGGGAGGCCAGAGCAGGCTTCATTTTAACATACAAAAGTAGAAAATGCTAGAAAGTCTCAGCAAGTCTGACAGCATCTGTGGGGAGAAAATAGAGCCAATGTTGAGTCTAGATGACCCTTCGTCTGACAAGTCATTGAGACTTCAAATATTGGCTCTATTCCCTCCCCACAGATGCTTTCAGACCTGCTGAGACTTTCCAGAATTTTCTATTTTTGTTTCAGATTCCAGCATCCGCAGTATTTCAGTTTAACATTCCAATCAAAAGACAGTGCCTCCAACATTACAGAACTCCCTTGGTCCTATGCTAAAAAAAACACAATTCACTTCTATCCAACATCTTGTGTGCCCTGTCATTCATCCTTCCCTGTTGAAAAAACACACCACAGAATCCTATAGTTCAGAAGGAGGCCATTTGGCCCATTGCTTCTGCACCTATCACAATCCCACCCAGATCCTATCCCCACAACCCCATGTATTTATCCTAGCCAGACCCCCTGACATTAAGGGGCAATTTAGCATGGCCAATCCACCTAACCCGCACATCTTTGGACTGTGAGATTCTATGATTGCTCTGTATCCATCCACTCTATCCTGTCATAGAACTTAGAACATTACAGTGCAGTACAGGCCCTTCAGCCCTCGATGTTGCTCTAACCAGTGGAACCAATCTAATCACCCTCTAACCTAAACTATTTCAATGTTACCCATATGCCTATCCACTGACCATTTGAATGCTCTTAAAGTTGGCGAGTCCACAACTACTGCAGACAGGGCATTCCACGCCCTTACTACCCTCTAAGTAAAGAACTTACCTCTGAAATCCATCCTATAACTACCACCCTTTAATTTAAAGCTATGTCCCCTCGTGTTAGCCATCACCACCCAAGGAAAAAGGTTCTCACTGCCCACCCTATCTAACCCTCTGATCATCTTGTATGCCTCAATTAGATCACCTCTTAACCTTCTTCTCTCTAATGAAAATAACCTCAAGTCCCTCAGCCTTTCCTCATAAGACCTCCCCACCATACCAGGCAACATCCTGGTAAACCTCCTCTGCACCCTTCCCAATGCCTCCACATCCTTCTTATAATGCGGCGACCAGAACTGTACGCAATACTCAAGTGTGGCCACACCAGAGTTTTGTACAGATTCAACATGACCTCATGGCTCCAAAATTCAATCCCTCTACCAATAAAAGCTAACACACCATATGCCTTTTTAACAACCTTATCAACTTGGGTACCAACTTTCAGGGAGCTATGCACACGTACACCAAGATCTCTCTGCTCGCTGACACTACTAAGAGTTTTTTCATTAGCTCTATATTCTGTACTCCTGTCACTCTTTACCAAAGTAAATCAGCTCACACTTTTCCGTATTAAACTCCATTTACCACCTCTCGGTCCAGCTCTGCAGCTTATTCTATGTCCCTCTGCAAACTGTAACATCCATCCTCGCTGTCTACAACTCCTCCAACTTTGGTGTTCTCAACAAATTTACTAACTCATCTAGATCATTTATAAAAATGACAAACAGCAGTGGCTCCAAAACAGATTCCTGAGGAACATCACTTGTAACTGAATTCCAGATTGAATATTTCCTATCAACCACCGCCTTCTGTCTTCTATCAGCTAGCTAATTCCTGATCCAAACTGCTAAATCACCCTCAATACCATGCATCTGCATTTTCTGCAGTAGCCTACCATGGGAACCTTGTCAAATGTTTTACTAAAATCCATATACACCACGTCAACTGCCTTACCCTTATCCAACTCTTTGGTCATCTTTTCAAAAAACTCAATAAGGTTTGTGAGACACAACCTACCCTCCACAAAACCATGTTGATTATCCCTAATCAATTTATTTCTCTCTAGATGATTGTAAATCCTATTCTTTGTAATTGTTTCCAAAACTTTACCCACAACAAAAGTAAGGCTCACTGGTCTATAATTCCCAGGATGGTGTCTACTCCCCTTCTTGAACAAGGGGACAACATTTGCTATCTTCCAGTCTTCCGGCACTATACCTGTAGCCAGTGACGATATGAAGATCAAAGCCAAAGGCTCTGCAATCTCGTCCCTAGCCTCCCAGAGAATCCTAGGGTAAATCCCATCTGGCCCAGAGGACTTATCTATTTTCATACTCTCAAGAATTACTAACATCTCCTCCTTATGTATCTCAATCCCATCTAGTCTACAACCCTGTATCTCAGTATTCTCCTCGACTACACTATTTTTTCCTGCGTGAATACTGATGAAAAATGCTCATTCCGTGCCTCTCCTATCTCTTCAGGTTCCACTTACAACTTCCCACTGCTGTCTCTGACTGGCCCTAATCTTGCCATAACCAATCTTTTATTCTTGACATACCTATAGAAATCTTTAGGGTTTCCCTTAATCCTATCCGCCAAAATCTTCTCATGTCCTCTTCTAGCTCTTCTTAACTCTTTCTTTAGCTCCTTCCGGGCTAATTTATAACTCTCCAGTGCCCTAACTGAGCCTTCACACCTCATCTTTACACAAGCCTCCTTCTTCCTCTTCACCTGAGATTCAACTTCCTTAGTACACCACGGTTTCCTCCCTCGACCACTTCCTCCCTGTCTGACAGATACATATTTATCAAGGACTCGCAGTAGCTGCTCCTTGAATAAGCTCCACATTTCAGATGTTCCCAGCCCCTGCAGTTTCCTACTTCAACCTATGTATCCTAAATCTCGCCGAATAGCCTCATAATTATCTTTCCCCCAGCTATAACTTCTGCCCTTCGGTATATACCTATCCCTGCCATCACTAAAGTAAATGTAACCGAATTGTGGTCATTATCACCAAAGTGCTCACCTACCTCCAAGTCTAACACCTGATCTGGTTCATTACCCAGTACCAAATCCAACTCACCTTTTGTTGGCCTATTTACATACTGTGTCATGAAACCTTCCTGCACACACTGTTTTTGAATTTACATTAACTTTATAAATATTGATTGGAAAAGCTAATTTCAAAGTCCCCCATAACAACTACAGATTGTTGGTTACACACAAGCTATATGAAGTGTCCTCTATTCACAGTATCTGAAATTGCAAAGCCCAGAAAGTCCTGCCAGAAAATCCAACATACCTTCAGGTCCCACCGTGCGATCAGAATATCTTTCATCTTATCCCATGAGGGATCCCTTTCAACTTCAAAGAATTTCTACATGAAAGGCACTAGCTGCCTTTGAATTAAAATTAATGATCTGATATTTATTATAAATGAGAAGTTGGGCATTTGTACACTACCGCCAGTACAAACTGATGTTATAGTTTGTTGTTTATGAATGGGGAACATAAATTATTGGAATTCTTCTTCTTGATGTTTTACCCCAAGAAGATCAACACCAATGAAGCTGCTAAGTGTGCCGAGAGAGTTTGTTTATCCATGGTCCTCAGTGGTAACAATAATGTTAATACATGTAGGGTAGCATGCTGGCAGAGTAGTTAGCACTGCTGCCTCACTGCACCAGGACCCGGATTCAATTCCCAGCTTGAGTCACTGTCCGTGCATAGTCTGCACACTCTCTCCGTGTCTGCATGGGTTTCCTCCCACAATCCAAAAGACATGCTAGTTAGGTGTGTTAGCCATGCTAAATTCTCCCTCAGTGTACCCGGTAAGGCGCTGGAGTACGGCAACTAGGGAATTTTCACTGTAACTTCATTGTACATAGAACATAGAACATTACAGCACAGAACAGGCCCTTCGGCCTTCGATGTTGTGCCGACCAAAATAAAAAGCAATGCCCCTCCAAACTAAACCATTCCCTTCTCTTCCATATACTTATCAATTAACCTCTTAAACGCCACCAAACTTGGCGCATCTACAACAGCTGCAGGCAGGGCATTCCACTCCCTAATCACTCTTTGAGTAAAGAACCTACCTCTGATATCCGTCCTATAACTCATACCCCTTAATTTAAAGCTGTGTCCCCTCGTGCTAGCTTTCTCCATCCTAGGAAAAGGCTATCACTGTCCACCCTATCTAAACCTCTAATCATCTTATATGCTTCAATAAGATCCCCTCTTAGCCGCCTCCTTTCTAACGAAAACAACCTCAAATCCTTCAACCTCTCTTCATAGGACCTGCCCTCCATACCAGGCAACATCCTGGTAAACCTCCTCTGTACCCTCTCCAATGCCTCCACATCTTTCTTATAATGTGGGGACCAGAACTGCACACAATACTCCAAGTGCGGCCGCACTAGAGTTTTGTACAGTTGCAACATGATGCTGCGGCTCCTAAATTCAATCCCCCTACCAATAAAAGCTAAGACTCCATAAGCCTTCTTAACAACTTTATCCACTTGACTGCCTACTTTCAGGGATCTATTGACACATACACCAAGATCCTTCTGTTCCTCAACACTATTAAGAGCCCTACCATTAGCCCTATATTCTACACATTTATTGTTCCTGCCAAAGTGCATTACCTCACACTTTTCCACATTAAACTCCATTTGCCACCTCTCGGCCCAGCTCTGCAACTTGTCCAAGTCACTCTGTAAACTATAACACCCCTCTTCACTATCTACCACTCCACCAACTTTAGTGTCATCTGCAAATTTACTGATCCATCCCTCAATACCCTCATCCAGATCATTTATAAAAATTACAAACAGCAGGGGCCCCAAAACAGACCCCTGAGGCACACCACTCGTCACCGAACTCCACGATGAATATCTCCCATCAACCACCACCCTCTGTCTTCTATCTGCCAGCCAATTCCTAATCCAATTAGCTAAATCACCCTCTATTCCACACATCTGCATTTTCTGTAGAAGTCTTCCATGGGCCACCTTATCAAACGCCTTACTAAAGTCCATATATACTACATCAACCGCCTTACCCCCATCCACCTCTCTGGTCACTTTCTCAAAAAACTCAATGAGGTTAGTAAGGCATGACCTACCCTTCACGAAACCATGCTGACTATCCCCAATCAATTCATTTCTCTCTAAATAACTATAAATCCTATCCTTAATAATTCTCTCCAATACTTTGCCCACAACAGAAGTAAGACTCACTGGCCTATAATTCCCTGGAAGGTCTCTCTTCCCCTTCTTGAACAATGGGACCACATTCGCTATCCTCCAGTCCTCCGGAACCACACCCGTAACCAACGACGACCTGAAGATCAGAGCCAGAGGCTCTGCAATCTCCTCTCTTGCCTCCCAGAGAATCCTAGGGTAAATCCCGTCCGGCCCAGGGGACTTATCCAACTTCAAACCCTCGAGAATTTCTAGCACATCCTCCCTATCTACTACAATACTTCCCAATTTGCAACCCTGTACCTCAGTGTTCTCCATAGCTACATTTCCAGCACTCTGCGTGAATACCGAAGAGAAATATTTATTCAGTGCCTCACCAATCTCTTCAGGCTCCACGCACAACTTCCCACTGCTGTCTATGACTGGCCCTAAAAGTAGTGTAAAATTGTAGTGTTAATATAAGTCGACTTTAATAAGTGACAATATAAATAAATCTTGCAGGTCAGCCATGACTCTGATGGTAGCATCACATAATCTTTACAGTGCAAAAAGAGGCCATTCAGCCCATCGAGTCAGCACAGGCTCTCTGAAAGAGCATCGTACCAATTCCCTTGCCTTATTTCTATCACCTTACACATTCTCTGTTTTGAGATAGCAATCCTATTCCATTTTGAATACCTCGATAATCCAGCTTTCTCCACCCTCTCAGGAAGCTCACTTTAGACTCCAGCCACCCTCTGCATAAAAACATTTGCTCTCCCATCACTTTTATTCCTTTTGCCAATTATTTTGAATCTGTGCCCTCTAGTCATTGATGCTTAAGTGGGGAATCATTTCTCACTATTTACCAAGTCCATGTTCCTCAGGATCTGGAATACCTTTATCAAGTCTCCTCTCAATATTCTTGTCTCCAAGGAAAGCAGATCCAACCTCTCCAATCCGTCCTCTTAGCTACGGCTCTTTAACTGAGAATCATTCTGGTGAACTTCCTTCACCCAATGCCTTCACTTCCTTCCTCAAGATTGGCTCACAGAAATGGACGCAATCTTCAGATGAAGTCTAACTAGTGTCTTACATAAAGAACATAGAACAGTACACACAGGAACAGGCCCTTTGAACCCTCCAAGCCTGTACCAATCATGATGCCTTCCTAAACTAAAAACGTATGCACTTACAGAGTCCCTATCCTTCCATTCCCGTCCTATTCATGTATTTGTCTACTTGCCCTCTAAATTCCGCTATCGCACCTGCTCCCAGGCAGCACCTTTAAGACTTTCACCACCTTCTATGTAAAAAAACTTGTCTCACACATCTTCTCTAAACTTTCTGCACGCATCTTAAACCCATGTCCCCTAATACTTGACTTTTCTATCTTAGGAAAGAGCATCTAATTATCCACTCTGTCTATGCCACTCAATTTTGTAAATATTTATTAGGTCGCCTCTCAACTTCAGTGGTTCCAGTGAAAACAAAGAGTTTATCCAACTTCTCCTCATAGCTAATAATTCCAACATGTTCTCCTCTTGTACTCAATTACCCTGTTAATAAAGCATTTCCAAGTCAGAATTCCCAATTCAGAAACAGAGACAAACAAGGGAATCTCCATGAGGTATTAAGAACGTTATGTCTTCATACACTTCCTGCCAGTACTTCTTTGTCCAACTGTTGTATTAACAATCCCCATTTGAAATTCCAATGTCCAGATTTATAATGTTACATAGCGATGGATTAGGTGGTTAGACCATGTTAAATTGTCCCACTGTGTCAGGGGGACGGGCAAGATAAATATATGGGATTACAGGGATAGGGTGAAATCGTCGTTGATGGAAGCTCAATGGGCTGAATAGCTTTCTTCTGCACAATAGGGATTTTCTTCAATGATTCTATGTAAACCTGTTACTCTCCCATCAGTAGTCACACTAATAGCAACTGAGTTTTGCATCAGCCAACTCATCAGCTGATAGAAAGACACCTCTACCTCTTTGCTTCCCAAACAGACAGAGGCTTGACTGGACAGAGTCTGTGGCTTTAAAACATATTACATTTGCATGTCCTTGTCCAGTCATCCATCCCCTTCACTCTAACTGCTTTTGAACTGAAGACCAGAATTGAATATAAAAACTAAATTCAAAATGTACGGCTCAAACATCATAATTCCTATTTTAAGAAATTACGATCAGGATCCAAAGACAGATGTAAAGTTAACTAGTAAAGGAACTAAAGGAGTGAGAAGATTTTATCTTTAAATTCAGCAAGTTGTTATAATCTGGAATGCATAGCCCAGACAAGGAGGTGGAAGGAGATTTAATCATAATTCTGAAAAGGAAATTAGAAAGTGTAGGGGCATGGGCGAAGAGCAGCGGAGTGAGGCTAACTGGATTGCACTTTCAAAAGAGCCGACACAAGCACGATGGGCCAAATGGCCTGCTTCTCAACTAGTCAATTTAAAGAGGACAGTGGCAAACAATACATTTTCCTTCCAATCATTGCTCACCCAGTCAAACCTATCTTTGTAGATTTGTGTATGTATATTAATAATGTAAAGAGCAGAATAAAGGCCATTCAGCCCATTATGTCTGCACCAGCAGTCCAAATGGACAATCCCCTTGGTGTCTTCTTCCCCCTTAACCCTGCACATTTTTCCTTTTCAAAAAAAAGGTCTAGTTCCCTTTTGAATCCTGCAGTTGAACCCGCCTCCACCACAATCTGAGGAAGTTCATTCCAGTCATTACTCCACTTACTGTGTGAAAAAGGTTTTTTTTCTCATCTCACTTTTTCCAATTAGTTTTGTTACAGTTCAGGTCAGAAACTCCAAGATGTTTTATGGAGCCCACCTGAATCATAAGTTTTGCCTCGTGAATTTGGCTCAGATAAGCATGGGGTGTTTCACTTCAGATATGAATCAAATGATCCACTAGGGAGCTTTCAACAAACAAAGTTTATTTAAGAATATAGTTGACATGTATAGTAAGAAAATTAGAAAGAACTTTTATCAACTTTTTAAAGGTGCTGGGCAGCAAGTACAGAGGAGATGTTAGGGGTAAGTTTTTCACTCAGAGGGTGGTGAGTGAATGGAATCGGCTGCTGTTGGTGGTGGTAGAGGCAAACTGGCTGGGGTCTTTTAAAAGATTTCTGGATGAGTACATGGGATTAAATGGGATTGGGAGTTACAGATAGTTCTATGGCCTAGTAGATATGGGTATGATCGGCGCAACTTGTAGGCCGAAGTGCCTGTTTGTGCTGTAGTGTTCTATGTTCTAACTATAAACAAATAACAAAACCACCACTACAAATATATAACCCTTAACAAATATATCTAATATTTCCAATAAACCAGTGCTATAGACAGAAGATCCTTTTCACAGGTTTACTACAAAGACTAATACTCATGTGATACTAAAATTGAGACCTTTGGATGAAGTATGCAATTCTGTGGGTCAACTCGGAATAGCTTCCGAAAACACCAGGGACTCTAGGTAATCCACCAGTAGCTGATTTCCCCCTGCAGAAAGGCAAGACCTTGCTTTCAGGTGACCAACAGAATTTTGGAAACCAGAGCGAGAAAGCGACTTCTATTCAGCTTGATGCCGTTCTAAAACTAAAACTCAAACCTGCAGCTCCAAACTGAAAATGAAAAAAAAACTCCTATCACTTGACTTGTAGAGTGATAAACATCCCATTAAAAAGCAGCAATAAAAGAGCATCTCCAGTCAAACCAGTGCTGTAATGACATCAGCTAAGGGAGTGCAGAGATCAAGATTTTAAAAATAAATCTCTTGAAGGTACACTAACTTCACACATTAAATCTGTGCCCTCTCTTTCTTGAGCCTTTCACAAGTGAAACCAGTTTCTCTTTATCTGCTCTGTCCAGGCTCCTCATGATTCACTTTTATAAAAATCTCCTCTCAACCTTTGCTGACATAAAGCATCTTTTACTGAGGCGAATTCAAACCCTGGACAAAACTCTTAGCCTGTGTACATATTGTACTCCTCAAATCAGAGAGAAAGAGTTGAAGAAACTTTGGGCACAACTGTCAGGGAGAAGCCAAGAAAATTCAGGAATATCAGTGGCTTGAGACAGTGGTAATCAGAATCCCTGGATTGTATAATTTTTCTCTATTTAAGGAATGCTTGATTGATTTATTTTCTTAGTGTTTTAAACAATATTCCAGTCCTGTTGTTTCTTTCCAATAAATGTCCTCGCCATCCCAGAGTTTACAGCTGCCATAATACTCAAAAAGCTCGACATAAGCAATCCATTAAATCAGCATCACCAACAACATTCTAATCTTCCACCACTGACACATCATGACTGCAGTGTGTAACATCTACAGAATACGCTACTTTAACACTACAGGTGGCATGGTGGTACAGTGGTTAGCACTGCTGCCTCACAGCTCCAGGGACCCTGGTTCAATTTGCAGTTTGAGTCACTGTTTGTGCGGAGTCTGCATGTTCTCCCTGTATTTGTGTGGGTTTCCTCTGGATGCTCTGATTTGCTCCCACAGTCCAAAGATATGCAGGTTTGGTGGATTGGCCATGCTAAATTGCCCCTTAGTGTCAGGAGGACTAGCTGGATTTGTGGTCTGTGCAGACTTGATGGGCTGAATGGCCTCCTTCTGCACTGATTCTATGATTCTCTATGAGCTAAAATACCATTAGCAGCAGCTCTCAAATCATGATTTCTGCTGCCTAACAGGACATGGGAATACTACCACTAAAATTCAAGCACCCTCCTGATTTGGAATTACATTGCCGCTTCTCCATTGTTCCAGTATTCCCTTCCTAACAGAAAAGCTACATCACATGGATCGCAGTGGTTCATGAGGCAACTCAGGGATGGGCAATATAGGACAGCAACATCTTTAATATTTTTAAATTCTTTCTTCAGGATTTGGGCATAGCTGGCTAGACTGGCATGGGTTGCCCATCACTAGTTGCCCATGAGAAGATGGTAACGTGCCACCTTCTTGAACTGCAGTAGCCCATGTAGTGTAGGTACACCCATAGTGCTGTTAGGGAGAGAGTTCCAGGATTTTTCCCCAGCGACAGTGAAGGAATGGTTAGTCAGGATGACATGTGACTTGGTGAACTTGCAAAGCACGATATTCCCATGCGTCTCCTTGTCCTTCCAGGTGTCAGGGATTTGAAAGGTGTTATCAAAGGATCCCTGGTGAGTTGTCACAACGCATCTTATAGATTGTGCATGCTTCTTCCTCACATCAGAGTGCAGTGGCGACAATGAACGTTGAACAATGGGAAGGCTGCGGCTGCTTTATCCGGAATGGCGTTGAGCTTCTTGAGTGTTGTTGGTGCCACACCCATCCAAACAAGTGGAGAGTATTCCATCACACTCCTGACTTGTACACAGAATGCCCCTCAATGTCCAGCAATGTCCAGCTGTGGCATAAGCACAATGAGCCACATAGCCCCAGCAACCCTGCTTCTCATGTTTATACCACACAGCCAGACAATAATAGATTCCCAGAATTTTGGGGCTGGAGAGAGATAATTGGCTCTCACATTCACTGGCTGTCCATTCTATCCAGGCCTGAATTTGGTCCTTTCATGCTTGTAATCTTCTGCTAGTCTCCTGGATCCTGTTCAATTCAATCTTGGCCCTTTCCCTCCACTTTGTGATATTAGTTTGGTACTGGTATTCGACTCATTACTTTCATTCAGAGTTTTTTATTTATCATTTATCTCCTGGTGGGCTGTGACTCAGCGACCTGGTCACCCTTTAACCCCAGAACTGACATCACAAAAAACTAATTATCTGGCCATTATCACATTGCTGTTTATGAATCTTTTGTACAGAAAATCGCTGCTGTTTTTCCCACATTACAACTGACTACACTTTTTAAAAAGTACTTAATTAACACGGTTTATAAAAGGAGCTATCTAAATGCAAATTCTTTCTTTCTAAAAATCACAGTGCAGAAAGAGGTCATTCTGCTCATCCAGCCAGCACTGACAACAATCCCAGCTAAGCCCTATTCCCATTACCCCACGTATTTACCCTGCTAATCTCCTAAGGGGCAATTTAGCATGGCCAATCAACCTGACATACACATCTTTGGACTGTAGGAGGAAATTGGAGCACCCAGAGGAAACTCATACAGAGACAAGAAGAACATGCAGACTCTGCACGGATAAACACCCAAGACTGTGGAAGGAAACCGACATAGACACAGGGAGAGAACATGCAAACTCCACACAGACACTGATCCAAGCCAGGAATCAAACACAGGTCCCTGGTGCTGTGAGGCAGTAGTAATGACCACTATGCCACAGTGCCGTCCATGTTTCATGCCTGGCTGTCTGAATTTGCTCTCGGGTTTCCAGCATTACTAACCCTACATACAAGTGTTTCATTGGCTGGAGAGTGGCACAGTGGCATGTGGTTAGCACAGCTGCCTCACAGCACCAGGGTCCAATTGCTGGCTCCGGTCACTGTCTGTGTGGAGTTTGCACTTTCTCCCTGTGTCTGCGTGGGTTTCCTCTGAGTGCTCCAGATTCCTCCCACAGTCCAAAGATGTGCAGATTAGGTTGATTGGCTGTGCTAAATTGCTCCTCAGTGTCGGGGGTTAGTGGGGTAAATAAGCAGGGTTATGGGGATAGGGAATGTGTGGGATTGTGTTTGGTAGACTCGATGGGCCAAATGGCCCTCTTCTGCACTGTAGGGATTCTATGATACACAGGTCAGGCAAGATACAGTATAAGTGCAAGTTTGTCTTTTTTTCATTTCTCAGGATGTGGGTGATGCTTCTAAAGCTGTATTTATTTGTGGCCAATTCTTGTAAGTAGGTGATGGCTGCTACATGATGTTGGATAACTCCAGGACATTGACTCAGTAAAGTTGAAGAAGCAAATATTTATCCAAACTTAGTCCGGTGAGCAGTAATGGGAATTTGGAGGTGGTGGAGTTCCCAAAATCCTGTTCCATTCTTCTCAAGTGGCCATCTCAGAGCAGCAATGAGCTGCTGAAGTAACCTTAGTGACTTACTGCAGTGCATTCTGTAGATCATAGACACTGCAACCACAGTCTGATGATGCTGAACTGCTCAATAAAGGCACTTTTTAGTACAAGAGGATTTTTTAAAAGAAAATAGTTACTTTGGCTATGTGGCTGTGTCAGTTCTCTGAAGCAGTCTGATACTTAATCTCTTAATAACATATTAATGTTGATAGATTTAAAAATATGTGCTGTATTCTGTTTCCATCACTGTTCTTGGTTATAATCCAAACTCCACCAATCGTTAAAGAAAATTTTCTATCCAAGTTGCTATCCAACACCCTACAAAGAGCTCCAGAAACTTCCAAAATCTCTGCATTCCTCTAATTCTGGCCTCTTGAATGTCCTTGATCTTAATCGTCCCACTTTATCATCAGCGGTTTAAACCCTAAATGCTGCATTTCCCTCCCTAAATCTCTCCATCTTTTTTGAAATCTCATTTTCCTTTAAGACTCAATTAACAAGCCTTTGGTCAGCTGATTTAATATCTCCTTCGTCAACTGCCTGTTTTATAATGCCCCCTGAACCATTTTGGGCTGTTTGATTATATTAAAGACACTATATAAATACACGTTGTTGTATACTGCAACGTCTAAAGAATGATTCACCAGCTAGTGGAAGTAGCTTGGCAGATCAAAACCTCTTAGAATTTAGAACACAGTTCTTTCTGATCTCCTCTTAACCTTCTTTGTCCTCATGAATATTCTGATTCTTCTGTAACACCGACACAATGTCATTCTACAGACAGGAAGCAGTTTCTGTGGCTCTCTGTGGGAGTGATGAATCCTAGAGTAGTTTAGACTTAGCACAGTTTTCATGTCATATTCTTGATGCTGCACTAGTAAATCTTTTGTGAAGACTGCCAAGCCTTGTTTCAGAGGGAGGGATGGGGCAAGCTCACAATGGCGACTGATAAACTTGGGGATTTTGGACACTGAGTGAGTGACAGAGAGGGCAAGCGCAGACAGAGAGGGCGGAAGAAAGCAGGGAAAAAGGGAAAAGGAATAGGACAAAGGGAAAATGAATGAAACAAGAGAGAGAGCGCGAGGAAGCATTTACACACTGCCTTAAGCACTTGAATGAACTAAATTATTGAAGTGTAGTCATTGCTATAATATGGGAAAACGCAGCAGTTGTACACAACAAGATCCCACAAACAGTCTTTTAGAGAACGGGCAGATGATCTAGTTGATTACCAATGATAAGTTTCTAAGTCTTGGATCACTGGCTGCAAATTGCCCATTTATGGAATGAGCAAGAAACAAAGTTTGGTTTTTTGTTGTGCTCCAAAAATTGAACATGGGGCCATGAAGGAGTTAATTGAGTGCGATGCTGGATGACTGCTGCTGTAACCCGCCCACTAAGAGTCAGTGTACAGACCAAGAGCAGAGAAAATGAGCAGCAAAACAAAGTGGTTACTTGTTGTTGGATGGCCTTTCCTTAGCTGAGAGTAAATGAACCCACATTCTGTCTTTTTCCAACGCATCAATGGGATAGAAGTGTCACTCACAAGGCCAATATTTATTGCCCATCCTAACTGACCATGAAAATTTGGTGAGCTGCCTTTGTATACCGCTGCAATCCATGTGGCATAAGGACAACCACAGTGCTGTTAGGGAAGGAGTTCTAGGATTTTGACCCAGTGGCAGTGAAGAATCATAGAATCCCTACAATGCAGGAAGCGGCCATTTGATCCATTGAGCCTGCAACGACCACAATCTCACCCAGACCCTTAGCTTGTATCCACATACAATTACCCTGCTAACCTCACTGATATTAATGGGCAATTTAACCTGGCCAATCAACCTAACTCACACATATTTGAACTGTGGGACTGGAGCACCCAGAGGAAACCCACACAAACATGGGGAGAACGTGTAGATTCCGATAATGTGACCAGTATCTCAATGACCCAAACCAGGAATTGAACTTGGGTTCCTGTGAGGCAGCAGTGTGAACCACTGTGCCTCTGAACAGCAATGCAGTGTCAAGTCAGGATGGTGCAAGACTCGGAGGAAACACCACTACCTGCAAGTTTCCGATGTCCCCACTGCACTTGGCTCTCGAGGGGCAGAGGGCAACTACTGTCAAGGGAGTATTGATGAGTTGCAACATTTGTTCTATGACCTGCCGATTGTACGGCTTCAGGTAGATATTAAAGAGATTACGGCTTCTAACTGAAGCAGAGCTAGAAGCTCTCCCAGTATCCTGGCCAACATTCTTTTCTTAACCAATATCACCCACAAAAAAAACTTTGCCTTACTGCTGTCTGTGGATAGTTGCTGATCAGAATAGCTGCCATAATTTCAAGTGGAACAAGAGTCTCTGCACTAGTGCATGGCCTACTCAAGGATGTTCCAACACACTGTGTAGACCAAGAGGTTCAGATGGCATCATAAGCCACACAAGAGCAAAGCTAGTTTGTGAACATTTCCAATCCATCTTGCTGTTATTTTTACAAACATACATTGGTCACTGCCTTACTTCCCTGCTCACTGCTGCATGGTAACAAAGCCCATTGTGGATACAAAGTCTGACATTGTCTGCAATGGCTTGTCTTCTGAAGTTTGAAGGAGGTCAGACAGTGACTGGGGAAAGACTCCTCAGCTGGACAAGATTATATGACAGCAATCTCTTCCAAAAACCGCCTACCTCCTAAAACTTCCCCATCAATAATTTTGACAAAGACATCAGCAGGTAGAGAATCCCTAACACGAGAGAGAGAGAGAGAGACAAGCCCATTTTAACACGTGGAGGAGCTATATGGGAAAGAATGAGATGCTGAAGAGGTTTACAAACAGGGCAATGAGCGAATCTCAAAACCAAGAGGCCCAAACACAATGAAATCAACCAAAATCTTCAAACCCATTCCATTGTCCATAATAAGCATCAACACTGATCAAATACAATCCAAGTTTGTTACATTACAGGTTATATTTTATACAATTATCCATAAGTATATTTATTTAAAATCTAGCTGCTTAAAAATCATATAGAGATAGATTGAATAGGCTTTATATTTATATATAAAACAAGTTATCTATACAAAGATTGGCGAGGTGTAAGGAGAGGAGTCAAAGTGTTGCAATAGATATATAGATACTGTATGAGACAGATAAAAGAATTGAGATTTGAGAAAGAATAGGCATGTCAGAAGAAAGTAGAGATATGAGAATTGTAATGGTCAATCTGTAAGGATATATGGTCAGTCCCGCTTCCCCTCGGATCACAGCACACACACATACACACACACACTGTTCACCAAATATATTAAAAGGGACGCAAACACTCACTCACAGACCTGGAAAAGGTACCGCGAAGCAACCTTCCGCAGGAGGGTCCAGCCCACAGCACAGATCAGGAACAAAAGCCCCTCGGTGGCGGTGAGGGAGGCATTTTCCAGCAGGGTCCGTTTGGAGAGCTCAAAACCGCAGTCCTTACACTCCGCGATCGCTGTGTTGAGGCAAGAAAAGCTTTTGAGCAGCACCTCGCCATAACCAGGCATCATCCTGACAACCTGCTTCCCAGCCACAGCCTCCATTTAACGCCAATTCCCCCAGTGGATACAATAGCAATCCAGAGAACGAACCGAGGGAAGCACCCCACTGCACAAGATAGGAGCCAGGAGAGGGGGGGGGGGGAACACCTTCCCTTGTGTTGAAAAGGAAACAATGTATCTGATCCCTCAGCTTTTAAACAATGTTGATTATTTATTACTGGATACAAAGTATCTCCCGGGAATGTTGCAGTTTTATTGCTTCCTGCTAAATGTTTCATGTATCAAGTCTGCATCTTGATACAAAGCCCATTCCAAACCTCACACACAAAACAAAATCTAGCAACGGCCGAGAAATCCCCGCTTCATGAATTATTCAGGTTAATTAGCATAAATCGCCTTGCTCTTCAGGCTGAGCAGAAGATTTCCGTTCAGAAGTTGCTGGGATTCTCGCTTCTTTCTCTCGGCTCACTTTCCTGGGTCAATTTCAGCAGGAGAAATCCTGAGCTGCAAATCCCTCTTCCAGCTCCTTCCTGTCTGCTGCTGCTGCAGCGCCTCGGAAGACCCAGATTTTGACAAGGCTGATCACGTTTCTTTCCCCCCCCACCACCACCCCTCCAGAAAAACAGAATGAATCCTCCTTTACAATCTGCTCACGTTCAAATGGCACCAAGATCCGCCCACTGCAATAGAAAGAGACGCAGCGACACTCAAGATCTGGCAAGCCATGTGACCCGTTCACTTCACAACCCTGAAATATCCTTCACCAATCCCCTTACACTACCTCCTATATCCACGCCCTCCTCTATCGCACACACACTTAAAGGAAAAGCTGTGATAAGTGACACAGATTCTGAGGAAGAGTTAGAATGGATTGAAGCATTGACTCTGTTTCTGCCTCCACAGACCTGCTGAGCTTTTGCAGCATTCTTTGTTTTAATGGACTGGGAAGGCGCCTGGAGAGTCTGGATACTGTTCATTCCCCTCCCCTGGGGAGCCTGGACACTGTTGATTTCCCCCTCCCCTCCCTGGGGAGCCTGGACACTGTTGATCCCCTCCCCGGGGACCCTGGACATTATTGATTTTCTCCCCCCCATGGAAGCCTGGACACGGTTGACCCCTCCCCCTGGGGAAACCTGGACACTGTTGACCCCTCTCCCCTGGGGAGCCTGGACACTGTTCCCCCCCCCCCAATTGTTTCCTTCCCCTCCCCTGGGAAGCCTGGACACTGTTTCCTTCCCCTACCCTGGGGAGCCTGGACACTTTCCTTCCCTCCTCCTCCTCCCTGGGGAACCTGGACACTTCCTTCCCCTCCTTTGTGAAGCCTGCATAATGTTCCTTCCCTTTTCCAGGGGAGCCTGGCCACTTTACCTCCCCCTTCCTGAGGGGTGAGGGGCGGGGGCGGGGGTGGGGGGGGCCTACACACTGTTTCCTCTCTCCTTGGGAGCCTGCACACTGTTCCCCACTCCCTCCCCTAGGCATGCTTCAACTGTCCCTCCTGCTCCCCTGGAGGCAGGACTTATCTTCTGTCTCCAAGGCCAAGTCTTTTTTTGTCAACTTGTTGCCTTATCCTGGGCCTGAAGTCAGGCAAAGCAAAACGTAAACTGCTTGAGCACAACAGATGGAAACTGACAGTCCAGCGCAGTGCAGAAGGAATGCTGCACTGTTCAAGGTGCTGTTTTGGGGTGAGATATTAAACTGAAGCTACACTAGCCTACTCAGTTGTGTACAAAAAGTTGCATGGTCGTATTTGTAAGAAGAGCAGAAGAATTATCCCCAACACCCTGACCAATACTGATTAATATCATTTAAAAATAATACTGATTATCTGGATATTATCACATTGCTCTTATGGGAGTTTTGCTGTACACAGTGGCACAATGGTTAGCTCTGCTACCTCAATGCACCAGGGACCCAGGTTCAATTCCCAACTTGAGTCACTGTCTGGCTGGAGTTTGCACGTTCTCCCTGTGTTTGTGTGGGCTTCCTCTAGGTGCTCTGGTTTCCGCCTATAGTCTGAAAGATGTGCTGGTTAGATGCATCAACAATGTTAAATTCTCCCTCAGTGTACAGGTGCCAGAGTGTGGCGACTAGGGGATTTTCACAGTTACTTCATTGCAGTGTTAAAGTAAGCCTATTTGTAACTAATAAACAAACCTGTACATTGTTATTTTCTATTTTTCTTTGTATATCTGTTTTGTGAAATGAAGACTGGTGCAGTATTCTAGATGTGTGGTCTACTAGCCAGAGTCAAAATAAGTTTAATATACTTCTCTACATTAATTATATTTCTCTGGAAATGAATCCTGATACTTTGCTTATAGTTTTGTTACCAATATTTCCAGTATTTTTTTTGGACCCCCCCTTCAGAGGTTTGCTTGATATTGATCCCTTAATCAACGTGAGTGGGAGAGACCAGAGATTCTATTGAGAAATAGAATGATTGAACTGAATCCCTGTGGTGCAGAAGGCCATTCGGCCCATCAAGTCTGCACCAATCACAATCCCACCCAGGCCCTATCCCCATAACCCTATTTATTTATCCTACTAACCTCCGACACTAAGAGACAATTTAGCATGACCAATCAACCTAACCTGCATATCTTTGGACTGTGGGAGGAAACAGGAGCTCCTGGAGGAAATCCACACAGGAAGAATGTGTAAACTCCACACAAAGAACAAAGAAAATTACAGTTCAGAAACTGGCCCTTCAGCCCTCCAAGCCTGCACCGACCATGCTGCCCAACTTAACTAAAGCCTCCTACCCTTCTGGGGACTGTATCTCCTATTCCCATCCTATTCATGTATTTGTCAAGACTCCTGTTAAAGATCACTATCATATCTACTTCCATTACCTCCCCAAGCAGCAAGTTCCAGACACCCATCACCCTCTGTAAAAATCTTGCCACGTACATCTCCTTGTACATCTCCTGTGCCCCTCACACCTTAAACCTATACACCCTATTAATTGATTCTTCCACCCTGGAAAAAAGTTTCTGACTATCCACTCTGTCCACACTTCTCGTTATCTTGTAGACTTCTTGCAGGCACAGACAGTGATCCAAGCCAGGAATTGAACCCGAGTTCCACACACTGTGAGGCAGCGGTGCTAACCACTGTGCCACAACAAAGTAGTAACAAGTTAGGGTTATTTTCCTCTGGAGAAAATGAAGGGGTGCCCTGATAGAGATCTGTGACATTATGAAGGAATGTTATAAGGCAAATGTAGAGAAGATGCTAGGGATCCAGAACTGCATAATTATCAATAAACCTAAGAAGGAATTCAGGAGGAATTTTTTACCCAGAGAGTGGTGGGAATGTGCAACTCGCTATCATGGGGAATAGTTAAGGCAAACAGTACGAATGTATTTAAAGAAGAACTAAACAATTACATGAGACAAAAAGAATAGAAGGATGTAGAATTTGGCTGAGATGAAATAGGGAAGGAAAACTGCGTGGAACATCAACATTGGGTCTGTGTCTGTGTTATAATTTCGATGTAATTCTGTAAATTGCAGAAATTGCACTGCAAAAAAGCTTTGGTTGAATAATAAAAATCAGATGCAATCTTGCTTCATGTTATAGTTCAGTAAATTAGATTGCAATTGTAATTCAATTGCAATCCGAGTATTGGGAGTGGTGGGTGACTTTACAGATCATATGGATTGTATCCTGTTGCCCTCACTGCATATTTTCTTTCTGCTATGAGCAGGACTTGGTGACATGTGAACATGATAAGTTTGTAGAGCAGCGGCCACCCTTCTTTATATGACTGTTCTTAATTTAATCATCTTCTTTTAAAAAAAAAACTCATTACTGTATCATTTCCCACATTAATCATTCAGTAAGATTGATGGGTATTGCAGTGATGTGATGGATCTGAAGATCCATTAGGAATTGACCAGAATCACTTGCAATTCTCCCTCCTATTTATAAGCTTGTCAGTTTAGTTCAGTTTGCTTCATTATTCGACTCTAAGGGAGAAGATTAGAGATTCAAACCCCATTACAGATCTAATCATAGAATCCCTATAGTGCAGAAGATGCCATTCTAGTGTGCATCAACACTCTGACAGAGTATCTTACCTCAGCACTCTCCCTCACCCTATCCCTGTAATTCCACACATTTAGTGTAGCCAATCAATCTAACTTACACGTTTTTGGACTGTGGGAGGAAACCTACACAGCCACGAGAAGAACATACAAACTCCATCCAGAGAGTCACTCAAGGCTGGAATTAAACCCAGGCCCGTGGCACCATAAGGCAGCAGTACTAATCACTGTGCCACCCAGATCTAGGCTGCTACTTCAGTGTTGTCACTCAAGAGTGCTGCATTGTCAGAGGTGCTGGCTTTTGATCAGATGGATGGATGCATGGAAGATTGACGATGAGGGGAAGTCAACTAGTGACCTAGGCAATACTTACCCCTCAACCAACACAAATTTATTCATAATTCAGTCATGGGAAAATGTGTGGAGTTACACGGATAGGTCGGGGGGAAGAGGGATCTAGTAAGATGCCCCAGAGAGTGGATACAGTCAGGTTGAATGGCCTCTTTCTGCACTGTAGGGATTCTGTAAGATTTCCCCAGCCAGTGGATCAGTAACTAAAGGACAAATTTCAAATGATTGGCAAAAGAACTAAAAACGAGGAAAATGAAAAGAGGATTATTAGATTCTGAAGTATGATCTGAAAGGTCCTGGAATCTGTTTTAGGAGCTTTCAACTAAGCATGTAGTAGAGTGGAACTGATCTGGAAGATTGAGAGGTAGAAGGGGAAGGGAGAGGGGGAAGAAAAACAGTGAAAATAAATTAACAGCTTTCTCCAGAAAGAAAGAGACGGTGTGTGTGTGTGGGTGTGAGTGAGGGTGGGGAGTGGCAGGAAGCAGTGCACCCAAAAAGGCACAAAATGCAGACATTTTAGAACATCTGACAGTGTGAAATCTGTTCCATTTGTAACATTTCCAAATGCTGTCTCCTGTGGTGTTGTTTTGCCGTCAAATTTCAATTCCCTTACAGCATTTCAAATAAAAAAAAAATGCTGTGAAGATTTTATTTCCCCTCAACAGAAAAAGCAGAGCTGGGATTGGAAGAGGTCAATTTCTATTGTTACACAGGTTTAATATCAGTCATTATCCAGCCACTACTGAGGGGTATGTCACACCAAGTAGCAGCAACCAGACTGACTTTTCTCAAATCTACATTCAAAAAGGAGATGGGCAAACCCCATCATTTGTCAATGCTTGTTCAGAGACCAAGGGGAATCGACACTGGTGTGCAACTGGGTGCAGCAAGAGGCCAAGTATTACCAGAACTAAACGATGCAAATGCATTGGCTATTAGCTCCTTCCTCTTTGAAAGAGCAGCACTGATGGTCCTACGTTCACCATCCTTTCCCCTGCACATCCAAAGTGATTGGAGTCAGTCATTTGCATATCTCAGCTCAGGGTCAATCATTCCATGTTTTGAAGGAACAAAGAAAATTACAGCACAGGATCAGGCCCTTCAGCCCTCCAAGCCTGCACCGACCATGCTGCCCGACTGAACTAAAACCCCTTACCTTCAGGGGACCATATCCCTCTATTCTCATCTGATTCATTATTTGTCAAGACACCCCTTAGAAAGTCACTACCGTATCTACTTCTACTACCTCTCTGGGCAATGAGTTCCAGGCACTCCCTACTCTGTGTAAAAAAAAAAAATCTGTCTCATACATCTCCTTTAAACCTTGCCCCTCGCACCTCACCCCTAGTAATTGATTCTTCTGTCCTGGGAAAAAAACATGTCAAACATTGCACAGAGACAATAGGTTACTTGTGATAATCACGTTTCTACTATATCTGTGTTGTATTTTGCAGCATAGGGGAATGGTCGGTATCACCATCAATACTAGCCATTGCTCACTCAGTGGTTCCAAAGGAGCAGGAATAGCCCCTCATTCCACTGTATGAACCTATGGCAATATTCATAGAGATTTTTGCTTATGTGTCTTAACTCCATTTATATCATCTTGATTTTATATCCTTGACCAGGTATCCAAAGACTAGACAGAACTATAGCATCTGTAGAAGTATAAAATCCCTACAGTGCAGAAAGAGACCAAGTGGCCCAACAAGAGTGCACTGATTCTCAAAAACAAAAAACCATCCCACCCAGGCCCTCCCTTCTGCTGCATAACCCACACCTTTACCATGGCTAATCCCCCTAACCTACATATCTTGAGCCAATCCACCTGTGGGGGAAACCAGAGCACCCAGAGGAAATCCATGTAGACATGGAGAGAATGTGCAAATTCCACACAGTTATCCGAGGCCAGAGTTGAGCCTGAAATCCCTGGTGCTGAGAGGCAGCAGTGTTAATCACTGAGCCACCATGTTCTAATGTAGGGAGGTGGACTTTGCTCAGAAAAAGAGTCAGACACTTGATTGGCTCTTCATAGTTCCGCCTTTTCTCTCATGACTGGAACTTAACCTATGCACTCTGATTCCCCTCGTCTCTTTAGCAATTGGGTGATTTGGTTGCAATCAGCTGTATGAGTAAAGTGGAGAGAGCTCTCAATTATTCAAACATTCCATTATCTATTCCATTTTTAAATTTAAATCGAATGTTTAAAAATCTACTAAAACATCAACCGCATCACAATGGCTGGCAGCCTTTTATTTGTAAAATAAGAGAAATGATTTAACAAATTAATAACGCACGACACGGTGATTTGACCATGACAGAGCTAATGGGACTGAGTCATTTAGTTGTGTGTATACAGCTGTAACATTTGGACTGTAAAATAAATCATCAATTGTGTTCATAAACAACTGGGATGGGGTTATGGAAAGACGCTCATCCTGGTTCCTTGATGTGTTCACCTTTGGGCCTCCATTCACAGTCTAAGTGATTGCTTCTCTGAATCACAGGTTGCACATCATCCTACAAACAGGAACATTTCACATTTTGCACAACCACAGAGAAAAAAGAAATTTTAATGCTAAATAGAAAGTCAACAAAATTGGTTAAATGTATCAATGTTGAGTTTCATTGTTTTAGTATCAATGTGCTCCATTACCTTTGCTTTGGCTCCATGGGAATCTACAGAGGATAGGGTGGAGAGAACATGGGACAAATACAGGAGTTGCATTAGACACCTTCCACCTACTCTGCCATTCAACAAGACCACAGTGGATCACATCAACTCCACCTCCCTGCCTTATCCACAAACCCTCAAATTCCTTAGCCCCAATTATCGATCCTAATCTTAAATAGTCTGAGTGAGCACCCATAGCCCTCTGAAAGAGAATTCCAATGATTCATATCATATAACTGAAGAAATTTTCATCTCATCTCAGTCTTGAATAGCCAACAATGACTCCCTGGCTTTACTCTCCAATCAGAAGAAACAGCAACTACAGATTTTCACCGAGATCAGCTCTCTTGAAAATATCAGCTGAATCTCATCTGAGGATAATCCTCTCAACCCTCCAGGGTTGGTCACATTCAAACTACAGGTCAGACCTGGTAAGGACAGCAGATCTCCTTCCTCAGAGGACAGAATTTTAAAAAAGGGAAGAAAGAAAATAATTCTTTAATTCACCCAATTTTCATGCAAGCTACCAACAATTTACATTGTTATAGGACTGCTAATGTAATAAAGCATTCCAAAGTGCATTAAAATAAAAAATTCAACATTGAGTCACACAAGAGATAACAGAACACCTGACCAAAATCTTGGTCAGAGAGATAGGTTTTGAGGAACGTCTTAGACAGCAGTATGGAGGGGAAAGAGGTTAAGGGAGGGTCAGCCAGAACTTGGAGATAAAGAGATGGCTCGCCACCAATAGTGGAGCAATTAAAGTGGGAGTTCTCAAGAGGCCAGAAAAGGGACATCAACCTTGGATCCTCACCAACACGCATCAGTGTTGCCAATCTCTGCAAGAATGGAATGAGCTTCCGCAATTGCTGTCGTTTTCGATGTTTGAGCCAACTTTTGATTTTGATCCGATTTGAAATCTGTAAAGAAAAATGGGAAATTTGGAAAAGGACATAACAGCATATAGGGAACAAAGCTCACAGAACTTCATTTACTGGTACAGTTATAAGAGAGGCTGGGACTTTTTTTCCATGGAGCGTAGGAGGCTTAGGATGAACTTATGGAGGTCTATAAAATAATGAGGACATAAATAAGGAAGATAGTAAACAGCTTCTCCCAAAGGTAGGGGAGTTTAAACTGGAGGGCAAAGGTTTGATGTGAGGAGGGTGGCGGGGGGGGGGGGGTGGAATACAAAAGAAAAGGGTTTTAGAGGATATTTTTTCTATGCAGAGGGTCTGGAACAAGCCACCAGAGGTAGTAGTAGAGGCAGGTACAGTCTTGGTCTTTTAAAAAGGACTTAGACAGTTAGATGGGGAAGTTGGGTATAGAGAGAGATACAGGCTAAATGCAGGAAATTTAGACTAGTTTAGTGGTTAAAAACTGAGTGGCATGGACAAGTTGGGCTGAAAAGGCCTGTTTGCATGCTATAAACCTCTATAAAACTATTACTTTCCTGAATTGTGGGATTTAAAGCCACATCTAATTAAAATCAGATGAATTATTTTCAGTCAGCCATACCAATAATAATCCCCTATACCATAGACACATAGGATACTAGTTAAATGCCAAAGGTTCTCTTGCAGAGTGGACTACCATGGGGAGATGTTCAATGGATCTCCATGCTTTAGCACAGGCAATACTTGAATATGGTTCCCAACTCTATGTTAAACTAAACATACTCACTGCAGTATGAGGATCTTACAGAAAAAATGATCGAGTCTACAAATGCTTAAAACATCAGAGATTAAAACCATTCCCCCCGCCGCCAGCCTAAGAAGTGAAAATTGAATGACAGCCAACCCTTGGGCTTGTGCGAGCAATCCAAAAAATCAGATCTGTCAGAAACAAAACGTGTCTTCAACATTCAGTCCCGAAACATCATTATAATGAGAATCAGCATTGAACTCAATGCGTTAATGCAATGTGATTGCTGTCCCTTTGAGTTTAGTCTCGCCTCTTTTCCTACCCAATTCACGTCACATGGAGCCAGTTCCCAGTTGCATTCAGTGTGGGCTCCTTGATTAGATTAGAAGTGATGGCTTGATTCAAATCAGAACCTTAAGCTACAATTAATATTGAACTCGTAGCAAGGGGGCTGGTTTAAAAAATACAGAAATATCAGAAAAATCACAAGTGTGGATACCATCCTGCTAGGTTTTGAGTGGGCCAAAACCAACTGGTCAGTGTCATGAGCACCTATTGCCCTCAAGTGGCCATTCAGCATGAACCCAGACAAGAGGCTGTTTGGATGTGGGGGGCATCGCAGCTGAATGCATTCTGTCACAACACCCAACATGTGCATTTCCACACTGGGATCATTTGATCATGAACCTAAGTGGGAATTGTGGTCAATTCCCTCTTCACCTCCACCTCCTCACTGCCTTGGAAAAAAAATGTTCCAGAGGGGACAAAGTGGAGTTAAATAATACTTTTAGAAAGGTCAAAGCAATGAATCAGAGAACACAAATACAAGCAGACAGAAACTGCTGGAAAATCTCAGCAGGTCTGACATTTCTGTGGAGAGAGAGAGAATAGAGTCAATGTTTCAAATCTGTATGATTCTTCAGAGCTGAAGGCAATAGAAAATGGGATGAGATTTATACTGTGAGGGTGGGCCAGGGAAGAATTGACCAAGAGGTCATAGACAAAAGGAATGTAAACACAGTGATCATGACTAAGGAGGGCCACTAAGAAATCAAAATGTGTAAACGGCAGAGCAAAATGCCAAAGGACAATCCAAGATATGTGACAATGGCCCTCATGGAGTGCAGCAATGGGAGACTATAGTTTGGGGGAAAAGATGGAAAGTAAGATTTTAAAAAGGTAGACAAATAAAATGATAGAAGAAAAGTAAAACACATGAATATATAAATAAGATAAAATTAAATAAAATAAGAAGTGAATGGAAATGGAGTAAAGGTGGAGAATGTGTGCTCTGAAATTGATGAGCTCAATGATCAGTCCAGAAGGCTGTGAAATGCCAAATTGGAAGATCAGCTATTTCGCCAGTGTACGCATTGGACTTCACTGGAACATTGCAACAGGGCAAGGACAGATACATGGGCATAAATGCAGCATGGTACATTGAATCAACAAGTGCAAGAGTGACAGATAGCAGGGACAATAGTTAAAGTCAAAAGACAGGGAGCTCATTCAAGGGAACAGATAGTACCATGAGTCAAGGTCAGGTCTTGGAAGGGATGAGACAATGTGAATCAATGGGACTGAGACTTTGGCTGCTAGGGTTTGAACAAAGAGCTGGGCTTGTGTACCACCTCTCTGTGGTTGTCTCATGCTGAGGGTAGGAGTTGTTGAGTACAGTGCGCCCTCCGTGTCCTGGACACATAGCTTTTGGTTAACCAGTAACACCACCTCTCTGTCCAGGCAGCTGACAGCCATATCCACAGGCCGACTGACTGACCATCTCAACTCAAACCCAGACATTAGACAGACTTCCTGGACACAGCACTCTAATTGGCCACCTCCGTGGAGAGTTGCCTCAGCAGGCACACAAGCACCAGTGCACTCCCTTCTCTTCCAGGCCTCCTGCTGTTTGTCAAGCTCACAAGTCACTCAGAAGAGGAAGCAGCACTGGAACTGCCCTGGGGCCCAATGTTGCAGATGAAGAGGGCACATGGAAATTGAATGGCCTCCATTTCAAATCTAAAAGGTAAAGTTGCATAGCCTCAGACAACCATCATCTGTTCTCCCCTTTGAGGGGCAGAGCTGACTAGTGGTGATTTACCTTAAGGATCACATCTTCAGGCAAGGGGCAAAAATAAGAAGAGAAGGGGCCTTTGTGAATAACCTCAGCTGGTAGAGGAATTGAACCCACGTTGTGGCATTGCTCTGCAGCCATCCAGCCAACTGACTTCAATCTACCTGGATTCTGGTAATTTTCCAACAAAATAGTAGATTAATTAAGCTCAAATGGGAAGAAATTGAAAGGAAAAAAAAAACCTCATTTTTAAAATTTATTTAAGATTTAACTTGCTTCCTAAAGTAGGAATTCTTTTATTGAGTTGTTATAATAATACACTACAAGGCTGTGAGACACTCTCAGTTATTGTGTAAAGTGAGAAAGAAGATGTCATGAGATAAAGAAACAAAAACCAAAACCAGAAGTAAGTTCCTCTGTAATCACAGGACCGGGCCGAAGGATGAGCCACATACTTTCCAAAGCTTGTTGTTCAGTGTGTAGCTCAGGTAGGATAATTTCCAAGCCACCAGTGCCTTAAAGCTGATATCAGCTCAAGTCCTGGAAATCTTAAGTGGCACAGTGGTTAGCACTGCTGCTTCACAACTCCAGAGACCTGGATTCGATTCCCAGCTTGGATCACTATCTGTGTGGAGTTTGCACATTCTCCTCGTGTCTGTGCGGGTTTCCTCCAGGTGCTTTCGTTTCCTCCCACAGTCCAAATATTGATTGGCCATGCTAAAATTGCTCCGAGTGCCCTGAGATGCGTAGGTTAGAGGGATTAGTGGGTAAATATGTAGGATATGGGGATAGGGCCTGGGTGGGATTGTGGTTGGTGCAGACTCGATAGGCCGAATGATCTCTTCCTGTATTGTAGCATTTCTCTGAAAAGGCAATCCACTCTGACCCCCACTTTCATATGAATTCTGCCTAGACCATTGAGCGTGCACCACAGGTAAACCCAAGAGTTGTTCAGCTTGGCTGCAGTGTCAGTCCCCTTCCCTGATGATCAGGACTTAAGATTAAAATGGGTTTATTAGTTTGCTCGCCGCTTAGATATAATAAAACTGACCATTAATTTACATATTTCTAAAATTATCAATTTATTGCATTGCTGCTTGACAGTCTGTTATTCATTACTCATTTTCAAAACGTATTGCTTTGACATTGATTTTATTTTAATGTTCAGCAAGTTGTTCATATTTCCTTCATACTTTAATTTTTCTTCTGTGTTTCACATTCTGGATCTCAGGCAGCTGAGATCCTTCCTTGCTGAAGGGAGATAAAAAGATTCACAATGGTGTGATTGCTTTTCAGAGGACTGGCAGTTGTCCCAATAGAAATGGGAACAAGTGAACAAGGAGCAGGAGTGGGCTATTCGGCCGAATAATGGATCAAATCCATTATTTGATAAACTCACAGCTGATTGAATAGGAAACTCAAAGCTGTGTCTCACCTATCCCTGATAACCTATCACCTCCAAGCTTCCAAGGATCTGTTCTCTCGACCTTAAAAATATTCAAATCTCTTCCTTCACCTTCTTTACAGGAAGTGTTCCAAAAACTCACTCAAAATAATTTTGCCTCACCTCTGATTTAAATGGGTGTAACCCCTTATTTTTGAAAGGGTGACCCAAGTTCTAAAGGAGGAGTTCCCTTGTGGTAGAAGTACTCAGCACATCTGGCAGCATCTGTGCAGAGACACCCAGCCCCCACCCCCGACTCTGGAGGTCCGTGAGTTTTCATCAGAACTAGTGCAGATTGTAGGCCTGAAGCATCGACCTTCTTGTTTCTCTCCCCACAGATGTTTCCTGCTTTGCTGAGCATCCCCAGCATGGTAACAGGCCACTTGGCCCAACTTGTCCTTGTCACTTTTTCTAAAAAAAACCACTAAGCTAATCCCAATTGCCTGCATTTAGCCCATATTCCTTTATGCCCATCTTACCCGTGTGACTATCTAAATGCTTTGTAAAAGAAAAAAGATTTCTACTACTACCTCTAACAGCTTGTTCCAGACAATCACCATCCTCTGAAAAAGTGTCCCTCTGGATTGTTTGGAATATCTCCCCTTAAACCTATGCCCTTAGTTTTAGATTCTCCTACCTTTGGGAAAAGATGCCACTATCTACCTTATCTATGCCCCTCATTTTATAGGCCTCCATAAACCTCTCAGCCTCATGAAATCCAGAGGAAAGTCCCAGTCTATCCAGCCTCTCTTTACAACTCAAACCATCAAGTCCCAGTAAATCTCTTCTGCATTCTTTCTAGTTTAATAATATCCCTTGCTCACCTATTATCTGTTCCACATTGGGCATTTGTCAGTTTAATTAGCTTCAATTTAAAAAAATGAAAAAATATTTATCACTCAATGCAAAGTGTAACTTTTCCAGTTAACAAAGTATGTCACAGAGTGCAAGATATTTTCATTTGTACATGGAATTTTTTTTTAAAATTTGTTTATAGGAAGTGGGCATTGCCAGCTGGGCTTGTTGTATTGTCCATCTTGGAGGGCAGTTAAGAGTCAACTGCATTGCTGTAGGCCTGGAGTCATATGTAGGCCAGACTAAGCAAGGACAGCAGATTTCCTTCCTTAAAGGACATTAGTGAATCAGATGTGTTTTTATGACAAAGATTTCGTGGTCAGTAGATTCTTAACTCCAGATTTTTATTTAATGGAATTCAAATTTCACCACCTGCTGTGATGGGATTCGAAGCTGGGTCCCCAGAGATTACCTAGGATCTTCTGTCCAATGACAACACTGCCTTCCCACAAGTGCTTGTGAGGGTTAAGACAGATGGATGTTGTTGCCCGGATATTGCACAATTCAAAGAAACAGAGCTGGTTACTTAATATGAATGACCAGTGTGTGTGCAATTGTAAAGTGCATGAGACAGAAACCCCAACTTTCAATGTGCTTTATAAAACAGGCAGACAGCACAAAAGCTAAGAGGCTTTGCTGAATCAATATAAAACAGTTCAACCCCACTGTGACTATGGTTCTCAATTCTGGCAATTCAATGGGATGAAGGCATCGAGGAGATTCATAGTAGCTTGACTGGAAATGAAACAAGGAGATGGATTATAAATAAATTAAGGCTGTTCTCCTTGGAGCCAAGGTGTGAGAGGGGATTTTGGATAGAATAAATGGAAACAGTTTCCAAGGCTGAAGGATTGATAAATCAGATGGCCCAGAATTATATTCTTAAGTTGGTTAGGGTGGGCAGTGTAGGATTTCTGTACTAAAGGATTGGCACAGATTTGATGGAATGAATGGGCCCTACCACAAAGGCACTTACAGAAGCTAAGGAATGGGGGAGGTTGGGGGATGTGGAGGGGTTTAAAAGACGAGGGTGGGGAATAAGATTAAGAGGCCTGGATTTAGGAAAAGCAGCAGGGCTTACAATTTCACTCCTTGACCCTGATGTGGGTTGGAAAACAGGATAGGATTCAATTCAGTTGGAAGTTCTGATTGAATGTTCAGAGATTACATGAATCCATTTTAAACACCTTGACAAGAAAGTTATGGTTACTCCAAATAAGACTTTCAAAGACATTTGCATGGCCAATAAAATATCTTTGCTTACCTGACAAGCGGAAGTCTCACTGAGTTGTAACAACAACTGTCTTCGCTACATCCCACCCAAGGATTGTCAGCTCTCTGACATAGTTCCCCTGGAAACAGATGCAGTGTTTGCAATATAGTCAATGCCTGCAACAATTTAGTTTCATTCACAGGAGACAATTTTAAAAAGGGATCAAGTGTGAATTATTCTAAGCTGATTCATTGCTCTCTTCAGTCCAATTTTATGCAACACCGCAGGATCTATGACAACTGAGAGATTGGTTCTTAAAATTGTTTTATTCATTCTTGTTGTATTATAATCCAGGCCAGAAACTCCAGGGCATTTTATGAAGGCAGCCTAGATTAGAAGTTTTGCACTTTGAATTTTGGCAATGGGTAAACATGAGATGTTTCACTCCAGGTATGATTCAAATAACCCACTAGCAAGCTTTTAAGGATACATTTAACAAAGAAAATTAACAAGAGCTTTAACCAATTACAAACAAGACCGAAAAAACTCATGATATTGTATAAACCTCAACAGCTCAAACATACTGTTCCAAACAAAAACATTCTTACATCCATCCCAGGTTTAGCACAGAAAATCAATGCTCACATAATGTTGGATTAGTAATTTTTCAAACCCTGCTGCAGTTTGAATGGAGAATTGAAACTCGGAATTCCCTGTCCAGGAGTTCTTAGCAGAGCTTAGAGGTAGGGATAGACCCACTACTGTCTCTAACTCTTAGCCAGCAAACCACTGACAGCCAAATTTTTACCTGAGGGACAAGAAAGACCTTTTCCAAATAACCAGCAGAATTTCCAACACCAGAGAGAGATGAAGAGGGACAAAAAAAATACATTTAGAAGCCATTGGATTCTAGACTGCAAACTAAAACTGAAATTCATTCTGGATTTTCCCATGAAAAAAAGCATCCAAAACACCTGACCTGCTGAACAGTCATAAACCCCAGAAGAATGCATTAAGCCCAAATTAAAAATAAACATTGTCTATATGACTAATAACAATAAAAGCACATTGAGTCAATGACTTGCCTGAGTCAGAACAGCTTGGAAATGGGCCCTTCAGCCCAACTTGTCCATACTGCCCCTTTAACCCTTAAGCTAGCCCCAATTGTCTGCATTTGGCTTATATCCGTCTATACCCGTGTAACTGTCTAAATGTTAAAAGACAAAATTGTATTCATGTCTACCACCTCCAGAATCTTATTCCAGACTCTCACCATCCTCTGAAAAAATTGCCCCTCTTGTATCTCTCCCTTTAAACTTATGTCCTCTAGTTTTAGGCTCCCCTACCTTTGGGAAACGATATTGACAATCTAGCTGATCTATGCCCCTCATGATTTTATAGACCCTTATAAGAGCACCCCTAAGCCCCCTATTTATGGAAAAAAATTGTCCCAGTCTATCCAGCCTTTTCTTACAACTCAAGCCATCAAGTCTCAGTAGCATTCTAGTAAATCTTTCCTGTTGTCTTTCCAGTTTAATAATATCCTTTCTACAAACATGGTGACTGGGATTGTACACAGTATCCCATGTGTGGTTTTACCAATGTCTTGTACAACTTCAACAAGACGGCCCAACTCCTGACCAGCGAAACCAAACATGCCGAATGCTTTCTTCATTTTCTCCAACTATGACTCCACTTTCAAGGAGCTATGAATCCATACCCATAGCTCTTTGTTCCCTAACTCTCCCCAACATCCTACCATTAACTGAACAAGTCCTGCCTTTGTTCAATTTACTAAAATGAATCAACCTTCACTTAACTAAATTAAACTCCATCTGCCATTCATCAGCCCACTGGCCCAGTCGATCAAGATCCCGTTACAATCTTAGCTAACCTTCTTCACTGTTCAGTATGCCACAAATCTTGGTGTCATCTGCAAATTTACTAACCATGCCTATATTCTCATCCAGATCATTAATATAAATGACAAATAACTTAACCATCCTTAACTGCTCTGGAGAAGGTGGTGGTGAGCTATCTTCTTGAACAGCTGTAATCCCCCATGTGGTATAGGTCCACCCACAGTGCTGTTAGGGAAGGAGTTTCAGGATTTTGACCTAGTGACAGCGAAAGAATGGAGATATATTTTAAAGGTAGCTTGGTGAGTGGGTTGGAGGGGAAGCTAGAAGTGATGTCTCCACATCTGCAATATTTCCACTTCTGGGAAGGAACGGCCCAGAGACTGGAATGTGCTAAGAAACCCTCTGTTTCTTAAGTGTAGCTGGTACATATTCACTGACCTGATGGTGGGGAGAATATGCAAAATCAAGATATTTGTGATTTCAAAAAGAAGCAATCACATTAGCATTTGTAACAGGACTTTATCACAAGGTGGATGTTCATCAAGTATTGGACAGGGTTTTCTGCATGCTTGATGGATTTACCTGACCATGCGTCTCTGTGGGGGCGAGGATATCCAGCAGCTTGTCAGCATAATCTTTTGTAGCAGTAGTGAAGAGGATAATCTATCAGGGGGAAGAGGCACTGAGTTAGGTTAGGGAGCAGACAGTTTATCTGCCCAATGCAGAGGACTACACAGGAGATGAGAAAGGGGCAAAAATAAGGAAAAAGGGTTGTGATTCCCTGTGGGCCAGTGTTATAGACCCATCAGCAGCTGGCTTACAGCTTGGTTTGTAGTTCCTTCATGCTGCACTGAGCCAAATAAAACAGGAAGGTGCCAATACAAATTTCTGTTCCACCCAAATCAACCTTGGGTCTTGAATGGGGTGTAAAAGTTGACCTGGGGTTACTCCTTCCCCACCCAGTACCAGAACATACATTGGGTTCAACAGTGATGCCACTCATGGGCGAATAGTCAGTGTTCCAATGAAGAATGGTCACTGAAGCACAGCCAGCACTTATTGAATTACGATCTCCATTTCCTGCCAGTTCATAATCAACTGACAAAGCGGACACATGGCTCAGTGATTAGCACTGCTGCCTCACAGCAGCAGGGACCCAGGTTCAATTCTTCCCTCGATCACTATGTGGAGGCTACACCTTCACCCAGCGTCCGCGAGAGTTTCTTCCAGGTGCTCCGGCCTCTTCCCACACTCCAAAGATGTGCAGGTTAGGTGGATTGGCCATTGCTAAATTGCCCCTTAATGTTCCAAGATGTGTAGGTTGGCAAAGATTAACTAGAGGTTATACATGGAGTTGTGAGAATAAGGTGTGGATGAGATTATTGTTGGTACAGACTCTATGGATCTCCTCCCGCACTGTAGCGATTCAGTTCAATGATATGATATAGTGCTGAGGAGGTAAATAGATTCTAAGGGGTTAAAAAAATTCACTGGTGGCTTCTTCACAACTACAGTTTATTTAAGCCAGATAATGTGGTATTATATAACTTCTCATTGTCGTCTCCAACAGAGATTTAACAAAACTTTGACATTCACAATCTGACTCCGTTCTAATGCAACAATCTAAATAAAATTCCACCTGAGTCCATATGGACACTCCCTGCTGTTTAAAGCAGGCAATTACTCCATTGCTGAGGTGTAGAATATATTTAGTTATAGTGATGGGGAAGTCTTTTACTACAGTGTGCGAAGGGATCCATTTGTCTTTGAGAGACAGTGAAATGCACACTCAGACAGCAAATTTGAGCCTGTGTTAGTAGTCTATGGGAATATTTACTGGGCAGAGAAAATGGTGACAATCGACAAGCAATGAGAACGGATAGTGCCAGCCGAGCACTACGATGGGGGAGTGGGGGGGGGGGGGGGGGGGGGGGTCGGTGGTGGTGGTGGTGGTGACTGTGCAGTCTGCAACAGGATTGGATAGGAGGGCTGGGTGGAACACTCACTGCTGTTCTGCAGTTGAGATTGGATCAAGGAAGGAGGGCTGGCGAGGGCAAGGTGCCCATGTGTTGTGTTAGCAATGACCGTAGACCACCCACAATTGGAGGAAAGAGAGAGAGAGGAGAGAGAGCTGGTTGAAACTGAGTGCAGTAGCAGAGGCCTGACAACTCTGTCTGTCAGAACTCCCCCTCCTCCCGAGTTGCTATTGAGCATGTAACAGAGGTCTGCGTATTAGCTCTGTCTACAGGCTGGCTGGAAATTATGCCCAGCTCACCGCCTGTAGCAGCTAGAAACAGCCCCTCCAAATAAAAATGATCAGGAACTTTCCCCATTTTCATACCAGCTGGATTTCAAAATTCCACCCAGAATCCCTACAACGCAGGAGGCCATTTGGCCCATTGAATCTGTACCTACAACAATCCCACCCAAACTTTATCCCCTTAATCTTAATATTTACCCTGCTAAACCCCCCTGACACCTAGGGGCAATTTAGCATGGCCAATACACCAAACCTACACATCTTTGGACTGTGGAAGGATGCTGGAGCACCCAAAGCAAACCCATGCAGGCATGAGGAGAACATGCCAACTCTGCACAGACAAACAGTCACTTGAGGTGGGTATTGAACCCAGATCCCTGGTATTGTTAGACAGCAGTGCTAACTGCTATGCTGTCCTTTGTTTCTTTAATATAATGCTGAAGGAACTCCTTCCTCCAAACACGCAAGCAGGCCAGGCTTGTAAATTGATCAGTTAAGAGATAGGGGAACAAAACTGTCCATTTTCCCCCCCCTTAAGGAAAATGGAATCAATTAATAACTGGCTTCCCGATCAAGAGAGGAATGAAAATCTTCACAGAAACTTGCCTCATGAAATTTTTTTAAATGTGAGCAAATTGACTGGTCAGTCCAAACAGCTCTCAGTATCAAGATGATACTCCCTGGATCTGAAACTGCTTCGTCAGACAAATCATCTTATTTTCTCTGAAGTACCAAGAACCTCAAAACTATCTGATCAGCTGAAAACAAAGATGCTTTAATGCTATTGACTCTCAACTGCCCTCTAAAGGGTAACTAGGGATGGGTAATAAATGCTGGCCCAACAAGTGATGCCCATGTCCCATAATTGAATTTTTAAAATATTTTAAAGAGGATATATTTTGAAAGATAGATCTCATTTTTCTGGATAAGGTTTGAGCTTGGTGGTCTGAACTGTACAGTCTGTTAGAGCAGTGTTATCCATTGATTGGAGTAACCAGGAGTGAGTGGAGCTAATTCTGACAAGCTTCTGGGTCACTTCTAAGCTTGGCAAGTGTACACACATCAAGTGTCTGTTCATGGAAAGTAGGAGTTCTGGAACCTGAATTCTAATCAGAAAATTAAATTACAATAGTTTTGGTTAGTTAGAATTGTACCCAAATAAAAGAGAAAATCAAGGAAAGTACAGGGACAATGGAACTGACAGAATAGATCTTTCAAAGAACAAGCACACTCACAATGGGCCAAACATCCTCCTTCTTTGCTTTATCATTCTAGTCTATTAACAGAGTAAATTCCTCTCAACAGGAACGTAAATCACAACACTAATCCCAGTGCTATCAGTAATTAATTGGCACTTGGCTTCACAATTACAGTTATCAAAGTCATTGTATCACTGGGACAATGAGAGAAACAAATCCTCTGTTAACTTAAGTTTACTTCAAAACTGGGACAGATTTTCAAGGAACTCTTTGTCTTAACTTCACATAAACCTGAAAAAAAACAGGAAGAGACAGAGGAGAAACTCTTAAAAAATCCTTCAAACTTGTGGTAAGTTTTCTTTTTCTATTATCTCTTTTCCAACTCCTAGCCATCTCTTAGATGGTGTGTTTGTCACTCCTACATTGGCTTCCACTCCACCAGCGCTATAATTTTAAACTTCCCATCTTGATTTTCACATCCTTCCATAGCTCTGCCCTCCCAACTCCATTTCAAACTACCGCCAGCCATAATACCCTGACAAAGAGTCATCCAGGCACACAATGTTGAAGTATACAGCAGACCGCTGAGAGTTTCCAGCACCTGCACCATCTGCAGAGATATCCGCCCGCTTTCGTCCTACACATCTCCAATTTCAATCATTCCACCATTAACAGCTGTGTCTTCAGCTGCTTTGGAATTCCCTGCAACCTTCCACCTCACTTCCCCGCTTTGAGACACTCTTGGAGTCTCTGGATTGAGACTTGAACCCAGAATCTTCTCTCAAGACCAAACACCGATATCAACATGACAAGTAATTTTCTGCACTTCCAGTGTTCAACTATGACACAGGGAGACTGAATTTAGCACCATTGCATTTCAGAGTGGGGACAGCCTGCAGTATTCAGGAACAAGGATTCGATTCCTAGCTTGAGTGATTGTGGAATTTGTACATTTTCCCTTATGTCCGTGTGGGTGCTCCTGTTTCCTCCCAGTCTGAAAAATCACAGAATCCAACAATGCAGAAGGGGCCATTAGGCCCATTGAGTCTGCAAAGACCACAATCCCAACCAGACCCTATTCCAGAACCCCAAGTATTTACCCTAGCTATTTCCCCAACACAAAAGACAATTTAGCATGGTTAATCAACCTAATTCACACCTTTCGATTGTGGGAAGAACAAGAGAAAACCCATATAGACATGGGGAGAACATGCAAACTCCACACTTCGTGACTTGTGGCTGGAATTGAACCCACGTCCCTGGTGCTGTGAGGCAACAGTGCCACCCACTAACTGCTTGTTAGGAGAATTGGCCATGTTAAATTCTCCCTCAGTGTACCTGAACAGGCAGAGTGTGGCAACTAGGGGATTTTCACGGTAACTTCATTGCAGTGATACTGTAAGCCTACTTGTGACACTAATAAACTTTAAATCTTTGGCAATGGCCCCTTTTTCCTGGGGACAGAAGCTGTGGATTGTAAATTACCCTGTCTTTTAGTAACCAGTCCCCAGATTGAGCACAGACAATAAGCCACAGTGTAGGTGCACAACCAGTGTGTGGGACGTGGGGACATCCCGAATAGTTTACAGATAACGAACTCCACTATTGAATGTAGCATTAAACTGAATAGTCTATTATCAGGGCCCACAAATAAATCTTTTTTTGGTTCTACAACTCTGTAAGGGGACTGAGATTCTGCCAATTCTACTCACCAGTGAGTTACAGTCTGTCTCAGTGAAACAAAGATCAATGATGGCCAGTGATTATTTAGCCTCTCAAATCTATTTGCAACATTCACTTACACATCAGGTTTGATCGGTCTACAGTGTTCAAACACTTCATGCATTATTCATGGTGCACAGCCATATGGCAAGTGCTCTGGTGGTCCTTGAGAATGTTGGTGAGTTGTCTGTGGTTTTTTAAACAGTCAGTGCAGATATCCCAGGCTAGGTTAACCTTACCATGAGGGGATAGGAAGAAGAAAGATGATTCTGTTCCTTTGATGAAAGGAGAGGCAATATACATCCAGACATCAATTATCTCCATAGGAAGTCGAATTGTTGCTTGGGTGTCTGCCAGTTAATTATTGAACAACTGTACAGTCCATACAAAGTTAAACAAAGTGATGGAATGCACATTGTATAATCCCACAGCCAGCAGACTAGTCTGAACATGAACTCAGCAAATGAACTTCAACGTAGATGAATGCGAGATGGTAGAAAGAATAGAGACCCACACTGGAATACAAGCGTCTAAACAGGAAGGATGAACAGAGAAGTTTCAGAGCATCAGTACACAAAGTAATACCAGTAGTGACACAGGTTACTGAGACTTTTGTTTTAAAGTATGAGGACTGAATTCTGGATGGATAGATTTGAAAGGAAAGTTGGAACAGGCTGGAATGCTTTTCTCTAGAAAAGAAAATAATTGACAGGTGACCTAGTAGATGAAAAAGAAGTTTGATCAGATAGTCTTGGAGGAAAAAATTCTCTTGTAGGCCAAACCAGAATTAGAGGTCTTCAGTAATAACAAATCCAATGATAAATTCCTTACCTGCAGTGTAGGAGAATATATTACCACAGGGGTGAGATAAGGGGAAAAGCAAAGATGTATTTAAAGAGAGGTAATGGCCTAGTGATATTATTGCCAGACTATTAACCTAGAAACTCAGTTAATGTTCTGGGGACGCAGGTTCAAATCCTACCTGGCAGATAGTGGAATTTGAATTTAATAAAAAAAATCTGGAATTAAGATCTACTGATGATCACAAAACCATTGTTAGAAAAACCCATCTAGTTCACTAATGTCCTTTAGGGGAGGGAATCTGTCCATCCTTACTCGGTCTGGCTGACATGTGACTCTAGAGCCACAGCAATGTGGTTGACTCTCAACTGCCCTCTTGACGAGGGCAACTAGGGATAAATGCTGGCCAGCCAGCGATGGCTATGTCCCACAAATGAATAAAAAAAGGAGAGCTAGAAAAACACAGGGAGAAAGGAATAGACAGATATATTGATGGGGTGAGGTGAAGGGGGATGGGAGGAGGAGACTCTTGCGCACCAGAAACCTGTTGGGCCAAATGGCCTGTTCTGCATAAACTCATTGATGGTAACTTTTATACTGAAAATGAACAGGGAATACGAACTCCACATTCTCGATGACAATCAGCTGGCAGAGAACAAGTGTCTCGTCCTCCAGTTAGAGAAGGTCAAAGACACAAAAAGTGTGCAGTTCATAGAAGCCCAACAGTGCACAAGAAGCTATTCAGCCCATCGACTCTGCACCAATTCTGACAGAGTATCTCTCCCCTCTCTATCCCTGTAATCCCATTTGGCCATTTACCATGGCCAATCAACCTAACCTGCACATCTTTGGATTGTGGGAGGAAGCTGGTGCACCCAGAAGAAACCCATGTAGACATGGGGAGAACATGCAAACTCCACACAGACAGTGACCCAAGGCCGGAATTGAACCTGAGTCCCTGGGGCTGAGGGGCAGCTGTGCTAACCACTGCGCCACTATGCTGCCATTGGCTGGAAACTGCGACCCCATAGAGCACTCCTTCCCCTCTGTGGCTTTGTACATTTTAAGCTGCCTCGTTTGGTTTTGAGTGGGGCAAGAGAGTTAGATTGTTGAGAGAGTTGGTTTTGTCATCCAACTATCAATATAAAGTGTCTGTAATAACGGTAACAAGGGACCACATAACCCAGAGATGTAGATTCCAGCCAGCAGCAGATTCTCAACACTTGCACCTATAGTTTGTCATTCTTTGGATGATGGTTTGGTTGTGGGAAGGTGGGCAAACAGAGGTCCACGGGTACCAGTCAGACTCTTGTTCTGCACTCAACCGACCTTTCTATATAGGTACAGCTTTTATTAGTAAAGTTCCCATCACCTAGTTTACATCTGCTTTTTGCCCCAATTCAATCAGAAACAAAACCCTTACAAATAAATCTAAAATGCAGGACTTTAACTACTTTCTTCATCCAGTCAATTCCACATTGACCATAACAAATTATTCCAACTTGTTCATAGGCTGGAATTTTACTCACCCCCAGCCCATGGAATCGGAGTGGGTGAGGAACAGAATGGAAATATCTGTTGACCTCCGGCGGGATTTTCTGATTTTGGGACAAGCGAGACCATAAAATCCAGCTTATAGAGTCACATTACCCTCAAAGAAAGGCCACTCATTGGATCTTTAAAGGTGGAAGGACAACAAAGTCAAAAGGCAGCCGTTTATTTGACTTATTGCAACACTTACCAGCCCCAGAATAAGGGAATAATCAGGCATGCTGCGGGTTTTCAGAAGGATGGATCTTTATATTTTCCCTGAGCTTTGCAATTCTTTAATAAATTAGTATTTGAAAAAAAAAAGAGCATTTGGAATCTGGAGATCAGTTTAAAAAAAAAATGAGAACTTAAAAAGTAAGTGTCCAATCCTGGAGGAAACATAGTCTAACATTCACACCAGCATTGCTGACTAGTCTGTGTAATTCTATAACAAAACATTAAGCTTTGACATTTATATCTGAGCTGGGCTGAGTGCTCAGAATAGAATTTCTTTCTACCTCAATAGCATTCTCAGATCAGATGATATGCTGAACTAAGATATCATCTGCCGTTTAAGTGACTCTTACAGACTTGAAGGCTGGGAATTCCCCCTCTGCTCTTCAACCAACCCGGTCAACAGTGGAGTAACAGGATTGAGGGCCAGGGGAAGGTGAAGGCTGGGAGAGATGGACAAAGATGTCATAGATAGGGAATATAAATGGTGGTGATTGTGATTAAAAAGGGTGCTGATAGCAGCCAATAAGAGATCAGAATGTGTAAAAGTAGTGCAAAAGGTAAACAGCGTAACAAAGTATCACCTGGAACAGGTAACCCAAGTGGGGTGGGGGAAGAGGAAAATAAAATTTTAAAATGAGGTAAAGGTGGAAAGGGAGTTCAGAGTCTGCAGCTGTTGAACTCAATGCTAAGTCAGGAGGCTTGGGGCAACACAATAACACAGTGGTTAGCTCCAGGCTCCTGGGTTCGATTCCCCGGCTCGGGTCACTGTGTGTGGAGTTTGCACATTCTACTCGTGTCTGCATGGGTTTCCACCAGGTACTCCGGTTTCCTTTCAGTCCAAAGATGTGCGAGTTAGGTTGATTGGCCATGCTAATTGCCCCTTAGTGTCCAGGGATGCGTAAGTTAATGGACTTAGTGGGTATAATATGTAGGGATATGAGGGTAGGGCTTGTGGTCAGTGCAGACTCGATGAACTGAAGGGCCTCTTCCTGCATTGTAGGGTTCTATGATAATGGTGAAACATGCCTATAACAAGCAGCATTTCTAACTAACCTATAACATAAAGTGTCGCAGGAGATATTGGGAGCAAAGGTAGGAATGCTTTTCAATTATTGCACAACATTGGGAAGCATTCACGATTCCTCGCTTACCAAATCAGCAAGAGCCGGAGAGTAACATGCACCCAACACAAGTTCCAGACAATGGCCATCTCCAACAAGAGAGAATAAAACCAAGACTGAATTTCCCCACTAATCAACATTCTGGAAGTTACCATGGAGCAGAAACTGAACTCAAACAGCTATACAAATAATGCAATTCCAAGGGCCAGTCAGAGGTGGGAATTCTGCGAATAGTAACTCACTGGCAGACTCCCCAAAGCCTATCCACCATCTTCACAACACAAGTCAGGAGTATGATGGAATATTCTCCACTTGTCAAAATGAACGTGGCTTCAAAAACAAGAAGCTGCACACCATCATATGCACCACTCAGGATGGTGGGAATGCCATTGAAATAGTAACCCAGAGGCCCATGCTCTGGGGACATGTGTTCAAATCCAAAAGAGCTACTCCCAGTAATGCCAATGTCAAGTCATAGCTGATTGTTACAAAAACACATCAGGTTTATGAATGCTGTTCGGAGAGGGAGTGAAGTCTTCATCTGGTCTGGCCTACATGTGACTCAATTTGATTGACACTTAACATGCTTCAAATGTTGAAAGGCCATGAAAGAATAAAAGAATAATTCCACCACCATGTCTTCCACCACTGACATACACAAGTCACGTGTGCTTTCTGATGCACAGCAGCAACTCACCAAGGTTCCTTCGACAGCCCCTTCCAAATCCACAACCCCTACCATCTAGAAGGACAAAGGTGGCAGAGACACAGGAACAGCATCACCTGCAAATTCCCGTCCAATCCACACACCATCCTGACTTGGGAAGAGGCCAGTTTAAAGTAGGGTTTTTGGCTCTTTGTAATGTAGTCTACATACTCATTAACAACTCACTATAAAACCGTTGCAGTCAAGTTAGGCTATTCAGCCAGAGTCTCTTCTACTATTCAATCACAAATAAGAAGTTTCTCAACCCCATTCTCCCATCCTCTTCCCCATACCAAAAAAGTCATGATTATGTACAATTGTACACAAAGTTTTGAGGGGTGGGTAAACATTTAGCTCTGATTGCACACAACTTTTAACTTCAAGATTCTATTTTGCTTATTGACCCCTCCCAACTTGTCCCAATCTGGTTTAATGTTCTTTCTCAATCACACATCTCAACCCAAACCTTTACTCCCCAAATTCATCTGACTTTCAGACAATTGCCCATCTCTGCTTTATTGTTGGAGGTTGGCCTTACAGCCACTGCAGTTAAAACAAAACTCACTTCTAATGCTTAGAAACAAAAACACTCCTCTCAAATTATGCCTTCAGTCTTCTCCTTTTCACTCAACTTTCCTAATTACCCTTGATGAGAAAGGAAGGGAAATGAGGGTAAAGTTAAGACACATCTGCCATGATGTGATCAAATATGGAAGTCTTGATGGGCTGAATGGCCTCCTCTTGGAGGCCATTCAGCTTCAACTTTCTTCCCGACATTCATTTCTTTGTGTTTTTTAAAATACAAATGCTTGGAGGTCAGAAGATGCTGTAATTAATTTCTGTAAAAATCAATCATGTATTATTTTAAAACCCTGTGGTCCAATCAAAGGCAGCCTCTCAGTAACCCACCCAAGACAAACACCATCCAAGATCTGGCAGTTTGCCAATATTTTTTGACCAGCTCTCAAAGTAGGAGTTTTGTCCTCCACTCACTGATTAGAGTCCTCTCTCTTGTCCCAGGGCAGATGAGTCATCTGAGAAGTTTATGGAGAAAGTCATTTCCACAGGATCCAGGTTTTCATCCAAATCTCTATTGGTTTCCAAGTCTGTTGGAACAGAGGGGACATTTTCAAATCGTTAACAAGGGAGAGAATCAAACTAACAAAACCATTTGCTCATAAAGGAGTTTCTTGGCCATTGACTCTTGGAACAAATTCTTCACATATTTGAAAGAGGGTCTGCAGTGTTTCAAGAGTTGGCTCCTCACCATCTTCTCAAGGGCATTTTCCAGCACTTTCTGCTTTTGTTAGAGATAAACCTTAGGCTGTTATCTCTGAAGAGGAAGATAGTATAGAACTTTGGGTAAAGGGGGAATAATTGTTTGAACAAAGTCCACACCTGTGCAGCTTGTACACATGCTGTAAACATTTATATTTCAGATTTGGTGACAGACATTCTCAGATTTGCTGACTGGAAAATTGACAGAACAGAAAATGAGAAAAATCTCTCCAGCAACACAATATTATCTATTTTAACAATCATTATGATTGATACTTTTTGTATGATAGTTTTCAAACCTTAAGAAGAAAACATTCTTACCTCTACTTTCTCAGAAGACTAAGGAAATTTGGCACATTAGCTGTGACTCTCACCAACTTTTGCAGATGCACTTTAGAAAGCATTCTTTCTGGTTGTATCACAGATCCTGCTACGCAAGACCGCAGGAACTACAAAAAAAAATGAACGTAGCCCAATCCATCATGCAAACCAGTCTCCCATCACTGGACTCTGTCTACATTTCTCACTGCCTTGGCAAAGCAGCCAACATAATTAAGAATTCCTCGCACCACAGACATTCTCTCTTCCATCTTCTTCTTTCAGGAAAAAGATACAGAAGTCTGAGGTCACGTACCAACCGACTCAAGAACAGCTTCTTCCCTGCTGCCATCAGACTTTTGAATGGCCCTACCTTGTACGAAGTTGATTTTTCTCTACTCCCTAGCTAAGGCTGTAACACTACATTCTGCACTCCCTCCTTTCCTTCTCTATGAACTGTATGCTTTGTCTGTATAGCATATTAAAAAACAATACTTTTCACTGTATGTTAATACATGACAAAAATAAATCAAACGTTTCTTTTTTTGACAGTTCCACGCAAGAGGTCAGTCAGTCCCCTTAGCTCATTCACCTGTATCAGATGTACACCTGAAACCCACTTACTTGACTTTGATCCATAGCTCTTATGCTTAAAAATCCGCATTTTCCTTTCAAAGTTTGTGTAACTTGCCCTGACAAATCTGCATTTTATAGCTTCCCCTGGATAAATAGTGAAGAATGTATTTAATTAAAAAGCAATCTGGGACTACAGTTCAGAAACACTTGCAGCATCCTCATTCTGATTGCAAACCACCAGACCACAAGTTCATTGGACCCTTCTTCCAATGATTGGATGATGGGTTCAGCATTGCCTTTAGCCTCTATCCTATCAGCATTCACATCCAACTCACAAGGATAAAACTGTTCATTTCATACCAACATGGAAACCAGACACTAAATTTTCTCCCCACACAAGCACATTCACTCTTTTATAGTGAGATGGTGCTGAACTCCTTAAAGTCTTGCTCTTTGAATATTGCAGTTCACACTTGATGCTGATGTGATATTTTACTTGTTGGTGCAGCTGGGATTTATTTGATGTTTTTCTGATTCTTCTGTCAAGTATCGCTAAGGAAATATTCTCCAGGGTGTGGTAGATGGTGTTTCAAGTGGGGTTGGGAGAGCCCAGGCCAGTGTTAAATTCATTCAAATTGGCCTCAGCAAAATGGGATGAAGGAAGGGGAAAGTGGGCGACAACAACTCTTGCTGTTCACTAACCCAGTTAACCCTGTGTAACTACACAGCCTGCTGGAAAGACAGAGCTTCCTCAGTGACTGTGTAACCTGCTCCTGGGCCTGGCGAAATGTGCCATTCACAGGTCCAGGCAGTAGGCAATTGAGGTGGTCATCCATCCTGACTGTCTGCCCCTCTAACATGGCTACATTTGTAGCCAGGTGTCCCTGGGAAGGGAGTATGCAGGGGCACACTTGATGCCTTCCATGCCTGCTAGGCAGTACAGGAACTGGGGTGTATTATTAACTCCTTCAGTCACATTTAATTTGATGTTTTAAGTTTCCTTTCCACTTTGTCTTTATTTCAGATGGTATCCCTCCTTTTAGGGAGCTGCCCCTTTTTGAGTTATCTCTAAGTTAGTTTGATTTTGTTTATTTTGTTGAACAAAAAGATATCTCTGATTAAGGATTCCACAAAAAGATGTCCTCAGTGGCTGTGTTTAATATATGAGCTAGATTAGGTGGTGTATTTTGCTTTTGCTTTTGCATTGCCAGAGACATGTACCTTATTCAGTTTTCCATCAGGAAAAACAAGTTAGTGAACAGCAAGAGTTGTTGTCGCCCACTTTCCCCTTCCTTTATCCCATATTGCTGAGGCCAATTTGAATGAATTTAATAGTGGCCTGGGTTCTCCCGGCCCCACTTGAAACACAATCTACCACATCCTGGAGAATATTTCCTTCGCGATACTTGACAGAAGAACCAGAAAAACATCTTGTAAAATATCATTTTAAATATTTGTAATGCGTGTGAGGCTAAGATATCTTTGTTCATCATGTAGATAAATTAAATCTGAGAATGAGCATTGTAAGCTTAATAAACTGATGGATTTATTTATTTATTAGTTACAAGTGGGCTTATATTCACACTGAAAATCCCCAAGTTGCTACACTCCAGTGCCTGTTTGGATACACTGAGGGAGAATTTAGCATAGCCAATGCACTTAACCAGCATGTCTTTGAATCGTGGGAGGAAGCCAGAGCACCCGGAGGAAACCCACGCAGACACGGGGAGAACGTTGAGCTAGAGTTAGCCTAGCTACAATATTTGCAATAATAATAAACCATAATAGGGTCTACCAGTGCTCACTATCTTCCTACGAATAGGGGAATTTTATTTTAACAAGTGTCAACAGCACAGTGGGACGGGGGGAGGGAGGAGAGGGGAAAAGAGAGAGAGAGAGAGAGAGAAATTAACCAGCAGCAATGGCTGATTAAAAAGCTCCACAGAATAATTTATCTATGAGTGAAGCAATTGGATTAATCACAGTTGATGAGGGAGTTTACCAAATGAGTGATGCCAGTTCCCACAGGTATCGCATGCTTCATACTGCCTGCGTCTACTTGTAATCTGTTTACACTTTGCTTTGATACTAATTAGCAAACAGGTGAATTAAATGGTGTAGTTCATGCCTTTGTGGTTTGGTTTCAATGCTGCTGAAGGCAATATGGATGCTAATGAGGCCAATTATTGAAGTGTTGAGAGAAATTGATGCATCCTGTGCAGAAAAAGACTTCTACAGTGATGTTCTACTTTTAATTAAGAATAATATTAAAATGGATTGAGAGCAACACTAAATCAAACTTCCCCCGACAGCTGACAGGCAATTCTTCTAGAACAGGAAGATTTCATCCATAGTCTCTGCTGAGTTGGATTTTTTAAAAATTTATTTATGGGACATGGGTGTCACTGACTAGATGTAGAGATGCGGGCGTTGGATTGGAGTGAACACAATAAGAAGTCTGACAACACCAGGTTTAAGTCCAACCGATTTATTTGATAGTAAACTCACAAGCTTTCGAGGCTCTACTCTTCGTCAAGTGAATGAGGTGTTCTGGTCTCAAACAGCACATATAACAGCACAGACCGTTTGCAGATTACTGATTAGAAAGATTTGCATTCTAATCAGCAAACTGCAAACAGTCTGTGCTGTTATATGTGCTGCTTGAGACCAGAACATCTCATTCACCTGATGAAGAGGACAACCTCAAAAGCTTGTGTGAGTTTATTAACAAATAAATCAGTTGGACTTAAACCTGGTGTTGTCAGACTTCTTACTGTGTCACTGACTAGGCCAGTATTTATTGCCCATCCCAAGTTGTCCTTGAGAAGGAGGGAGTGAGCTGCCTTTTTGAATCGCTGCAGTCAACATGCTGTGGTGTGGCTTGACCCACAATGCTGATTAGTGTCTAGGATGCAACTCTGGTTTCCAAATTGCTCAAGAATTCCAACTCAAGGGAGATAATTTTGACTTTGAGTAACATGGGTGATAATGAACAAGCTTAAGTTTATTTATTAGTGTCACAAGTTGGCTTACATCAACACTGCAATGAAATTACTGTGAAAATCCACCAGTCACCACACACTCCAGAGCCTGTTCAGGTACACTGAGGGAGAATTTAGCACAGCCAGTGCACCTAACTAGCACATCTTTTGGATTGTGGGAGGAAACCCATATAGACAGAGGGAGAATGTGCAGACTCTGCACATACAGTGACCCAAGCCGAGAATTGAAACCGGGTTCCTGGCAATGCTAACTACTGTGCTGCCCATTATATGCGTCTCTGGATTGTTAATTTTAACAGCTATTGCATAAAGTCAAAATTGTGCACCACCTCTGCAGCCCACCGCACCCCCCTCCCCCCCTCCCTCCCTCCACCTCCCACCCTCGCCATTCCAAGCAGATTGTGGATTGGAAATATAAGAAATGTATCAGAAGACAAGGTCATTATTAACGAGTAAAATAGCCTTTAGACAGTCAGTGAAACATGCCCAAATGACCGAAAGTTAACTGACGCATACGGAAACGCGCTCTAGTGTTTTTGTCCTGGAGAATATTAGGAAAAGATTTCGAGGTTGACTGTACCTGCAGTGTTTAGTGAATGATCATTTTCAGAAATACTGTAACTGATGGATGATGATTTCAGATTAGTTGCAGGGCATTTTCACAAAGCAAGGAAGGAAGAGGAGAATCCTACCAACCAAGACCATTATGTTGCCCCTGAAGAAGTCATGATGGGAATCTTACCATAAGATGGCAGAGTGTTGTTTCTGGCGAGGAAAATTGGCGTTTGTCTCTGCAGAAGCAGATCGGTTTTCTCTCCAAGTTCTACCACAGTCTGCCAGAAAAATCAAGGACATGTCATGTGGGGGAGAGCAGGCCTCAGCACAGGCTGGACTGAGATTCGGGTGCCACATTTAGAGAGTGTCCTTATTAGAATAGCAACGAACCCACCTCCTCACCTCCATCACTAGTGAGGTCTCAGGGGGCATCGCCAGGGCACTGCCTAGCCATATCCCTCTTCCCAGGGGCTATACTCACCTTTACAGCCTGGAGGGATTTCCACAACAGCTTCATGTCTAGGTGGTCATAAACCATGTCACATCAGGTGCACTGTCAATATGTGGCAAAGGGGTCAATATCTGGTTGGGGGGGATGTTAGCGACAAAATTTATTTAAATCAGGTTCAAGCTGGTGAGATTACCGGCTTCTGCCGGATGTTGAACCCCCACTGCTGATCCTACGATGGTGAACTATAGAACTCAAACATTGGCCATGTTTCTCTCTCCACAGATGCTGCCAAACTGTCGAGTTTTTCCAGAATTATTTCAAATTTCCAGCATCTGCAGTATTTTGTTTTTATTGATCATGTTGGCCCTTATTTGACTTGATTTATTGTCACGTGAATGGTATTTAGTGAAAAGTATTGTTTCTTGCACATTATACAAAACATGCCGTTCATAGAGTACACGTGGAAAAGGAAACAAGAGAGTGCAGAATGTAGTGTTACAGTCATAGCTAGGGTGTAGAGAAATATCAACTTAATGTGAGGTAAGTCCACTCAAATGTCTGATCTTAATGTACCTGATGTTGCAGCACAGTGGTGAGCATTGCTGCTTCACAGGACCAGGACCTGGGTTTGATTCCCACTTGAGTCACTATCTAAGCGGGTGTCTCCCTGTGTCAGTGTGGGTTTCCTCCAGGTGCTCCAGTTTACTCCACAGTCCGAAAGACATGCTGGTTAGGTGCATTTGCCATGCTAAATTCTATCTCAGTGTGCCCAAAGAGGAGCCGAAGTGTGATGACTGGGGGTCTTTCATAGTAACTTCATTGCAATGTTAATGTAAACCTACTTGTGACACTAATAGACTTAAAACAAATGTAGAGTTAAAGAAATATGCTTCCTCTGACACTGAAGAGCAGCTTCCAGGTGATTCTTACTATCATTTTATTCTAACTCTGGTCAAAGAAACAAGAAAAATGGATAACATCGATGTGTTGCTCACTGACATACACTTGACTCATAATTACAGCACACAGATCTGTGGAGTAGAGCAATAATTTAGTGTTGTATCTTAGTAACTTTTGTGTTATGCCTTACAAGCTTTGTGGTATCTTGTTAAAGGTACACATGCAACTAATATCCAAGTTTATTCAAGAATATAAATACCAAATTTAGCATTGAAGATTATATTCTACTCCAGGCATTTGAGAGGTGAACACAGATAGGTATAAGTGAATATAATATTTTAACTTAGTATTCAGCGAATGGGGATTGAATGTAAGGAAATAAATCTGAACTTAGGATGAACACAATGCAGCTCATAGATAGAAGAATGGAAAATCTGTTGTTACTGTTTGAGGAACTCATCAAAAGCTAGTGTTGAGATAGTGATATTTTCAAATTTGATTTGTACATCTTAGTATAGTGTATTGTTTTCTGTTTGTTATAAAGCATACCATTCATAGAGAAGGAAACGAGGGTGCAGAATGTAGTGTTACAATCATAGCTAGGGTGTAGAGAAAGATCAATATAAGTAAAATCTTATATTAAAGGCAGCAGGGAAGAAGCTGTTATTGAGTTGGTTAGTACATGCCTTTAATATTTCTTTCCCAAGGGAAGAAGGTGGAAGAGAGAACATCCGGGGTGTGTGGGGTCTTCAATTATGCTGGCTGCTTTTCCGAGACAGTGGGAAGTAAAGTCAGTGGATGATTGTGAATGTGACAGAGGGGTGGTTGATTATGTTGTTCCCCTACAGTGAGTGACACGGCAATGAATCTATCGTTGTCTCCAACAATGAATATTTCCACTTGCCTGATAAAGGAGCAGCACTCCAAAAGCTCATGATTCCAAATAAATCTGTTGGACTTTAAGCTGATGTTGTGAGGCTTCTTACTATGCCCACCCCAATCCAACGCTAGCAGTTCCACATCATGTCCAACAATAAAAGCAATCATTCAGACTTGACATGTCCCACCGAACACATACCTGACCTCAGGTTATTGATTTGAAGGAAAAGAATCTACTTTTTTTTTTTGTTATGCTGATGTTGTATTAGCTTAGTGGTCTTTTCCTCTGGTTTCTGTGGTTATGACATCTTTCATTTCCTCACACTGCAGTATAAATATTTCCCACTTTCCATATCTTTTAGTTTTGACAAAGGGTCATCTGGACCTGAAATGTCAGCTCTTTTCTCTCCTTACAAATGCTGCCAGACCTGCTGAGATTTTCCAGCGTTTTCCTTTGGTGTTAAAGCAGCAGTTAATTCATTCATTGATGAGAATAACTAATTGGGTGTGTAATGTTGCACATCAGGGAAGCAGACCAGCCAAAGTCATTCAAATGCAAAAACATAATGTGGAGGTAGAAAATCAGAAATAAAAATGAAGAAATGCTGGAAATACTCAGCAAGTCTGCCAGCATCAGTGGGGGGAATAATTAGAATCTCTATTCCTACATGGTTTATGAGGCTGTGTTCTCAGTACCTTGTATGATGGGCTTGCAGCTGTTAAGAAAGGAAACTCAAAAACTCTCAGCTTTGTCATTTGTGGCACATTCTGGAGAATTCAAGGAAGATCAAAGTCACGAATATAGCAGTATTTAAGGTAAATCTTTGAAATATTCTGCCATATTGAACCTGCATTGACATAATCCTTCCCAGGCCCTATTCCCTTAACACCTCCTATTTACCCTATTTTTGGGCACAGTGGTTAGCACTGCAGCCTCTCAGTGCCAGGGACCCAGGATCAATTCCAGCCTTGGGTCACTATCTGTGCAAAGTTTGCACATTCTCCCTGTGTCTGCGCAGGTTTTCTCCAGGTGTTCCAGTTTCCTCCCACAGTCCAAAGATTTGTGGGTTAGATTGACTGGCCATGCTAAATTTTCACTTAGTGACAAGGGGATTAGCAAGATAGATATGTGGAGTTTTGGGTATAGAGCCTGGGTGGGGTTTCTATGATGCTATAATCCCTGACATTAGGGTTAATTTAGCATGGCCAATCAACCTAACCTGCACATTTTTGGACAGAAGAATTTTCTATGGCAAGGTAGCAGAGGCAGATCAACAGAATGTCCCAATCTCTGCTTCAAGGATGCTGGCAAAGGTAATGTGAAGGCCCTAAACATTGATTTGCACATACAATTCATGAAAGGGAAATGACATCACTTGTTGACCAGCATGCACTACCATGACGGTAAGTGGCTTGGCAACAGGTGCCAATACCAAAAACAGTCCATGGCACCAGAAAACCATTTGCAGCTCTGTAGAACTTGCCTCTCAGATTGGTGTCTCCAGCTATCAGCATCACATGAAGCTACTCTTCCCTAACAGATCTAATTTGCTGCATTGACATCTTAGATATCACAATCTCAGAATTGTTTCGGTGCAGGAGGTGGCCATTTGACCCATCGTGCCTGCACCGGCTCACCAAATGAGCATCATAGATTAGTGCTTTTCCCCGTATCCGTGCATATTGTTTTTGTTCAAGTAATCGCTTAATACTCTCTTGAATGCCTCAATGGAATCTGCCTCCATCACACTTCCACGCATTGCATAGCAATAGCTAGAAGAATGTTAATATTTAGGCAAGACAGCATCTGATGGGACTGCAGATTTGGCTATACAACTACGTTAACTTTAGCTGAACAATGAGGTTTGATATCAAAAGTCAAGACAATGTGATGAGAGAGGGATGCTATTTAAATGCACATTATCTAAATGATTCTAAGTTAGTGCAAGCACTTTGTGCCAATCCTTAAGATCCACAGGGCCAACCTGCCCCTCCCCATTGGTATTTCACAAAGGAGCTATTCATCCAAGTGCAAGAGCAGATCAACAGGAATATTGGCAGCTCCGAGATCCTGAAGTGCATCAAAGCTGAGGTCAATCTCACTTCTCAACCCAGTAATCACACCTAGCAGCAAGCAATGATCAGCAATTAAATCAGCAATGATGCCTCTTCTTTCCAAGGTCAGAGGCAGTAAACGTACCCAAACAATTCCAGCACATGCCACATAACTCAGCACAGTCTAAGACCTGAACATAAGTATAAGGTGGGTGTGGGAGTTTCAACTATCGGATAGACCAACAACCTAACAAAACACCAGCAGCACAGGAATTCAGTATTTCAAACAACCAGGGTGAGGTTACAAACGCGGCCTTGTCGGTACGATTTCTATATTGAGAATAACCATAGCTAGGAACCTGATGAATTTCATTAATATAACCTTAAAGTTAACATAAACATTGACATCTTTTATTCGGAATGTGTTGAGCTTTTCAGATTTCAGCAACTTCTTGACAGTTATTTGCAAACAGAGCATAGGTAATGGTTTTAATATTTAACAAATGAATCTGAAGTAAGTGATAATTCTTAAGTTACTGAGGCATTATTTTAAAAAAATATTTTTCCAGAGTTCAGGAGCTGAACAGGAAAAACAGTCCAAGGATGTCGGCTGTAGTTACGATTTCTCCATCTTCATAGACACAGATTTCATTCTTCTCATGCACTGGGAGCATACTGCAGCACCAATCGATCAAACTCATTCTCCTGAGTGGACAGTTCAGAGAACAAAATTAGTTGATTATCAGAATACTGAACACATAGGGATAGCTTTGTTTCCAATTTATTCGTACCCTTGGCACACAGCCTGTTTCTACATTGAATGTATTGAATATAGAGCATGGGACAGCTCAGTGGTTAGCATTGCTGCCTCACAACTCCAGGGAACCAAGTTCAATTCCTGTCTTGGGTCACTGTCTGTGTGGAGTTTGCACATTCTCCCCATTCTGCGTGGGTTTCGTCTGGGTGCTCCAGTTTCTTCCCACATCCAAGGATGTGCAAATTAGGTGGACTGACCATATTAAATTCTCCCCCATGTACTGGAAAAGGTGCCTGAGTAATGCTACTAGAGATTTTCACAGTAACTTCATTGGTGTGAATATAAGCCTAGTTGTGACTAATAAACTTTATTTCAAGAGGCAGCTAGATATAGCACTTGGGGTGAATGGGATCAAAGGAGAAAGCAGAATTAAGCTATTGAGTTTGATGATCAGCTATGATGGCAATGAATGGCAGAGCAGGCTCAAAGGGCCAAATGACCTCCATCTGTTCCTATCGTCTACGTTTGTATGTAACAGACACACAGATGAAAAGCTAATACCAGATCACTGTGTTCTTTATAGACTCCTATTGGAAAGATACCTCAGAATTTTACACAAGCTGTTGTGGGATGTGCTATAGGTAAGTTTTTATACATATTAGTGTTGCAGTCCTTTCCTTGATTGCCTGTCCAGGTTTCTAATGCTGGGGTTGCATTTCATCTATAGAATCGCAAGGTGTACGTACAGTATCTCAATCTAGCATCCTCGGGCAGAGTCTGTGCTGGATTTTGAAATTTCTCAGAATTTGCTGGGATGGTTCGAGCCATGGGTAGTTTGGATCGAACTGTATTGGGTGGGGTCAAGGATTACAATGCAGAATAGAGCAATGCACAAAGTGGAGAAACTGGTAACTAGCCTGGAGCAACACCATATCAATGCAGCATCTAATTGAATTGTTCAAGGAAAGTTTTAAAAAACTAACTTACTTAAAATTGATGTGTGGAAGATTAGAAAAATGTCTGGTTTTCGGGTACTATAACCATATAATCAATAACCACAAACAAGATGCTCTGAACCAGCTGCTGGCAAATGTCTTTGAGATTATGCTAGATCGCACTCTATTTGACAACCATACTTTCCAATTCCATTAATTCAATGAAACAGCCTATTGAGGTCAATTTTTTAATCCTTTCGTGGGACGTGCTTGTTGCTAGCACATCCAGTATTTGTCACTCAGTTCAACAGAATTAAGAATCAACCACATTGCTATTGCTCTGGAATCACATGTAGACCAGACAGGGTAAAGGACAGCAGATTTCCTTCCTTAAAGGGCATTAATGATGGGTTTTTACAGCTTTGGTTTCATGCGACATAAAAAAATGCTGGAAAGTCTCAGCGGGTTTGACAGCATCTGTGGAGGGAGAATACAGCCAATGTTTCCTGTCTGGACGATCTTTTGTCAGAGCTGGTTTCATTGTCATCATTAGACTTTCAATTCCAGATCTGTATTGAATTCAAATTTCTTCATCTGCTGTGGTGGGTTTCTCAATTAACCAGTCCCATGACTAGTCCATTGACCATATTACTGTGTCACCATCTCTGATGTGCATATCAAATATTGCAAGGCTACTCTCTCCACTGCAAGATTCTTCAATAAATAGATTGAATATTTATCCCTCAAATGACATCACTAAAAACAGATTACCCAGACTTATATTAATATCTGTTTATGGTATCTTACTGTGTGAAGATCAGCTGTTGTAATACAATAGTGACTACATTGCAGCAAGCATTTTATTGATTGAGAAGTGCTTTGGTGTATCCTAAGGTTGGGAAAAGGACTATATAAATGCAAGTCTTATTTGTTTTTATTTACTGACTAAGTACACTAATCTTTGTGCTGAGAGATGGATTGATGAAAAACCCAGCCCCACAGGAGAGTTCCAATATGCCAACTCGCTAAGATTGATAATACTGTCAAGAAACATTACAAGCTGCTTTCCCTTCAAAGAGAAAGGGGGAGGGAATTGGAAGAAGCCAGTGAGACTGACATTGAAATGCTACCTAGGAGCTGTTCTATGGCTGAATAATGAGTATCAGCTCTCCAATTCAACTCAGAATGGTTTAGTATAGAATTACATTGAATCAACAGCATGGCTGGTTTAATAAGTAAGTTTGTGCACAACATAAAGGTTGATGGATTTGTTGGTAGCGATGGGGACCATCAGAGGATACAGAAGGCTATAGATCAGAGATTTAGGTAGAGAGATGGCAGATGAAGTTTAACCTGGACAAATGTGAGGCAATGCATTTTGGAAGGTCTAACATAGATAGGAAATATACAGTAAATACAGTACACCTAGAACCCTTAGGAGTATTGATAGGCAAAGGGATCTGGGTGTAAGGTGGCAATGCAGGTGGAGAAGGTAATCAAAGCATGCTTGCCTTCATCAGCCAGATATTGAGCTTAAAAATTAACAAGCCATGATGCAGCTTTACAAAACCTTAGTTAGGCTGCACTACCAGAATGATAGAGGCTTTGGAGAGGGTACAGAAAACATTTACCAAGATGTTGCTCAGTATGGAGGGCATTAGTTAGGAGGAGTGGTTGGAGAAACTTGGTTTGTTCTCACTGGAACGATGGAGATTGAGGGGCAAACTGATAAAAATCTACAAGATTATGAGGGGCATGGACAGAGTGGATAGTCAGAAGCTTTTCCCCAGGGTGGAAAAGTCAATTAATCAAGAGCTTAGATTTAAGGTGCGAGGAACAAGGCTTAAAGGAGATGTATGAGGCAGATTTTTTTGTTACACACAGAGGATAGTGGGTATCTGGAATTTGCTGCTCGGGGGAGATAGTGGAAGCACATATAGTAGTGACTTTTAGGGGGTGTTTGGACAAATCCATGAATAGGATGGTAACAGAGGGATATGGTCCCCCAAAGGATAGAGGGTCTTAATTAAGTCAGGCGGCATGGTTGGTGCAGGTTTGGAGGGCTGAAGGGCCTGTTCGTGTGCTGTAATTTTCTTCGTTCTTTGAAAACAGACCACTTGATCCAACTAGCCCAGGTCAGTGTTCACGATCCACCCTTATCCTCACCTGTTGTCCAAATTAAGCATTTATTAATAAAGGGTTACAGTATAGGAACTATAACCTATGATGGTTTTAGCATTTCCTACAAAATGAAAAGATTTCCAACGTACTCACCAAATCATTGCTCTTGCCAAGAGATTAAACACAAACCTTTCCAGATGTCTTATTTTAAAAAGCATTCCTCTTACTGAAAGGAATACTTCTTCTTTAGTGAAGAAAAGTGATTTATTATATTTATGGGCAGAAGTAAGGTTTATTTTATTATCTGCTCACATACCTTGGCCAAATATTCTTTAACAAATGGGTGCCCTCGATGTCCATCCTTCAGCTGGGAGAGGTAGCGGTTACTAACCTGTTTATGAAAAGGAAATGAGTATTTTAAGTCTGATTTGGCCTCACCAGTGATGGTTAGTGTCTGGAATCACTACAGTTCCTATAATTCGTAACACTTACTTAGCTGGTCACGAACTAACGTGTCACATTCAAGCATTGCCCATTCAACTCTGTGGTAGCACCAGGAAGGTTTCTTACTTAAAGGTGATGTAGTGTCCCCCTGAAATACTGAACATCTTTCTGCTTATTGGTGCTGACTGCTATGTGCCATTTTCTCCGCTCGGTTAAATCTTTGTAACTTGATTTGCTGATGTGAACTGGTTTTGGCATTCTACAGTGTGAACATTATCCAGCCCAAACTCAAGTTAGGATGAACGGTGGAGGTCACCATGAGAACAGGATTGTTAATGGGACTGATGCATCCTCAAACCAAGTTGCAGAATATATAGGTTTACAGAACAATTCAACCTTGTTGACACATTAGTCACCAATGACACATATAACAGCAGGACAGCAAATTCTGTACTGTGCTGGATTAAGAACATTTTGTATTCAGGCAATGAAAACGTTTAGAGGACCACAGGCGCAGTAAAGCAAAGAAACAAAGTAAAGGGAGGAGCAAGAGGTGATTAATAAATAGTCCTGACAACATATAGCGGATGCATTGATGAATGCCTCTCTGGCTGGTGTAAGCAGGCAGACAGCAGAAGTCTCGGAGATGGCTCTTGACATGATTTGAAAATCCACACCAGCAGTTAAAAATTCTACATTAATTCCAAGAATGTAAACTCTATTAAATAGTGAAGCCTATGCTACCACTCAACATTTTTGCAATTGCAATTTGAGTTAGCTCTTTGTGTATTTACACAGATGATTTACTACAGTTAATCTTGTCTCTGTATTCTCTCTATAAAGCATGCCTAATCAGAGAAATACCAACTGTGACTTGTCATTGGCCTATTACAAGGACAAGGAGAGCTGTTTTCCTTGAGCAGTTCTGTGCTATTAAGGGAATTATACACTGATGCTTGGAAGGTTGGCACTGTCACAACAAGTGACCTTGTTCCGGTATCTATTTGTGAGTTCTCATCAATTTGAACTGGGATTGTAAAGAAATCTTTATTCAAGCTGATGCAAACAACCGGATGCTTTTATAACTGAAATTTATGGTAAAATGATGTCCGACAAAGTAATGAGAACTAATTGAGGTTTACAAGATAACAAGGGGTTTGACGATGAGCAGCACAGGTGACACAGTGGTTAGCACTGCTGCTTCACTGCGCCAGGGACCCGGATTCAACTCCGGGATTGGATCACTGAATGGGCACATTCTTCTCATGTCTGTAGTTTCCTCTGGATGCTCTGGTTTTCTCCCACAGCCCAAAGGTATGCAGGTTAAGTGAACTGGCCATTCTAACCTGCCCCTTACTATCCAAAGATGTGCACATTAGTTGAATTGGCCATGCTAAATTGCCCCTTGGTGTTGAGAGGATTAACAGGGTAAATACATGGGATTCTGAGGATAGGGCCTGGGTGGGATTGTTGTCAGTGCAGGCTTGATGGGGTGAATGGCCTCCTCCTGCAATGTAAGGATTCTATGACAAAGTAGATGTAGCAACAAAGTTTCCTCTTGAAATCTAGAACAGGGAGTCATAGTTTTAGGATAAGGGACAGCAGATTTAAAACAGATGAGGAGAAATTACTTCTCTCTAAGGGTGGTGACTCTGTGGCATTCACTGTCCCAGAGTGCAGTGGACACCGGGACTTAAGAGGTGGACAGATTTTTAATTAGAGAGGGTTTAAGGGCTTTGGTAACAGGCAGGTAAGTGGAATTCAGGCTGAGATGACATCAGCTATGACTATATTAAATGGCACAGCAGGCTCAAGGGACTGAACTGACTATTCCTGCTGGTTCTTATGCAAATGTTCAAATTCTATAACCTCAAAGATGATGCTAGGTGAAGACAATCTATTCTACATGGTGCAAACATATATATTAAAAAAAATCCCTTTCTAATGAAAGGACGCAAATTCTAATTTAGCGCCCCAATTCTGCTGACTGAGGTCAGCTAATTCAGCACAGACCAGTGATTCAACGGGGCACTGATCAGATTAGTTCAATTTAACACTGGATGGTGCATTTATTCATTCGGCCATGGGGGGAGCTCAAGCTCTTGCTCGCAAGCACCATGTTGACTAAAGATGGCATATGTCTTACCTCAGGAGGCTTGCCCAGGTGCTGTGAAAGTACAACAAGATTAATGAGAGTTTCTGGATGACTGCTGTCCTGTGGGAATCAAGAGAGAACAGGAGAAGTAAGAATGGCTGACTATTCAACGTAGATTACAAAGACATGACTCAAAAGTTTTACTTCCAATGGAATGTCTAAGTGAAATAATAAACAGAGTAATCAGAACAATTGCTCAAATAATTGGAACATTTAAAATCCCATTGAAGAATGGAAAAAGAGGACTGAAGAGCAACAGTAGCACCAATATAAAAAAGATCAGCTACACTTCCCACCAGGTGTTTAGCTCAAACCTATTCCAAGACGCAAGCTTGAAATTTCAGCTTACTCTACATCATTCAACAAAGGAAGGGATCAAGCTACTTGAAGTAAATCTTCATATATGTCTTAAAATATCAATTTTTATTTTAACCTTTAAGTTTGGTATTGAACACCAACATAGTTCAGAGAGGTTTGCAGCTGTACTAGAGAGTGGAAAAAGCTCACATATGATCCCCATTGTAGGACTGCTGCTCCAGAAGCAAGCGTATATGTGGCACAGACAGGATGGACTGAGATCCTTTGTGATGGAATGCAGCATAGTCATTCACTGTTGAGTCTTATCTATGGGGAGCACGAGCTCAAGGTAAAGGGGGAAAGTTCAGTAGCAGATGTGCGGGGGAAGGTTTTATTTTAACATAAAAGGTGGCAGGCGTCTGGGATGCACTGGTAAGTGAAGTGGTTGAGGCAGATACGTTAGCGACATTCAAGACTTATCAGGATAGACACATGAATATGTGGGGTTTAGAGGAATACAGGCAGTTGGTCTAGTTAGGACAAGTGATGCAAGCTTGGAGGGCCGAAGAGTCTGTTCCTGTGCTGTACTGTTCTTTGTTATTTGAAAAAAAGTTGTGATTTGAGGAGCACCAGTAAGAACTGAACCTCTGCAAGAAATCAGAGGCTTAAACCATCACAGAAAATCATGTCACTAAATGACAAACAGTCAACTTGAAATGACTGACAGACTTTTATAATATCGATGGAAATTCTGGTGGAACAGAACAAATTTGCAAATTTTTCTGTGATCAAACCACTCTGTTTCTCATGTCATTAAGTCTGCACAAGGGAGTTTTACTCTTTACCCTGATTTGCTCTATTTTTGTCTACCCACTACCGTTCATCCAGAGGAATAATCCTATGTTTCTGTCCTAGACACTTAAACCATGCTTCAGATGCATACTTAAGACTATGAATGCTGCTGCAATCTAGTTCTAGTGGATCTGGAACTAGATTGAGCCCAACACGTGACAGCTTTTAGAACACAGGACTTGGGAGCAGCAGAAGGCCATTCAGCCCCTCGAGCCTGCTCAATTATTCAAAACTCACTTAGCTCTGAACTCCTTTGTGCAGCCTTGATTTGAGGGAATGAGTTGCTGACTGCAAGTCAGTGTATAAACTCTGTACCCAACAGTCTCTATTAATACAAAACGTTTTAACTGAAGACTAAATCTGTCACAAGGCAAAATACTATAATCACATACCCTGCATAGGGAGCACATGTCAGACAATAAGGACCACCTTTCATCTAAGCCCCTTGCAAGCAGGGAATTGTGGAATTGCATTTCAACAACCTACACTTTCCCCAATTTTCTCTGTTGGAATGCTTTTCAACCAGAAGGTGGCACCAAAAGTCTTTTCATACAGCACATATAAATATCCCTGGTGTTCTACATATAAAAGTCACTCATCAAAAACCATCACAGTCAAAATAGCTTGACTCTCAGGTTTACAAGTTTATGAGTGGCATGGACAGAGTGGATAGTCAGATGCCCTTTCCTAGGGTAAAAAAGTCAGGTACTAGGTTTAAGGTGCATGGCAAAAAGTTCAGAGGAGATGTGCAAGTTTTGATACACAGCGGGTGGTGAATGTCTGAAACTCCAGCCAGGGAGGTGATGGGAGAAGATATGATAATGGCATTTAAAGGGGCAACTTGACAAATATGTGAATAGGATGGGAATGGAAGGATACAGACTCTAAGTGTGTACAGTTTTGGTTTAGGCAGACATCATGATCAGTGCAGGCTTGAAGAATCAGAGGGCCTATTCCTGCAATATTTTTCTTTGTCCATTTGATTAGCCGGTTGAAGACAAATGGCACATTGTAAATTCATGAAGCAGCTTTGGTGTTATTGAGCTGAATCCTTTCCCTGTCTTGCCATTCTCATTTACTTCTCTCCTCTACTTTCAGGGGATTAGTTGCCGCTGAGATACTTTCCCACCGTCCTCAGGTGGTGACTAGTCCTTAAGTGTTAACTTTGATGGTGGGGGCCTCGGCCAGTTAACTAAACACCTCAGCCAAATCAGATTCTAAACCGATGCTCATGTGGAACTTTCCTGCAGAGATAACCAAAAAGCAGGGATCTTAAGTAAAGTTTATTTATACATCACAAATAGGCTTATATTAACACTGCAATGAAGTTACTATGAAAATCCCCCAGTCGCCACACTACCGCCCCTTGTTCGGGTACACTGAGGGTGAATTTAGTATGGCCACTGCACCTAACCAGTACGTCTTTCAGACTGTGGGAAGAAACTGGAGCCACATGAAGGAAACCCATACAGACACAGGGATAATGTGCAAACTCCACACAGATAGCCACCCAAGCCGAGAATCGAAGCTAGGTCCCTGGCATTATGAGGCAGCAGTGCTAATCACTGTGCCAGTGTGTTGCCCCACGGATGATGTTCTGCTGCTTAGCTAAAATTGCAAAGATTCAACATCCTTGCAATTAGCTCAGCACATGAAAGGAAATTGAACCTTGGCTCTGCTGCCAAAAGGTTCATTGCACAACTCTCAACCTGCTGCAATGTGTAATCACACATTAGAAAGGACACTTTTTTTTGGACGTTATTTAGGCCCCAGTTAGATCATTTTGTACAGTTTGGAAAGGGAGATAAAATAAACTAAATTATGGTGGAGGGCAAATCATGGTAGGGGGCAAATTATAAAGGATATTCAGGCTATAGAGTACATAGTGCTGATTCACTACTCCCCACTTCATGTGACTACTCTTTAATAGCCCTCCTTCACCAACCTTGTCTAGGGCCTCCTGTAGAACTCCTTCGGCATCATCCCACTTGCCCTGTGCCATCTGACAGGCAGCTTGTCCGTTCAGGAGCAACAAGGTTGCTGTGTACTTATCTGCCATTTCCTGGAAGATGTAATAGGCATCCTGCAGCTTGTCCCCACCCTGTGGAGAGCAAACAATGTTCACCAGAGGATGAGCAATTGTACAGCACAGGACGAGCAAAGAAAACAAACACAGATGCTCCAACACTTTTGAAAACTATTCCAATCTGCAATTAATTCAATCCATTAATTAGTGACAATGTTACGTTATAACAGCTTGCATTTTTATAGCACCTCTAATGTAGAAAAAAATCCTAAAGCACTGCAGAAATAATATCAAAATGGCAAGCTAAAAGTGACATTAGGAGTGGTAACCAATCAAAAGTTATGGATTTTAAGGACAAACGGGGAGAGATTTAGGGAATGAATACAGACTGGGTGCCCAAAATAACTGAAGACATGGTAGTCAGTGATGAGGCATTGGAAAGGATGGATAAGCAGCCATAGGCAGAGACAATGTCTTCAATGCTGGAAAGAGTCATTGGCCTGAAGGAATTTGGAAGCCATGAAAGGATTTAAATGCAAAAAGGGAGTTTATATCAGAAACGTTGGAGAGACTGGTGGCCACTGTAGCCTCTAAATATGAGGTAGGTGACAGAAATTAAGACCATAAGATATCAGAGCAGAATTTGGCCATTCAGCCCATTGAGTCTGCTTGGCCATCCAATCATAACTGATATGTTTCTCAACCCCACTCTCCCGCCTTTTTTCAGTAACCTTTGATCCCCTTACCAATTAAGAATCTATCTTAAATATACTCAATGACCTGGTCTCCATAGCTTTCTGTGGCAATGAATTCCATAGATTCACCACTCTACAGCTGAAGAAATTCCTCCTCATCTCAGTTTTAAAGGCTTGTCCCTTTACTCTGAGGCTGTACCCTCAGAACCTAATCTCTCCTACTAATGAGAACATCTTTTCCACTCCACTCTATCCAAGCCCTTTAGTTTTCTGTAAGTTTCAATGAGATGCTCCCTCTTCCTTCTAAACTTCACTGAGTACAGGCTTGGAGTCCTCAACTGCTCCTCGCATGTCCAAATATAACCAAGCATTGAGGCTTTGGAAATGGCAAAGGATCATCACAATGTTCTAGTCAAAGCAGATGTCCATATAATTCCCCACAATAACACTGCAGATGGCAAGGTCTTTTTCCATAGTGAATAGATATTCTGGTGGGAGATGAAAAGGTAGATGTATAGTGATTGATTTTCTGGCAGTTTCCAAATAGGTAGTGAAAAGGGTCAGAGGTTGTTGAGCATCAAATCTAGTGGACAAGCAAGGCAGGAGGATGGCGAGGAAGTAAAGGATTGTGAGGTGGAGGAGGATTGGAATGTTGCTATTTGTTTAGAGACACAGTTTCGCAATGGATAACTCAAAAAATGCCATGAGGTACAAATGCCAACAGTGCGCGTCTCAAACATGAAATAGCAGCAAAGTAGAAGATGGTGGTGTACTGATGGGAAGAAATAAAAAGCATTTTAACTGAACATCCGGAGTAGAAGGTCAGAAGATCCTGATGGAACAAGGAGGAAATTAGAAATAATTGGGGTACAAAAGCATTGGAGAAGATTACAAAACATGTTTAAACAATGGACCATCTCTTTCTTTTGGTGCCATTGGGTCAGACAAACTTCCTACTTGAAAATGTTCTGCTTTCTCAACACATACCTCTGATAGTGTCCTAACTTTGTTCTCGATTGCAGGTCTGAATCAACTCCTGTAAAGGCATCTTGTGGCTTTGAGTCTTTGGAAAGGTGCTGCATGAAAATTTCATATACCCTTCATTCTATCCCTTTTTAGATCAACATGTTTACCTGGAGTCAACAGATTCAGTTCATCTGAAAGACACTTACAATGGCCAGATTCACCCAGGCTGTGGATAGCTGTGTCAGAGTGGCATCCTCATCTTGCTCATGCATCTTCTTCAGCTCCTTTCTGAATTAAATGCAATAAGACAACAATTACTCAACATTCCAACCAACTGTCTAAAAATGTTAGCATTGTTAACTTAATAATTTTATTCCCCACCCACTCCTGGTATTAATGTCCAAGATTTTTTTTTGACAGTAGATACCCACCAAGATTTTTCCAAAGAGCTCAGAAGTTTCAGCAGAGACTTATGCAAGACATCAATAGGTTATTCAATTCAAGGAGTGGAGAGAATAATGGATTAAAAAAAAACCACCATTACCCCACTGTGAGATGCACTTTCCAGGGGAGAACAAATAAATAGTCATTAGGAGCAATCGGATAGTCAATTTTTTCTCTCTCCGACCTAACACCTCTAAGCACTAGTATTATGTCTCTTCAGATCAGCAACCATAGAATCTGGAACTTTCCTGACCGGCAACTATCAACTGGCCTCTGGATAAGATAACTTTCCAATTAGGGGCAAGCAGTACCAGGTTGATTCGGCCAATAACCCACTTCTATGATTCTCCTCACTGGGGTTTAAATTTGGAAAACAGCAACAGAATAATTGCCTGAAATGTTCCAACAGTGCAGAGCATACCACAATAACAGGCTTCAAATACCTTCCTGATTGGAACAAAAATTTACTATAATAATCAAAGCTTATTGTACAAAGTGCAGTGTCTGCATCGACTGGAACAATCATTTAATTCAATTTTTTGCTTTTGAATGGAAAATTTGCTTCATTCCCTAATTATCACCCCTGGCTAAAACAGATGAAGTCAGGATTCATAGTTATCGACTTGCGAGAAAGATTAGAGTAGTTTTAGCTTTGGAAAGAGGAAGTTGCCAGGACCATATTCAGGCATTCAAAATATTACTTTAAAGCAGTGTTTTCCAAACTATTTTTACGGCAATCTACAAATGGCCATCCTGAGTGATCCCTATCGCAAACATTTTCTACTTGTTTCTAGCCCTCTCTTTCTAGGATCGAATAAAATCCCTGCAGTGCAGAAGGAGACCATTTGGTCCATCAGATCTGCAGTGACTACAATCCCACCCATGCCCTATCTCCATAGCCCCATGCATTTATCCTAACTAGTCCCCCTCTCACTAAGAGGCAATTTATCATGGCCAATCCACCTAACCTGCACATCTTTGGACTGTGGGAGGAAACCGGAGCACCCGGAGGAAATCCACGCAGACACAGGCAGAATGTCCAAACTCCACACTCACCCAAGTCGGGAATTGAACCCAAGTCCCTGGTGCTGTGAGGCAGCACTGCTAATTACTGTGCCACTGTGTCCCCTTCTGCGTAACAAAATCATCTATGTCTACAGTCAACTTACCAGAAAGTGAAAGAAAATTGGCACCAAGTCAATTTACTCAGAGAGGGAACAGAAACAAAGGTCAGGCAATCTATGGGGATCATTTTTGGTGATCTATTTTCCAACATTGTATGACCCCCCCACAACTTTGAAAAACATGGCTTTAAAGGATAATGGGTCAAGTCAAAAATGTTAAATTAAAAACAAATCTGCAACATTACAAATATTCTCTCCATGTATTAAAAGGCAGTTATAAACACCAAGAAAAGGCATTTTAATTCCTCAAGGTTTGAAGTTAGACTTGGGGTAAACTCTGACTTGCCTTTTCCAGTTCTCAACTGTTCACACATACCTGATGATCAGATAATAAAAAGCAGTCTTCAAAACTAGCCACAGTGGTAAAAACAGCCAAATACTGGATATGTTCAATGTCTAAACTGATTTGGAGCACTGGGCTCAATCAAATTATACAGATTTGGACAGTTTGGATTGAGTAACAACTGAGTTTAGTTTCAGCAATGATTATTCAGAATAAGATGTGTAAATGGTTTCATCAGCCATTAAAATGATTTAAACCATCAAGTAAAATCATTAATCAAAGATACAAAGCACTACATTTACTTGTGGAGTCACTTGTTAATCCATGCATCTGCCGTGCATGTTTCCTGTTTGCACCGAACTATTGATTTTCTGGAGATGAGCCAGACTGAGTTACTGAAAGCAGCCATTGAGTGAGCCAAGTTAATGTCCACACAATTGCTTCAATATTTCAGCATAATGACCATTTACAAAAGATAATTCAAGTTTCCTCAGCAACATCTCATAGACAGCGCTTGAATGAGATTACCATATTCCCAGTTCAAACAGAATTTCATAGAAACACAAATAAATAGGAAAAGGATTTGAAATTAATTGATTCCCAATCTGCGCTTTACACTGTCACTATAGGTAACCTAAAGGACCCTTGGCAAACAGCAATTACCTCAGACACACTCTTGAATGACCATTTAGACCAGAGTGACATTTGCAGTTCTAAAGCTGAGAGAGAGGGACAAATGGCCAAAAAAAAATCAAATTTTCTAAACTAATTTAAAAAGACACATTGTAGAAGTTGCCTCTTTTAATGGATCCCTTATAGATGGCAAGCCATTCACTTTGCACAAGAAAACTAGTTAACCAAACAGGTTTGGAACATGGGAAAATTAGTCAGATACTAGCAAACAATCCTTTAAAATAAAATTTCATATTCACAAGAATATACCATTTTAGAGGTTAGTGAGAGGATTTGACTTTTTACTCTACATCATTGCCTTTTTTAGTAAAAGTGTACACTGGTTTGATCTCAGTAATACAGTGGTGCTGACAATAAAACACTTCTTACTGAGCTTTAAGTTTAGTAACGCACTTACCGAGCCAGGTCCAGCCGGTCAAGCTTCAGAAATATCTGTATCGACATGGCCATGCTACAGGGGCATAAGGGACAAACAAATTAATCAACACTATAACTAAGACGCTCAAGGGACTTCAAGATAAGGCAGGGAAGTTACCTTTCAATCTACAATATTCTAGAGGCCATTCCAAACTATATGCTTACATCATTTTAATTTTCTATCTCCTTCTCTTTTCAGTATCCAGACTGGGAAAGGTGCAACAGTGAAGAGCTCTCAGTATACAGTGAAGACTGTTTCTTATCCCTCTGCACTGGTATCTATCCCAAAGTTTAAATAAAGGCTTCAGGAAATCTTGCCTTTGCCACTTTCCTTACTTGTTTATTGTTCAACGTTTGGTGAAATTTTTTGCAGTAAAGATGTGCTGTAGATCCATACTATTGTTCATCTGGTTGGCAAAGTTGCACAGTGAGGGCAGCACAGCGGTTAGCACTGCTGCTTCACAGCACCAGGGGCCCGGTTCAATTCCCGGCTTGTCTGTGTGGAGTCTGTACATTCTCCTCGTGTTGCATGGGTTTTCCTAGGATGCTCCAATTTCCTCCCACAATCGCAGAGATGTGTTGTTAGGTGCATTGACCCGAACAGGCACAATAATGTGGCGACAAGAGAAATTTGACAATAATTTCATTACACTGTTTATGTAATCCTACTTGTGACTAATAAATAAAGTTTAACTTTATGTGCATAAACTTTATGTGTCATTGCAATATATCTATAATTAAAGATTGCCATCTGAAGGAAAAGTCCAGGTAATAAAGAAATACTGGGCCTAGTGACTGACTACACAGTTAGACACCAAGGTGAGAAATTACAAGTAGGATTGCTTATGCTTTGAAATCTCTGCCTATGAAGAGTTAGTAACTGTGACCTTCCCAGTTGGAAACTAAAAGCTTCTTCACAAAAAATGAAAAGCAGTGTGAATAAGGCTCTGTGAATGTTTGCACCTGAGCTCCTAATTGTCATTCCACACAATGCTAAAGTGTATAGAAATTACATATGCACCCATGAGTCATAGGCCAGCACAACTCTCCATCCATGCAAGTTCCTTGTGATTGCATCAGACATTTTAATGTCACATTGAAATAACAGTCTCACTGTTTGAAAAAGATGATTTTGGGTACTTTGGGGGGGACAGGGGAGAACTGAGGAAATGTGAGTGTGGTAGACTTGGGGAGTACAAGTAAATGATTTAGGAAGACTTTGAGTGCTCTTCTGTCGAAAGAATGCCTTTTGGATGAAATGTCAAACTCTGAAGTTATCTACACTTTATAAGGCTCAAGTAGATCTTAAGAGAATTAAAAGAGCAAAGCTGCATCCTGGTCAACATCCTCCCCAGCACATTAACTAGTCAATCAACTCACTGCTTTTTGTGAGATCCTAATGTCCATTAACTACTTTTTAATGTAATTAGAACTTAATTCACTATATATGAAGCCCAGATATTTAACAGACAGGGATGGCACAGTGGCACAATGGTTCACATTGCTGCTCACAGCATCAGGGACTCAGATTCAATTCCAGCCTTGGGTGACTGTGTGGAGTTTGTACATTCTCCGTGTCTGCATGTGTTTCCTCCGGGTACTCTGGCTTCCTCCCGCAGTCCAAAGATGTGCAGGGTAGGTGAATTTGGACATGATAAGTTGCCCTTTAGTATCTAAAGATGTGTAAGCTGGGGGATTAGTGGAGTATATGCATGGGCTTATGGAGATGGGGCAGGATGTGGGCCACAGCAAGATGCTTTGTCAGACAGTTGATGCAGACTTGATGGGCCAAATGGCCTCCTTCTGCATTGTAGGGATTCTATGATTGTAGATAACAAGTAGCGTCCATACATTCCTACTCACCATTCCAGACTCTCTCCCTGGTGCAGTGTGCGTAGTGCTGAATCGGTGTTTTGCTCGTGTAAATACATTGAGGCTGCCATCAGCAAGAAAGTTGTGTTGTTAATATCAACACTCTTTGCCATCTTCTTCTCCATTTCTGCTATGGTGGCATCTCTGCACAAGATATGATATCGTGAATCCTCCTTTTTTATACTTTTATAAATTACTTTGAAATCCTGTTTTATTTCCAAATCACGGTTACATTTCTTACATGATCAAGATACTAATTTCTGATTTGAGCCACGTTAATTGACATTAACTGAAGCATTTCTATTGACCTTACCAATGCTATCTAGGGGATAGCAAATAGTACTTGTGATTGCTGTTGACTGATGTATTGTAAAGTACATGGACATCAACTAATGATGGGACTGGGATGAGCTATGATATCCAAATGTATTAGCCTGCCAATTAGCACCACACCACATCAGAAATAACGGCCGCAGGATCACGTTACCAAAAAGCAACAAGGAATTGTAACCGTAACAAAGGACACTTGGACGTAGCTAGCATCAAAACCAGGTACAATCCCACACAGAGAATATCCAAACATCGTCCCTTCCAGCAAATATGGGAAGCCTGTATGACTATTACTAATGACGTGGAGAGGCCAGCGATGGACTGGGATGGGCACAATAAAAAGTCTCACAACATCAGGTTAAAGACCAACAGGTTTATTTGGAATACAATCTTTTGAAGCACTGCTCCTTCATCAAGTGAATGGAGTCCATTCCAAAGTTGAGATCAGTTAACTCAACACGGGCAAGAAATAGAACCCATGATCAAGGTCCCCAGTGTCTTAGATTAAATGTAAAATATACTGATGTTCCTTACCTTTGATCCTCACTGGATAAATATTTAGCAAGCATTCTTACAGCCTGTAATTCAGGAGCAGCTCCAGGATTGATTTCATCCAATACCACACCGTATTTTCTCTAAGCAGAAAGATACAACTCATTAAAAATTTTGTTTCTGATCAGTTAGGGCTTTCATTAAAATTTCATTATTTTGGTTAAATTAAAAATGATGAAAATTAACTAGAAATTTACAGTGTAGTTACATGAGCTGAAATTGCCAACTCAATACATTGTACCTTGTGAGATGTTGTGCATCATTTTGTGTACAACTTTAACGTTAATTTGAACATACAGTGTGCAAATGATTATACACATTTATCTGGGGTAAAGTCAAAAGAACAGTGCCAGTCACCAGTGTTATTTAGATTCAATCGCAAGGCTCAGCTGAGCTGAAGGTGTGAGAGAGGTCACCTATACTGGATTAAACATTGATCAGAGCATTTTCTAAATGGTGAGAACGCACAAACTGTGGACGAAGAGGGAAATTTACAAGAACAAGTATAGAAAATATTAGCACTTAGTGAACAGGTTAAAAAAAGTTAAAAAGACGAATGGAATCTTAGTCTTCATCTATGGAATGAAACCAGACAAGTCACTTGGCCTTGGCTTAGGCACCAGAAACAACAAAGGCAAACTCAGTCCTATCAATCCTGCAAAGTCCTCCTTACTAACATCTGTGCCAAAACTGGGAGAATTGTTATACATACTAGTCAAACAACAGTTTAACATAGTCATACTCACAGAATCAAACATTACAATGTTCCCGGCACTACCATCTCCACTCCTAGGTAACATTGAACCCCTGCAGCAGAACAACCTATCAGAAGTGGCAGCACACTCGAGAAATATTCCCCTGGACAACCTCAACAATGGCTCCAGAACCCATAAAGTTTCATGACATAGACGTGGTCAAACCTGCACAAGAAAACCTCTAGTTGACTACTACCTGCCGCATGCCCCAACTCCCTCTCAACTTAGGAATCAGCACTCCTCCACATTGTACGCAAATTGGAAGAAGCACTGAAGGTAGCAAGAGTACATGTGCTCCCCCTGCCCCTGCTGCCAAGGATATCAATGACCTAGGTAGGTTTTTATAACAATGGCTTCATGATCATTTTAATTCAAGATTTTTACTGAATTCAAATTTTACCATCTGCCATGCTGGGATTTGAACCCGGGTCTCCAGAGCATCATCATCCTGAGGCTCTGGATTACTAGTCCAGTGACAATACCATAACACCACTGTCTCCCCTGTTGTTGGAAGTTAAGCATCTCATCTCTGGGACATTGCTATAGGATGCTACCTTGAGGACCTCTTAAGTCCAACTGTCTTCAGCTGCTTCATCAACAAGTTTCTCCCCATCATAAGGTGGAAGTGGGGATATTCGCTGATAATTGCACAATGTTCAGCACAATTCACAATTTTTGATATACTGAAGCAGTTCATGTCTAAATGCAGTAAGACCTGGACAATACCCATGCTTGGACTGACAACTGTCACATAAGTGTCAGTCAGTGACCATCTCCAACAAAAGGGAATCTAACCACCTGACCATGACATCCAATGGCATTACTATTGCTGAATTCCACACTTTCAACTAGCTATGACGATAATACTACATTCTGCACTGTCTCCTTTCCTCATCTATGAACGGTATGCTTTGTCTGTATAGTGCACAAGAAACAGTACTTTTCGCTGTATCCAAATACACGTGACAATAATAAATCAAATCAAATGGACTGGAGTGGTTCAAGCATGCAGCTCACCACCACTGTCTTAAAGACAAGTAGGGATGGGCAATAAATGTTGCCCCAACTAGCAATACCCATACACCATGAATAAATTCATAAAAAAGGTAATGCAGCACTGATTCACCAGAGTTACTCAGACGTGAAAAGATTAAACCATGAGGAAATGATGAACAGATTAGGCGTGTATTGTGTGGAGGAATATCTTAATTGAGGTGTTCAAGAGGTTTTAAAGATTTCTGTTCCTGTTTTAATGGGGTAGATAGAAACTATTTCCTCTCGTGGGACAGTCTATATTAAGGAGCACAATCTGAATATTAGTGTTGGGTCATTCAGGGTGATGACAGGAATCACTTCCGTAGATGAAAGATAGTGGAAACAGAAAAGCTTCCCCCCCCCCAATCGAAAAATGTTGGGGTTCAAGAGATTGAATGGTCATGGCACAAAGTTGAGAAAATGGGATCAAGCGCAGATCAGCTGTAAGCTTTCTGAATGGGGACAGACTTGAGGGGCTAAATGGCCTATTTCTGCTCCTAGCTTGTTGTTAGCAATTCAGAAGAGCCATACACATGCCAAGAAATAGTGTCAACCCTGATCTGTGTGCTTCACACTTTTTTTTGTGTGTTCAGTAATTACTAAGCCATAGGCAGTAGCTTTTGCTGTGGCTAAATGAAGTTCTCTGAACCTTTTGACGAATTTTGTCAGGAGGCAGTCTTCAAGTGATAGGAATCATTGACGAATGCACCACAGCCGCAGCTGGGTTCCCTGCAAGACCTCACTCATGCCAATTTGCTGCAAAAAGCCTTGGCCAATACAGAAAAGATTGTTGCTGTGGCAAGTTGAAGCTAGGAGGATGGGCTGTGGAGTCTGTGATGAAGAAGCGGTTTTTAATGGTGGCGCATTGATTCCATTCCCGCCACAAAGCCTCTGTTGTTACTCTTTGGCACAGTGATCTTTGCCAAAGAAGCTGGCATGATGCTTCACACTTGTGCCTTATGAGTCACAGTGAAGAACTGGCCTTTGGTCTATGGCACATGAAGTAAGAAGTTAGCTGGTTCAGGTAAGGTTGACAGTTAACACAATAAAGCCAAAAGTTTACGCAGAATAATCAGAGAAAATATTGCTTCCATAAAGAACTTGCTGTCTATACCTGTGCAATGTAAGCTCTGTAGAGGAAAACATCACGTTCAATTTCTTTCTCTGGACTAGACAGCTGAAAGAAAAAAGTCTATTAATAGTAATCACAAAAATAAACTTCAACAAGAGATACTTAAAAAATTCATTAAGTTCTCAGGTAACATTTGCTGGCGAATTTTTATAAGGGTTGAAAGTCTTCCAGTACCTCACTGAAACAACTAAGTTCATCAATGATCCAAGATAAAAAGCATCTTACCAACATACAAATTAGGGGCAGGAGTCGACCACTTGGCTCCCTCAAGCCCAGTTCACTAATGAATAAGATAATGGCCGATTCGATTGCAATCTCGATCCACATTCCCACCTCTCCCCCAATAACCTTGCACCCCCTTGCTTATCAGGAATCCATCCACTACTGCCTTAAAAATATTGAAAAACTCTGCTTCCACTGCCTTTTAAGGAACCCTCAGAAAGAATTTCTCCTCATTTGGATCTTAACTGAGCAATGTTCTGGGGACCCAGGTTCAAATCTTGCCAAGGCAGATTTTTTTTTTTTTACTGAATTCAGTAAAAAAATGTCTGGAATTAAAAATCTACTGATGACCATGTAACCACTGTCAATTGTCGGAAAAACCCACTGGTTCACTAATGTCCTTTAGGGAAGGAAATCTGCCATCCTTACCTGGTCTAGCCAACATTACAACTCCAGAGCCACAGCAATACTGTTGGCTCTTAGCTGCCTGAGGGCAGCTAAGGATGGGCAATACATGCGGGCCAGCCAGTGGCACCCATGTCCCACAAATGAATTTTAAAAATCCCTTATTTTTCAACAGCGACCTTTGTTGTAGATCCTTTCCACTTCCATCCTATCAAGTCCCAACAGGTTCTTATGTTTCAATCAAGTTGCCTCTTACTTCTCTAACCTCCAACAGATACAAGCCTAGCCTGTCCAACCTTTCCTCGTAAGATAATCTGCCCATTCTAGTTGTCATTAGACAGACTTCTCTTCAAGGCTTCTGACACATTTACATCCTTCTTTAAATAAGACTATCAACTGTTTACAGATGTGGTCTCAACAATGCCTGAATAATTGAAACATAAATTCTCTACTTTTGTACTCAATTCATCTTGCAATAAACAATAACATTTTATTAGCTTTCTTAACTACATGACGTCCCTGCATAATAACCTTTCACGATTCATGCATTAGGATATCTAGATCCCTCTGCATCTTGGCATCATGTGATAAAGTGGCAGTGGTTAGCGCTGCTGCATCACAACTCAGATTTGATTCTGGCTTTGGCTGACCGTCTGTGTGGTATTTGCACATTCTCTCCTTGTCTGCGTGGTTTCCTCGGTGCTCCAGTTTCCTCCCACAATCCAACGTATGCAGGTTAGGTGGATTGGTCATGCTAAATTGCTCCTGAATGTCCCAAGATGTTCAGGTTAAGATGATTTGCGAGGTAATGGGGAGAAGGCAAGAAGTGGGGTGGGTCTGGGTAAAATACTCTGTCAGAGAGAGTCAATGTGGACTCGATGGGCCAAATAGTCTCCATCTGAACTGTAGAGATTCTATCATTGATCTCAGAGCTCTTAATATCTCACTATTTAAGTATTGGCAGACTGATTGATTTTCCATTTCATATAGTTTGTGATCATCAGTAAGAATGCCAGTTAGTTTTGAGGTGGTATGTTGACACAGTGGTTTGCACTGCCGCCTCACAGCACCAGGGACCTGGGTTTGATTCCCAGCTTGAGTCACTATCTGAGTGGAGTTTGCATGTTCTCCATGTGTCTGCGTGTGTTTCCTCCAGGTACTCTGGTTTTCTCTCGGTCTGAAAGATGTGCTGGTTAGGTGCAGTGATCCGAACAGGCGCCAGAGTGTGGTGACTAGGGGAATTTCACAATAACTTCATTGCAGTGTTAACGTAAACTTTAATTGTGACTAATAAATAAGCTTTAAAACTTTAGTTTTTCTCCCTCTAATACTAGGTTAATGATATTGCCTCAATGCAATCCTGGTTTTGATCTGCTACTCAACAACACAAGTAAAACATTTGATCTTCAGGTTGCTCAGGCTTTATACCATAATACACAATGCCGTTATTATCAGACAGCTAGAATTACATGTTTATATGTAGTGAAACATCTTAAAAAGATAATACTTTTCTTCTTTTAGCATGCTTACTAGTTAATAGGTGGGCATACACGTTCCATATAAATTGAAAGACTGCAGCGAATTCAACTGAGGAAGTTCTAACAAGATCAAAAATATAGTTTCTATTTTGGGGATTTATTTCACTCTACATTTGCCATCTTAAGAGTTAAATTAGTCTTCTTGTGCATAATTGGGGTTGTATCTCAGTATTTCATGTCATTTAACAGATTTTCTGATATAATTTTTCAGTATAGTATCTGACACTATTTTCCTGTGTATTTATTTTAACGAACATTTACCAAGTCCCTTGACCAGAGAAGTTTAGTTATTCAGCAGGAGGTATTTGAGACTTTTCAAGTGAAGAAAGTGTGCAACAAGGTAAAGGGATTCAGGAAAGGAGTCCAGGAAAGGAATCCTTGATGCGTAGAATGTTAAAGTGCACAACAGACCAGAATTTATGAAGGGCTGGAGAAGGGTAGAATGTGATCACAGAGCCAATTGCAAATAAGGACAAAAGTTTAAAAGTTTGTGTTAAGACTTGGTGAGCCACTGTACAGCAATCTGTATCAATGAATTATCCATTAAAACATAGCCATGTAACATAACCATTAAGTGTGAAATCATAGCCACCAACACCTCTACTTTCTCAGAAGACTAAGGAAATTTGGCACATCAGCTACAACTCGCACCAACTTTTACAGATACGACCAGAAAGAATGCTTTTTATGGTACATCACAGCTTAGTATGGTTCCTACTTTACACAAGAAACTACAAAACGCTGACCAATCCATCCAGCCTCCCATCCACTGACTTTGTCTACACTTCCCATTGCCTCGGCAAAACAGCCAGCATAATGAAGGACTCCATGCATCCCAGACATTTTCTCTTCCACCTTCTTCTGTTGGGAAAAAGATACAAAAGTTTGAGGTCACATACAAACCAACTCAAGAACAGCTTCTTCCCAGCTACCAGACTTTTGAATGGACCTACTTTGCATTACATCTTTCTTTACACTCTAGCTATGATTGTAACCCTACAGTCTGCACTCCTTTCCTTCTCTATGAATGGTATGTTTTGTGTGTATAACACCCAAGAAACAATATTTTTCCCTGTATGCAATACACGTGATGATGATAAATCAAATCAACTTGAATTTGAAAAGAACCAAACCCTGCACTTGGTTAAAGAAGGAGATAGAATTACAGCTGATTATGGGCGCAACTGCTCTGATTTCTTTCATTTAACAGTTTCTGAGAATGCCAGGCAATTTAAATTATAAATACTGGGTGACAAGGACTTATTACAAATCAATCATTTATTTCAGGTTCATTAAGTTTAAATGCCAGGACAGTACAGCTCAAGTCATTTACAACATTAACCTCTCTGTTAAGGTTACATTATTAAATTAGCTTTTGTGTATGTTCACAGACAGTAGTTGCATTCCAGCGCGGCGCTCCCCCTGCACTGACCCTCCTGACAGCGCGGCGCTCCCCCTGCACTGACCCTCCTGACAGCGCGGCGCTCCCCCTGCACTGACCCTCCTGACAGCGCGGCGCTCCCCCTGCACTGACCCTCCTGACAGCGCGGCGCTCCCTCAGTACCGCAGGGGGCCTGTCTGCCCCTGGGCCGCCCCGAGAAGCTCCCCGATGGGGAAGGGATTTGAAATGAACAGGTGGTCTCACCTTAACCTTCTGCGCCTCATTGATACACTGCTGGTAGCTGCCGATGTAGAAACTGTTCCGGACATCGAACAACTGATCCGCCTCCCCCTGCTGCATAGCCGCCATCTTACCCCGCACAGCGCAGGCGCAACACACGTGGCACCGGAAGTCCCGGAGAATGACTCCGGCCGTCTCGCCGCGCATGCGTGCTGTTAGCAGCAATCCTGCAAATCCCTGTGTGTGGTTTCAATAATTCATTAAAAAACATGAAATATTGCAATTCCTATTGAGCTCTTTTAAATGCATTTTAGACAGTCTATTAAAACAATATTATATCGAGTCTAAACATATACAATATTAAGTTTATTATACAATTCCATGTGTTTCGAAAAATACAGTTTCTATAAAATGAACTATATCGAATATAAAACATGGAATTTTGAACATAAACATAAAATATTAAATGTATTATGCAATTCCATATTTTGAAAAATGCAGTTTAAAATATTAATATAGAATATAATAGATATCAAATATAAACATAAAATTTTACATTTATGATGCAATTTCATGTATTTTTAAAAATGCAATTTATATAAAATAATGAATATAAAATATAGAATATTAACATTATGCAATTTTCTTTTTGAAGGTTATACAGTCTAATAGATTATACACAAAATATGGAATATTAAAATCATTCAATCTTATTTAAGTTTTTAAAAAATGCATTTTGTATAGATTTTATACTTTGATAGGCTATAAAGTAATTTCACATGTTTTTAAAAATAATTTTTATACAGCCAATTAGGACAATAAATTATATGTATGTAAAATATAGAATATTAAAACAAGTGAGATTTTACATTTTTAAATGCACTTTAATAGGCTGATAAATTATACAGAATATTATAACAATGTATTTTCATGTTTTCAAATGTATACAGAGTGAAATAGAATACGATAATATAAAATACTTCATTGCAGTGTTAATCTAAGCCTCACTTGTGACTAACAAGTAAACTTGATTATCATTTCTTGTCACATTTTTCTTTACTTTGCTTTATATAAACTTGTAAGATAATAATAATCCTCATTCATTCATGCCTTTGTTATCTTTAGACTTGATTATTCCAAACACACTCTGAGCTGGTTTTCTACATCCAACCCTCTATAAAGTTGATGTTGTTGAAAACCTGTGTCTTGTACCAAGTTACATTTCCCTGATTACCCCCATGTTGACTGACATATATTGGCTCTTGGTCAAGCAATGTCTTGATTTTAAATTTTCACCCTTGTTTTGAAATTCTTTCTTCCCACAGTTCTGCAATCATTACCAGTCCTTCAATAGTCTGAGATGTCTGCCCTCCTTTAATACTGGCTTCCCGAACATCCCTGGTTTTAATTGCTATAGGTTAAAATCCAACAGGTTTATTTGGTAGCACAAGCTTTTGGAGTTTTGCTGCTTCTTCAGGTGAGAGAAGGATTGTGTTCACAAACATAGAACATTACAGCGCAGAACAGGCCCTTCGGCCTTCGATGTTGCGCCGACCAATTAGGAACAAGCAGTCACCCTCTAACCTAAACCATTCCCCTTTCGTCCATAAACTTATCTACTAACCTCTTAAACGCCACCAAACTTGGCGCATCTACAACTGACGCAGGCAGGGGATTCCATTCCCTTACCAGCCTCTGGGTAAAGAACCTACCTCTGACATCGGTCCTAAAACCACCACCCCTTAATTTAAAGCTATGCCCCCTCATGCTAGCTTTCTCCATCCTAGGAAAAAGGCTATCACTGTCCACCCTATCTAAACCTCTAATCATCTTATATGTTTCAATAAGGTCTCCTCTTAGCCGCCTTCTTGCTAATGAAAACAACCTCAAATCCCTCAGCCTCTCTTCATAAGACCTGCCTTCCATACCAGGCAACATCCTGGTAAACCTCCTCTGTGCCCTCTCCAATGCCTCCACATCTTTCTTATAATGCGGGGACCAGAACTGTACACAATACTCCAAGTGCGGCCGCACTAGAGTTTTGTACAGTTGCAACATGACGTCGCGGTTCCGAAATTCAATCCCCCTACCAATAAAAGCTAAGACTCCGTATCCCTTCTTAACAACCTTATCGACTTGATTGCCAACTTTCAGGGATCTATGCATACGTACACCAAGATCCCTCTGTTCATCAACACTATTAAGAGTCCTAGCATTAGCCCTATACTCTACACATTTGTTATTCCTGCCAAAGTGAATTACCTCACACTTTTCCACATTAAACTCCATTTGCCACCTCTCGGCCCAGCTCTGCAACTTGTCCAAGTCTCTCTGCAAACTAGAACACCTCTCTTCACTATCTACCACTCCTCCGACTTTGGTGTCATCCGCAAATTTACTAATCCATCCTTCAATACCCTCATCCAGATCATTTATAAAAATTACAAACAGCAGGGGCCCCAAAACAGATCCGAGATACACCACTAGTAACCAAACTCCACGATGAATATCTCCCATCAACCACCACCCTCTGTCTTCTACCTGATAGCCAATTCCTAATCCAATTAGCTAAATCACCCTCAATCCCATACATCTGCATTTTCTGCAGAAGCCTTCCATGTGCCACCTTATCGAAAGCCTTACTAAAGTCCATATATACCACATCAACTGCCTTACCCCCATCCACCTCTTTGGTCACTTTTTCAAAAAACTCAATAAGGTTAGTAAGGCACAACCTGCCCTTCACAAAACCACGCTGACTATCCCCAATCAATTCATTTCTCTCTAAATGACTATAAATCCTATCCCTAATAATTCTTTCCAATACTTTGCCCACAACAGAAGTAAGACTCACTGGCCTATAATTCCCTGGAAAGTCTCTCTTCCCCTTCTTGTACAATGGGACCACATTCACTATCCTTCAGTCTTCCGGCACTATACCCGTAACCAACGACGACCTGAAGATCAGAGCCAGAGGCTCTGCAATCTCCTCTCTCGCCTCCCAGAGAATCCTAGGGTAAATCCCGTCCGGCCCAGGGGACTTATCTAACTTCAAACCCTCAAGAATATCGAGCACATCCTCCTTATCTACTTCAATACTTTCCAGTTTGCAACCCTGTATCCCAGTGTTCTCCACAATTACATTTACATCTCCCTGCGTGAATACCAAAGAGAAATATTTGTTCAGTGCCTCTCCAATCTCTTTAGGCTCCACGCACAACTTCCCACTGCTGTCTCTGACTGGCCCTAACCCTTGCCCTAACCAATCTTCTATTCTTAACATATCTAAAGAAAGCTTTAGGATTCTCCTTGATCCTATCAGCCAAAGTCTTCTCGTGTCCCCTTTTCGCCCTCCTCAACTCACTCTTTAGCTCACTCCTGGCTAATCTATAGCTATCCATTGCACTAACTGAGCCTTCAAGCCTCATCGTGACATAAGCCTCCTTTTTCCTTTTAACCAGCAAATTAACTTTTTTAGTACACCATGGTTCCCTTACTCGACCATTTCCTCCTTGCCTGACACAGACATACTTATCAAGGACTCGCAGTAGCTGCTCCTTGAATAAGCTCCACATTTCAGATGTGCCCAGTCCCTGTAGTTTCCTAGTCCAACCTATGCACCCTAATTCCCTCCTTATGCCCTCATAATTACCATTCCCCCAGCTATAACTACTGCCCCCAGCTTCATGCCTATCTCTATCCATCACTAAGGTGAACGTAACCGAATTGTGGTCACTATCACCAAAATGTTCACCAACTTCCAAGTCTAATACCTGGTCTGGCTCATTGCCCAGCACCAAATCCAATGTAGCCTCACCTCTGGTTGGCCTATCTATATACTGAGTCAAAAAACCTTCCTGCACACTTTGTACAAAAACTGACCCCTCTAACGAGCTAGAGCTATAGCTATTCCAATCAATATTAGTAAAGTGAAAGTCCCCCCATAACAATTACCCTATTACTTCCACTCCTGTTCAGGATCGACTTTGCAATCCTTCCCTCTACCTCTCTAGAACTTTTAGGAGGTCTATAAAAGACTCCCAACAGGGTGACCTCTGCTCTCCTGTTTCTAACCTCAGCCCATACTACCTCAACAGACAAGTCCTCATCAAACTTCCTTTCTGTCACTGTGATACAGTCTTTAACTAATAATGCCACTCCTCCCCCCCTTCTACCTCCTTCTCTACTCCGACTGAAGCATTTGAAACCCGGAACCTGCAACAACCATTCCTGTCCCTGCTCTATCCATGTCTCTGAAATGGCCACAACATCGAAGTTCCAGGTACTTATCCAAGCTGCAAGTTCCTCCACCTTATTGCGAATACTTCTTGCATTAAAGTATACACATTTCAAACCATGCCCTACTCCACCCATACACTGCTGTGTTTTACAGTTCTCATCTATGACCCCCCTGTTCTCGTCCCTCTTAACATCCAAACTACTCAGGATCCCACCCCTCCCTCTGAATCAGTTTAAAGCCCCCTGCATAGCCTTTGCAAATTTTCCCCCCAAGATATTGGTTCCCCTCTGGTTCAGGTGTATACCATCTCTCTTGTAGAGGTCCCACCTATCCCAGCATGAGTCCCAATTGTTCAGGAACCTGAACCCCTCCCTCCTGCACCATCCCCGCAGCCATGAGTTCAAACATTCCCTCTCTCTGTTCTTATCTAAACTATCCCGTGGCACAGGCAAGAGTCCAGAGATAACCACTCTGTCCGTTTTGGCCCTAAGCTTCCACCCCAAAAACAGAAATTTCTGTTTAATATCCCCTTCCCTTGTCCTACCTACATCATGAGTCCCTACATGAACTATGACTTGGGGCTGATTCCCCTCTCCCTTAAGAATCTTAAAAACCCGCTCTGAGACATCCTGGACCCCGGCCCCTGGGAGGCAACACACCAGCCCTGAGTCCCGTTTATTACTATTTATTCTCCTATCTGTCCCCCTAACTATGGAGTCTCCAATTACCAGGCCCAATCTCTTATTCCCCCAACCCACCTGAGCATTCCCAGCAGGCTCACCCCCAGAGACCTGCTCCCTTTGGCCATCTCCAGTTGATTCCTCCTCAACTGTAGCCTCCAGGACAGAAAACTTGTTTTGGAGGGGAACAGCCCCAGGGGATTGTCTACCCGATTGCTTCTTACCCCTCTTCCTAATAGTTACCCAAGAATCACTTTTAGGAGTGACTATCTCTTTGTTACTCCTGTCAATATCCGCCTCAACCTCCCGAATTATCCTGAGTTCCTCTAATTCCAGCTCCAGCTCCTTAACACGATCCTCAAGGAGCTGCAGATGGGCACACTTTCTGCAGGTATAATCAGCAGGAACACTACTGGTGTCCCTCACCTCGTACATACTGCAGGAGGTGCAACGTACTGCCTGCACTGCCATCCCTGATACTTTAATTTCTAGGAGAGAGAAAAAAAAAACTTCCCACACACTTTCCCACAAACAGGGGGTATACATAAACACAAACTCAATTACAGTCTTTACAGGCAATCAAGAATTTAAAGAGGTGTGGATTATCTCAAGCCAGAACAGTTAATGAGATTTTGCAAGCCTAGGCATGTCCTGGGGGTTACAGATGGTGTGACATAAATCCAAGATCCCGGGTGAAGCTTCATGTGTGTGGAATTTGGCTATCAGTCACTACTCAGCGATTCTTCATTGTCACGTGTTGTGAAGGCCGCTTTAGAGAACACATCTCAGAAGATCAGAGGCTGAACGTCCTTGATTGCTGAAGTGTTCCCTGACAGGAAGAGAACACTCCTGCCTCGTGATTGTCAAATGGAGTTCATTCATCTGTTGTTGTGGCATCAGCATGCTCTCGCCAATGTACCGATGTTGTGTGGTAATATAATCAGGGCCCAATTTTAAGGCTGATTAAATTGGATATCCTAAATTAAAGAATTGGGCATATTAAGATCAAACACAGTCAAACCTCTGGCAGGCCAGACTTGGTGAAAGTCAGATATACAAAGACATAGGAACGTGTCTGGGCCTGGCCCATCAAAGATCATTGCACTGAAATGCACAGGCCTATTATTAGAAGCTCAGATTGGGCCAGACTTTATGTTACCTTATCTGACAACGGGTTACATGTAAGCAACGACCTGAGATGGACACCTGGGGCAGGCCCCAGTGTCCTGTCAGCAGACCTCATTTGCTGGAAACCAAATAAGTTTCTGCAAAGACAGGCAGGCTAAGGGATAAAGGTACACATCTCAGACACAGCAGCAGCAAAGACTTGACAAGGGAGGCAATCTTGACCATCCGGAAGACTGAGTCAGGAAGGAAGAAGCTGCCATCAAGACTCACCTTCATGACGATGGACCAGAGGAATTCAGAGAATCGAGCCTGCAGTTTAACCAAACCATTTTTGTGCTCAGTATATTTGAATCTGAAGTACCCTCTTGTTTTATGTATAATTTAAGGATTAATATTGTTATTATTAATAAGCTTATTAAACCTTTACTTGTCTTTATCCATCTTACAAATAATGGCACTGGGATAAAACCTTGGAGTAAGCAAACTGGTCGAAAATATCTGAGAATTAACAGGTACAACAGTTGTCTAGTTGATACGCTGCAGGAAAGGTTGTCCCAAGACATGGTACATTGGCGAGATCATGCAGACGTTCCGACAACGGATGAATGAACACCTCTCAACAATCACCAGACAAGAATGTTCTCTTCTTGTCATGGAACACTTCAGCAGTCAATTCTTTTTTTAAGACACACCTTAACATCTGTCTCTTTGACCAAACATTTGGTCATCTAACCTGATACAACATTATTAACTTTAAGGAACAGAGTAAAGAGGAAAGAGGTGACAGACAGAGAGGTGTCGGGAGAATTTAATAATTCATGCTGGCAGTTCAAAGTCATGTAATTTTTCCAACTTGTTAACTCTTTCAAAAAGACTACAAAATGGTATAAAGTTTGTATCATAGTTGTTTTCATCACAACACCTTTGAGGTCCATTAGGAGAGATCAAAAGCCTATTTTGACATTTCTGTGGGTTTCTGATGGGCCAGAAGAACCTGAGAAAGATGAATGATCTCCATTTCAAAAGGTTTCCATTTCCATTTGAAAGACTAAAAAATTTTCTTGAGGCAATTTACTTCACGAACAAAGTAAGGCATGGTATGAACATGTTAGAATAGCCTGAACTTTGTAAAGGAAATAAATGGAGTCCCGACCCTAGATAGTAGTGTTATTTTACTATGATTCAAAGCATTCACAATAGTTTGGCTCAGTTATTAGTCTGTGACTCAGATGGTTGTAGGTTTTAAACCACACAAAAGGATTTACTCTGATAATCTTGGATCAACCCTCTAGGGGGGAATGCTGAATTTTTAAAAACTCTTTGTTCATGGGATGTGGGTGTCGCTGGCATGGCCAGCATTTACTGCCCATTTTTAGTTGCCTTTGAGAGGGTAATGGTGAGCTGCCTTCGTGAACCACTGCACTCCATGTGATGTAGGTACACCCACAGTGCTGTTAGGGAGGAAGATCCAGTATTTTGACTCAGTGACAGTAAAAGAACAGTGATGTATTTCCAAGTCAGAATGGCAAGTGACTTGAAGGGGAACCTCCAGGTGATGGTGTTCCCATGGGTCTGCTGCCCTTTTCCTTTCAGATGGTAGTGATCATGGTTTTAGAGGGTATTGTCTAAGAAACCCTGGTGAGTTGCTGCAGTCCAACTTGTAGATGGTACACATGCTGCTACTATGCAATGATGGTGGAAGGAGGGAATTTTTAAGTTAATGGATGTGATTCCAATCATGCAGGCTGCTTTTCCTGGATGGTTTAAAAATTCAAAGTTTATTTATTTATTAGTCACAAATAAGGCTTACATTAACACTGCAATGAAGTTACTGTGAAATTCCCCTGGCGTCTTTTTAGGTCAATTCACCTAATCAGCACACCTTTCAGGCTGTGGAAGGAGACCGGAGCATCCCGAGGAAATCCACGCAAACACAGGAAGAATGTGCAAACTCCACACAGACACCGACCCAAACCAGGATTCAAACCCAGGTCCTGGTACTCTGAGGCAGCAGTGCTAACCACTGTACCACTGTGTCACCCAGATGGTGTCAAGCTTCTTGAGTGTTATTGGAGCTGTGTTCATTCAGACTAGGGGAAAGACTGGTGCCTTGTAGTTTGGGGGCAGGCTTTGGGGAGTTGGGAGATGAGTTACTCACCACAGAATTCCCAATTTCTTACCTCTCTTGTACCCACTGTGTTTATATGGCCGAGTCAGTTGAGTTTCTGGTCAATGATAACTCCCCAGATGTTAATAGTGGGGAATTTAGTGATCGTAGCATCTTTTGACTATCAAGGGGCAATGATTAGTTGAATCCATTGAGGTAATTGAGGCAATTGAATCCATCGAATCTCTGAGAGCTCATCATAGAGCAATCCAATCAGTCCCACTCCCATCATTCCCAACAGCTGTGTGAATTTACTTCGTTCAAGCACCCATCCAAAATTCTAAATCTGGAGCTCCTTACTCCTGTACAATCAGCTAATGGGATGAGTTTTTCCTTTTCTTCCTTAATGATGTCTGTAATAATCTTTGCACCTCTATTAAATTTCCCTTCAATCTCCTTTGCTCCAAGGAAAACAACCCACTCTCTTCAATATAACCTTGTAATTAAACCCTCCCTCCCCGCCTTTCCCTTGGAACTAATTTTTTTCCCTGCACCCTCTGCAGGACCTCCCAACTTTTCAAATATGTGGTGACTGAAATTTGACACAATGCTCTGAGACTTTAAATAGGTTCAGCATAACTTCTACTGTTATGCCAATGCCTTTATTCATGAACCTAAGACCCCACATGCTCTTCTGTCAAGATGTCTTGTCACCTTCAAAAATTGATTCTCTTGCACCAAGGTCTCTCTGTTCCTGCACACTCTTTAGAACTGTGCATTCTGTCTATATTGCCTCTCCCCCCCTCTTGACAAAAACTTTCATTTAAAATCATAGGATCCCTACTGTACAGAAGAAGGCCATTTGGACTATCAAGTCTGCACCAACCACAATCCCAGCCAGGTCCTATTCCCGCAACCTCACGCATTTTACCTTGCGAATCCCCCGATGCTAACGGACAATTTAGCATGGGACATCCACCTAACCCCACACATCTTTGGAGTGTGGGAGGAAACTGGAGTACCTGAAGGGAACCCACGCAGACACAGACAGAATATGCAAATTCCATATAGACAGCCACCTGAGGCCAGAATTAAACCTGGGACTCTGGTGCTAACCATTGTGCCACCATGCTGCCCACTTCTCTGTATTAAGTTCATCTGCCCATTCTGTTAACTTAGCAGTGTCCTGTTGCAGACAATTTGTATTGTCTTCACTGTTTGCCACTGCTCCATGTTTGATACAATTTAAAAATTTTACTCTGCTTACCTAGACTTGTTGGAGATGGTCAATGCCTGGCGCTTGTATCGATGCCACGAATGTTACTTTCCACTTGTCAGCCTAAGACTGGATGTTATTCAGGTCTTGCTGTACTTGGACACAGACTGCTTCAGTCTCTGAGGAGTCACAAACAGTACTGAATATCGTACAATGATCTGCAAACATCCTCACTTCGACCTTATGAAGAAAGGAAGGTCATTGATGAAGCAGCTGAAGAAACTGCCCTGAGAAACTTCTACACTAATGTCCTGAAACCAAAATGATTGACTACTAACACCACCTTCCTTTGTGCCAGGTATGACTCCAACCAGTGGAGAGTTTTACACCAATTTCCATTAACTCCAGTTTTGCTGGGGCTCCTTAATGTCACACTTGGTCATTTGCTGTCTTCATATCACTTTTACCTCATCTCTGGAGTTCAGTACTTTTGCCCAATTTATTGATGCTGTCCTTGGCTTGAGATGCAAAGTTTGTGCTGGATAATTCGTATGAACATTAAAGATTGTAAGACAGAAAATTAAGTTGAGCTGTTCTGTCAACCCTCCTTTCTCAACCAAGAATGGAAAGTATTTCTAACCTGGAATTTAAAGTCCATGTCACAACTTCATTCCTATCAACAGCATAGATGGACACATTTTATTCTAAAATTTATGTGAAATATTAAGTAACCGTTGTGTGTGAAGCCCTCTTTCCAGGTAGAAGTTGTTCAATATGCAGTTACTAACTGGGTTCTCTCCCACTTGTAAATCCCCTTCTTCTCCAGGTTGCTCTCTTCTGCTGGGGTCAGGATGCCAGATGTAATAATTTTTCAAGGCTGAGATAATGTAGGTTAAGCAATTTAACCAAGGGGAATATCACATTCACACAAAGTATACATACATTCTCCAATTCAGAGTGAGAATCCTAACTGATTGTCCCTGAATAAAATCCCCAAGCCTACTGAAATAGCTTTCTACAGATAACTCAGTGCAGAGCAGGAATTAGACCTGGAATGTTGTTGACTGAATTTAATACTGTTCTCAAGCCACTGGGGTGGCAAATTTGAATTCAGTAAATCCAGTCCCTGCTTACCATTTTGGATAAAAAGACTTAATTAAATAATTTAAATGTTGTAATTTGGTTCACATACAAAATTATTTCAGGTTGTAGTGCAAGGTGGCATGGTGGTACAGTGGCTAGTACTACTGCCTCACAGTGCCCAGGACCTGTGTTTGATTCCCAACTTGAGTCATTATCTGTGTGGAATTTGCATATTCTCCCTACGTCTGAATGGGTTTCTTCTGAGTGCTCCTGTTTACTCCCAGAATCCAAAGATGTGCAGGTTAGGTTGATTGGCCATACTAAATTGCTCCTTAGTGTCCTGTGATGTGTAGGTTAGAGGGATTAGCAAGATAAATATGTGGGGTCGTGGAATAGGACCTGGGGTGGGATTGTTGTTGGTACAGACTTGATGGGCCAAATGGCCTGTTTTTGCACTGTAGAGTTTCTATGATTCTATTTGTGATGGTGCTACAGTTCATTCAGGGAGTTCAGGTTACACTTCAGGAGAAGGATAAATATAGTATGAAGTGAATAGGATTGTTTTGTCACGCCGAAATTGTACAAACAGTTCCTTAGAAGCTTTAAATTAAATCTTTTCATTCACTTTTACATGTATTTTGTAGTTTGGAGCTATAGATTGTTGAGTCTCCCACTTTCTTTCCATCGCACAGCTGACCAGGGTTCTCTCTCACTTTTATTGCTTACAGATCGCAGCAGTCCAATGAATACATCCAGGAAATATAAAGTTTAATCTTCAGCTGAAGAATAAAAATTAATTTGTGGTATTATGTTTGAAGAACTATTTCAGAAGAATATTTGTTAATATTTATGAAATTGATGTTCTATCTGAATCTCAGGTCAATATAAAAATTCCATAATTCAACAAGAAGCAGGGGATTTCTGCTTGTGCCCAAGCCAAGATTCATTACCTGATGACTTAAATAAAGATTTACATCTATAATAGCAACTTTTACAACCTCAGCATGTTCCCCAATGTTTTAGAGCCAATGAAACGTACCATTGTTGTAGAAAACACAGCAGCTAATTTGTGCGGAGCAAGCCCCTATCAACATGTGATAATGACCAGATTTCTATTCTCTCCATTGATTTTGCTTGAGGGACACCTGTTGCCCCAGGACACTCTGTCTTTGACATAATGCCATGGATCTTTTATGTCCACATGAGGGCAGATAGAGCCTCAGTTCAATGTCTCATTCAGCATACTGCATCTCTGACAGTGTAGCACTCCCTTCAGTCCTACCTGGGATTGTCAGGCTAGAATTTTATTCTCAAGTCTTTGGAGTGCAGTTTAACTCCCAACTCCAAGGTAAAAGTGCAAACAATTGCATCATGGTGATGTTTCTGAAACCTTGTGTTCAAATTGACTCTTCACTGTCTACAAAAATGATGACCTGAGTAATCCATTGGCTGTAGTGTATTATAGAAGATCTAAAGTTAATCATGGCATCATATGAATGGATATGATATTTAGTCTCTACAAATGAGTATTTATTTAGTCCTAACTTGTGTCTTCTTGTTCCAGAAACCTTTCATTTCCCCTATCCCTATATTCTCTTTTTCTCTTCAACCACCTATCCAATCTCTCATCTCTGCTTCAATCACTAATGCAATCCATCGTATCACAACCTTGAGTGTAAATAGATTCTTCCTGTGTAGATAGGAACAGTAGTTGACCAGGATACAAAAATTCCCTTCTTTTCTTTCAATAGCATAATTGGCATGTTACAGTCACAGAATCACAGAGATTTACAGCATGGAAACAACTTTTTTGTAATCACTAAGCTAATCTCAATTGCCCCCATTTGGCCCACATCCCTCAAACTGATCTGACCCATGTAACTGTCTAAATGCTTTTTGAAAGATAAAATTGTACCCACCTCTACTATCACCTCTGGCAGCTCATTCCAGACACTCACTACCCTCTGTGTGAAAACAATTGCCCTCTGGACCCTTTTGTATTTCTCTCCTCTCATCTAAACCTATGCCCTCTAGTTTTAGACTCCCTATCTTTGGGAAAAGATGTTGACTATCCAGCTGATCTATACCCCTCATTATCTTATAGAGCTTGATAAGATATCCCTATTCCTCCTACACTCCAGGGAAAAAAGTCCCACTCTATTCAGCCTCCCTTTCTAATTCAAATCAAGTCCTGGTGGCTGTTCCTAGTTTAATACTAATATATAAATAATATCTTGCCTTCAATAATGGGAACAAAACTGCTCATGGTGCTCCAGATGTGGTCACATCAGCACCTTGTAGAATTGCAGCAAGAATTCCAAACTCTTCTACTTCAGTTCTCCTTTGAAATAAGGGCCAACATTCCATTAGCTTTCCTGATTACCTGCTACCCCTGTGTGCTAGCTTTCTGTGTTTTGTGCACAAGTACCCCCAAATCACTTTGTGTCACAGCTTTCTCTTTCTGGCTTGCTATGCTGGTTGATTAATGTGGAGAGCTGGGAAGATAGCATAGGATGGCAAAAATCCAACTTGCACTGCTCATTTTTACTGTAAGAACAGCTTCATGACCAGAACACCTTCTGCCCTATCTCCCACCCTTCTCTTTCTGGCGAAAATCACTACTGCTCAGCAATAGCAGAAACCAAATGCCATGGCTATGTAGGGGGTATCAGATGGTAGTGGGCATGACAGGTAAGTGCCTTTTGGCAGTGCTCATCTGGCACCCTGGCAGTGCCTGGTTAGGCACCATTAGTGTGCTGGGGTACTGTTGTGAGGGGATAGGTGTGGGCTATGACTGGGGAAAGGGATATGAATGTTTCCACATGGGTGGTACAGTGGTTAGCACTGTTGCCTCACAGCTCCAAGGATCTGGGTTCAATTCTTGTCTTGGGTGACTGTGTAGAGTTTGCACATTCTCTCTGTGTCTGTGTGGGTTTCCTCCCACAGGCCAAAGGTGTGTAGGTTAATTGGATTGACCACGCTAAATTACCCTTTAGTGTCCAAAGGTGTGTAGATTAGATAGATTAGCCATGGAAAATTGTGGGATTGCAGGAATAGTGAGAGGGGGCTCTGCAGACTTGATGGGTTGAATGGCCTCTCTTGCACTTTACAGATTCTATGATTCTATCTCTTGCTGCATATAAGCAGGAATCGCTTCAGTATTTGAGAAATTGTGAATGATGCTGAAAATTGTGGTCATCAGCAAACATCCCCACTTCTGATCTTATGATGGAGAAAAAGTCATTGATGAAGCATCTAAAGATGGTAGGACCTAGCACCCTACAATGAGAAATTCCTATGGGATGTCCTGGGACTGAGATTGATCTCAAAAATACCAGGTCCAAAAACACAACAATCAGTACACAGATACACACAGGTGATTAACATTGCAAATGATCTTTACTGCTTCTGAGAAAGCATAGATTCTGTAATCCCACAATGCACTGGCTTGCAACGTACTACAAGCCACACAAAATCCCTGAAGTACAGAAGGAGACCATTCTGCCCACTGACTCTGTACTGACAACAATCCCACCCAGGTCTTACTACCATAAGCCTACACATATACCCTGCTAATCTCCTGACACAAGGGTCAATTTAGCATGGCCAATCAAATAAACCTGCATATTTTTGCAGTATTGAAGGAAACTGGAGCACCTGGAAGAAACCCATGTAGATATGGTGGGAACTTAATGCAAATTCCACACAATGACCTGAGGCCAGAATTGAACCTGGGTCCCTGATACTGTGAGGCAGCAGTGCTAACCATTGCGCTAGAACATACAATACATAACAAGAGATGGCACAATAATTAGCACTGTTGCCTCACAGCTCCATGTTCCCTCGTTCAATTCCCATCTTGGATAACTGTGTGGAGTTTGCACATTCTCCCCATGTCTACATGGGTTTCCTCTGGGTGCTCCAGTTTCTCCAACATTGCATTGGCGATACTAAATTGCCCCTAAGAGTTCTGGGATGCATAGGTTAGAGGAATTGGTGGGGTGGGTAAATGTGTGGAATTACAGGAATAGGACCTGGGTAGGATTGTTGTCAGTACTGAATAGCCTCCTTCTGCACTGTAGGATTCCATGGTTAATCTTTAACAACCATGACCATTTTCCTTCATGCTAGCTATGACCTCAATCAGTGAAAAGTTTGCCTCCTGATTCCCAGTTTTGGTAGGACTCCTTGAAGTCATACTTGTTCAATTAATGCCTTGATGCCAGGATCAGTCACTCTCACCTTGAGTTCAGATATTTTATCCATGTTTGGACTAATGAAGTCATAAGATAGCGGCCCAGGCATATCCCAAACTGACCATAATTGAGCAGATTACTGCAAAGTAAGGCTATGATGGCACAGATTTGATTTGATTTATTGTCATGTGTATTAATGTAGTGAAAAGTATTTTTTTTGCATACTATATAAATAAAGCATATCATTCATACAGTATATGGGGAGAAGGAGAGGATGCAGAACGTAGATCAACTTAATATTAGTTAGATCTGCAAAACATAGCAGACTACAAGATAGAGGCATGTAGAATTGCTCGCATCAATTCCCTCCTCCTTGCTGTGTGAGAGATAAGCAAAAGCACACCTTCCAATCTGAAAGCTTTGGCCGAAGCAGTATCTGAGGTCACCATTGTCAAATCAGCTTTCTCGAAAATCAACCCATGGAAAGTGACTGGCCTAGATGGAACACGCAGACAAGCACTCAGATTCTGGGTGGACTAGCTGGCAGGGATGTTCACAGATATCTTTAATCTTCCTTTATAACAATCTGAGGTCCCTATCTGTTTCAAAAAGACAACTGTCATCCCTGTACTAAAGAAAAGTCAGGCAGTTTGCCTTAATAGCTATCATCCGGTGACTCTGACATCCATCATAATGAAGTGCTTCAAAATGTTAGTCATACATGAATCAAAACCAACCTTCCAATCTACACAACAGTTTGCCATCTCCCTAGCCCTACTCTCAAAGCTGGAACAGCTGGATAACAAAGATACCTACGTCAGACCTCTATGTGTTAACTACAGCTCAGCCTTCAACACCATTATTCCTATGAAACTCATCTCTAAACTGTGTGGCCTGGGCCTTGGCTCCTCCCTCTGCAACTGAATCCTATATTTCCTAACCCACAGACCACAATCAGTAAGGATAAGCAACAGCATTTCCTCCACAATCATTCTCAACACCAGTGCCCTACAAGGCTGTGTCCTCAGCATCCACTGTACTCCTTATACACCTATGACTGAAAAGTGGGCTTTGAAAAGTGTGTTAACCAGGGTTCAGAGTGAACACATTTCTTTTAGAGTGAAGGGCAAGGCTGGTGAAAGTAGGGAACCCTGGATGACTCGGAATATTGAGGCCTGAATCCAGCAGGAGGAGGCAAATGACATGCATCCCTTGAAGAGCATAGAATGTGTAGGAGTAGAGTTAAGAGAAAAAACAGGAGGGAAAAAAGCAGACATGAGATTGCTTTTGCAGATAAGGCAAAGGAGAATTCAAAGAGCTTCTACAAATACATAAAGGGCACAAGATTAACTAGGTCATCTATGTGTGAATCCATAAGAGATGGGTGAGATCCTAAATGAATATTTCTTATCAGTACTGTCAAGAGAGGCATGAATGTTAGGGGAGTTGGGGGAAATTAATAGTAATGTCTTGAGGAGTACATATATTAGAGAGGAGGTGGTGCTGGAAGTCTTAAAACGCATCAAGATAGATAAGTCCCTGGGACTTGATGAAGTGTATCTCATGACATTGCAGGAGGCTAGGGAGGAAATTGCACATCCCTAGCAGAATATTTGAATCATTGATAGTCTTTCAAAAAGTATTTTACATGGTTAAATGGGTAAGATGGGTATAGAGGGATATGGGCCAAACACTGACAACGGGTACAGCTTAGTGCTAAAAACTGGGCAACGTGGACAAGTTGAGCCAAGGGCCCTGTTTTCATGCTGTAAACTTTAACTCTATGGTTAGGGAGAATACAGTGAGCAACCCCTCTGCCCAACACATTGCATGGAGATCAACTAAAGAACACTTATCACTGCCCGAGTTGAGATTGTCTGACTTTGTTAGTTTGAGGGCCAATCTTGAAACTTTCCCCAGTCCAAGTTCATTTACTTACTGGGTAAATTAATCTAATTATTCAAAATATGTGCCTCAAATTTGTGCAGCCTAGCAGTAGCACTCTCACCTCGATTCAGGTGCTTGTATGTTCAAATCCCATATAATCCAAGCAGACACTTCAGTGCAGTACTGAGGGAGTGTTGCACTATCCGAGATGTTAAACTGAGATCCTGTCTGCCCTCTTAAGTGATCACAAAAGATCCCGTGATAGGAAGACAGTAGAATTTTCACCTGTGTCCTGGAGCAACACTGCTCCAGTTAGCACTGCTATCTCTCAGCGATGACGAGGTTTGATTCCCGGCTTGGCTCATTGTCTATGCAGAGTCTGTATGTCCTTCCCCCTGTCTGTGTGGCTTTCTTCTGGGTGCTCCGGTTTCCTCCCACAGTCCGAAACACGTGCTGGTTACATGCACGTCTCTCTGTGTATCTAAACAGGCGCTGGAGTGTGCTGATTAGAGGATTTTCACAATAATGAACTGGTGTTAATGTATGTCTACTTGTGATACCAATAAATAAAAAGTATTAACCAGCATCTGAAACAGATTTATATAGTCATTATCTCATGTGGTTTTGAGTGCTTGCTATGTGCAAATTGGCTGCCTAACTTCCCTACATTATAACTGTGACTATATTTCAAAAGTATATATTTGGATGGAAAGCACTTGAGACCTCCTTAAATCATTAAAGACTTTATAGAAGTATGAGTTCTTTCTTCACATATTAGTCATGACCTGGTTCGCATCCCTCACATATTTTGTTAAGGCAAAAAGTATGAAATCTTGCTATCATGAAGTCGTGATATTGTAAAATGTGTTAAAGAATTAGGTGAAAAAAGTGTTTTTTCCTGTAAATTGTTTTTGAATTTTGGATGTTTTAAATTTCTGCCCTTCACACCTTCCAAGGCAGGTGTCTGGAGACCTACGTGACATCTTGTTCAAGTACAGGAGGCAGATCTAGCAACAGAGCTCACGTATTGATGCTTCCTCTGAACCAAAATACACTGAAGCTGGCGTATTTTTCTGAAAGGTGCTTCATTGAAACAGTAATAACCAAGGCAACTCACAGATTATCTCTTCCGAGTTTTGTTGAAATTATTGACGTCATTGCTGATTCATATTAAACCCACATAACAATTTCAAAAAGATTAAGGCACTGACTCGTGCAGAGATACAGATCCACAGCCTCCCTCGCCTGAATTGCCATTCTTCATTTCAGGACCCAATTGCCTTTTTATATATAAAAAACAATTTTGGCCTCACAGCTGAAACCTAATTGTCTCACATGGTTCACATACACATTCCAGTAGAGGTCGCTAAATACCATGCAGGAGAAAGATTCTGCTTAATTTTTCCTTTCCCCTAGTACACAACAATCCAGACCGACTATCAAGCCCTTTCTGACCCCCAGCCAGCTCTGCACAAAGCATCGATTGAATCTATGGATCTCAGTATCACAAATTGGGCTGCAAGAAGGATCTCATCATGACAATTTTCACCACAACAACTGCTGCGGATCAGTGAAATAATTAAAAGTTTGCTATTTTGACAAACTGAGTTAGACACAGATAGCTAAGGCCACCACTAAGATAGACAAACAACCCATTATCAAAATGGCTGGATTGTTCTATTGAACATAGAACAATACAGCACAAACAGGCCCTTCGGCCCACGAGTTGCGCCGATCACATCTACCAATCCACAGACCTATCTATAACCCCCTATCCTATGCGTTTCCATATACTCATCCAGAAGTCTTTTAAAAGACCCCAGTGAGTTTGCCTCAACAACCTCCAATGGCAGCCGATTCCATTCACTCACCACGCTCTGAGTGGAAAACTTACCCCTAACATCTCCTTTGTATTTGCTTCCCTGCACCTTAAATCTGTGTCCTCTTGTAGTGACCATTTCAGCTCGGGGAAATAGTCTCTGACAGTCCACCCTATCTATTCCTCTCAACATTTTATAAACCTCTATCAGGTCGCCTCTCAACCTACGTCCCTCCAGTGAGAAGAGTCCCAGCTCCCTCAACCTATCTTCATAAGGCCTGCCTCCCAATCCAGGCAGCATCCTTGTAAATCTCCTCTGCGCTCTCTCAAAAGCCTCTACATCCTTCCTATAGTGAGGTGACCAGAACTGCGCACAATACTCCAAGTGGGGTCTGACAAGAGTCTTATAGAGCTGCATCATTACCTCCTGACTCCTAAACTCTATTCCTCGATTAATGAAGGCCAGTACACCGTACGTCTTCTTGACCACTTCCTCCACCTGAGGCCGATTTAAGAGTCCTATGGACCCGGACCCCGAGATCCTTCTGCTCTACAACACAGCTAAGACTCCTACCCCTTATATTGTACTCCTTCATCCCATTATTCCCATTCAGTAGTTCCCATTCAGCCTGGATGAGTGACAAAAGAAGCTGCATCTGGAGAAACATTAAGATCTCATTTAATCACAATTTCTGTACAAGAATTTTGTTCAAATAGTGTTTGCAACTATGTTTAAAATTAAAGTAAACTTTGTAAAAACTGCTTTTGTAAATAGCATCTGGTAGTGTTTGATGGAGGAAGCACATGCTGTTTAATAACTGAGGGTAGTAGCATTTCTCCAGCAACATTACGAATTGTGAATTTATTCTAAATATGTTACATATGCAAAAATCTAGCTCTGTACATTTTTACAATTTCACTTCAAAATATTCATTAGGTTTTTTTTCAAAATGTATTAGTTTGGTGCTGTAGTTTTAAAAGGCAGTCGCCACTTTGGCAGGATTTAACAGAAAACTCATTCTGAAAAAAAATGGAGTTGGCTGTACATTAAAAATATTCATTAACATTTTGATTAAAGCATTTACAAACAGAGTGAACATCTTTTAAAAGATGTCAATAAAAGGCTTCTTGTAGGAAATCACAATTGACCAGAATCACAAAAATGCCATGAAAACCATGAAGCTAATACTTTAGCGACAATTTCCTTCTTGATGTGGAGATGCCGGCATTGGACGGGTTGGGCACAGTAAGAAATCTCACAACACCAGGTTTAAATCCAACAGATTTATTTGGTATTATGAACTTTTGGAGCATTGTTCCTTCATCAGGTGATGAAGGAGCAGTGCTCCAAAAACTTGTGATACCAAATAAACCTGTTGGATTTTAACCTGGTGTTGTGAGACGTCTTACGATTTCCTTCTTGGTAGCCTTGTGCCTCTGGTCAAATTGTTTTTGGATTCCAAGTTCTTTCTTGGTATTACAGTAAGGCTGACTCCTGCAATTACCCTCTTTCCATCCAGTTTTCCCTCCCCATCTTTTCTATCACTCTTGAACACGGACTGGGGTACAATTCCACAGGCATCAATCTGGTGTTTCAACAAAATAGCTACTCCTCTGCTGTGGCATTTCAGTGATTTGGCTTTTGGTGGTCAACATAGTGAGATTGAACCTTGTCCTCATGGGTCTCCCACCAATAGAGATTCATTAATTAGAGATCAGGAACTGGATGCCCACCTCATTTTTCTTTGATTCCCTTGGCCTTGGGGATACCGAGCTCAGCTGTAGCTCTGGCTGGGATCGGCCAACTCAAGACATACAGAGAACTGAACTTGGGATCTTCATGCAAGATATTTGTTTATCTAGACAAAGGAAAAACTCTAGCAAAATATTAGAGTGACGCAAATGATCCTATTGATCCTCACTAACAACGTAGCTCCCTGCAGTAAACTGATGCAAAATATTTCTTAACAAAATCATATCTGACAAGACACATTCAAGATGCCTCGTCTATTTTTACTAAAGGGAGACATTTATGCCAAATTTTCATAGGATTAAGCACAAGGAGAAATTTAGCCTTTTAATTTCCAAAGCGCATTTATGGATGTGACAAAAATTTATGGGGGCCTTTTATTTAGGCAATCAATGCATAAGCAAAAAAAATTACAAAATTAAAACCCAGCCTAAAAAACTTAATTTGTGGATATTTTCCTTCAGTAGATTACAATGCAAATTTTCTGATATTCCCCCCATTTGCTTGACAGACATATCTTTGCATTGGTGAGTGGAAAGAAACAGAATGCTCTTATATTGTGGGAAATAATGCATCATTTTTATAATACAGAACATTATAAATGGATAGTCTTTTAGCAATTACTGCACAGAACAGGCTGAGTGTATTGGTGCTGCAAACAGGAATCAGTTAGCAAAGGGATTCAACATATTGTTATTCACTAACAGTGTTGAGGGTCAGAATTCCAACCTCAGAATCCACTTATGATGATACTTCAGCATAGCTGATTGAATGCCGGTTTGTGGCAATAACTAATACCATGAGGGTGGAGTTTCTGATTTCAACTCTGTCACTGTAGCCAGTGACCGAGCGCAGGCCAGACATTTCCTCACAGGAAGAGAAAGGAAAATATCCCATGAGTTCAGTTGACTGTATGAAGATAATTCCCTTCCACCTGCACATTGGACACAGGGTCTGCCTTCAATTCCACTTCCTTTTTCTTCTCATTGCAGAACAGGAACATTTAAAAAAAAGCACTGAATTCCAATTGTGAATAACCCATAACCCCAGAAAGCCATAAAATGGAAGCCAATGGAGCAGCAAATTTACCACAAGTAACAGTGGAGGGGAGGGGAGGGGAGAGGAAGGGGAGGGGGAGGGGAGAGGGAGGGAGGGGAGGGGGGGGGGAGAGGGAGGGGAGGGGGGGAGAGGGAGGGGGGGAGAAAAGAGAGGGGGGGGGAAGCAGAAGGGATGGTGGTGGGGTAACTACTGTGTATTAATAATACAACACATTTATGAATGCACAATTCAGAATGCAAATTTACCTGATACCTCTACAGTATTCCAGAGATCTCTAGGTCATAAATCCTCAATCGAATGTGTAATTTTCATTGTTTAAAAAAAAACTAAGAGTTAATGCCAAGTATTGGCCTTGGATGGTCTTACAGGATATACAGGTATCCTGCTGGAAAGGGAGATCTTACAAAAATTAATGTATGACATGAAAGCAGACAAAATAACTATAACACAAAATCAAATATAAAAATATAAATTTGCCTGTACAATAAAGAACTTGAATAGTCAGGTAGAAGTTATCAGATAGAGATATTGTCACAAACCTCAGCCAAAACATGCACAATAAATGTGAATTTAATAACACTCACCCAGTCCTCCTTTAAGGAAAAAACAAATGAAAAAAAAACTACATTAAAAAAAAATTTTCAAATATATTTTCAATACAGGTGCAGAATTCTGAACAACAAACTGCAGTTACATACAACCTTTAATAGGGTACATAGAGCACTTCACAGAAGTGTTATCAAATAAAATCTGATACTGAGCTATATAAAGAGATGTTAAGAGAAATGACCAAATGTTTAGTCAAAAATGCAGGCTTAAGGAGCATCACCTAAAGGAGAGAGAGAGAGAGAGAGAGAGAAAAACAGAGAGATTTAGGGAGAGAATGCAGGAGCTCAGGGCCTTGGCAGTAGAAGGTATGATTGCCAATGTTGGGAACAATTAAAATTGGGAAGCACAAGAGGCCAGAACTGTAAGAGTACAGATATCTTGACAGGTTATAGGGCTACAGGAGACTACAGAGATATGGAAGAGTAAGTCTTTGGTGGAATAAAAACAAGGATAAGAAATGAAAAATGAAGACTAGAAGTTACTGGATGGTGTGCCAATGATCATGACACTCGGATGATAGGTGAACAGGACTTTTTCTGAATTAGGATGTGGGGTAACACTAAAGTATGTGTCTCAACTACGATAAATAATGGAATATTTGAAACTTAGAATAGTTGGAAGATTTAAACAAAGGTCCGATGGATACCTTGTGAAAGTTGCTCAACTCAGATGCAAGACATGAGCTTGGCTTTGTGCTTTACCACTCATGGAGCTTTTTAACACCAACCACATTTTCCTTTTCTTCAATTCCTATCCACCACATCCCCAATCCCTCAAATCAACTTCTTCCCTCCCTTCATGGTACAGTTCCACAACAGTTGCTCACTGAAGTGCCCATTCTTCCTGCCTCAGCCAAGGTAACAGATGACATTTGATTGCATTGAGACATCACTTTCCAGCACAGGTCACTGCATGATATTTCAGGCATGCGTGGGAACCTTGCCTGTATTTATTGTCCCAATGATTTTCAGAAAGATATGAAAACACTAACTACATTTCTGACAGCTGAACATTTTAACCCCACAGCTACCAGGCATCACCATCTAAGATCCAGATAGTGAAATTTTAGACTTGTTTTCAGCCTTAAAACAAGGTGAATGACACCATCAAACAACGGTAAACTTTAAAAAGGATAACAATCAGCTGCCTGACACAGACAGGACTTACAAGCTATCCAATTAAACTTTTAGGTCATTTCTCTTTAAGAACTTTGAACAAAATCAAAGGGGAACTTTTAAATCTATACTATTATTATTATTATTCCTGGTTTTCACAAGACTCGTCAGGCCCATCCATCCAAATGGGGGAAAAGTTTAAAATTTGCCAGTTACTTCTCTAAATATTTTACACCATTGCACTTTTAACAGAACAAGATTATTCATTTGCAGACTGATCTCTGCACTTCTCAATAGTTGCTGTGTGATCACTGCAGCTTAATAAAAATAATTCATAAGGTGACTGTAAAAACAGAATACATTTGGATTATTCCTGTGGAAGTCTCGTCTGTAATTTCAATAATGCTTAACCCTGGCCTGATGAGGGTGTAAATAATTGATCGGTAGGATCAGAGTTGGGGAGATTTATGTTTATATATAAAGTGTCAAAGCAAAGTGAGTAAATTATGTTAAACAGAGTGATAGTTTCAGGTGCCATTTTCTCTGCTTACCCATTTTCTGCTCTCACCACCTGAAGATGCTGATATATTCTGGGGTAAAGTTCCCGTCTCTTTTCTGTACTCTGCTTGACTAACTAAATATTCCTTGTATATGAGCATTGACAAGATCACAATATTACTATTCACAATGTGAGAAATCCCAACCAAACCTGATTTAGTCCTTACGTGACACCACAAGTCTACATTCGTACCTTGTATAACTCAATTAACTGTTGTCTAACTGAACTATCATGACTTCTCAAGGGAATATTGGGATCTCCCTTGGGATCCAGAAGCTTTGCTCATAGTTAGTAGAATGGAAGCAGCATAGTGACTTGCTCAAACCTGAGGACACATTTCCAAGAGGACAAAAAAGTTAAGGGAATATAAAAAGGGCAGAGTAATTTCATCTAAAATGTAATAAAATTTTGAATTGGGTTAACAAGAAGGCTATACAAATCAGTGTTATAAGTATGTTCAAGCAGCAATTAGGAGTCAGGAAACAGCACGCGATTCTAGGATAAGGCAGGAATGATTGTAGATGCCAGTGTTGAACTGAGGTGGGCACAGTTAGAAGTCTCACAACACCAGGTTAAAGTCCAATAGATTTATTTGGTGTCACAAGCTTTTAGAGCACTGCTCCTTCATCAGATGAGCAAAGGGATGGGTTCACAAACAATGACATATGTAGACAGAGAGTCAATTGCACGTTAATGGTTGGAATGTGAGTCTTTACAGGTAATCAAGTCTTTACAGATACAGACAATGCGAGTGGAGAGAGAGATAATGACAGGTTAAAGAGGTGTGAATTGTTTCAAGCAGGACAGTTAGTAGGATTTTGCAAGCCCAGGCCAAATGGTGGGGGTTACATGTAATGTGACACGCCCTGAGGCGTGTTCCCTTCCTGTCGCGGAACATTTTAGCAGTCAAGAGAATTCAGCCTCAATCTTCCGATAAATGTTCTCCAAAGTGGCCTTCAAGACACACAATAATGCAGAATCACTGAGCAGAAACTGATAGCCAAGTTCTGCACACGAGGACGGCCTCAACTGTGGTCATGGGTTCATGTCACACACATGTAACCTTCATCATTTGGCCTGGGCTTGCAAAATCCTACTAACTGTCCTGGCTTCAGACAACTTCTACCTCTTTAAACTGTGATTATCCCTCTCTCCATCCGCATTGTCTGTACTTGTAAAGACTTGACTACCTGCGGAGACTTGCATTCCAATCATTATCTTGCATTTGAGTCTCTGTCTATATATGCCATGTTTGTGAACTCACTTGATAAAGGACCAGCGCTCCAAAAGCTTGTGACACCAAATATCCTATTGGACTTTAACCTGGTGTTGTGAGACTTCTTACAAGGCAAGAATACGAATGGCAGATTCAATTGTTCAATTATGTTCTTCTTTAAAATAGTTTTCACCAATGCTAAACATAAAATGTTTGACAAATGTATGGTCATTCAGATTTGATACTATGGATGTGAAGCTTTAGTAATGCAATATTCCACTACCACATACAACAGCAGAAATGAAAGGGAACAATAAGATTATAGTAAGATTGAATCACAGCAGCATAAGTATCAGAGAACATAAAGGGACAGCTACACACAGGAATGTGGGTCAGAGAATTAGGGAATTGTACCCTTATTACCAATCCACACTACATTCAATTATCGTTTCCTTGCTGGGAGTGCTGAATCATCAATTTAACTTGTAGTACCTTTCCAATACAAACCCTTTGTATTTTTAACTTGCAGGGTTTTTTAATACGAAAGAATATAAAGAACATTCTCTCTTTCCTTGGAGGGAAATATACATAAATTAGATTACCACACTCTTGCATTGGATTTCTAATAGTCTTTGGTCTGTTATTGAATGTACACCTTATTCTCCCACATCACTATTAATGCAGATACAGCAGCTCCTTTCAGAAGAATCTGTGTGAGGTTTTCAAGGATAATGGAAAGGTTAGGAGAGGGAAAAGGTCCTACTGCATTATCTGACTGCTCTTGCATAGCATTTCACACCATGAGGAATTCCCTCAACATCAACTTTTCCTTAGGCTTTTGATTCAGTCAGATCGGCATCAATATATTCTAACTCATCCAGGACAAACAATGGCCTAGCACAGCTGGAGTTAGCGTTCTCTGGTAGTATGGAGTTATTGTTGTTGTTCTTGCCTGAACTTTCAATGGCAATGCTGGTATGTGGGAGATTGTCGAGCTTCCCTTCTGGCTGAGGGAGTTTAGGTGATGGTGGTTTCTCCTCCAATTGCTGCACCGAGTTATTCAGAAGAGTTGATGACGCTCTTTGGTTATTACTATTTCTCGACGCTCGCAACTGCATTGGCAAATGTCCCTTATAAAGATTCCATGCCAGGAGAAGTATAAACATCATCACAAAGAATACAAGGAGACTCTTTAACGTAAATTCAGTCTGGAAGTAATTCTGTGTCATCGGCAAGTTACTAACATGAACAGTTTTGTTTTTTGAGGTTGGCACAATAGAATTTGTAAACTTAGCACCAAATGCATTGGCTGGAATTGACTGTTGACTCGTGTGAACAGAACGGAGGAGGTATCTTGCTGTGACTTGCGCAAATAGCTTCCCAGCCATGGTTTCAACAGACTGGCAGTCATACTGTCCTTCATCTGCTGCAGAAACATTAAATATTAATAGCCCATCACTGAAATGGAGGTATTTTGAATTTGCTGCTGGAATCACTTTTTTATTTCGTAGCCACCTCACATGAGCCAAGTTAGATACAGGACTGCAATGCAACACCAGGTTGTTTCCAGGAAAAATCATCTTGGTTTGTGTTTCAAAGTAGTCTGAATAATAAAACAGAAACAGTGTAAATGCTAAAGTTAGAAACAGCATTACTGTTTAAATAATTAGAAATTTAAAAAATGGAAACTACTTTCTGCTGACTACGCGTCCACTTTGAGACGGCACAGGGGTTAGCACTGCTGTTTCACAACACCAGGCTCCCAGATTCGATTTCTGGTTTGGGTGACTGTCTGTGTGGAGTTTGCATGTTCTCCCTGTGTCTGCTTGGGTTTTCTCCAGGTGCTCTGGTTTCCTCACACAGTCCAAAGATGTGCAGGTTAGGTTGATTGGCCATACTAAATTGCCCCTTAATCTCAAGGGGTAATAGGGATTGGGATTGGTGCAGACTTAATGGGCCAAATGGACTCTTTCTGCTCTGTAGGGATTCAATGATTCTACTAGAGTTATATTAGCATTTGTCTGATCTACATTTTTATGGGCAATCTTTGACAATAAGCATTGTTTATCCACGCGGCACAGGTGCTCAATGGTGGCCATTAGTTAACAAACTACAGCAGGAATCCTATCTGATTCTATCCTTCCTTAGCCAAAGGGCACCAAAGCCATTAAGAGAGTCTCAACTTCTTGCTGAGTTTTAGAAGTTAGCCAGTCCTGCAGCTCAATGTACTTGTGACAGTCCTCAGACTGAACAATCTAACTTGTGATTCCCAAACTGAAACAAAAACCATGAGAAACATACCCACCCCAGTCACTAAGAAAGCTTGAAAAGTGGCACAACTAAACAGCACTGTTCATTCAATGAGCTCAGAAAAGTTCAACTCATCTGGCTATTGCATGCATCTACACAGTTAGTGGTTAAATTATATAATTTATATTATTTTGATCTCATTTCCACCCAACTTTACTTATTTGTTATTCCCCAACAATTCATTAAAAAGTATATAATTGTACTGGGATGTAGACATCGCTGGCTAAGCTTCTAACTGGTTAATGCACAATTCTGTTTAATGAGATATAAATGCCGCAGGCAAGGCCAACATATGTCATTTGCTCTCATGAAGGTGGTGACTTTCTTGAACCACTGCAGTCCATGTGGTGTAGAGGCGCAGCTACATTGCTGTTAGGGAGGGAGAAAATAGTATTTTTTAAATTAAATTGTGGGACATGGGCGTTGCATGCTGGCCAGTATTTACTGGCCATCCCTAGTTGCCCTTGAGAAGGTGGTGGTGAATTGTCTTCTTGAATCACTGCAGTCCATGTTCTGTGGATTGGGCCACAATGCTGTTAGGGAGGGAATTCCAGGATTTTGACCCAGTGACTATGAAGGAATGGCGATGTATTTCCAAGTCAGGATGGTGAGTGGTTTGGGACAGAACTTGCAGGTGGTGGCATTCCCATGCATTTACTGTCCTTGTTCTTTGAGATGGAAGTGGTCACATGTTTGGAAGGTGCTATCTAAGCATCTTTGGTGAATTGCTGCAATGCATCTTGTAGCTAGTACGCACTGCTGCTACTGAGCACCAGTGGTGAGGGAATGGATGTTTGTGGATATGGTGCCAATTAAATGGAGCTGCATCCATCCAGGCAAGTGGAGAGTATTCCATCACACTCCTGATTTGTGTCTTGTAGATGGTGGATAGGCTTTGGGGAATCAGGAGGTGAGTTACTCGCCACAGTACTCCTAGTCTCTGACTTGCTCTTGTAGCCACTGTGTTTAGGTGGTGAGTCCACTTGAGTTTCTGGTCAATAATAACCCCAAGGATGTTGACAGTGGGGTATTCAATGACGGTTACAGCATTGAATGTTAAAGGATCGTGGTTAGAGTGTCTCTTATTGATGATGTTATATCATTTTGTGTGGCATGAATGTTACTTGCTACTTGTCAGCCCAAACCTGGATATTGTCCAGATCTTTTTGCATTTGAACATGGACTGCTTCAGTATCTGAAAATCCTGAGTGGTGCTGAACATTGGTAAACATACCGAATTCTGACCTTACAATGGATGGAAGGTTACTAATGAAGCAGCTGAAGATTGTTGGGCCTAGGACACTACCCAGAGAGACTCCAGCAGAGATATTCTGGAGCTGAGATGACTGACTCTCCAAACCACAACCATCTTCCTATATACCAGCTATGACTTCAACCAACAGAGTGTTTGCCCCCTGATACTTACTAATTCCAGCTTTGCTAGGATTCCTTGATGCCACACTTGGATGAATGTAAGTATACAAAAAATAGTTGAAAATAGTATGTGAATGGAGGTGAATTCATTTCAGGCTTCTGCATTTTGGTGCCAAAAAAGGAGTGCAATCTGACTTGCTCAGTTACTTTCCCTCAGTTCTAATTTACTTCATTATCCAGTTGTCTTGCACTGTACAGACTGCATTTCTGGTGAGGGCGAGGTGTATTTCACAATGTCCCAGAGCTCTAAAATAAATGAAAGATGTGAATCTGGTCTCAATTTATTTAGGATCACAGATTGACTCCTTTCCTGAAAGCCTTATGTAACAGGAGTGTAGATCATTCAAGCATTCTCATTTCAGGGGATATCCAATTTCTGTTCAGCAAGATTGGGGCCTTTAAAAAAAAATGCATCCTTTGGTGCTTCCAACAGAATATGTTATTCTATACACAGGATGTCATGTTCACCAAAGGCACATGTTTGTGAAATAAGCAGCTGAATATGTCAAAATAACGAGTTTGAATTTTAGAGGAAACTTGGTAGATGGGGAGAAGAGGAAAGAAGAAAAGAAGAAAACAACGCAGCATTAAAGCTGTAAATAGGAAACGTACCATGGCTGGGGCATGCTGAAGCATCTCCATTCTCTATATTCTGAATTAAGTTCCTAAGAAATGCAAAAATTAAAACGGAGATCAAAAACATTGCTGGCAAATAATGATCTCAATAAATAAACCAAAAACGTGCAGTTAAGCTGTCTTGACCCTATCAGTGAACAACCAAATGCTTTTGAATGATGACATATTTAAACATTTGCTTCCAATGTACTCATATTGTTGCATTGTTTACTTACTGCAATTTAGTATTCTTGTTTGAAATGACAACACACTGGCTTGCGGTTTTGTCCCATGCACAATAAGGGTCTCTTGCCAGCACACAATCCCAACAGTTAATGTATTGAGTGCAAACAGCGACAGGCATTTGTAGTACTTGTGACGGGGATCCGACATATAACTGACCCTAGGAGAAACAGAATGACAGTTCTGAAATAGATACGTTATATAACAAAATCCATGTTCAAAGTAACAAAATTGACAAAAGAAAAATGCATTTGACTTTAGACTTCTTTTACCTTTTTTGAAGAAAGCTGTAGATTTTGCACTGGTTCTGTAGAAATAAACATCTGCACCTGCTCAATGATGAACATTTCTGTTTTCAAACTGAGAGCCTTGTGTAGGTATCCACTATCTGAAAAGGAAAGTAAGACTTTGATGGGCAAGTTTCAAATAAGGTTTTGCAACATAAATGATTATGAATGTTCATGCTGCTTTCCAGAAACTATGATAATTAATTCATTCTGCTGTACATAATAAAATCTGAGGCTGTTTAAAATTCAAACAAAGAGGATCTAGAATGGTTAGTTTTTTCGGAAACTGTCCATTCACTTCTTAGGTTTGGCTTATCTGATGAGGTGAAACTTTCCTCTCTCATCTTACTGCAGGATCTATATAGAGCCTGCATCAAACAAATCCCACCCAGGTCCTATTTCCATAGCCCCATGCATTTATTCCAGTTAGTGCCTCAACACCATGGGGCAATTTAGCACATCTTTGGACTGTGGGAGGAAATCACAGCACCCAGAGGAAACCCACACAGACACAGAAAATTGTGCAAATTTCACACAGACAGTGACCGAAGCAGGGAATTGAACCTGGGTCCCTGGTGCTTTAGACAGCAATACTAACCAGTACCACCGTGCCACCCTTCTCAAGGGATTTCACAAATCTCATAAACTGAGATTGAGTATTAATCCCATTTCCTTTTAGGCCAGTATTGTCCAATAGGATTTCTACACTCACTAAACTTATGGTGCTCAGGTTCCCCACTTAATACAAAATATATGCAATGTTGACAAAACAAAGGTCAAATCTTTAGAAATTAGGTTTGAGGTTTTGAATCACCAGCAATCAAGAGCAATACACTCACTGCCTGAGTCTGAAACAGCTTCAAATAAAAAGGGTTTTGCAACCCAACTAAAATGAAAGCAATCTGTTGGCAACCTGAAAGAAAAACAGAAAATCCTGGAAATATTCAACCGGTCTCATAACATCCATGAAAACAGAAACAGGTAGAAATGGCAGCATGCTGGCAACAGCAGTTAACACTGATGCCTCACAGCACTAGGGACCCAGATTCAATTCCAACTTTGGGGGATTGTGTGTAGTCTGCACATTCTCCCTGTGACTGTGTGGGCTTCCTCTGAGTGCTCCGAATTTCTCCCATGATTCAAAGATGTGCAGTTAAGTTGACTGGCTGTGCTAAATTGACCATTAGTGCCAGGAGATTACCAGTACAAATACATGTGGTTACAGGAATAGGGCCTGGGTGGAATTGTTGGTGCAGGCTTGATAGACAAACTGGCCTCCTCCTGCATTGCAGGAATTCTATGAGTTAATGTTTCAAGTCAATATGACTCTTCGGTATAGAAGAAAGGTAAAAATGTGATGGGATTTTTTCCTGTTGCAAAAAGGGGTCAGGGTCAAAAGGGAAGATCAGGTTAGAGGGCAGGGAGATTAAAAACCAAAGATGTAATGGAACATCAGTAAAGGACTGATAAAGATAGAGCATTAAAGGCATGAAGCATTAGTTCAGAGTAGGTGTAAATGGCAGATTGAAAAATGGCACTCTCTAAAAGCAAAACCACAAGAACAAGATGCAGACTGGCACTTGAGAAAGAAAAAGCAAAATGAAGGCTACAGTTCATGGTCTGAAGTTGTTGAATATAGGAACAATGCTAAATTGTCCCTTAGTGTCAGGGGGAGTAGCAGGGTAAATATGTGGTGTTCCAGGGATTGGGCATGGATGGGCTAATGGCCTCTTTCTGCATTGTAGGATTCTATGATTCTAGGTCAGTTTGAGGATGAGCCAGAGCAGGATATATTGTCAGGAAAAGAGCTTAAGGAGGTTCTTTGGTTTCAATTGTACATTTGTTGAGTTGTTCAAAACCATGATGGGATTTGACAGAGTAGATATGAAGAAACTGTTGTCCATTGTAAAAACATCAATAATAAGAGGGCACAGATTTAAAGTGATTTTCACATAAAAAAAATGTTGTGAAAAAAGTATTTTTCAAGCAACGAGTGGTTTGAATCTGGAATGCACTGCCTGGTAGTGCGGTAGGGACAGATCCAATCAAAGCTTTCAAGGAAGTATTAGATTGTTTCTATTCAAGTAATAATGAGGATGGTTCTCCCATCCTGACGAGCTAATCTTTTAGGTGGAGGGCCTAAGGAATCACGTATGGGCCGATTTGTGGAATTCGTGCACATGTTGCCACTGTGCATGCATCTCCAAGTGCCGGATATCTGGAGCAGTCGGGACCACACTTGAAACCATTGGGTACAGTAGAGAAGTTATTTAAATTTTATTTTAATGTAATTAATGGGCTTGGAACTGAAGTCTCTGGGCTTGTTAGCATGTCCCACCCCATCATCACAATTTCACTCCAGCGGGATTCAGACCGACTCCCCACTTTTTGCGAAGTAGTGGGAGACCTCGTTGGAGTGAAGAAGAAAGTAATCGGGGGCCCCCGTGGGGGCTGGGTGGCAGAGGGTGTCCCCAGGGTATGGGCGCTCTGACAATGCCAACCTGTCCCCCCAACACTGGCCAGTGTTTGGGAAGATGACAGATAGGAGCCTCCGTGCACGTGCAGAGGCTCTGAACTATCAGTCTCTGGTGTGAAAAGCTCCACCCTCTGAGCTTTTAAAAATATTCACGATTGTGACTTGTGCATTGCAAAGAATGTGCGAGATTTGAGTATAATCTTCCATTGAAAATACAATTGTGATTTACACCAGTTTTTCCGTAAATTCAGCATTTCTTTGGGGGAGGCTCATCCTCAATATTTCTAGATGTATGGGGAAAAGGCAGAGGAATAGAGGCAAAGGAAATGGCAGAGTCATGATACTCAATTACAGAGCCAGTACAGCCACGATGGGCCTAATAGCCAGCTTTTGCACTGTTAGATTTCCTGCAAATTTCTTTGTCTAAAACAGTGGAATCTTGTGGCCCGCTCTTCACGGGTAACAGGGACCCTAATCCCCAAAAGGAAAAGTTAAAAATCACTAAAAGAAGTCAAAAATGCAGGCCATGAGAAATGAATAAGAGTGCACCACAACACAAATTTAGTAAATAGTGATCTATTAGTAAGATCACAAAGATTTTTAGTGTGGATCATACTAATTCAGTGGGGCTTGAAAGAAGGGTACAACACTGGATAGTAGTCATTCTATTTCTAAATCAGAGGTGTTTAATGGTTAAAATAGGTTCTAAGAATGGGGAAATATTTAATTTGCATCTCATGTCTTGGTGGATACAAGTACAAACATCTAGAAGTTACTTCCTTATTATCAGGTGTTTCTTATACGCTCAAATAATACAGCTCAATTCATTTAAGTGAATCACTGCCTTGGAGTTCAACGTAAACTATCAATTACTATAGATTATGTGTCAGGCACAGTGGAAACATTTCTCAAATTATTTGCATAGTTTCTTTGTAAACTAGTTTAATCATTTGTAAGCCTCACTTTCTAAGAAGACAGTTGGTCCACAGTGTGATAGTCCTTTCCTGTGGTGGACAGTTTTGCAAATTTAACATTGTGTAAAGCAGTGTTTCTTGACAGTAGAGTACATGCAAAGAAAATATTTTACCTGTTCCTAGAAAAATTACATCATATTCTTTCTGATTGGCAGCAACAACTCTGTCTACAACAAGCTGGGTGTACTTTGTTCCCTCTTTAATTAACTTTGGTTGATTGTTGATGGGAGTTATGAGATCATCCATTAAAGGATGATTCTTTACAAACTGGAGTGTTTTATCTGGCACATCGAGAGAAGTCTTGAAACCATCCTTACGGATATTACTGTTGATGCACTAAGAAAGAGAGAAATGAAATTGTATGTTAACTGGGCTGTCAAATGTTATGAGCACTGAACTTTTGGAGATAACATTTATTGGCGTTATTTATTAAAACTGAGATACATCTACTGCCACAAAAAAAATTGCTGAAAAATCTCAGCAGGTTTGACAGAAACTGTGGTGAGAGAACAGATGCAATGTTTTGCATCAATTTGACCTTTAGTCAGAGGGATATTTTGCTTTTATCATACATCTACTGTCGATAGATATATTCCCTTACGTCTCTTCACAGTTTTCTTGCTTCCCCTCCCAAAGATGAGAATTCAAGCCAGAGGTAAGTTTCACAAGTGCTAGCAGAGTTATTTCACCTCATGCTGGAGCCTAGACACTAAATTCTGGCAGGCTATTTAACTGTGGAACCATCACAAACTGAGCACAAACTTTGTCCTCGTGCAACAGTTGCACACTTGAACTGCATATTAGGAGTTATCGGATAATGTTCAGAAGTTATCATGGGAGTTTGCTCCCTTAGTGATCAAACCTATAACTTCCCTGCCCTGTGCGACTTGGCACATTTAGAGTTTCGATGATTGGGGAAATGGCTTTCTGAAATTCTCAATAAATTAGAATCCTTAGGGAAAATTACTAAAATGATCTTCCTTCAAAATGCTTTATGAAATTTACATTTTTTGTGCCTGTTTTATGTTGTTCAGACCTTTAAATCACAAATTATCACACACTCAGGGGAGGCAGCACAGTTCATCAAGTCCTATTATCCTGGGTACAACAATCAAGAGGAGCTTTTATTTCAGAACACTTTAGGACTCCAACTATCAAAAACAAAAGTTTCCCTGCTCTGTGCTGAGATAGTTGATTTCAGCTGAATGAATAGTAGGGACAATAACATTATGCTATTGTGCTTTAGAGGGGTATACAGTTACCAGGATTACCATACCTTATAACTATAAGTCACTCCAGCCAAAACGTGCTTGTATAAGAATCTCATTTGAAGACAGAATTTAGATTTGCCTTTATGAAGTGACATTTACTCAGGGATTCCAGTTAATCAAGGTATTGCAGTTGGAGGAGGGGATGAGAGTTTTCTGCCACTTATGAAATTATACCCCAGCGTGAATCAGTACCTTTTGGAGAAGGAGGAAACTTAACAGGGGAAGAAACCACATATCATGATGATTCATGACCAATACCTCAAAGTCCGAGTCTATTTTGGCATCTGGATGACCTTGTAGTAATTTAAAAACTGATGGGATGAAAAATATTTGGGCAGAAAGCTTGGAAAAGTACAGCAGCTCTAGGTTATTTTGAAGACTTTGTATCTTTTAGAGGGAAGTTTTAATACTTACTGCTCCTGGACGAGGACTGGGGATTGTTCCAGTGTACAAAATCCATTTGATGTAAGACTGTTCTACTGTCACAGATGACTTGTAATTCCCTTCATCAAGTACTTCCTGAATTTTTGCCATACTAAAAGCACAAACTGCAGAGATGTCCTGTTTCCCCCTAAGTAAATAAAATTTTTGAATTACTGCTTTTTTCACTGGACGATATTGATAAATACTCTAACATTTGGGGATAGTGGCATAGTGGTTTGTCATGAGACTAGCAATCCAAAGATCCAGTGTAATGCTCAGGGGACACGAGTTTGAATTCTATCATGGCAGATGGTGAAATTTGAATTCAATAAAGATTTGGAAATAAAAATCTAATGATAACCATGAAACCATTATCGATTGTCATAAAAATCCATCCGGTTCATTAATCTCCTTTAGGGAAACAAATCTGCTATTTGAATACACTCGCATGAGTGCCTTTTCCGAGTCTTTACGTCGCTCGTCGACGTTTTTGTCTACCACTAGCAGATCCCACGCCTTGGGCTCTTGATCTTAAAGTACCACGAGTAGCACCCCAGCCGGGGTCTACTGAAGTTACCAATTGTTGCCTGCAGACCCCAGCCGGGGTCTGCCCAGGGCATATTCCGTGGCTCGCAGAGCCCCAGCCGGGGTCTACTGATGTCATTGTGGCTCGGTTGGGCACCCTGTGTGTGTTTAGGGCAGGGTGTGAGCTGGTACCGTCGTCCCCTGATCTAATTGGGCGTTTAGAGAACCTTTGTCGGTATTTTCGGTGCTCGGTCCTCTTGCGTAGGGGTGGGAAATTTAGAATTTAAGGGAAAATTTTATTCCGAATTCAGGGAAGCCAGATTAGGTGACGTGACAATTGTTCATAACCAATTAACCTAGTTAGCACATTTTTGGCCATGTGGGAGGAAACCGGAGTACCCGGGGAAAACCCACGCGAACACGGGGAGAAAGTGCAAACTCCCCCAGCCGCAAGGCCCAGGTCGGGAACTGACCCTGGGTCCAAGTAGCCGGTCAACCTTAGTGCTAATCACTGGGCTGACGTGTTGCCCATTCGTACCGTGACACCTTTGGGTGGTAATCGGTGTCATTATCTTTCGTCATCGTCTGGTAGTGAACATCCAAGACAAGACGGGGCACACGTCCCATCTCAGCGTCACCCCAGGTGCGTCTCGTTTGTCTCACCCTTTGTACCAATGGTGTGGGTAGTGGGTCGCGGGTGCTTCTACTACCTAGGCAGGGTGAACCGCATCCGCCAGCGGATCACCAGTGCCCCCGGGACAAGCCTGAACTTGTCGAGAACCTAGTTTTTTGGAAATTTACCGGGTTTGTAGGCATAGAAGCGTGTTGGTTATCCTCGGCCAGTCAGATTCCGACAGACACTCGCCTGCCAGCAGGAGTGCCTGGATTCCCTGCGGGACCATCGGTAAGGGCTGACTCACTGTGGTCTAGAACAACCAAAAATACCACAGCTACGCAACACACACCATAATCCATTCCAGCTTCACCACTCTAGGATGGCAGTCCTGTGGTGTGGTCATGGACCTGGCCTGCATCGCCCCCGCTATTTGTTTCTCGACCAGTCACGGAATACCCTCTCTTGTGCCCAAGGAGAAGGTACCAGGTGGCTCCCGCGGAAGGGATTGACTCGCTGTGGGTAGAAACCAGAAGACCCCACAGTTACGATTGGCCGTTAACGCCTTGTTTCGGCTAACCAATCTTACCCCACCTGTCTGTAACCGCAACCTTAAGGGGCATCCAGGCATGCAATTACTCCGCATCGTTTCTGGGACAGCCGCTTTAGCCGCCACCGCGATGGATGTGCGGTGACGTTGCCCGGCGGGACCGACGTGGAGGCGCAGCTCGCTGTGCGGCAGAAACGACAAGACACGCACAGTTAAAGTAACCAAGAAACCTCAAGAGAGTCCCCCCAAGAGAGTCCTCCTTAAGAGAGTCATAGTTACTCCCGCCCCTTATCCAGTCTGGCTTACATGCGACTCTAGACCCACAGCAGTGTGGTGACTCTTAAACGCCCTCAGGGATAGCCAATAAATGCTGGCTCAGCCAGCGATGCCCACATTCCATGAATTAATTAAAACTTTATCCTCATACTTCTTGGCCTTTTGGCCAAGATTAAGCATCAGATCAAACCCAGGGTGGGGTGCAATGCCTTATCCTGTCAGTTTGGACCTTGAGAGAAAAATCACAGCTATTGATTCCATTCTGAAACAATATTTGTGGCTATCAGGTGAAGACAAAATCTGATTTGATTGTGAATTCTTCATTGTTAAAATGTTGCTAACATTCATTGTTTAGTTCACATAAGAACAACCACCTGAGGAAGCACTGGGAAGAAAGTGGCATTCCAGAAACCATAACCCACCATATTGATTATTACCTGCAGGTGATAAGTAAACTTTTCCTTTGTTATGAATGTCGTTTGACTTTGTTAACAATGGTGATATATCACTTCTTCTTTCACAATAAGCCAAGGAGGTCAGCAGATTCAATCTGCAACCGTACTGATTTAACTAACTTTTGTCAAGGCGCTATTTAGAGTCATTGAGGTTTACAGCATGGAAACAGGCCCTTCAGCCCAGCTTGTCCATGCCACCCTCTTTTTTAAAACCCCTAAGCTAATTCCAAATGCCTCCATTTGGCCCATATCTCTCTATACCCATCTTACCCATGTAACTATCTAAATGCTTTTTAAAAGACAAAATTTTATCCTAGTACTACCTCTGATAGCTTGTTCCAGACACTCACCCCCTCTGTGTGAAAAAAGTACTCCTCTGGATACTTCTGTATCTCTCAACTTAAACTTATGCCCTCTAGTTTTAGACTCCCCTACATTTGGGAGAAGGTGGCTATCTATCTGATCTGTGCCCTCATTATTTTATAGACCTCTATAAGATCACCTCTCAGTCTCCTACACTCCAGACAAAAAAGTCCCAGTTTGTCCAGACTCTTCTTATAACTCAAACCATTAAGTCCCAGTAGCATCCTAGTAAATCTTTTCTGCACTCTTTTTAGTTTAATAACATCCTTCTTAGCTAGAATGCACGTAGTATTCCAAGTGTGACTTTACCAATGTCTTGTACAATTTGGGTAATTACTAGCATGACTGTCCATGGGGACAGTTGTGAGGATGGGAAGAGAGATAAAACAACACTTCCACTATTTTTGACAGTTATCACTGTTCAGTGATTCCAGGTGGAAACTACAGCCGGAATTCTCCCCCAAAAATTCTAAGTGTCAAATTTGCATGAAAACTGATATAATTCACTATTTTCATCAGAGGGAGTTCAGAGGAGAATCTCCCACACTCTGTGCATTGCAGAGGTCACTAACGTGTATATTATTAAATATCAGTGGGTGGAGCCTATTCCTGCCCATGGGGCCAGCAGAGTAGGAGTGAGCAGGCCACTGTGACACGCAGTAGCCCTGCACTGCTAACCTCTTGAGTAGCGCAGCGGAACGGAAGAATTGCCCAGTGTCTATGAGAACAGGACTGGGCTGGGTTGTGTCGCCCTTTGTACTTGAATATCCCATTAAGACTGAGGGTGGAAATATCCGGCCGTGCGAGTCCCAAGACTGGAAATTCCTGCCCCAAGCTCCATGGATCTTTCAATGGTCTGCTGAAATTTTTGTCTCACCTGCTACGATTCATGCGGGATAATTTCATCCTGAATATCTTCATCTCACAATAGAAACAAAGATAATGCAGACAAGAAACCAGTGAAATATCCAGGTAGGACTGTGACTTCTTCTTAAAAGGAGGGCACAAAAAAATGAAAAAGCCAATCTTTTACAAAACTATATAAATGACATTAAATTACAAGTGCCAAGAATGTCTTGTATAGTCAATGTGAAATGCCTCTTTTTATGAAGTACTAAATAAAACTAACTAGTCAACATCTTTATCAGCAATATATCTATTGTACACTATTTCCCAGTCCATAAAACAGAAGTTAAAAAAGCGAAAACATCTGTTGAGGAAATAGAACCACCTGGGGGATGTCTTGTCTCTAAACTTCAATTACAGAACTAGGATTACAAAAACTTGGATAACATCATTCTTTGGATTGCAACTATGCGGTTCTGTTTATTCTTACCACTGTGGAATAAAAACTGCGTAGAAAATATTGTTCCTCCAGTTTGATGTTCTCAGTATAAAAACATCTTGTATGATGTTAAATAGAAAGTTGAAGTCAGGAGAAGAGCACAGTAGATTGGCTTTCAGGAAGGTGCTCCACTTCCTCTGGAGAATCCGCTGGCCACCTCGATCACCCTAAAATAGAAAGGAATAGTTGAGCATCAACAAAAACTCTTTTAAGATATCCTACATCTGGAGGAGTGGATATCCCAGATATTCAACTACAAGGCCTCTATCAATGTTACTGCCAATACCTAGCACATTGGTGAAGTCTCTCCGATTTGTGTATGTTTGTTTGGGGGGGGGGATGGGGAGGGGGGAGAATCAAAAACAAAGCATAGGAAGTGGGAGGAAAAGATCAAGGCTTGGTATGGGTGTGGGGGGTTGCGTTGTCAAAGGAATCAGCAAGCTGAGGCTGCATTTGGCAAGAGGACCAGAGCTTCCCTGATGGCTGAGGACGATTTCTGCTCCTTTCCTACCTTACAACAGTGACTATACTTCAATAAAGGATTTCTAGAATCCTAGAGGTTTACAGCATGGAAACAGGTCCTTTGGCCCAACTTGTCCATGCTGTCCTTTTTTTTAAAACCACTAAGTTAATTCCAACTGCCCACATTTGGCCCATATCCCTCTATACCTTTCATATCTATGTAACTATCAAAATGCTTTTTAAAAGACAAAATTGTACAAAATCTACTAATATCTCTGGCAGCTTGCTCCAGACACTATGTGAAAAAATTGCCATCTGGGCGCTTTTGTATCTCTCCCCTTAAGCATATGCCTTCCAGTTTTAGACTTCCCTACTTCTGGGAAAAGATAATGACTATCTATCTGATCTATGCCCCTCATTATTTTATAGCCCTCTATAAGATCACCCCTCAGCCTCCTATGCTCCAAAGAAAAAGTCCAACCTCTTTATACTCAATCCCTCAAGTCCTGGTAGCATCCTAGTAAATCTTTTCTGCATTCTTTCTAATTTAATAACTTCACTGGCTGTAAAAAAGTTTGGTAAATCCCTAGGTCACAAAAAGTGCTGTATGAACACAAGTTCTTCTCTTCTTGGTTCACAAAGTGTGCTCTAAAAAGCAACAGCTTACTGCAGTGGGCAGTCTCACCTTCGTCACACCATTGTGTTTGTCAAACCATGGATTTCCCAAATACACTGTGGGATCCTGATCTAAATACGATGAAGAAGCGTTAAAGGAAGCAGCAAGCTGAGGCTGTGTTCGGCAGAGGGGAGACCGTGTGCCATAGAAACATCTTTCTGGTGTAAGAATTATGATGGCTGTAGGTTGGGGGTCCATCTGTTAATTTTAAACCCTCTTCAAACATCTGTGGATGGCACAGTGGTTAGCACTGTTGCCTCACAGCCCCGGGGATCTGAGTTCGATTCCCGGCTTGGTTATCTGCACATTCTCCGTATGTCTATGTGGGTTTCCTCCGGGTGTTCTGGTTTCCTCCCACAAGTTCAAAAGAGTGCTGGTTAGGTGGATTGGCCATGCTAAATGGCTCCTCAGTGCGCTCTATCAGGTGTCAGAGCGTGGCGACTAGGGGATTTTCACAGTAACTTCATTGCAGTGTTAATGTCAGCCTACTTGTGACACTAATAAAATAAACTAAACATCTCCTGCCAATCTTGGGTTGAGTATTAACAGTACATGCAGCATTTCCCCATTTTTGCTTTACGAGAAATTGAAAGAGTTCCCCATTTGGGTCAGTGGGAAAAATACCACCCACTGTGGAACTTGGCAATGTGCAGACTACTCTGACAAAGGGTGCTAACTCAATGCTAATCTTTGGTTAGTAGTTTTCAGTTAATGACTGAATTTTCAGCATTTTGTTTTTATAATCTAGTCACATTTTTATAATCTAGTTTAATATAACTAAGCAATTAACTTGAAAATGGTTTGTAGTGGCCAGTTGTATTGAATGGTTGGAATAGTTTTTTTTGGGAACACAATCAATTCAGTTCGTTTTAGCTGGTGGGAAAGCGAATGTGCTCCTTCTTGATTTCAACTTCTAGTATTACTTAATCTTTGGCAACAGGAGATAGTCTTCTCAAGAGACAAGACTCACAACATCCACCATTTCCTCCCCACCCTTCTGGTAAGCCTATTGTAAAATTGCTTGCACTGCTAGTAAACATAATAAGCAATGTGTGGATTTAAGATTACTATGAGGTTTATCACCCTATGAGGGTATTATGCAACAATACAAGATGCTTTGTGCTTTTTTAAAAAAGGTGACTGTTGTCACAATTAATGGGAAAGGTATTTGTCACAGTTGGTTTCCCTTCACTATTGAAGATGGTGATTTCTTGCGTGCACTGAGCTATCTATTGTGCATTCTAATGTGGCTATGCAGTCAGACTGCAGACCTGCACTTTTCCACAGTACATGAAGGATAAATTGTCTAATTTTATTAGGACTGCCTGACGTTTGTAGCTAGTCTTTTGTGCATAGCTGCCAATATTCTCGGCTGTTCATAGAATCTCTACAGCGCAGAAGAGGCCATTTATAGAACATAGAACATTACAGCACAGAACAGGCCCTTCGGCCTTCGATGTTGCGCCAACCAATATAAAAAGCAATGCCCCTCCAAACTAAACCATTCCCTTCTCTTCCATATACTTATCAACTAACCTCTTAAACGCCACCAAACTTGGCGCATCTACAACTGCTGCAGGCAGGGCATTCCACTCCCGAACCACCCTTTGGGTAAAGAACCTACCTCTGATATCCGTCCTATAACTATCACCCCTTAATTTAAAGCTGTGTCCCCTCGTGCTAGCTTTCTCCATCCTAGGAAAAAGGCTATCACTGTCCACCCTATCTAAACCTCTAATCATCTTATATGTTTCGATAAGGTCTCCTCTTAGCCGCCTTCTTTCTAACGAAAACAACCTCAAATCCCTCAGCCTCTCTTCATAAGACCTGCCCTCCATACCAGGCAACATCCTGGTAAACCTCCTCTGTACCCTCTCCAATGCCTCCACATCTTTCTTATAATGTGGGGACCAGAACTGCACACAATACTCCAAGTGCGGCCGCACTAGAGTTTTGTACAGTTGCAACATGACGTTGCAGCTCCGAAATTCAATCCCCCTACCAATAAAAGCTAAGACTCCATATGCCTTCTTAACAACAAAGACAGATTTAGCCCATCATGTCTGCACTGACTACAATCCCAACCAGGCCCTTTTCCCATAATATTACTTTGCTAATTCCCTTAACACTAGGATCAATTTAGCATGGTTAATCAACCTGACCCTCACATCTTTGGACTGTGAGAGGAAATCAGAGCACCCTGAGGAAATCTACATGCTCATGGGGAGAATGCGTAAACTCAACACATACTGTGACCTAAGGCTGGAATTGAACCCGGGTCGCCGGCCACAGTGCTAACGACGCAGCAGTGCTAACCACTATGCCTCCATGCCATCCCAAAAAGAAAACCACTTATTATATTCTGCCACTGTGTTTGGCTGTTTCAGATTGATCATCGAGATTGGGAACATATAGAAACTGCACAAACATAAACCACCCTCCAGAATGCAGCAAAGTTCCTGCCACAAGGGAAGGGATTTTAACAAAAGGAAGTTCAGCATTCAGGAAATATTCTCAGATCTCATACAGAAAGATTATATACCGAAGAATGATTTTCTCATTCAAACTCAAAAATCTGTCTTTGTTCTATCTACACTGGTGCTCTCTCTTCTGCCCCACATTCTGAACGATTAGCAGCAATAATGTTCAGCTAGGGGCAGTTTAAGTGTTGTAGAACATAGAACATTGCAGCGCAGAACAGGCCCTTCGGCCTTCGATGTTACGCCGACCAATTATGAAAAAAGCAATGACCCTCCAAACTAAACCATTCCCTTCTCTTCCATAAACTTATCAACTAACCTCTTAAAAGCCACCAAACTTGGCGCATCTACAACTGCTGCAGGCAGGGCATTCCACTCCCGAACCACCCTTTGGGTAAAGAACCTGCCTCTGATATCCGTCCTATAACTATCACCCCTTAATTTAAAGCTGTGTCCCCTCGTGCTAGCTTTCGCCATCCTAGGAAAAAGGCTATCACTGTCCACCCTATCTAAACCTCTAATCATCTTATATGTTTCGATTAGGTCCCCTCTTAGCCGCCTCCTTTCTAACGAAAACAACCTCAAATCCCTTAGCCTCTCTTCATAAGACCTGCCCTCCATACCAGGCAACATCCTGGTAAACCTCCTCTGGACCCTCTCCAATGCCTCCACATCTTTCTTATAATGTGGGGACCAGAACTGCACACAATACTCCAAGTGCGGCCGCACTAGAGTTTTGTACAGTTGCAACATGACGTTGCGGCTCCGAAATTCAATCCCCCTACCAATAAAGCTAAGACTCCATATGCCTTCTTAACAACCTTATCGATTTGACTGCCTACTTTCAGGGATCTATGCACAAATACACCAAGATCCCTCTGTTCATCAACACTATTAAGAATCCTACCATTAGCCCTATCCTCTACACATTTATTATTCCTGCCAAAGTGCATTACCTCACACTTTTCCACATTAAACTCCATTTGCCACCTCTCGGCCCAGCTCTGCAACTTGTCCAAGTCTCTCTGCAACTATAACACCCCTCTTCACTATCTACCACTCCACCGACTTTAGTGTCATCTGCAAATTTACTAATCCATCCTTCAATAACCTCATCCAGATCATTTATAAAAATTACAAACAGCAGGGGCCCCAAAACAGACCCCTGAGATACACCACTTGTAACCAAACTCCACGATGAATATCTCCCATCAACCACCACCCTCTGTCTTCTATCTGCTAGCCAATTCCTAATCCAATTAGCTAAATCACCCTCAATCCCATACATCTGCATGTTCTGCAGAAGCCTTCCATGGGGCACCTTATCGAACGCCTTACTAAAGTCCATATATACCACATCAACTGCCTTACCCCCATCCACTTCTTTGGTCACTTTTTCAAAAAACTCAATGAGGTTAGTAAGGCACGACCTACCCTTCACAAAACCATGCCGACTATCCCCAATCAATTCATTTCTCTCTAAATAACTATAAATCCTATCCCTAATAATTCTCTCCAATACTTTGCCCACAACAGAAGTAAGAATCACTGGCCTATAATTCCCTGGAAGGTCTCTCTTCCCCTTCTTGAACAATGGGACCACATTCGCTATCCTCCAGTCCTCCGGAACCACACCAGTAACCAACGACGACCTGAAGATCAGAGCCAGAGGCTCTGCAATCTCCTCTCTTGCCTCCCAGAGAATCCTAGGGTAAATCCCGTCCGGCCAGGGGACTTATCTAACTTCAAACCCTCAAGAATATCTAGCACATCCTCCTTATCTACTTCAATACTTTCCAGTTTACAACCCTGTATCCCAGTGTTCTCCACAACTACATTTACATCTCACTGCGTGAATACCGAAGAGAAATATTTGTTCAGTGCCTCTCCAATCTCTTCAGGCTCCACGCACAACTTCCCACTGCTGTCTCTGACTGGCCCTAATCTTGCCCTAACCAATCTTCTATTCTTAACATATCTAAAGAAAGCTTTCGGATTCTCCTTGATCCTATCAGCCAAAGTCTTCTCGTGTCCCCTCTTAGCTCTCCTCAACTCACACTTTAGCTCCCTCCTGGCTAATCTATAGCTATCCATTGCACTAACCAAGCCTTCAAGCCTCATCCTGACATAAGCCTCCTTTTTCCTTTTAACCAGCGAATTAACTTTTTTCGTACACCAAGGTTCCCTTACTCGACCATTTCCTCCTTGCCTGACAGGGACATACTTATCAAGGACTCGCAGCAGCTGTTCCTTGAATAAGCTCCACCTTTCAGATGTTCCCAGTCCCTGTAGTTTCCTAGTCCAACCTATGCAACCTAGTCCAACCTAATTCTCTCCTTATGGCCTCATAATTACCCTTCCCCCAGCTATAACTACTGCCCCCAGCTTCATGCCTACCCCTATCCATCACTAAGGTGAACGTAACCGAATTGCGGTCACTATCACCAAAATGTTCACCAACTTCCAAGCCTAACACCTGGTCTGGCTCATTGCCCAGCACCAAATCCAATGTAGCCTCACTTCTAGTTGGCCTATCTACATACTGAGTCAAAAAACCTTCCTGTACACTCCTGGATCCACACTTGAATTAAACAGCATTAACTTTTTTCATATTGTATATATTTACGGTTGACTGAAGAGACATTTATCCTCAGTCTGGGCTTGATTTGAACCAAGCTCTCTGAGGTGGAAATTCAAGGTGGAGCTTCCTGTAACACTCTACCACTCTCCACGCCTCTCACATAAATAAACCACAATAAAATTGAACCGCTACAGAATTTAGCAGAGTGCCTGGTATCAGTACCTACCTTACACACTCGAGCAATTCTCGAAACCACTAGCTTATTGTAGAATTCAAACTCGACAGCCATTTCACTGAAGAAAAGATAAATCTTATCATCCCTATCAGCATCATTTTCGCTCTCTCGCACCACATCCAAATGAACAAAATTAGGCTCTGTTTAAAAGAAAAAGTAAATAAAGAAGTGCTCAATTTAATAGAGAAAATGATCAGCACCAAGTAGGAAATCTAAAGTCAGCACCATAAATTGATGATATTGTGGAGGTAAGAATTCAATGGTACAAGGGAAACATGTTTTCCTGAAACAACTTTTCAAAAGGTCAAACTGATTAAAAATGATGAATTATGACACTAATAAATGCAGAATGGATAAATATTAGCCTACTTTCATCATGACATTTTTCTTACAGTTTATAGTTCAGTTCAAAGGAAATATTTTGTTTATGAAGTCCATGTTAATTACTGATACTAATATAATTAATGAGCTGAGAGCACAAAGTTACAAACAAACTGGGCAGTAATATGAAATAGGTTTGATTTCATTACTCTGTTAAATTTTCAATCTCAGTGCAATTCACATGTCAAATACAAAATAGAAGCAAGGTACCTTCCCACAAGAAAGGAAAACCAATGGTTAGAATAGTCATCATTGGGTTTTTTTCACATAACCATTTGTAATGACTCTGAGCAGTTTTGCCGACTACAAGTTGGTTATTAATACGTGAAGTAGGGAACTAACTGTTATGTATTTGTATTAATCCTTATTAGTTTGCTGTAGCTCTGTTGTTCAAAGAGGTGAACTTTCCCATTCTGCTGGTCTTGGGAATCCTAGCGGTTGAGGGGTGGACCATGGAAAGATCTGTTGACCTCAGGTGGGATTTTCTGGTTTTGGGACAAGTGCAGCGGAAAGTCCAGCCCAATGTATTCATGTAATCACTGGAAGTAATGTCACAAGTCACCAGCATGGGAAATAGGCAAAACAACAGCAGCCAAATAAGAAAGCACACACCTGTAAATAAAGCTGCCTTGTTTTAACTCTAAGTCCCAAGAAACTTGAACAAAGCCCTATTTATTAACTACTTCTCAGCCTTCAACACCATCACTCCTACAAAACTAATTTCAAACTCCGTGGCCTGGGACTTGGGTCGTCATGCTGCTAATGAATTTCCCAACCCACAGACAGCAATCAGTAAGAAATAAGCAATACCTCCCCCACAATCATCCTCAACACCAGTGCATAACAAAGCTGTCATCTCAGCCTCTTAATCTACTCCTTATACACCATGATTGTATGGCCAAATTCCTCTCCAACGCGACTTTCAAGTTTGCTGGCGACACTACCACAGTGAATTGGATCTCAAACAATGACGAGATGAGTACAGGAAAGAGGTAGAGGATCTGGTAAGATGGTGTGATGACAATAATCTCTCCCTCAATGTCAACAAAATGAAGGAGATGGTCATCAGCTTCAGGAAGCTAGTGAAGGACATGCCTACATCAATGGGGACAAAGTAGAAATGGTCGAGAGTTTCAAGTTTATAGGTCCTTGTCCCTCCATGCTAATGTTATTGGTAAGAAAGCACAGCAACGCCTCTATTTTCTCAGAAGATTAAGAAAATTTGCATGTCTACCATGACTCTCACCAACTTTCCCAGATGCACCAAAGAACACATTCTTTCTGGTTGTATCAAAACTTGGTATAGCTCCTGCTCTGCCCAACACCACAAGAAACTACAAAGGGTCATGAACAAAGTTCAATCAATCACTCAAACCAGTCTCTCACCCATTGACACTGTCTACATTTCCCGCTGCCTCAGAAAAGCAGTCAGCATAATTAAGAGCCCCTGACTTACTACCTTCCATCGAGAAAAAAAATAAAAAACAGTTCGAGTCCCTAATGACTCAAGAACAGCTATTTCCGTGCAGCCATCAGACTTTTGAATGGATCTACTTCGCATTGAGTTGATCTTTTTCTAATTCTCTAATTCAGCTATGACTGTAACACTTCATTCAGCACTCTCTCCTTTTCTTCTCTATGAACGATATGCTTTGTTTAGCATGCAAGAAACAATACTTTTCAGTATATATTAACAGATGAGGAGAGATTGAGTAGACTAGGCCTGTACTCATTGGAGTTTAGAAGGTTGAGGGGAGATCGTACAGCGACATAAAAGATAATGAAGCAGTTATTTCCACTTAGAATGGAAACAAGAACTAGAGGGCAAAGCCTCAAAAGTCAATTTACAACAGAGTTGAGGAGGAACTTCTCCTAGAGTAGAAAAATCTATCTGTGATTTAAACACATCTAACAAGGTACCAGCTACTCTGCGCAATGAAGCAGTAAAGCGACCTCATTAAATGTGTTTAAATCACAGATGGATAGATTTTTAACCAATAAGGGGATAAAGGGTTATGGGGAGCAGGTGAGTAAGTGGAACTGAACCCACTATCAGATCAAGCATGATCTTATCGAATGGTGGAGCAGACTTGAGGGGTTAGATAGCCTAGTCCTGCTCCTATTTCTTATGTTCTTACATGACAATAATAAATCAAATCAAATAAGACTGAAAGTAATTATGTACAGATCGAAAAGGAAGGATTAGGGATTATCTTTGGAGTAAAGCAGTTCCATCAGTTCCTGTACAGGAGAAAATTTATCTTGTTGATGGGACCATCGTCCATTAGCTTACATTTTTGGACCGTACAAGGGATTTCCATCAGTCGCAGCAAGCAGAATGCAGCAATAAGCATTGCTTTTGTCTGGACATACTTATACCATTAAACGTTGACAATCAAGTCTACATGGTGTAAGATGCAGCAAATCCATCACTTGGATGAAATCCATAGGATACATGGACATTATATTAAACCTGATACAACATGGCCAATTTCAAGTGGAGCAACAAATATTTTAAAGACAGTATTATTTTAAAAGCTAATAGTCAAGTAAAATGACTGCAAACCAGACATCGGAATATGCAACACAACCAGACCATCTAAGGAATGAACAAAGGGGGGCCATGAGTCATGGCAAAACTAGCTGACAAGATTATGCAGAGGTGTTGATAGCCCTGACCAACTACAGGAGAAAAATGGAAATGGTAACAAGTTTTGTCCGAGCTATATAGAATAATGCCTCCACTAACGGGAAAACATTTAGCAGTTGCAGAAAACCATCTGGGGACACTTAGCAGCATATTAGATACCACCTAAAACAGTTTGGATTTTTTGTAATTGAAACTGATCAAATCAGTTTCATCCTGTAAGGACTTTGCACCCCATTGTTTTGAAACTGACTGATGGAGGAGTCAGCTAATTTGATTAAGCCTTTCAAAAAATATTGAATTCTGGCCAAGAGACACAGGTGGTTGACCTTTCAACAGTTAACTCGACAAGGAGTTCTACAGAGAACAGTGCAGGAGAGTTGTATGACGTCGGAAAGGAGTGAATTCAGGTGTCCAGCTAGACAATTACTTTGTGGCAGAGGAAAGAAGGAGGAAATCCAGCACAAGGCAAAACATCACTATTTTCTCAGCAACAGCAAAGATTTTCCTTTTTAAAATGAGCTGAGGAGATATTCTCTCAGCCTTCAGAAATCCCCCAATTAGGTAAAGGTTGAGGAGGGGTCTAGGATTCTACTTGCTTTTTTTATACATGTCCCAGTGTAATACTTCCAGCTTATGGGTTGAACACTAGTAGGACAGAGACACCTACAGTTGTCAGTGACATCCAAGACCCGTCTGTGTGGAGTAAGAGGACCTTTACAAAATTTTTGTCTGCACATACTTATATCATTAAATATTGACAATCAAGTCTACATGGTAATGAGGATGGACTTTCAAGATTACCGCTACCAAGTAGTTCATCAGACTACTCATGGGAATATCTTCTACTTTGAACAAATAGACAATACACCAGTCACCTCTTGTTACACCTCAGACTTGGGTCAACAAACATTATGGAAGATTCAGGTTCTCAGGTTATTGCACTTTATCAAGCTACCACAAAAGTATTAAACTTCACTACAAAAAGTATCACAACCCTATTGCACAAAGTATTAAAACTTTCTTACACAATGAGTTACACAAATAATCAAACCATCATATAACTGGTATTAAAAGCTCCCTATATAAAAAAAACTTAGTTCTACAAAAGATAGAAAGCCCCCACAGTTGGACTTAGATATTACCCAGCAATGTTATCGAACTCCTCCCCTGATGGGTTTTGTTCCAATGTCTCCGAGTTCTGAACTTGACGTCCCACCGTAACGGTTAATCTTTGAGGGTGTTGCTTCCGATGTTCCTCCTTTTTATCTGGCACTGATCGTGATTCACAGTTGCTAACTCACAGGACAGGCACTGATTGTGCCTTTTGGCCACAAATGTTAAGGAGCTCATATTTCTCTCTGGAGGTTGTATTTCTGAGCACTGACACTCAGGGGTCCGTGTTCAAGTATCGTCCACTCGAGGCATAGCAATAGCCATGTCTCAAATGAGTGACTGTCCAATCAGTGTCTGTATCCACTCCAAGACTGAACATCATGTTCCTTGCTGCAGAATACAGCAGTTTATGCTGCTCCCACAATTCATATGCTGAGGGCTATTTTAACCTAGACAAGCGAGGGAGCATACTTGAAGCGATCCAATACTCAAGTGATTTTTATGGTAATACAATGGAAAAACCTTAGAACTAGCACACCTAACCTGAAGCTGTACTACTCCAGGAGACTGGAGTAGTCAGTAGAGTCAGGATGTTTTCTATGGTGACTCAGAGTGATTGTTCCACTACCACTGAGAAAACGAGTGTTAGAGAAGTTACATGAGGGCTATTGTGGAATTGTACACATGAAGGAAATAGCGAGGAGTTATTTCTAGTGGTGTGGATTGGATGCAGAAATTGAAGAGAAAGCCAGAGCTGTGTAGGGATAAGAAACTTGTCATCCTTAGCACTACTGCATCTATAGGATGGCCTGAAGCGGCTTGGCAATGAGTGCACATGAATTTTGCGGACCTTTTGAGGGACACATGTTCTTGGTAACAGCCAATGTTCACACAAAATGGTCAAAGTTGCTGTGATGAAATTTAAATAATCAGAGAAGACTATCATGGGGCTACAAGGAGTATATATAGTCAGTTTGGATTCCCTGAATAACTTGCCTCACAAAAGTTTCAAAGTTTCTTGCAAGAGAATGGTATTCAACATAGTGAGTCCACACTCCATCATCTTGTTACTAATGGACTAGCAGAATGTTTCGTCCAAACAATGAAACATATTTTGAGAGTAACAATAGAACATAGCTTCCTAATTAAGCATATTAATAAATTCCTATTAATGTATAGGAATGTCGCCCATTCAATGATCAAGACCTCTCCTGCATTACTAATGATGAAGAGACAACTATATTTGACATTTGACCTGTTGATACCTCAAGAAATTCAACAGCAAGAACAAATGGAATGGTGGGAAAGCAAAGCAAAGCATAGTGTTTCCCACCAAGGACATAGAGTTATGGCTAGGAATTACTCCACAGGAGAGAAATAGGTTCCTGCCACAACTGTTATATGGACTGAACCTGTCTTTTACACTGCCTAGACGAAAGATGACATCACCTGGAGCAAACATTCTGACCAGTTGTTGGCTGGAAGAACAGATTTGTCGGAATTGGAACATGTGAAGAATCCAGGCTCAAACTTACAAAGTTGAACTTTCCAGAACCCTGGCACCAATGAACAATGCTGAGGAAACCAACACCTCACCTACAGATCAGGCACTGAGACAACTTGAGTAGCTACATCAAAAGCAGGTCAAACCAACCACGAATGATGTTAGTAGAAAGACAAAAGCACCAGAGCTCACCATCAACGTAAAGAAGACACAGAGTCAAACCGAACAAAAAACAAAACAGCACAGCAAACAGGCCCTTCAGCCCAACGAGCCACCTTGATATTCCCACTTCCACCCATGATCCTTGTCTATGTTTATAGAGAGTCTGCATTGGTATAGAAATCTGAATTGGAATTAACGAGACAATTTAGGGAGAATTTGTTTTGCCAATCAGCCTAAAAGCGCATCTTTGGGATGTGGGAGGAAACTGGTGCGCCCGGAGAAAACCCACGCAAGCATGGGGAGAATCCGCAAACTCCCACATACAGGCCCAAATCCACGTATCTGCACAGCACAGTGATAGTCACGGAGCTGTCGTGTTACCCATCAACTGGTCCAGTTCAAGCGTACACTAACGACATGAAGCATTAGGATACTCTTGAAAAATCCAAGAGCAGCCCTCTCATAACCCATCACGTGTATGCCCCTTGTTGGACAAGGAGGCGGACCGTAGTACCTGCAGGATAAAACAGAAATGCATCAATATCATGCATAACTTACGCAATTCCCATGGAAGTCCCAAGGCTCATGATCCCTATTTTAAATCAGTCTTCTATATCCCTCCATCCCTATTCTGTTCATGTGCCCATCTAAGTATCTCTTAAATAACTCCAGCGTACCTGCCTCCACCACCTTACTTGGCACTGCATTCCATACCCCCACAACCCTCTGTGTGAAAAAACTCCCTCTAGTATCCAAATTATACTTTTTCCCCCTCACCTTAAGCCCATGACCCCTCATGATATTTGATTCCAACCTAGGAAAAAGCTTACCACTGTTTACTCTATCTATACCCTTCATAATCTTGTACATTTCCATTAAATCTCCTCTCAGTCTATGTCTTTCTAAAGAAAATAGCCCCAATTTGCCTAACCTCTCCTCGTAACCCACACCTTCCATACCAAGCAGCATCCTGGTAAACCTCCTCTGCACTCTCTCCAGGGTCTCTACGTCCTTCTGGTAGTAAGGCGACTAGAACTAGACACAGTATTCCAAATGAGGTCTAACCTCATAGAGGTTTATGTAAAAACAGGCTCTTTTTTTTACTTGTCCATGTTGCCCTATTTTTAAAACCCGTAAACTAATCCCAGTTGCCCGCATTTGGCCCATGTCTCTCTATACCCATCTTACTCATGTAACAAATTTTAAAAGACAAAATTGTATCGCCTCTACTACTATTTCTGGCAACTTGTTCCAGACACCCATCACCCCTGTGTGAAGAAATTGCCCTTCCAGACACTTCTAGATATCTTTCCCATCTCACCTTAAACTTATGCCCTCCATTTTAGACTCTCTATCTTTGAGAAAATATATTGATTATCTAGTTGATCTAGAACATAGAACATTACAGCGCAGAACAGGCCCTTCGGCCTGCGATGTTGCGCCGACCAATTAAGAAAAAGCAATGACCCTCTAACCTAAACCATTCCCTTTTCATCCATAAACTTATCTACTAAGCTCTTAAACACCACCAAACTTGGCGCATCTACAACTGCAGCAGGCAGGGCATTCCATACCCTTACCACCCTCTGGGTAAAGAACTTACCTCTGACATCTGTCCTATAACTACCACCCTTTAATTTAAAGCTATGTCCCCTCGTGCTAGCTTTCTCCATCCTAGGAAAAAGGCTATCACTGTCCACCCTATCTAAACCTCTAATCATCTTATATGTTTCGATTAGGTCCCCTCTTAGCCGCCTCTTTTCTAACGAAAACAACCTCAAATCCCTCAGCCTCTCTTCATAAGACCTGCCCTCCATACCAGGCAACATCCTGGCAAACCTCCTCCGTACCCTCTCCAATGCCTCCACATCTTTCTTATAATGTGGGGACCAGAACTGTACACAGTACTCCAAGTGCGGCCACACTAGAGTTCTGTACAGTTGCAACATGATGTTGCGGCTCCGAAATTCAATCCCTCTACCAATAAAAGCTAAGACTCCGTATGCCTTCTTAACAACCTTATCGACTTGATTGCCAATCTGTGCCCCTCTATTTTATAGGCCTGTATAGGATCATCCCTCAGCCTCCTACGATCCAGAGAAAAAGATCCCAGTCTATCCAGCATCTCCTTATAACTCAAACCATCAAGTTCCGGTAGCATCTTAGTAAATCTTTTCTGCACTCTTTCTAGATTAATATCCTTTCTATAACAGGGTGACCAGGACTGCACACAGTATTCCAAGTATGATCGTACCAATATCTTGTATAACTTCAACAAGATGTCCCAACTTCTGTATTTAATGTTCTGACCGATGAAACCAATCATGCCAAATGCCTTCTTCACACTCTGTCCACTTGTGACTCACTTTCAAGGAGCTATGAACACGCACCCCCAGGATCTCTTTGTTCTGTAACTCTCCCCAGTGCCCTACCATTAACTGCGTAAGTCCTGCCCTGGTTCAATCTATCAAAATGCACCACCTCATATTTGTCTAAGTTAAATTCCATCTGCCATTCATCAGCCCACTGGCCCAATGATCAAGATCCCATTGCAATTGGAAAAACATTTCTTCAGTGTCTACTATGCCACCAATCTTGGTGTCATCTCAAACTTAACCATGCCTCCTATATTCTCATCCAAATCATTAATATAAATTACAAATAACAGTGAACCCAACACTGATCGCTGAGGCACACCACTGGTCACGGGCCTCCAGTTTGAAAAATAACCCTCTACAACCACCCTCTGGCTTTTATCAAGAAGCCAATTTTGCATCCATTTTGATACCTTACCCTGGATCCTGAGAGACTTAACCTAATGCAACAACCTAACATGCAGTACGTCGTCAAAGGCTTTGCTAAAGTCCATGTAGACAACATCAACTGCACTGCCCTCATCTACCTTCTTGGTTACCCCTTCAAAAAACTCAATCAAATTTGTGAGACATGATTTTCCACTCACAAAGCCATGCTGACTGTCCCTAATCAGTCCTTGCATTCCTAAATGCCTGTAGGTCCTGTCTCTCAGAATACCTTCCAACAAGTTATCCACCACAGATGTGAGGCTCACTAGCCTGTAAGTTCCCAGGCTTTTTCCTGCAGCCCTTCTTAAACACCAGAGACTTAACAAGCATTCCAAGAGCAATGGCCTCCAGACTGTCTGAATTATTGATAGTAAAGTATTTGTTGATTATTGTTTATGACCTACTTGTTGGAACTTGTTGGGGATGTTCAATTTGAGAGAAAAGGAAATGTTATCTATTTATATTAATCCTTATTATCTTACTGAAGCTCTGTTGTATTAATGTATTTGTACATTTACCAGAAGTGGGGTCACAAATCATTAGTGCAAGAAAAATTAGAGAAGAAGTGCCATGTAAGTGAGCACACATCTGTAAATAAAGCTCTGTTGTTTTAACTCTGCGTGCCCCAAGCATATCTCCAAAATACAACATTAATAAGAATAATATCTTCAGCATTCAAGCAGCAAGATTAATTAATTCTAATACACCCAGATTAAAGAGATAAATGTATTTGGTGTCAGCTGTAAAATGTTTCATGTGAAACAAGTTTAAGCAGTCTCAACCAAGAAGAGGCCCACTAAAATTAAACAGTTCCAAGCTTAACACTATTGTGACTTTATGCATGGTGGCACAGTGGTTAGCACTGCTGCTCACAGTACCAGGATTCCTGCTTGGATGATTTGTGGAGTCTGCAAGTTCTCTCTTGTCTGTGTGGGTTTTCTCCGGGTGGTCTGGTTTCCTCCCACAGTTGGACATTGACCCAAACAGATGCCGGAGTGTGATGACTAGAGAAATTTCACAGCAACTTTGTCGCAGTGTTAACGTAAATCTTATTTATGACTAATAAAACAATCTCAATATGAGGGGCTATTATATAAAAAAAAGGATAGGTATTACTCCTCTGTATTTGAGGCCAAGGCTCATTGGTGTAATGAGACAGCCCTGGTCTACACCAAATCTTGCTGTAGCCTAGGTAGCTCAGTGACGAGCATCCATATTTCTCACTTTGATGATACAAGTGAGGGAAAACTCACTGAGTCAAGTAAAGTGGTTTTATTTTCAAACAGTACCATTAATAACCAAAAACTTTTAAACCAGTGCATAATTCACAAAGACACAAAACCGAAATGGATTATTTTTGTATTACTAATTCTTGTTTTTTTTTTGAGTGGTTAACTGACTTGAGAAGACTAACCATAGACAGATGTACCCTGCAGCATAAAAACAAACTCCTCTTGGTTTTACATTACAACCCCGACATCAAAATTGATAATGCAATACACCAAAATTTATGCAAACTTCACTACTCTGCATCCCCACAATTAAATAAAGCTTGAATGGTAAAAAAGAACCCACTGGGGACTTTCAGCATCATACGCAAGAATCATGCTCACCATTTAGCCAGGAAGTCTTGTACTCCGATCTCAAGCTGTTTTGTAGGCTGCGCAATAAAATGGGTTCAGTACCAAGGAAGTTATTGGATGTTGCAGAGTAATGTTCTCCATCTAAAATACATGAAATTGAGGTAATCCAAATATCATTCACTTTCGTGAAAGGATTAGACACTAGCTACCACACCTTGTACTATTAATAGGCTCAAATGAATAGACATGGATTAGATTTCCAATTTCCACCCACCTTATTGTACCCAATCCCATTAATTGAATATTCATATCTCAATTACATACTTTATCCAGCTTGCAATCTAAATTACACATAGTGCAGACTGTGCAAGTGACATCACATCTTTCTCATACTCCCTCTCTATCTCTATTGAAGCCAATGATTCATGTGAAATATGGATCATCCATGACTCTGAGGTAGAACTCTTACCTGAGTCATAAATGTGTGGGTTCAAGTTACACGAGAGGCTAAACTGCAAAATTTAAGATGACACTCCAATGCAGTACTGAGGGAATGCTGCATTCTTTGACGTATTGTGTTTTGGATGAGAAATTAAAACTGACAGTGATGTGGAAAGATTGCATGGCACTATTTTGATGCAAGTCTCACGACACCAGGTTAAAGTCCAACAAGTTTATTTGATAGCACAAGCCACTAGCTTTTGGAGTGCTGCCCCTTCATCAGGTGAATAGGAGTTCTGCTCACAAACAGGGCATATAAAAACACAAACACAAATTTATGAAATAATGGTTGGAATGTGACTCCTTACAGACAATTGGGTCTTAAAAGTACAGACAATGTGAATGGAGACAGGGTTAAGCGCAGAAGAGATGTGTATTGTCTCCCACCAATATAATTAGTGAGGTTATGCAAGCCCAAACAAGTCATGGGAGTTACAGATAGTATGACATGAACCCAAGAACCCGGTTGAGCCCGCCATCATGTGTGCGGAACTTGGCTATCAGGAAGTGTTGATAAGGGGGCAATGGTATAGTGACATTGTCACTGGACTAGTAATTCAGGGACCTGAGTTCAAATCCCACCACAGGGTGGCACGGTAGCACAGCGATTAACATTGCTGCTTCACAGCTCAGGGACCTGGGTTCGATTTCTGGCTTGGGTCACTGTCTGTGTGGAAATTGCACATTCTCCTTGTGTCTGCATGAGTTTCCTCCAGTTTCTTCCCACAATCCAAAGATGTGGGGTAAGGTTGGATGGCCATGCTAAAAACTGCCCCTTAGAATCCTGAGATGCATAGATTAGAGAGATTAGTGGGCAAATATGTAGGGGTATAAGGGCACAGCCTGGATGGGATTGAGGTCGGTGCAGACTAGATGGACCAAATGGTCTCTTTCTGCACTGTAGGGTTTCTATGATTCTAAATTGCTCCTTTATGATCAAAGGTATGTAATTTAGGGAGATTAACGGGGTAAATGCATGAGATTATGGCCTGGGTGGGATGCTCTGATAGCGAGTTTTGGTCAATGTTCTTCCTTCCATTGGCCATTTATCTCAACTGTTGTTTCTGGCACCTGGCTGTCCTTTTTCTGGCACTAGGCTGTCCTTTTGCCTACACAGTAGTCAAACACCCCACAAAAAAAAATTCTTTGGACATGAAGCACTTGGTACTTCATAAGGCATGATATAAATTCCAGTCCTTTTTTTCTAGTAATATAAGGACTACAAGCTCACAAATATTTTGGAGTATGATTTAAATAAATTACGTACCAACCATAACAGAGGCATATTTCTGGGTAGGATCATATGGACACTGTCCTTTACTCTCCTGAGGCTTGTTTTCTAGCTCAATTTTGCCATTGTTAACGACCTGTTAAACAAAAATGTTTTACTACACGTACATTAAATTCAACTGTGGTAACTTTCTGATGATAATGTGTCACTACTTTTTCTTTTAAAATTTTAGTTTGAAAATTTGAATGAGAAAGTCTAGTTGTCAATAACTTCTCATATAGTAAGAGTAGAGACAGTAATAATACCAACTTGAAAACTCTTCTTACTCCCATGCAAACAATATATAAATTGCCACAACCACCCCAACCTGGAGTTATATTTTGCAGTGATGCACAGGGAACCACACAATGGGTATTGGAATCAGGAAAATCAATGTTAGATGCAGAAACTGCTCACTGATCATAATGTTAGCTCTGTTTCTAATATAAAAGCAAAATGCTGCAGATGCTGCAGTCCGAAACAAAAACAGATAATGCTGGAAAATCTCAGTAGGTCTGACAGCATCAGTGGAGAGAGAATAGAGCCAATGTTTCAAGTCTAGATGACCCTTCATCAAAGCTCTGGTTCTTTTTTTTATCTCCAGTGGTTCACACCATTTCCACTAAGCTTTCTCAGCATTTTATATTTTATTTCAGTATGTCTGCTCTTTTACGTACTTCACAATATCATGGAATCATAGAATCCCTACAATGTAGAAGTAGGCCATTCAGACCATTAAGTCTGCACCAATTCTCCGACAAAGCATCTTGGCCACATCCTATTCCCATAATCCCACATATATAAAATTCTTGTTGGAGATTGTCCAACAATAACATCACATGATGGTTTGAAATAAATAAGCAAGAACAAAATTCATACATGAATGGACTTCAACTCTCATTTCACTTTACTTGCGTACTCTAAACTCATTGATTGGTCAGATATGTACTGCAGATCTCTACTGACCATATGATCACACATTGGCTGAAATGCATTTGTTCCACAAACATACATTCTGGTTTCCGTTAACAGGTGCAGAATGCGTATGTAGTTGCGACAATCTTTCTGTAACGGAAAAAATTAATTACACATAAATGCTGAAGACAGTGATTTTCCTTTCCAAATTTATGCAGATAATTTTGTACACTATTTTATACTTCATACTCTGTTATTAGCTGGCACAAATGGCAGAAGGGTGGAATACGCTTTTACTGCTACGTATGGACTCCAAAGTGAAATACAGTAACAACGTAGGTCGATTCATGTTCTGATTTCTGTCCCTCCAATAATCATTGTGCAAAGATACAAGACAAATATCTTAAAAGTTATATACAATGCTGTTGGTCAAATATAGGGACATGGTCCACTGTAGCAACATAAACGATGTTTCTACACCATTTATTCCCCTCCCCCCCACAAATGACAAAACACAAATTAACTATGGTATAATAAAACAGTGCTACAGGTTTTTGAGGTGGAATTTTTTTAATTTAAATTTTCACTCTACTCTTAAAGTTACAAAACCAATGTGCAGAGGAAATCTGAATCCATCTCCCTGCTTGCTCCAAAAATCAAATTCAAATTGAATTCAATTCATGGTCCACACAAGAAACACATGTAAGATCCCAACTGACAAGCAAAGGTATTGCACCTGATCTTGGACTTGATCTAATGTTTGGCTTAACAAAAGAGAAATACACTCCTGCCAGGTGCCAGGTATTTACATGAAGTGGAATGGTCTATTCCTATGTTCCCCTAATAAGAATTTGCAGCTCAGACAAATTTTCTACCATAAAGCAGAGAGGTATGAACAGTACCACACCAAGGAGCATATAGCTCTCAGCGTGGAGAGGGTCACAGTTAAACTGAGCTAGAGAAACTGGTAACAAACGCTTCAGAAGTAAAGTTTATCTCAGCTTCAACATGGCTATTAAAAGAAAATATACTTTATACAGAAGAAAAATCAAATGATCTGTTCTGGCACAATATTTGTGATGCAAAAGGAATTAGAAATGCAGCAACTGGCAAACACTTGTGAAAACTCACTTTGGATACAAGTCTTGGCAAAATAAACTTTTAACAACAATATTAGAAGCTGCTCATTTGAATTGAATATGATAATAAATCATTGATTTTAATGAAAGAGCACACTGCAGTTTCTCCAGCACAAATAGGTGTGCTACATGATGTGGCACTGAATTCTGCAGACTAGGAAACAAAAACACTGGTATGAAAGAGAGAAAAGACAGGATAATATTTCAGGTATAGCCCTTTGTCAAACTTGAAAGCTGACAGGTTAGCAAGCAGTTTTGCAAAGATGGAACAATAGATAAAAGAGAAACAGCAGACATGCTGATTAAAGAGAGGAGATTAATGAGTTGACGTTGATAACTGAGTAGAAAATTGGCAGATAATGCAAATATACTTCTCAGTGACAGCAACACCCCTAAGGCTTCCAGATTTGATCACAATTGCACAGGGATTGTCATTGGAAAACACTTACATAGTAGAATGAGGTTCAGCTGCGATAGCCATGACAAACAGCCAGCTGACATTTCCTGCCTAAGTTCACACATGAAAAATGACTTGCAGGCAACTTGAAACCATACCTCCCTAAGACCGTATGACACAGGAGTAGAATTAGACCACGCAGCCCATCGAGTCTGCTCCACCATTTAATCATGGATGATATTTTTCTCACCCCCATTATCCCTGATCCCCTTATTAATCAATAATCTATCTGTCTTAAAGACACTCAATGATCTGGCCTCTACAGCAAAGAGTTCCACAGGTTCACCATTCTCTAGCTGAAGAAATTCCTCCTCACCTCTGTAGTAAAGGATCGTCCCTTAGCCTGAAGTTGTGCCCTCTGGTTCTAGTTTTCCCCATTAGTGGAAACATCCTCTCCACATCTACTCTACTAGGCCTTGCAGTACCCTATAAGTTTCAATAAAATCTCCACTCATCCTTCTAAACTCTTAACAACTGTAGACCTAGATTCCTCAACCATTCCTCATACGACAAGCTCTTCATTCCAGGGTTTATTCTTGTGAACCTCCTCTGAACCCTTTCCAAGGCCAGCACATCCTTCATTAGATATGAGGCCCAAAATTGCTCACAATACCCCAAATGGGGTCTGACTAGAGCCTTATACAGCCTCAGAAGTACATCCCTGCTCTTGTATTCTAGCCTTCTCAACATGAGTGCTAACATTGCATTTGCCTTTCTAACTATTGACTGAACCTGCATGTTAACCTTAAAAGAATCTTGAGCAATGACTCTCAAGTCCCTTGGATGTTTCTGATTTCCTAAACATTTGCCCATTTAGAAAATAGTCTATGCGCCCATTCCTCCTTCTAAAGTGCATAACTTCACACTTTTCCACACTGAATTCCACTTCTTTGCCCACTTTCCTAATCTATCCAAGTCCTGCTTCCTCAATACTACCTGTCCCTTTATGTAACATTGTATCATCTGCAGACTTAGCAACAGTGCCTTCCGTTCCTTCCTACAAATCGTTAATGCATATTGTGAAAAGCATCTTTGTGAAAAGGTTGAGGCACACCACAAGTCACTGAGTGTCATCCTGAAAAAGAACCTTCTATCCCACTTTCTGCCTCTGCCAGTGAGCCAATCCTCTATCCATGCCAGAATCTTACCCTTAACAGATTCCTCTGCTGCACCTTGTCAAAGGCCTTCTGGAAATCTAAAATATTGCCAATGACCAAAGTCAGGTTAACCGGGCTATAATTACCCATTTACTGCCTCCCTCTCTTCTTAAACAGCGGTGTCACATTACCTACTTCCCAGTCCTCTGGTACCCTCCCTGCCATGATATGAAGATCTCAGTAAGAATTTAGCAACACCAATTTATAATCCAACCGATTTATTTGATAGTAAAAACGCGAGCTTTCAACACTCTGTGTCTTCCTCAGGCAAATGCAGTGTTCTGGTCTGCAATAGCACACATCAGCACAGACAGTCTGTGCTGATGTGTGCTATTGCAGACCAGAACACTGCATTTGCCTGAGGAAGACACAGAGTGTTGAAAGCTCGCGTTTTTACTATCAAATAAATCGGTTGGATTATAAATTGGTGTTGCTAAGTTCTTACTGAGTTCTTACCACCCCAATCCAACGCCGGCATCTGTATATCATGATATGAAGATGCCAACATTGGACTATGGTAAGCACAGTAAGAAGTCTCACAACACCACATTAAAGTCCAACAGGTTTATTTCGTAGCACAAGCCACAACCTTTTGGACCACTACTCCTTCATCAGGTAAGTGGGAGTTCTGCTCACAAACAGGGCACAGAAAGACACGAACTCAATTTACAAAATAATGGTTGGAATGAGAGTCTTTATAGGTAATCAAGTCTTAAAAGGTACAGAGAGTGTCAGTGGAGAGATGGTTAAGCACAGGTTAAAGAGATGTGTATTGTCTCCAATAGGATAGTTTGTGAGATTTTGCAAGTCCAGGCAAGTTGTGGCAGTTACATAGTGTGACATGAACCTAAGATCCCGTTGAAGCCATCCTCATGTGTGTGGAAGTTGGCTATCAATTTCTGCTCAGCGGTTCTGCATTGTCATGTGTCATGGAAGGCCACCTTGGAGAACCCTTACCCAAAGATCAGAAGCTGAATGCCTGTGACTGCTGAAATGTTCCCCAACAGGAACAGTACAATCTTGCCTCATGTTTGTCGATCCGTTGTCGTATAGTCTGCATAGTGTCTCCAACGTACCATGCTTCAGGACATCCTTTCCTGCAATGTATCAGATAGACAAAGTTGGCCAAGTTACTAGAGTATGTACCATGTACCTGATGGATGGTGTTCTCACGTGAGATGATGGCATCCATGTCGATGATCCAGCACATCCTGCAGAGGTTGCTGTGGCAGGTTGTGCAGTGTAATGGTCACTGGTCCCCTGGAGGCTAGTTTGCTGTGGACAATGGTCTGTTAGAGATTGGGCAATTGCTTGAAGGCAAGAAGTGGGGGTTTGGGAATTGGTCTTGGCGAGATGTTCGTCTTCACTGATGACATGTTGAAGATACCAGAGAAGATGTCATAGCGTCTTCGCTCCGGGGAAGTACTGGATGACAAAGGATATTCTGTCTGCCATGTCCTGTGTTTGTCTTCTGAGGAGATCGATACAGTTGCTCGCTGTGGTGCGTAGGAAATGGTACATACTCTTACAACTTGCCCAACGTTGTCTACCTGATATGCTGCAGGAAAGGATGTTCCAAGGCATGGTATATTGGATATACCCACAGAAATTCTATGCCTTCTGGTCCTATATCACTACTTGCTATCAATTTAATTTAATTTCTTACTAACAATCCCACCTCCTTTGCCCATCTGCCTGTCCTTCTGATAGGACACATATCCTTGGATATTTAGATCCCAGCCCTGTTACCCTGGACCCACAACACTGTCCCAGCCAATTTCAATGTGTGCAACAAGCTCTTTGGCCTTGTTCCATAGACTGTGCGCATTTAGGTACAACGCTCTTAGTCCTACATTGACCACCTTCCTTCTCATACTTGTCACCTTTTTTGCTCTGCCTGAGGTTAGATTCCTGCTACCTTTTATACTCTGTATTCTATTAGATGGTCTGGAAACTTTACTAACCTCTTCTAAGCCCTCAGTTCCATTAATCTGCATTTCTACTCTCTCCTTGAACATTGATTTTCTAATTCTCCATATAACTGAACGCTTCCTCCCACTAAGTAGCTTAAAGCCCCATAAACAAAAAAATATATTTTTGCTTTTATTTCTGAAAAACAATAATTTCTTCTGATAGGAATTGATCAAAAAGTTGGATCCTCTGCTTCTGTAGAAATGTTAAGGAACAGACTGATGGTAACTAAGAGTTTGTGGAAACTTTTCTGACACAAATCTTGATGCTTCAATACATTTTTAGGAAAGCATAACGCATTTCAACCAACCTGAAGTCACTACTGAATGCCAGTATTTGCTGGTTTTCTTCTCCATATCAATGCTCCATCTTATCATAAACCATTGCTATCACTGGTTGTGTAATTGCAGTCAACTGTTGCCAGCAACAGTATTTAATAATAATGAAACATACCTCTTTTGACTTTCCTTTGTACATGCATTCATTCCGCTTGTTTTCAGGAACAATCCACATTGCCTGGAAAAATGGGGGAAAAGATTAAAGTTTATTTATTTATTGATCACAAGTAGGCTTAAATTGACACTGCAATGAAGTTATTGTGAAAATCCCTTAGTCGCCACACTCTAATGCCTGTTTTGGGTACATGGAGGGAGAATTTAGCATGGCCAATAGACTTAACTAAAGTTAAAAAGTTAAAGTTTATTTATTAGTCACAAGTAAGGCTTACATTAACATTGCAATGAAGTTACTGTGAAATTTCTCTAGTAGCCACACTTTGGCACCTATTCGGGTCAATGCACCTAACCAGCATGTCTTTTAGACCGCGGGAAGAAACTGAAGCACCTGAAGGAAACCCATAGAGACACAGGGAGAACTTGCAAGCTTTAAGCTGAGACAGTGACCCAAGCTGGGAATTGAATCCAGGTTCCTGGCACTGTGAGGCAACAGTGCCACCCTAGCATGTCTTTCAAACTGATTAGGCACATTTATAAACGTGCAGTACTGGAGATGAGCAGTCATTACTCCGGGCATACCTGTGAGGCGTTGAACAACATTTAAAAAACAAAGTAGAAATGGAAACTTGAAACCAAAAAAAGCTGGTCACAGCTAAGAAAAACAAGATCAATTCATGTTTCAGGCCCTTCTCATCATTTCTCAGAACTAGAAGATCTTATAGACGAGCCACATTTAAAAAGGAACACAGGGGAAAAGGGAAAAAATAGCTTTGATCAGATAATCAGCTCTGACAAACGGTCATCCTGAACTGAAATGTTAGCTCTATTTTCTTTCCACAGGTGCTGAGAGACCTGCTGGGATTTTCCAGCATTTTCTGTTTTTGTTTCGGATTCCAGCATCTGCAGTATTTTGCCTTTAAGAAAAATGATCTATTGAATAGAAGATAATTGAATAATAAGACCTAATATTATCAGGAGACAAGGAAAGCACAATAAAGAGGCAAAGAAATGAAAGGCATATTTAAATGGGATACAGTGTGAAAAGCTAAAGGGACATTGATAGAACAAAGAACAAAACAGCACAGGAAACAGGCCCTTCAGCCCAACGAGCTCGTGCCGCCACTTCGATGTTCCCACTTCTATCCATGATCCCTGTCATCCCTGTCTACGTTTATAGATCTATGCATTAGAACCAAATTTGAAACAATTTAGGGAGAATTTGTTCTGCCAATCAGGCTAAGAGCACATCTTTGGGATGTGGGAGGAAACCAGAACACCCAGAGAAAATCCAAGCAAGCACAGGGAGAATGCTCAAACTCCCACAGACACAAGCCCAAATCCATGTATCTGCACAGCACAGCAATAGTCATGAGCTGTCGTGTTGCCCATCAACTGTTTCAGGTTAAGTAGTAGAGTGGGAAGTAGGTAAAACCTGGAAGGTGGAAGCTTTTGAAGAATAGGACAATGATACAGACCATACCATCAGATGGAACACTCCTTATGGTCTGTGCTTCCCCATATGTGTTAATCTACTTTTACACCAATCTCATCACATTTGTGGGTGTGTTTTTTTCTCCCTTTTCATTTGTGGCATTCCTTTTAAAAATCTTATCTCCTGTAATATCTTCCATTCCTGGGAAAGGGCATAAGACCACGAGCATCAACTTGGTGTACTGTTTTCTGCTGTCAACATCGTTTTGTTCGGAATATGTCAACCTTCAATGACACAATACCAAGCAATCAGCACAAGGAACAAGTGTTAATTACCACTTCCCCGATGTGTCAAATAGGTTAGCAAAATATAAAACCACCTGTAGTTAACTCCATTGAAAAACACAGTCACTTCTTGCGCATAATTCAAAATGCAAAACTACTTTCCAGTCATAGAATCATTGGAGATTATAACATAACAGGAGATGATGCAGCATTTTGTGCTCATGTTGCCTCTTTAAAACAGCAGTCAGTCCTATAATCCTGTAAAGACGTACAAGTTAAGTGGATTAACCATGATAGATTACCTCTTAGTGGCAGGGGGAATCAGTAGGGTAAATATGCAGCGTTACGGGGGTAGGGCTGAGTGGGATTGTTGTCGGTGGAGGCTCAATGGGCTAATGGCCTCTTCTGCACTGTAGAGATTCCACAGTTTTAAGTTGTTTGTTTTCAAATGCCTACTCCCTTAAAGTCCTTTAAGATAATCCATGGGATCAGCTGTCACTACCTTTTCAGGTACAGCATTCCCAATCCTGATTGTCCCCTCAGTCATTCAAGCTGGGAAAATTCCAGATTCAAACACGCTGCTGAATTTGAAGTTCTGCTTAATGTATAACTGTTCCTTGTTTTTAATGCTCACTAATTTAACTGAATGGAAAAGCAAGTTATTTTGATATAACACAGCAGTAGGTTAATCTATCCGCAAAGTATCAAAAACACAACTTTTTGCCAATTTAAAAAAAATACTACAACCGCGGTAGGTCCTTTATGCCAATAAAAACAGTCCAATTCAAGTGGAATCAGCTGAACCAGTGTTAACATTCAAAGAACTTAAAAACATTTGTGAGTTACACCGCAAACCATTTACATTCGACTTTCTATGATCTTTCCTGAAGATTAAATTTACTAAAATCAGGCTTCAGTTAGAAATTATGAAATTCTGTTTGCATTAATTCCAAAATGCTTTTCAAACTGGAGTAGACATTCTTTTAAAATTACAATTTTAAAGTAAAATTAAAGTTTTATTTGTTGGTCGCAAGTAAGGCTTACATTAACACTGCAATGAAGTTATTGTGGAATTCCTCTAGTTGCAACACTCTGGCACTTGTTTGGGTCAATGTACCTAACCAGTACGTGTTTCAGAGTGTGGGAGAGAACCGGAGCACCCAGAGGAACCCGTGTAACATGGGGAGAATGTGCAAACTGGAGCTGTGGACCAGTTGAGGGAAATATCCATACTGAGGAAGTGTTAGAGCTTCTAGGTAGCATTAAAACTGATAAATCTCCGGGGCCTGATGGCATTTATCGCAGGCTGCTTAGGGAGGTGCGAGGTGAAATTGCTGGGCCTCTGACGCAAATCTTTGTCTCTTCCTTGGACACAGGTGAGGTCCCAGAGGACTGGAGAATAGCTAATGTTGTACTGTTGTTTAAAAAGGGTAGTAGGGATAACCCTGGAAATTATAGGCCGGTGAGTTTGACGTCAGTGGTAGGGAAGATGTTGGAGGGGATTCTTAGAGATAGGATGTATAGGCACTTAGAGCCTTGCAATCTGATTAGGGATACGCAGCATGGATTTGTTAAGGGGAGGTCGTGCCTTACAAATCTGGTAGAATTTTTTGAGGAGGTGACGAAAACGGTGGACGAAGGGTGAGCTGTTGGTGTTGTCTATGTGGATTTTAGTGAGGTGTTTGACAAAGTCCCTCATGGGAGGTTAGTTGAGAAGGTCATGGCTAATGGGATACAAGGACAGGTAGCTAGATGGATAAGTAACTGGCTTGGTAATAGGAGACAGAGAGTAATAGTGGAAGGGTGTTTTTCTAGCTGGAGGTTGGTCACTAGTGGTGTGCTGCAGGGCTCGGTACTGGGATCTCTTCTATTTGTAATATATATAAATGATTTGGAAGACGGAGTAAGTGGAGTGATCAGCAAGTTTGCAGATGATACAAAGATGGCTGGACTTGCGGATAGTGAGGAGCATTGTCAGGCGATGCAGCAGGACATAGATAGGCTGGTAACTTGGGCAGACAGATGGCAGATGGAATTCAATCCTGATAAATGCGAGGTGATGCATTTCGGGAGAAAGAATGTAGCGGGGAGGTATATGATAAAGGGTAGACCTATTAAGAATATAGAAACGCAGAGGGACCTGGGGGTGCAGGTGAACAAGTCTCTGAAGGTGGCAGAGCAAGTGGAGAAGGTTGTGAAGAAAGCATATAGTATGTTAGCCTTTATAGGAAGGGGTATAGAGTACAAGAGCTGGCCTTTAATGCTGCAGTTGTATAAAACGTTGGTTAGACCTCATTTGGAATACTGCGTCCAGTTCTGGTCGCCCTACTACCGGAAGGACGTGGAGACTCTGGAGAGAGTGCAGAGGAGGTTTACCAGGATGCTGCCTGGTATGGAAGGTCTGAGTTACGAGGAGAGGTTAGGCAAATTGGGACTGTTTTCCTTAGAAAGACGTAGACTTAGAGGAGATCTAACAGAGGTGTACAAGATTATGAGGGGTACAGATAGAGTAAACAGGGTTAAGCTTTTTCCTAGAATGCACTCAAATAGCAGAGGGGTCACGGGCTCAGGGTGAGGAGGGTAAGGTATAATTTGGATGCTAGAGGGAGTTTTTTCACACAGAGGGTGGTGGGGCTATGGAATACACTGCCAAGTAAAGTGGTGGAGGCAAGTACTCTGGAGTTATTTAAGAAATACTTAGATGGGCACATGAACAGAATGGGAATGGAGTATAGAAAACTGATTTAAAATAGGAATCATGAGCCTTGGGAGTCCCTGGGAAGTGTGTAAATAGATGATGATATTGATGTACTTGTTTTTATCCTACAGGTGCTTTGGTCCACCTTGTTGTCTAACGAGGGGCATACACGCGATGGGTCGTGAGAGGGCTGCTCTTGGATTTTTTTTGAGAGTATCCTAGTGTTTCACGTCGTTAGTGTACGCTTGACCTGGACCATTTGATGGGCAACACGACAGCTCAGTGTCTATCGCTGTGCTGTGCAGATACATGGATTTGGGCCTGTGTCTGTGGGAGTTTGCGCATTCTCCCCGTGCTTGCGTGGGTTTTCTCCGGGTGCTCCGGTTTCCTCCCACATCCCAAAGATGTGCTCTTAGGCTAATTGGCAAAACAAATTCTCCCTAAATTGTCTCAAATTTGGTTTTTAATCCATAGATCTATAAACATGGACAGGGATCATGGGTAGAGGTGGGAACATCAGGGTGGCGGCGCGGGCTCGTTGAGCCGAAGGGCCTGTTTCCCGTGCTGTTTTGTTCTTTGTTCTACACAGCGTCATTGATCCAAGCTGTCCTTGGGGCTGTGAGGCAGCAGTGCAAACCACTGTGCCCCTTAAGACACGAATGAAATTAGTAAAAGTTTCAGTATAGGATAATTCTGAATCAGGTTGCTCACAGGTAGTAGTGGCATAGTGATAACGTCATTGGGCTAGTAATTTAGAGACCCAGGGTAATGTTCTGGGAACCCAGGTCTGAATCCCACCACAGTGAAATGTGAATTCTATAAAAATCTGCTTGCTGCAAAAAAAAATCCTATCTTCTTCACCAACATTCTTCAGGTAAGGAAATCTGCTGTTCTTATTCTGAAATGCCTTTCTAACAAGCTACTCAATTCTGGGCAATTAAGAATGGTCAGCCAGCTCAGTTAGCGACACTGTATCCCATGAATAAACAGAGAAAAAGGATTCGATGATCATTAAAAATGCTTACTTTTTGCAAAGCTTTGAAATGGAAAGATGACTGCATTATTTTGCCTGATTATGCTGCTTTACCGAAGGTATAGGCAAAAAATTGCTAGCCTAGCCAGTCATACCCGTATCCTGTAAATGAATTTTAAATTTTTTTTTAAAAACAGAAACTGCAAATGTCATCCAATCACACAATTTTAAGCATGTTTTGGCACAACTTCTTGATTAGGCTCAAAGCAGAAACTCAACTCCTGAGCTTTTGATTAAGACTACCATAATCTTAGCATTTTCAGGGTCAGGTTATCGAAAGAAACATTCTGCCAGTTAGCCTTGGCTTCTGGTACACAGTATGGGCACACCATTTACTGCTCAGCTCTTTAACTGGAAAAAACAATTCATGCTTGATTCAGAACACAGTATCAAACATTTTGCTTGGATCATGACCTGTAAGCAGTTGGAATGAATGGGAAATTGTTTAGTATTCATAGAATCCCTACAGTGCAGAAAGCAGGCCGTATTGGCCCATCGAGTCTGTGCCAACTCTCCAACACGTCATCCCATGCAGACCTAAACCCTTTAACTCCACGTTTTTGCCCTGCTATTCCCCCTAACCTACACATCATGAGACACTAAGGGGCAATTTAGTATAGCCAGTCCACCAAATCTGTACATCTTTGGACTGTGGGCAGAAACGGGAGTACCCGGAGGGAAACCATACAGATATGGGGAGAACATGCTAACCACTGTGTCACCATGCTGTCCTATTCTGAAAGTCTCCACTGCATTTGCATAAAGTGTTGGATTTGCTATATTCATCACTGAACTAATGGTTAAATGGAAGCAACCACAAATATTTCCAAAGATGGCACAGTGTTTAGCTCTGCTGCCTCACAGTGCCAGGGACCCAGGTTCATTTCCAGCCTTAGGTGACTGTAAAGTTTGCACATTCTCCCCATGTCTGTTTGACTTTCTTCCAGGTGCACCGGTTTCCTCGCACAGTCCAAAGATGTGAAGGTTAGATTGACTGGCTGGGCTAAATCGTCCTTTCGTGTCCAACGATTTGCAGATTAGGGGATTGGGGAGATGGGGTTGGGAGGGAGGGCCTGGGTGGAATGCTTTTTCGGAGAATTGGTGCAGAGTCGATGGGCTGAATGGCCTCCTTCTACGCTGTAAGGGTTCAATGTCTATCTGATTGGTAGAGCCACTTTAACAGTGTTGCAACACCACTGATTCCCAAAAGAGGTCTCATAACAGTTAGGAGCATTGAAGAATATAGTATTACAGCAACCAGCTTCTGTTCAACTCATGCAACAAAGGTTCAATTTTTCTCCTTGGAAAATTGCTGAGCTAGTCATTTGGAGAATATGACTTTAAAAGAAAGAATAAAGTAAATTATCTTCCAATTTAAATCACTAGAGCAGAGGCTTGGCATGGAATATAAAAGACAAGAAAGTCACACATATTAGCAAGTTTGGTAATGATTCTAAAACTCAGAGCATACATAAAAGTAGTGAGAAACCAAATCCCAGCATAAAGAACTTGGCAAATTGCCTGGGTCGCATGATAACACTGCCACAACACCGGTAGACAAGTGAACTTGTTTCCGTTGCAGTTACCAGGACCTGACACATCACTATGGGGAACCACACAGCAGAGAGGCCAAGCACTTCCTCAAGGAGGAAGGAGGTCTGGAGAAAAAAAATCAAGACATTATTGGTTTGTTTTGCTATCCTTTCAAGTGGATGGTTCCAAGCAGCACTGGGGGAAGCCTGGAAACAACTTTTCCACCCACCCACTCAGCTAGAGTTGGCCTGTGAATCACAGAAGACAGTAAGATTAAAAGAATTTAAACTCTTGTCAGCTGTTAACCATTCAGACTTTCAAAGGTAATGGAACAATTTACAAAGTGCAAAGATACTGAAAGATGTGTTTACACTATAAGCCTTGCTATCTCCTTTAGACCGCAGAGTTTGATTAAAACACTCGCATTAACATTAATAGAAAGAAAATACCAATGCACTTTGCTTAGGCTGGCAGAAAAACATGTAATAAAAACAGATAAAATATTATAAACCAATGTAAGTCTTAAGATCATTAATATCAAGGTTTTAGCAAAATTGCAGTGGCAGCAGAGAATTAAAATTGTTCACTTTACAGTGATTTGCTGTCTTTCCATATTGCAGAAAAACTCAGGAGTTAAATTGCCATTTGGGAGAATGCTTAGATATATTAACTTAAATGCATATAAGTTTCAACATAAAATGAATGCCTGCTTCCACCTTACATCACACGATTCTTTCCCACCTCAAATTTATCTACTGAAACTCTCATCCATACCTTTTTCATCCCCAGAATTGACTATTTCAATGCTTTCTTGGTCAATCTCCCACTTACCAGTCCCCATAAACGTTTGTGCATCCAAAACTCGACTGCACGCATGCTAACTGGCACCAAGGACGGAATTATCTGACCACACTCACCCCAAGGCTGGACATTCCTGCCCATGGTCAGTGGACCTCAGCATGGGCCACCCTCAGCTGCAATGATTCCAATGGCAGGTGGGTTGGGAAAATTCTATCCCCAAATCCTCTTCACCTAGCAGCCAACTGTCCTGCTTTGGTTCCCAGTCTGGCAAACTCAAGTGTGCTTTTAAATTCACGTTTTTATTTTTCATCCCATCATGGCCTCAGCTCTCACTACATTTGGAACCTCTTCCATCCCTACAATTCTACAATCCTATTTCTAGACTCTTCTAATTCTGGCCGCTTGCACATCCCAGATTTCTTCTGCTGCCAAGTCTTCAGATCTGATGTACCGTCTCTAAACTTCTAAAGTGACTCCACAAAACTGATGACTGAATGGAGGTTGCAGTCCAAATATCTCTTTGGCTCTGTGTCAAATTGCCCCCGTGAAGCACCTCAGGATGTTAAAGACACTGTACAATTCAATTTGCTGTTAAGATCAGCAGCCTTACATCACATAGTACACACTATCTAGTCAGAAGTGTCAAAATATTGCAGCGCTACATAGAAATATAAGGAAGGCTATTTTTCTGATCCAAATGGTTCAACCACTCAGTCACATCTACTGAAGCACCAATATTATTTGCACTATGGCAATTTTAATAGCAGGTATCATGAATTACAATTGTTTTCTGGAGGTGAGTAGCTTGCTTTCCCAGAAAACTTCAATTTTTTATAATTTAGTCAAATTGTTCTGGCACCACTTGTGTGAACTCAGTAAAAATTTGACAACACCAATTTTAAATCCAACCGATTTATTTGATAGTAAATCCACGAGCTTTCGGCCTTCGTGGCCTTCGTCAGGCGAATAAGGTGTTTGCCTGACGAAAGCCACAAAGGCCGAAAGCTCGTGGATTTACTATCCAATAAATTGGTTGGATTTAAAATTGGTGTTGTCAAATTTTACTGAGTTCTCTACATCATGACCACTTGAGTGGACAGGAGGTTAATTCTAAAATAAACTCAAAACCAACAACCAGACAATGATACCTGTCGCCTGTTGTAAGAAGAAAGATCGATAGGGTAAGATCAGACAGTTGATGTATGTTATAGCCATTTTATCTGAAAAAAACACTTTACAATTCATATGCAAAATGGGCTCTGCCTGCTGAGGGACTTTCTCCAATGATTAGCTGTGTCATATACACTGCAAAGACAACCAAGCTAAAAGTGCAAGGACAACGGTACAAGCCAGTTAACTTTTTTTAGCTGCACTTATAAAGGAAGTTATCAATTCACTGCAGAAGATAGTGATTCAGCCATCACCAGCAGAAACCAAGAATGGGGGCTGTGATTTCTCAAGTCATTGGAGAAACTGCAGGGGAATGATTGGAAATCAACTGGAGCAGGAAACGAATTAGCAAGTGACAGGGATGAAAGAAACAGCAGCAGATCAAGAGCCAGTACTGTTTTTTGCATGCTATACAGAAAGATCAGAGAGAAGTTGTCATAACCAAGTTCCACACACATGATGACAGTCTCAACCAGGATCTTGAGTTCATATCATACTATCTGTAACTACCGCTCAAGCTTAGGCTTGCAAAATCTCACTAAGTGTCCTGGCTGGAGACAATTCACTCCTCTTTAACCTGTGCTTAATCCTTTCTCTACTCACATTGTCTGCACCTATAAAGACTTGATTACCTGTTAAGACTTGCATTCCAACCCTTACCTTGTAATTGAGTTTCTGTTCATGTATGTCCTGTTTGTGAAACAAATTCTGCATTCATCTGATGAAGGGGCAACACTCTGAAAGTCCGTGCTACCAAATAAACCTGTTGGACTTTAACATGGTGTTCTGAAACTACTTACATAGAGAAGGAGAGGAGCAGATAAAACATAGAACACTACAGCACAAACAGCCCTTTCGGCCCACAAGTACTGCCGATGCCGATCATGTCCATATCTACCAGCCACAGAACTATCTATAACTCCCAATCCCATTAAATCCTATGTACTCACCCAGAAGTCTTTTAAAAGATCCCAGCAAGTTCGCCTCTACTATCATCGATGGCAGCCGATTCCACTCACTCAGTGAAAAACTTATCCCTAACATCTCCAGGATGCAATATTACAGTCACAGCTAGGGTGTAGAGAACTTAACGTAAGGGTAGATCATTTCAAAAATCAAATGGCAGCAGAGAAGAAACTGTCCTTGAGTCAATTAGTGCGTGACCTTAGACTTTTATATCTTTTTCATGACGGAACAAGGTGGAACAGAGAATGTCCAGGGTGTTTGGGGCCCTTAATTATGCTGGCTGCCTCAATGTCTGTGACGATGGGGGAAGGGTGATCTTTAATTTGAACCACGCCAGTGTCCTTAGGCCCCTCTCCTCAGGAATGATGAAGCAAAACACACCCATCTGCTTTTTCCTTTGACAAAGTGTCAGGAGATCTGGAGAGAAAACTTGCCAGTCTCTCTGGGGGAAAAAACACGCCGGCATTTAGTCTGAACTTGGCACTTTGTCATTTTTTTGGGAAAATTCCCACATGTCTGAAAATATATAAGAGGTTTATGCTGTGCATCCCCATATAGTCTGACTACAAGTAAATCCTTGTTTGCATAGAATGAAAAAGAAAGAAGAGACTGCCTGAGAGGGTCCTGCCTTTTTGCTGAAGTGACTTCTAAGAGGAACCTGAATCAAATTTTCTTCTTCTTTCACCTGAAAGATGCTCTCTATTGTACAGAATGCCTTAAAAAAAAGGAACAAAAGCGCAAAAATTATTCAAAAGAGATAATTGTGCTCTTTCCAACAATATTCTTTTCTAAAACTCAGGTCACCTCTTGACTTTCTCATTATCCATCCCTCATCCCACAATTCTGTTAATGCTGTTTGCACATTGCTCATTCTCCATTCCTGCATTTTCTGTGCTGTCCGTGCCTTTCAGTCTCTACTTTCTCCTTAATACTATTAACATTTTTTTTTAACTGAAGTGGCTTGGTTTTCATGCAAGTACTTGTTTTTAATGAATGTATAATCAAGGTATTGAATCAGAGCCTACCATGATGATAAAAATAACTTATGTCCTTTCTCAGTCCCCAAATATCGCAAAATTTGACAAAATGTTTTGAAGCTATGGCCCCTTTAGAGAGCTTCACATTTGGTGCTAATTAAAAATAAAAAGAAACAACCTGTTCCCTGCTAGATAAATCTTGGCCCATGACAAAGAATTGAAGTCAACAGTAAGTTTCTGACCTCGGTCAAGGAAACTCTGCCAATTTAAAAAAATGTTTCCAAAACAAAGACATCAACAGAACAGCAACTTCCTTTCCTCTACAGGAAAGACTCATCCTAAACAGCTGTACAAACGTAATATGGTAGTCGCAAAGTACACTATCTCCGAAACCAACTTTCATAGTAGGAGAAAGTAATTTATTTTTAATCAATTAATCTACAACTGAAAATTAGGATGTTTTATCAATATGTTAATTCTGGCATGATAGCTTAAACTTTGCAAATTCCGATTTCCATACACACACATGCAAGTTTGAAATGTTTTTGCTGTTCCAACACCATTCATCACTGCACAAATAAACCATAAACAAGCCCATCGCAAAGCGTCAGTGTCCAAGGTCAATTATCCTGTAGGCAACAGACAGTCCCATGTGAGTATAGTTGTAAAAGGTTTTTAAACAGACGTTTCTCATGTAAAAAAACAGATTGTTATTATGTTTTGGCACATCATTTTGACTCATGGTTTCTTTCATCACATTATTTCTTTGATTTCACTTTTTGAGAAGGTTTAACTTGAAGCTAAATTGAAGTATGGTAATCTTCTGGTAGAAAGAAAATTGTGTTCATGAGAAAACATATACAATCCTCAAAAAAAAGTTGAAATTATAGAATCCGACAGTGCAGCAGGAGGCCATTCAGCCCATCGAGTCTGCACTGACCACAATCTCACCCAGGTCCTATCCTCATAATTCCATGCATTTACCCTAGCTAGTCTCCCTGGCACTAAAGGATAAATTAGCATGGTCAATCCACCTAAATTCTCATAATATTTGGATTAAGGGTTAAACAATTTGCTCTTATGTGTTTGCTTAAGTCAGTGCATGGGAATATTTTGTTTTAAAAGATCAATAATTGAAATGACAGTCTGCCTTTAGCAAATTATTCCTTTCCATCTTTTTCTGCTACTTTGTTCCTCTTTGACTTTTCGTATAGGTACAATTATATAGGGTAAGTTACAGGCACTATGACACATTCAACCAAGTGACCATTCTTTGTATGTGATCTCAGAAAGCAAGTAAGAGTTGGCAATGTGTTAGGCAAGAGGAAAATCACAGACAAACTCAGTTCCGTACACACCTACTGCCCTCACGCATGCTTCCCAGCACGTCATTCTAGATAACTATCAGCAATAAGACTAGAGCCAATTTTTTTGCTGTTGAATTTTATAACACTGAGGCTGACTGCACCTCCTTATGCTAACCTGCTGAAATTGGCCAACTTGCTTCGGGATTACTATACAGTGGCCTTGCTGGATATTTAGAGAAGAGAAAGAAAGAGACTTGCATTTATTCATCCAAATTGGAACTAAGTGGCTAGGCAAGAAAGAAAACTGGAGCTTTTCCCGATCGCACTGACAGTGTACGTCAGGTGGGAATTCATCCAGCTGAAAGATTTAAATGAATGCATCTCAGAAATCAGGCCTGCCCTACTGTTCAGAGATCGGGGTGCCATTTTTAAAGGGCACCCCAATCTGTCATTGCGGACAGGTGTCCCTCTCCCAAAATCGAAATGGTGACACCCACTTCCCCTTCACCCTCAGTGACAAGGGGTGAACCATCAACCTCTCAACCAAGAGGAGCATCCTCCATACCACACTGAATAAAAAGTTACCCCACCCCCTCCCCAGTAGGCATTACAGTGGCATTACAAGGGTATTAGAGACACAGGAACCCTCAACATGTAAAAAGTATTTAGATGAGCACTTGAAAAGCCATACCATACTGAGTGCTGGAAAATGTGATCAGAATAGATAAGTGTTTGGTGGTCATACAAACATGATGGTTTGAAGGCCTCTTTCTGTGCTGTGAAGCTCAATGGGCAGGCTTTTCTGTGCAATCTGCTGTGAGTCATCCTGCCATTATCAATGGGATATCCCGCCGAATACGCTATTTGCTGCCAGGGAACCCATGATGTGCTGCACTATCAGTGGGACTGAAAAATCCCACCATGAACAGCCAGAAAATTCTGGCCTTTGACTTTAAAGGCAGCACCCTCTTATAGTGGAATACTGCCTCAGTACTGCAGTCTAGTGCTCAAGGCCTGGAGTGGGACTTGAACTCAGAATCTTGGGACGCAGATGTGACAGCATTATCAATGATATACTGAGCTGATATACTGCTGATATACTGAATTAGGTTGTCATTGTCCAAGTCCTATGTATAAGAACGGGTACTGGGGCAAGGCAGCACAAGATCATATCCAGCATAAGGGTGAATCCTCAAAAGAGGAGCTAATATGAAGGAGTGAATTAAAGATATTTTTTGAAATTTAACTTGATAAATGGGGCAACAAAATACTGCAGATGCTGTAAATTCAAACTAAGAAAGAAAATGCTGGAAATATTCATTAGGTCTGATCATAAGAAAGAGGAGCAAGAGTAGGCCATTAAGCTCTTTAAGGCTGCTGTCATTCAATAAAATCACAGCTGTTCTGACTTTGGCCTTAAAGCCACAGTTTTACTTGTCCCCCAATAATCCCTGTCAATCAAAAATCTGTCTAACTTGCCCTTGAATTATTCAATGACCCATCCTCCACTGGTCACTGGAGACAGAATTCCAAGAAAATCCTTTTCATCTTGGAGCAAATGGGATCAAACGTTACAGGGAAAAAGGAGGATGAAGCTATTGAGTTGGATGATCAGCCATGATCGTAATGAATGGCAAAGCAGGCTGAAAGGGCCAAATGGCCTCCTCCTGCTCCCATCTTCTATGTTTCTATCTTTCCATCATAAATGGGAAACCTCTTATCTTTAAACTGTGTTCATAAACAACTGAATGGTGGAGCAGGACAGAAGAGTGAAACAGTCTACTCCTGCTTCTATTCCTTATGTTGTTATGAAAGATCCTCACAAAGGTCTTAGAAGCAGCTCAGAGAAGAACAGTGGCACAGGGAGATCTAAAGATCAAAACGGTATTAAAGAGGAGTAAACATGAGAAACAATTTAGGAATGATTCACCTCTAGAACAGGTATCTATCATTGGGAGCTACAGTTGTTGCCAGGACATTCTCAGTGTACTCTGCTTCTGTAGAGTTACCAGCTTGGTATTCATCCCAACAAGCATGACCCTTAAATAGAAAAGGAGAATTCTCTCAATATGCTTACGTGTGAAATACTCTCTGAAACATTGTCAATGTTGAGTGCGAAGATTGCATCTCTAGCTCCTACAAATAACAGATTCTGTTCCTCACTGAGTAACAATGTCGAATAATTGGAGATTCCTCGTTCAGTAAATGTTGTCAAATGTACATCTACAAAAAAAATAAGATGAGGTTATGGAAGACTGTCAAAAATCATTGAAATCTTACAGTGCACAAGGAGGCCATTCTGCACTGACAATCTCAACTCGGCCCTATCCCCATTATCCCACATATTTACCCTTCTAATCACTCTAATCTACACATCCTAGGAAAATAAGGGACAATTTAACATGGCCAATGCACCCAATCTGCACATCTTCCTGTGAGAGAAAACCAGAGCATCCAGCGGAAACCCATGCAGACACAGGGAGAAAGGACAAACTCCATAAACTCCATAAAATATTAAAGATATAAAAAAGATCTTACCTCCCACTTCCAGATATACATTGCATTTTACACTTAGAGTTATGTCAATAATTAAACAGGTTACCTACAATGTGAAGTTGCCATTAATATAAAAGATTATTTGAATGCGTTGAAACATGGAGAATAGATACAATGCAAGCTTGACTATCTATGTTGCTGTTATCTGATAAATCTTTGCAAGTTAGAAAACAGTTGGAGTTGGGCTTAGTTTTGCATTGAAGAGATTTTAGAATTGTGGCTATTTTATACAGTTTTGTGTTGCTCCTCAAAAATAAGCTAACCATGTTTCCTGGTAATCACTGTCTCACTTACCAGAAACCTCCAAAATGCCTAGACAAAGTGGAATCAAGTTTGTATTTTTCTCAGGCTCACATGTCAGCAGGGAGAACTTTTGCAGCAACATACAGTTTAAGTTTTAAAACTTTTTTTTGCACAAACCACTTTTAACCTGCAAGTAATTTCAGTGATTCTCCTGTGTGCAATTCAGTCTCACACTGCTAAAGCAGAACTGTATTGAATCTCAGAGTGACACATAATTCTGAGAGAGAGAAAACTGGTGGGAAAATTATCCTTTAGCAGAGCAGAGAAATTAGATTTTGGGTATAGTAACGTACTAATTATCATGCTGGTCTAGCAAGTCAAAGTTCACAGCAAATTGATAAAACCAATAGGTCAAGCACCAGGTACACAACGTCTATGAAAGCTACAGGTTGCCACGTAAACACAAATGATCCTTCAGAAAAGAGAACCTTCCAGGCCTGCTCCTTTCACCCTTCAAACAATACCAGTCCGACACAACTGTGCTGACTCTCAATGGGTCTGAAGTACTCAGTAATTCATTTGTTAGGGTTAGAACATAGAACATTACAGTGCAGAACAGGCCCTTCGGCCTTCGATGTTGCGCCGACCAATTAAGAAAAAGCAATGACCTTCTGACCTAAACCATTCCCCTTTCATCCATAAACTTATCTACTAACCTCTTAAACGCCACCAAACTTGGCCCATCTACAACTGCAGCAGGCAGGGCATTCCATACCCTTACCACCCTCTGGGTAAAGAACCTACCTCTGACATCCGTCCTATAACTACCACCCCTTAATTTAAAGCTATGTCCCCTCGTGCTAGCTTTCTCCATCCTAGGAAAAAGGCTATCACTGTCCACCCTATCTAAACCTCTAATCATCTTATATGTTTCAATAAGGTCTCCTCTTAGCCGCCTTCTTTCTAACGAAAACAACCTCAAATCCCTCAGCCTCTCTTCATAAGACCTGCCCTCCATACCAGGCAACATCCTGGTAAACCTCCTCTGTACCCTCTCCAATGCCTCCACATCTTTCTTATAATGCGGGGACCAGAACTGTACACAATACTCCAAGTGCGGCCGCACTAGAGTTTTGTACAGTTGCAACATGACGTTGCGGCTCCGAAATTCAATCCTCCTACCAATAAAAGCTAAGACTCCGTATGCCTTCTTAACAACCTTATCGACTTGATTGCCAACTTTCAGGGATCTATGCACATATACACCTAGATCCCTCTGTTCATCAACACTATTAAGAGTCCTACCATTAGCCCTATACTCTACACATTTGTTATTCTGCTAAAGTGAATTACCTCACACTTTTCTGCATTAAACTCCATTTGCCACCTCTCAGCCCAGCTCTGCAACTTGTCCAAGTCTCTCTACAAACTATAACACCCCTCTTCACTATCTACCACTCCTCCGACTTTGGTGTCATCCGCAAATTTACTAATCCATCCTTCAATACCCTCATTCAGATCATTTATAAAAATTACAAACAGCAGGGGCCCCAAAACAGATCCCTGAGGTACACCACTTGTAACCGAACTCCACGATGAATATCTCCCATCAACCACCACCCTCTGTCTTCTATCTGCTAGCCAATTCCTAATCCAATTAGCTAAATCACCCTCTATCCCATACATCTGCATTTTCTGCAGAAGCCTTCCATGGGGCACCTTATCGAACGCCTTACTAAAGTCCATATATACCACATCAACTGCCTTACCCCCATCCACCTCTTTGGTCACTTTTTCAAAAAATTCAATAAGGTTAGTAAGGCACGACCTACCCTTCACAAAACCATGCTGACTATCCCCAATCAATTTGTTTCTCTCTAAATAACTATAAATCCTATTCCTAATAATTCTTTCCAATACTTTGCCCACAACAGAAGTAAGACTCACCGGTCTATAATTCCCAGGAAAGTCTCTATTCCACTTCTTGAACAATGGGACCACATTCACTATCTTCCAGTCTCCCGGCACTATACCTGTAACCAACGATGACCTGAAGATCAGAGCCAGAGGCTCTGCAATCGCCTCTCCCGCCTCCTAGAGAATCCTAGGGTAAATCCCGTCCGGCCCAGGGGACGTATCTAACTTCAGACCCTCAAGAATATCTAGCACATCCTCCTTATCTACTTCAATACTTTCCAGTTTACAACCCTGTATCCTAGTGTTCTCCACAACTACATTTATATCTCCCTGCGTGAATACTGAAGAGAAATATTTGTTCAGTGCCTCTCCAATCTCTTCAGACTCCACGCACAACTTCCCACTGCTGTCTTTGACTGGCCCTAATCTTGCCCTAACCAATCTTCTATTCTTAACATGTTTAAAGAAAGCTTTAGGATTCTCCTTGATCCTCTCAGCCAAAGTCTTCTCGTGTCCTCTTTTAGCTCTTCTCAACTCACTCTTTAGCTCCCTCCTGGCTAATCTATAGCTTTCCAGTGCACTAACTGAGCCTTCAAGCCTCATCCTGACATAAGCCTCCTTTTTCCTTTTAACCAGCGAATTAACTTTTTTAGTACACCATGGTTCCCTTACTCGACCATTTCCTCCTTGCCTGACAGGGACATACTTATCAAGGACTCGCAGTAGCTGCTCCTTGAATAAGCTCCACATTTCAGATGTTCCCAGTCCCTGTAGTTTCCTAGTCCAACCTATGCACCCTAATTCCCTCCTTATGGCCTCATAATTACCATTCCCCCAGCTATAACTACTGCCCCCAGCTTCATGCCTATCCCTATCCATCACTAAGGTGAACGTAACTGAATTGTAGTCACTATCACCAAAATGTTCACCAACTTCCAAGTCTAACACCTGGTCTGGCTCATTGCCCAGCACCAAATCCAATGTAACCTCACCTCTAGTTGGCCTATCTACATACTGAGTCAAAAAACCTTCCTGCACACTTTGTATAAAAACTGACCCCTCTAACGAGCTCGAGCTATTCCAATCAATATTAGTAAAGTTAAAGTCCCCCATAACAATTACCCTATCACTTTCACTCCTGTCCAGGATTGACTTTGCAATCCTTTCCTCTACCTCTCTCGAACTTTTAGGAGGTCTATAAAAGACTCCCAACAGGATGACCTCTCCTCTCCTGTTTCTAATCTCAGCCCATACTACTTCAACAGACAAGTCCTCATCAAACTTCCTTTCTGTCACTGTAATACAGTCTTTGACTAATAATGCCACTCCTCCCCCCCTTCTACCTCCTTCTCTACTCTGATTGAAGCATTTAAACCCCGGAACCTGCAACAACCATTCCTGTCTCTGCTTTATCCATGTCTCTGAAATGGCCACAACATCGAAGTTCCAGGTACTGATCCAAGCTGCAAGTTCCTCCACCTTATTGCAAATACTTCTTGCATTAAGGTTAGAGATGTTTTACTGCAACTATATAGGGTGTTGGTGAGGCCACACTTGGAATAGCATGTGCCATTTTGGTATCCTTATCTGAGGAAGGATGTCCATGCTATACAGGAAGTACAGCAAAGGTTTATTTACCAGGCTGATTCCTGGGGTGACAAATCTGTCACATGAAGAGACTAAGTTAGGATTTTATTCACTGGAGTTTAGAAAGTGAGAGGACATCTCACAGAAACTTATAAAAATCTAACACAGTTAAATAGTGTAGATTCAGAAAGAATGTTCCCAATGGTAAGGGAGTCTAGAACTAGGGGTAATAGTTTGAACAAGGGGTAAACCTTTTAGAACTGAGATGAGAAGAAATTTTTTCACCCAGAGGATACTGAATGTATGAAATTCACTACACAAAGTAGTTGAGGCCAAAACATTGTCTAATTTCAAGAAATTAGATATAGCTTTTGGAACTAAAGAGATTAAGGATATGGGGCGGGGGTTGGAAATCAGGATATTGAATTCAATGATCAGCCATGATCAAAATGAATAGTGGAACAGGCTAAAAGCCAAATGGTCTACTCCTACTTCTAGTTTCTATGTTTCAAGGAAAAAGCCCATTACTATCTTCAAGACAACTAGAGATTGGCAATTAATGCAGCTATAGTAACGTCATTCAGATCCTCAAAACAAATGAAAAAGCCAAAGTAAAATAGAGTTTACTTATTAGTCACAAGTAAGGCTTATATTAACACTGCAATGTAAGTTACTGTGAAATTCCCCTAGTCGCCACACTCAGGCATCTGTTCAGGTCAGTGCACGTGTTTTGGACTGTAGGAAGAAACGGGAGTCCCCAGAGGAAACACACAGGGGAGAATGTGCAAACTCCACACAGACAGTGACTCAAGTCAGGAATCAAACCCTGGTCCCTGGCACTGTGAGGCAGCAGCACTAACCACTATGCCACTGTACTAACCCACAAATAGTGGAAGAGCTCAAAGACAAAATCCTATACTTTTGGAGGGGGTTGGGGAGAAGTGGAAATAAAGCTACTTAATTTTCCAATAAAGTACAATCTTTAAAAAAAGCATTTGGCATCTTACCTTCAAATTTCACAGTTTTTCTGGGTGTACAATCTGTTTGAAAGGCTTGTGAATGTTGGAGAAATCTGATCAGCAGAATATAAAATAGGAACACAGCATATTTTTGCATTTTCAAAAAGTACATTTTCAGAGTTGATGTTTAAAGCTTTGGATTGCTGTTACTGATAAACATATTTAAGACAGCATGTTAGAACCGCTTCGATGAGCTTCAAGGACCATTTCGCTGAAGGAATTGTTGTGTTGCAGGACCAGGGTCCACAACCATCACCAACATTGTGCCAAATTTGAAACGTCATCTCAGGTAAAGGCACTTGCCGCAAAGCATAGGTTCAAACAAGAGACAATCTCCTAGTCTGTATCTTTTAACCACGGGTTGACAGATCCCTTCCTGAAGCGTTAACCTGAAACAGAAGTTGCAGTTTAGTATGTTTGCACAACTTGACATTCTTCAGTGTAACAACTTGCTCCTCCCAAAAAACCTTGTAAACATCCCAATGTTACAGCAGTCTATATTGTAAATTCTGAAATCGATACCATACTAAAGTCTTTTAAAATATTTTCTGATTCTATCCCTTTTTATGCAGGAAAATCCAAAAATGATGGAAACATTGTTGAACCTCTCCTGTTTGTGTGGTCAAACAAACAGAGCAAAGACAAACTACTGTTATCTCCACTGAAAATCAGTCCAAGTTGGTGTTGCTCTGGCATTTCAAGACGCGCAAAACATCATGTTAGTTTCCATGTGACATGCAGCAAAAGATTTGCATTCAATGTTTCAAAACAGCCTGAATGACATTGAACAGATCCCTCCATTCATCCCATATATACATCCCTCCATATATCCCATATCTATGGATAATGCTTTGGAAATAGTTATGATGTTTTTTCTGATATGATATTTAAGTGTGTTTCTTCCAGCTCTGAAATTTCAAACCATTTGCCTTTATTGACAGAGAAAATTCCACTGAAATTACCCTGCCAGATTTTTGATTCTGGATATTTACATACAAGTTTAAGATACTTTTGTTGTACACACAGGATCTAATATGTAAACACAGAAACTAAATTGCAAAGTCAGTCCTCTTGCATTGTGCATGTGGAAAGACATTTTTAGGGAATTACATTGAACTTGAATCTTGCCTTTAATAACGTTTTAATATGTAAATAAACTCCTCTAATTCCTATCACATGGCTAGCAACTTGACATTCCACATGTAACTTCAGCGTCTCTTTTTCACCTCAAATACCACTTCCCCCCAACCTTTCCTACCAAGTGTTCATGCTATTTTATTAGAACAAGCATTATGAGTGAGGGAGTGGCTAGAAATTTTTAAAGTTTCACTACTGACAAAATCCACAGCTTCATCATTATGTGGAAAGGGAGGCGAGTAGAAGTCCATTTGTTAACAATGTCAAAAAAAAATGGCATCTACGAAATGTAAATCCTATTCTGCATTCATCTAAGACTATGGAGGGATAGGAGCGTGAAATCCCACAAGATTCCCAAAATGTTGTTTATATCAGCGGGATTTCCTGTTGCAATTCCTGTCCCCCCTACCCCAGGACATAATGAGCATTCTGATGATGCAGGACATTAGGATCTTCAACTTAATTGATTCAAATGTCATATTAGACCTTTACGCATGATAATCCTCCTCTCCCATCACACAACTTTACATATTGTCCATTCATGTCAGCATTCTGTGAATCGTGATAGGTCTTCAGGGTGTGCACATGGGGAAGTAGAACCCACCAGAATTCAGGTGACTGCAATGCTCAGGAGGAAAAGAGGGTCATAGATGAGCAGTGCCGGGAGAAGTGGATTGATTGCAGGACAGGTGAGCCACACAAAACTTTGTAGACATTGACAGGATCATCTGGTGCTGCTGGTGGCCAATGGCATACTGCCTCTGCCACCAGAAAATACACTGCGGGAAGGGATGGAAAATCCTACCTAATGGATGAGTAAGGAGAGAAAGCAAACAAGGTGTATAAATTGCTCTATCCAATGCCCATTATTTAAGATTAAAGATATAATAAAACTTTACAGGAATTCTCCACAGGATAATGGGTGTGGAACCAAAACCTAGCAGGTAGATGATTTGGGATCAAGAGATGGATGGATCAATATCTGTTGATGAACAGGATTGAGGGTTGCAGAGAGGATTAGCTTCTCGGTCTCTCTCAATGTCACAGAGAAAGTCAATGATAGAATGGCACTGATGGGCTGAAAGGCTTATCTCACTCATTGTGGGATCTTATCCCACAATGATCACTTGTGTCATCATTGAACGCACATCCTAAATAAATTATTTGAGCAAAATCAAAAAGGAAGAGTCCAATTTTGCTTAATTGTTGGGATAAAGAAAGGTACAGGTTTGCATATTTATTTTCAAAATTGATCAATCCAAAACAATGGATATGACTAGAATCATATAGTCAAAAACAACACTATAGGAGGCAAAATTTCCTTCATTTCAATCAATGTGAAACAAGCTTCAGCTATTCAATTATTGAATTATTGGCTGGGGAGCAGGAAACCATGTTAGTTATTAACCAAATGCAAAACAGTACGTTCACAACTAATCATCTGACCATTGAACACACTAGGTAATGCAAAAATGTTATTAAACCAGTCAGTGTACTACAGATCACTGTACAATCACAGTTCCAAGAAATGTCATCCCAAATGTAAAATTTTATTGCAACCATTCAGGCTGACACTTTTTTTTTCCTTTGGGGAATGGTGGGGAGGTGGCATGAAGGATTACTGGGCTGACAATCCGTCCATTGAACCACATCATGAATGTGCCTTCCGTGGCTAACAAGTCCTAGTTGGATCTTAAACTCAGAGCTTCTGACGCAGGGACACTATACTGTACCACAAGACTTCCTCTGGTTCACAGCCTGAAGGCTAAACACTTAAGTCATATTGACTGGCGTGCTTGCAGATTTCCAATGTCTTTATGAAAGATGTTTATTCAAGAAAATGCAACTTTTTCAAAGTCGGTTGCAACTGCATTCCAAGAACTGATGCTTTTGAGAAGTGAGGAAGGCACAGTTAAAACCAAGGGAAAGTAGCAAAAATAGAATGATGCAATAATATTTCTGTTGCCAGACTCTAGGTGAAGTCTATAGCACAGTAAATTCAAAAGAAGATAAATCTCAATGTATTCTTATGTAGAGTTTACAATATAGAAACATGCCTGCATATTTGTTAACAGAGCTGTTTGGCTTCTGCATGTACTTGGCAGGTCACTGAAGGGAAAATCAACATGGTATCGTGAGACCGAGATTTGTACTTTTCATTATCTAAATGTGTCCAATGTTGGGATAATCACAATCATGATTAAATATATCAGACTGCATTTCCATGATTTCATGTTTTTTTATATATATATCAAAACACTGCTTAAAAATAAGAAGTAATTTTCCACCCTTCCCCCCCACTCTACACAATTAACCAGTCCCAATGGCTTATTTGATAACTGCATTGCATTTTGTTGTAGTGAGGCAGACAGCAGAGGTTTAATCATTGATTTGTGCCAACATTAACTGATCTTAGCTAGGTAGCTAAGTGACTAGGGTCAAATCTTTGTGGAGTCAATGGGATCAGATGAAGTCACCTTTGGAGGTGGGTCCGAGAGAGCAGTGAATGACAAGTGAACAGCCAGCCTGGCAGGCTATAGCCACAGAGCTATTTACTGGGATATCTGACCCATGTTAAGGATGATATAACCTCACTCTCCTGACCCAAAGAACATGCTCCATCCTTCCATTACCTCCTGTACTCCCCATTGCTCCTATAGTCACCCAGTACTCACTATGGGCAGATCACAGCAGCCATATTTTCAAAATTGAGATGAAAACAAATGAAGCTTGTAACAAATATACTTATTTTTCCAAAAAACGTTTCATTCATAAACCCCATTCTAAAAATATGAACCCCCTCAACTGATCAATATATATAATTTCTACATCAGAGAGATAATATTTTAACAACCTCTTAAAATTGTCAACCAAAATTTGAATATAGCCCTCTACTGAGAGAAGTGATTCAGGACTTTTTGAAACTCAGACAATCATCCTTAACGAACTGATTCAAGTTCGAAGGTAAGCTGTTTGAGGGTAAGTCCATGTCTGGCATGTGGGAGTCTTTTAAGGAACAGTTGATAAGGCTGCAGGACAGGCATATGCCTCTAAAAAGGATAGGAAAGGTAGGATTCAAGAGCCGTGGAGAACCAGGGAAATTGAGGATCTGATCAAAAAGACAAGAAAGGCGTACATTAGGTCCAGGTAACTGAAAACAGATGGAGCTCTGGAGGAATACAGAGAGAGTAGGAAAGAACTCAATGGGAAGTTAGAAGTGCAAAAATAAGTCATGAAATGTTCTTGGCAGACAGGATTAAGGATAATCCTAAAGCATGTTATTCATATGTTAGGAACAAAAGAGTTGTCAGAGAGAAAAAAAAAATCAGACCTCTCAGGGACAAAGGAGGGGAATTATGCTTAAAACCCAAGGGAATAGGGGAGATCCTAAATGAATACTTTGCATCAGTATTCACAAAGGAGAGGGACATGTTGACTGCAAGTGTCTCAGAGGGAGGTGTTGACCTGTTAGAGAAAATCTCCATTACAAGGGAGTAAGTGTTAGGTTTTTTAGGGAACATTAAAACTGACAAATCCCCAGGCCTTGACAGCTTCTATCCTAGATTGCTCAGGGAGACAAGAGATGAAATTGCTAGGCCTTTGACAGAAATCTTTGTCTCTTCGTTGGACACAGGTGAGGTTCCTGAGGATTGGAGGATAGCGAATGTGGTACCGTTATTTAAGAAGGGTAGCAGGGATAACCCGGGTAATTATAGGCCGGTGAGCTTGATGTCCATGGTAGGGAAGTTGTTGGAGAGGATTCTTAGAGATAGGATGTATGCACATTCAGAACTGAATAATCTCATTAGTGACAGATAGCATGGTCTTGTAAGAGGGAGGTCATTTCGTGGAGGAAGTGACAAAAACAGTTAACGAAGGAAGGACCATCGATGTCATCTATATGGATTTCAATAAAGCATTTGACAAAGTCCCTCATGGCAGGTTGGTGAAAAAGGTTAAGGCTCATGGGATACAAGGAGAGATGGCTAGATGGGTAGAGAACTGGCTTGGCTACAGGAGATAGAGGGTAGCAGTCGAAGGGTCTTTTTGCAGCTGGAGATCTGTGACTAGTGGTTTCGAACTCAGTAAGAATTTAGCAACACCAATTTTCAATCCAACCGATTCATCTGACAGCAAAATTGCGAGCCCTCAACACTCTGTGAGGGCTCGCAATTTCGCTGTCAGATGAATCGGTTGGATTGAAAATTGGTGTTGCTAAATTCTTACTGAGTTCTTACCACCCCAATCCAACGCCGGCATCTTTACATCATGACTAGTGGTTTCCGCAGGGCTCTGTACTGGGACCCCTGCTATTTGTGATATATATAAATGATTGGAAGAAGTGTAACTGCTGTTATCAGCAAGTTTGCGAATGACACGAAGATGGCTGGAGTTGCTGAGAGCAATGAATATTGTCAGACAATACAGCAGGATATAGACAGGCTGGAAAATTGGGTAGAGAAATGGCAGTGGAATTTAATCCAGATAAATGTGAAGTGATGCATTTTGGAAGAACTAATGTAGAGGGGAGTCATACAATAAACGGCAGAACCATCAAGAGTGTAGAAACACAGAGGGACCTAGGTCTGCAAATCCACAAATCTTTGAAGGTGGCAGCACAGGTAGAGAAGGTGGTGAAGAAGGCATATGATATGCTTGCCTTTATAGGACGGGGTATAGCGTATAAAAGCTGGAGTCTGATGTTGCAGCTGTATAGAACACTGGTTAGGCCACATTTGGAGTACTGAGTCCAATTCTGATCGCTGCCCTACCAGAAGGACGTGGAGGCTTTAGAGTGAGAGCAGGGGAGGTTTACTAGGACGTTGCCTGGTATGGAGGGTCTTAGCTGTGAGGAGAGTTTGGGTAAACTGGGTTGTTCTCCTGGGAAAGATGGAGAATGAGGGGAGACCTAATAGAGGTGTACAGAATTATGAAGGGTATAGATAGGGTGAACAGTGGGAAGCATTTTGCCAGGTCGGAGGTGATGATCTCGAGGGGTCACAGGCTCAAGTTGAGAGGGGCGAGGTATAACTCAGATATCAGAGGGACTTTTTTTTTTCTTTTTACACAGAGGGTGTGGGGGCCTGGAATGCACTGCCAAGTAGGATGGTGGAGGCAGACACGCTGGCATCGTTTAAGACTTACCTGGATAGTCACATGAGCAGACTGGAAATGAAGGGATACAAATGAATGGTCTAGTTGGACAAATGAGCGGCATAGACTTGAAAGGCTGAAGGGCCTGTTTCCTATGCTGTACGGTTCTTTGTTCTTTAAACTTAGCTATAACCCAAGAGAATGTAAATAATGAAATCTATTGAAACTAAATTATTGTGGTAGAAACAGATTTAACTTACAATATAGCATATAACTGTTTAAACTGAAAGAACAATTTATTTTGTATTTCCAAGTCTGTCAATTCCAGGAACAGGTGATTTCCTTTTCCCTGTTTTCTCCACTTGGGACTGAGTTTCCTCCATGGTCCATAGCTTTTCTCTGAGACTGTGAGCCATATTTACTTACCAGAATCTTTTAAGAGTATAGAAACGCAGAGGGATCTGGGGGTGCAGGTGAACAAGTCTCTGAAGGTGGCAGAGCAAGTGGAGAAGGTTGTGAAGAAAGCATATAGTATGTTAGCCTTTATAGGAAGGGTTATAGAGTACAAGAGCTGGCCTTTAATGTTGCAGTTGTATAAAACATTGGTTAGACCTCATTTGGAATACTGTGTCCAGTTCTGGTTGCCTTACTACCGGAAGGACGTGGAGACTCTGGAGAGAGTGCAGAGGAGGTTTAACAGGATGCTGGCTGGTATGGAAGTCTGAGTTATGAGGAGAGATTAGGCAAATTAGGACTGTTTTCCTTAGAAAGACGTAGACTTAGAGGAGATCTAATAGAGGTGTACAAGATTATGAAGGGGATAGATAAACAGGATTAAGCTTTTTCCTAGAATGGACTCAAATAGCACGAGGGGTCACGGGCTTAGGGTGAGGGGGGGTAAGATATAATTTGGATGCTAGAGGGGGTTTTTTTCACACAGAGGATGGTGGGGGTATGGAATGCGCTGCCAAGTAAAGTGGTGGAGGCAGGTACTCTGGAGTTATTTAAGAACTACTTAGATGGGCACATGAACAGAATGGGAATGGAGGGGTATAGAAAACTGATTTAAAATAGGGATCATGAGCCTTGGGCGTCCCTGGGAAGTGTGTAAATAGATGATGATATTGATGTACTTGTTTTTATCCTACAGGTGCTTTGGTCCACCTTGTTGTCTAATGAGGGGCATATACGCGATGAGCCGTGAGAGGGCTGCTCTTGGATATTTTTCAAGAGTATCCTAGTGCTTCACGTTGTTAGTGTACGCTTGACCTGGACCATTTGATGGGCAACATGACAGCTCAGTGACTATCGCTGTGCTGTGCAGATACATGGATTTGGGCCTGTGTCTGTGGGAGTTTGCGCATTCTCCCCGTGCTTGTGTGGGTTTTCGCCGGGCGCTCCGGTTTCCTCCCACATCCCAAAAATGTGCTCTTAGGCTAATTGGCAAAACAAATTCTCCCTAAATTGTCTCAAATTTGGTTTTTAATCCATAGATCTATAAACATGGACAGGGATCAGGGGTAGAGGTGGGAACATCGGGGTGGTGGCGCGGGCTCGTTGAGCCGAAGGGCCTGTTTCCCGTGCTATTTTGTTCTTTGTTCAGAAGAGCTCAACTCCATTAAAATTGCGAGGGGTTCCAAACTACCCAATTCAAATGAAGCCAGCAAGGAGAAAGGGTGTTATGTGTGGATTGACCTCCCACACTCTCACTACACACCAAAGAAATTGCTGGAAACAGGTATGGAGGCGGGGAGGGGCGGGGGGTGGTGTAATCTTGGAATTGGATCTCTCCCACAATTTTTAAAGGTGTCTTGAGTCATCCAGGGTTGGCAAAATTCTAGGCCATCATCTTACAAAGCACAAGACAGAAATAGATCATTCAACCCAAATAGTTTTATTAAGAATTTCTCTGATAGGAACATACGAGCAGGTGGAGGACATTTGGTTCCTAAAATTCCACCATTCAAAATGTTCATGATTCGGCTGATTATCTACCTCCACATGATTTTCCTCACTATCCCCATATCCTTGATGTCATTAGTATCCAGGAATGTATTGATTTTTTGCTTTGAACATGCTCAATGACAGCTTCCACAGCCCTCTGGGGTTAAAAATTTCAAAGACTCATCATTCTCAGTGAAGAAATTCCTCCTCATCCCAGTCTTAATGACCTGTCCCCAAACCTGAAACTCTGTTCCCTGGTTCTATACTCATCTGCCAAGGGGAAAAATCTTTTCAAATCTACCCTGCCATGGCCTGTAAAAACTAAGTTTCAACAAGATCACCTTTCATTCTTCAAAACTCCAGGTCCAGTTTCCTCAATCTCACCAACTCAGGGATTAGCCTGGTGAATCTCTACCGCATTCCCTCTATGGTAAACATACCCTTCTTTAGATAAAGAGACCAAAACTGTACAAAATACTCCTTATAGTCTTACCAAGGTTCTAAACAATTGCAGCAAGACATCTTTGCTCTTGTACTCAAATCTCCTTCTGATGAAAGTCAACATACAATTTGCCTTTCTAATTACTTACTGCATCTACATGCTAGCTTTGAGTGACTCATGAATAAAAACACCCAGATGCCTTTGAAAATCAACACTTCCGAACTTCTCACATTCAAGAAATACTCTACCTGTTTTTCTACTAAAAGTGGACAACTTCACATTTTTCCAGATTACATCCCAATTGCTAACTCAAATTTGCTAAGCCAGCTCAAATACCCTTGACACTTCCTTGCATCCATTTCACAACTCACTCCCAGTTTTGGATCATCAGCAAATTTGGAAATGTTACATTTCATCTCCACATCCAAATCATTTATATACATTATTTAACAGGCAAAGTCGCCGTAATCTCAGTTGACCATAGGCTGTTCTCCCCTGAGTGGGAGAGCTGATTAGTAGTGATTTTAAATTGAGGATCAGTACACCTCAAGCAAAGAGACAAGATTGAGAAGAGGGGCGTTTATGAGTAACCTCAGCCAATCAAAAAGTCGATTATTCCTATTTGGCTCAAGAGTGGAAAGGGAACTGTGGCCAAATCACGGCTTACAAGGGAAATTAGAGATAGTATTAGATTCAAAAAAGAGGCATGCAAATTGGCAAGAAAAAGCAGTAAGATCCAAAGATTGAGAGCAGTTTCAAATTCAGCAAAAGAGGCCCAAAGGATTGATTAAAATGGAGAAAATGGAGTGTGAAAGTAAGCTAGCAGGAAATATAAAAACTGACTGTGAAAGTTTCTATATGTATGTAATGAGAAAGAGATTGACAAAAATAAATTTGGAGTTCTAAAAGTCAGAATTAGGGAACAAAGAAATGGCTGAGGAACTAAATTCATACTTTGTTCTGTCTTCACAAAGGAATCATGGTATTGAATCCTGGTATATGAACAGTCATGACCATAATGAATGGCACAGCAGGCATGAAGAGCTGAACGGCCTACTTCTGCTTCTTGTTTCTAGGGTGCCTTCACTGCTGGTATCAATCCACATCACAAACCAACCATGCAGCCAACTAAGCTAACCAACCCACAAACCGTGGCCATCGCACTGATCCTTGCAGTACTCTAACAACAACAGCCTGCATCCTGAGAATGATCTGTTTATTGCTATCCTGCGTCATGAGAATTAACCAATCCTCAATCAATACTAGTACATTACGCTAATTTTATATGCTAAGATCCTATGCGGACATTATCAAAAGCTTTCTGAAATTCAACTCACCACATCCACTGGTTCTGCCCCATGATAAAAGTAACACCCTGAATAAATTCAAACATGATTTTCTTTTCATAAATCTATGTTACTTTACTGAATCAAATCACTATTTTCTAAGCATCCAGTTATCACATCCTTTATAATAGATTCTAACATTTACTCTTTCACTGATGCCAAACTAACATGTCTGTGGTCGTCAGCTATTTCCCTTCTTCCTGTTTCTTAAATAATGAGGTAACATTTGCTACTTCCCAGACTGCAGAAATTTAATGGCCAATGCCTCTTTCAACTCTCTGGAATGCAATTCATCTGGTCCAGGGGATTATCAACCTTCAATCCAATTTTTTTTGGGTATTATCTCATCATTAATATCAATTTCTTTCAGTTCCCTGTTTTCATAAGTTCCTTGATTTTCTATATCTTCCTCTGTGAAGTCAAAGTAATTTTCACCATTTCTCAATTCTCCCTGTAATCCGCCCATAATTGTCCTTGCTTTCTTTTTCCCCTTTTCACATATCTAAAGTAGCTTTTACAGATCACTTTTATGTCTCTCAAGAATTCATATTGTATTCATACTTTCTTTTCTCTATCAGTTTCTTGTTCTTCCTTTTTTGGATTTTAAATTGCTCCCAGTCCTCAGGCTTATCACTTTTTCTAGCAACCTTCTAAACCATTTCCCTTGGTCTAATGCTTGAACAACGTCTTTTAGTCACAACTGATTCATCTTTTCTTCTGTTAGGTAATCCCACGTACTAGACTTGGACGGCACAGTAGCACAATGATTAGTACTGCTGCTTCACAATGCCAAGGACCCAGGTTTGATTCCCGACTTGGATCACTATCTATGTGGAGTTTGCATGTTCTCCCTGTGTACGCGTGGATTCCTCCTGATGCTCCTGTTTCCTCCTACATTCTCAAAGATGTGCTAGTTAGATGCATTGACGTGAACAGGTATCAGACTGTAGCGACTAGGGGAATTTCACAGTAATTTCATTGCAGTGTAAGCCTTACTTGTGACTCATAAATGAACATTAAAACTTTCCCACACCTCTTTTTTCCTGCTTTCCTTGATTACTTATTCAGCCTATTTTTAAAAGTTGAAATGATCTCTGTTTTAATCACCAACTCTGTACTAAATGACATCATTTACAACTCTTGACAAATAGTACATCTTTTGCTCTTCACATTAAATCACGTCAATATCTCCATGTTCTAGATTCTTCAACCACTGGAAATAGTCTGTTTCTATTTACTCTGTTCTTTCACCACATAATTTTAAACACCTTTATCAAAGCACCCTGTGATGTCCTTTGTTCCAATAGTAACAGCTTCAATTTTGCAAGTATTCCTTCACGGTTGAATTTCCTCATACCAGGCCCTGACGAATGTGCCCTGCATCCCATTAATTTCTGGAACAACCTGCTATGGTGTGAATTCCAAAAACAATGATGCAGTTTTGGTCTTTTCTCAGTCTCTTCGGGCACCATGCCTTCAGAGGCAACCATGAATCTGCATGATAGTCATGCTCTGGGGGCATTGGTCATCTTCATTGGTAGTACATTCATCCAGTTTGCAAGGCTCTTCAGATAAATCGTTCGTCATCTACCTTGATTGTTTTTACCATTGAATCTTTCCCATTAGCATCAGATTTCTGACATGGGGATTTATTACATGCCCAAGAAATTCCAACTATATCTTCCTGAGTAGCAGCGTTCTTTTGGTCTGAGATTTTCATTGGCAGTGTGACTTGTCCAAAATATCTGAATTATTCACCTCAAAAACCACAACCCCGAAGCATCAATTGCTCTTTGCATTGCTTCATGGATGTCCCATATGTCAAAATTGGTATGATCCAGCATTCCAGGATTCTCAACTTTGTTTGCATGACTAATTTTAAGTTGATCATAACCTTCTTAATATTTTGAAATGCATCTTTAGTTATTCCAATTCTTTGTCCTATTTCTTGATCTCACTTTCCATTCAATATTAACATACTTCTGAGGCAACAAATTTGTCTACCTGTATAACCCTCCAATTCTTTACTCTGATCTTACATTCTGGTATGTTTTTTTTCTGGACATTTTACTTTCTTACAATTTCTTATAGCCTTTTCTGTTCACTTTCACTCACTGCTCTGTCCAAACTTTTATAGTTTCTCTTCAAAGTCAAAAACAAAAATAGTATCATTGATATGTGTTATAAAGCAAAAACAGAAAATGTTGGAAAATCTCAGCAGTCTGGCAGCATCTGTAAAGGAGAGAAAAGAGCTGACGTTTCAAATCCAGATGACCCTTTGTCAAAGCCCTTGGTCATCTAGGTGCAAAACGTCAGCTTTTTTCTCTCCATACAGAGGCTGCCAGACCTGCTGAGACTTTCCAGCATTTTTTCTTATGGTTTCAGACTAGCATCCGTAGAAATTTTCTTTTACCTTGTAACCATCAACCAATAATCCAGGAAGATCTTCAACCACTCTAAGAATATGTTCACTATATAAATTGAATAAATCTGGGGAGAAAACACATCCCTGTCTGACCCCTCTTTTAATCTTTACAAAATTGCTTAGGTTGTAAATCAACTTTTACAGCAGGACCAACAGTTCTTCATGTTTCAACTTATCAAACACTTTATTAAGATCGATAAAACACATAAATACATCTTTATTCACCTCTTTAGCCCTTCCTGATAAAATATATACCATAAAAATAGCATGTCTTGTCCCTCTATCTCCTACAAAACACACTGAAGTGCTGAAATGTCTGGCCTTATCTTGCTCCCAGCCCAATTCATCAGTGTTCAAAGAAGGATCTTAGTAATATGACTCATTAGACTGATGGTGTAATGGAGCTCATATTCAATTGTGATCTGATGAAAGTTTTTTATATATTCACTTTGCATCTTGATAACCTCATCTTTTGCTCAAATCCAATTGTTACTTTCTGTCAAGCCTGTTTGGTAGCTTCTACTACGCTTTAAACAAATGGGGAGGGATGGTTAAGATCAGAAAATCTGCTGGAGCTGCCATGGTCTTTCCAAAATTCACACCATGTTGGAGAAAGAAACTTACGTACACAGCTCAGTTATACACCAAGTCATTAAGAGAACTTCTCTTCAAAATTCAATGTTCTATAAACATAAGATTTTTTTTTCTAATTTCAACATATTTTAATAATTGAATAGATGCAACATTTTCACATCCCAAGATACGCCAAAGCATTTTTCCAGCAATGAATCACTTTTGAAGTAGAGTTACCATTAAGCAAGCAAACATGGCAAATAAACCAATTCTTGCACACAATTCTTGCATTTGGGAAAGATCCCAAAATAACAAATGAGTAAATGATCAAAGAGTCTGTTTTTGGTGGCATTGTTCCAGGGAGGACTTTTGGTTAGGAGAGTAAATTAATATCTTATCTCTTTCTGAGCAAGCAGATCAAAGTTTTATATCGCTTAGCTTTCCTACTAAAGTGCATAATGGGCTTGAATCCTTAATTTCTGATTCAGTGAGAAGCATTAACATATGAACCAAACTTGCAACTGATGCCACTATTATTTGAATGAAATAGCGCAAGAACTGTTGACTTGATAACCATATGACACAAATAACATCCTAGGGATACTTATAAATCAAGAAGTAAAAGAGAGGGAGGAGCTAAAACTATTACAGTCATCAGGGAGGGGGTACTGAAAATTATTAGAAATAAAAATTGAAAAGACCCCCAAGTCCTGATGGATTTATCCTAAGATCTTAAAGGAAGCAGCTGTTGAGAAACCAAAATTCCCTTGATTCTGGAAATCTCATTAGATCAGAAAACAGTGACCATAATGCCTCTTTTTGAGAAAGGAGAGCGACAGAACCTACCAGGTCAGATAGTATACCATTCGTCTAGGAAAACTGCTAGAATCTATTATTAAGGGGTTTATAGCAGAGCAGTTAGAAAATCCTTGCGCAATCAGGCAGAGTCAATATGGTTCTGTGAAAGGGAAATAATGTTTGAATAATTTATTAGAGTTAACAGAATGGGAATGGAGGGGTATAGAAAACTGATTTAAAATAGAGATCATGAGCCTTGGGAGTCCCTGGGAAGTATGTAAATTCTCGATGATATTGATGTATTTGTGTTTATCCTACAAGTGCTTTGGTCCGCTTGTTGTCTAACAAGGGGCATACATGTGATGGGTTGTGAGAGGGCTGCTCTTGGACTTTTTTTTTTCGAGAGTATCCTAGTACTTCACGTCGTTAGTATATGCTTGACCTGAACCATTTGATGGGCAACACGACAGCTCAGTGACTATTGCTGTGCTGTGCAGATACATGGATTTGGGCCTGTGTCTTTGGGAGTTTGCGCATTCTCTCCGTGCTTGCGTGGGTTTTTTCCGGGTGCTCCGGTTTTCTCCCACATCCCAAAGATGTGCTCTTAGGCTAATCAGCAAAACAAATTCTCCCTAAATTGTCTCAAATTTAGTTTCAATGCATAGATTTATAAACATAGACAGGGATCATGGGTAGAAGTGGGAACATCGAGGTAGCGGCGGGGGCTCGTTGGGCCGAAGGGCCTGCTTCCCGTGCTGTTTTGTTCTTTAAGGAAGTAACAAGCAATGTAATTAAAGGGGAACCTGTAGACATGGAGTACTTGGATTTCCAAAAGGCGCCACATCAAAAGTTGTATCACAAAATAATAGCTGGTAGTGTAGGGAGCAAATATTAGCATACATAAAGTATCAGTTAGCTAACAAGAAGCAGAATGTAGGATTAAATGGATCATTTTATAAAGAGAGGAAATTGCAAGTCTCCTAGCCGAGATATTTGAATCATCGATAGTCACGGGTGAGGTTCCTGAAGTTTAAAAAGTGGCAAATGTTGTGCCTTTGTTTAAAAAGCGTTGCAGGGAAAAGCTGGGGAACTACAGGCATCTACTGTGGGTAAGTTGTTGAAAGGTATTTTGAGATACAGAATCCACAGGCATGTAGAGACACAAGGACTCTACAGACTTTGAGAGTGGAAAATCATGTCTCACAAATTTGGGTTTCTTGAAGGGGTAATCAAGAAAGTAGTGAGGGCAGTGCAGTTGATGTTGTCTACATGGACTTTAGCAAGGCCTTTGACAAGGTACTGCATGGTAGGTTATTGCATAAGGTTAAATCTTACAGATCCAAGGTGAGATATCTAAATTGATACAAAATTGGTGCTTATAGAGGGTTGTTTTTCAAACTGGAGGCCTGTGACGAGCAATGGGCCTCAAGGATCAGTGTTGGGTCCACTATTATTTGTCATTTATATTAATAATTTGGGTGAGAATACAGGAGGCATGGTTAGTAAGTCTGCAGATGGCACCAAGGTTGGTGCCATAGTGGACAGTAAAAAAAGTTATCTCCAATTACAACAGGATCTTGATCAATTGGGCCAGTGGGCTGACGAATGGCAGATGGAGTTTAATTTAGATAAATGCGAGGTGATGCATTTTGGTAAACTGAACCAAGGCATAACTTACTCAGTTAATGGTAGGGCATTGGTGAGAGTTACAGAACAGAGAGATCTAGGGGTACATGTTCATAGCTCCTTGAAAGTGAAGTTTCAGGTGGACAGCGTGGTGAAGAAGGCATTGTTTGACTTCATCGGTCAACACACTGAATACAGTATTGGGATATCTTGTTGAAGTTGTACAAGACATTGGTACGGCCACACTTAGAATACTATGTACAGTTTTGGCCACCCTATAGAGAATAAGTACAGAAAAGATTTACCAGGAAATGACCAGAACTTGATGGTTTGAACAAAGAACAAAACAGCATGGGAAACAGGCCCTTGGGCCCAATGAGCCCGCGCCGCCACCTCGATGTTCCCACTTCTACCCATGATCCTTGTCTATGTTTATAGATCTATGCATTGAAAACAAATTTGAGACAATTTAGGGAGAATTTGTTCTGCCAGTCAGAGAACACATCTCTGGGATATGGGAGGAAACTGGAGCACCTGGAGAAAACCCACGCAAGCACAGGGAGAATGCGCAAACTCCCACAGAAACAAGCCCAAATCCATGTATCTGCATGCACAGCAATAGTCACTAAGCTGTCGTGTTGCCCATCAAATGGTACAGGTCAAGCGTACACTAACGACCTGAAGCACTAGGATACTCTCGAAAAAAAGTCCAAGAGCAGCCCTCTCACAACCCATCGCGTGTATGCCCCTTGTTAGACAACAAGGTGGACCAAAGTAGCTGTAGGATAAAACAAATACATCAATATCATCGAGTATTTACACACTTCCCAGGGAACTTCCAAGGCTCATGATCCCTATTTTAAATCAGTTTTCTATACCCCTCCATTCCCATTCTGTTCATATACCCATCTAAGTATCTCTTAAATAGCTCCAGAGTGCCTGCCTCCACCACTTTACTTGGCAGTGCATTCCATACCCCCACCACCCTGTGTGTGAAAAAACTCCCTCTAACACCCAAATTATACCTTACCCCTCTCACCTAAGCCTGTGACCCCTTGTGCTATTTGAGTCCATCCTAGGAAAAAGCTTAACCCTGTTTACTCTAACTAACTATATCCCTCAGAATCTTGTACACCACTATTAGATCTCCTCTAAGTCTACGTCTTTCTAAGGAAAACAGCCCCAATTTGCCTAAATTCTCCTCATAACTCAGACCTTCCATACCAGGCAGCATCCTGGTAAACCTCCTCTGCACTCTCTCCAGAGTCTCCACGTCCTTCCAGTAGTAAGGCGACCAGAACCGGATGCAGTATTCCAAATGAGGTCTAACCAATGTTTTATACAACTGCAACATTAACGGCCAGCTCTTGTACTCTATACTGCTTCCTATAAAGGCTAGCATACCATATGCTTTCTTCACAACCTTCTCCACCTACTCTGCCACCTTCAGAGACTTGTGCACCTGCACCCCCAGGTCCCTCTGCATTTCTATACTCTTAATAGGTCTACCCTTTATCATATACCTCCCCGCTACATTCTTTCTCCCGAAATGCATCACCTCACTTTATCAGGATTGAATTCCAACTGCCATCTATCTGCCCAAGCTACCAGCCTATCTGTGTCCTGCTGTATCGCCTGACAATGCTCCTCACTATCCGCAAGTCCAGCCATCTTTGTATCGTCTGCAAACTTGCTGATCACTCCACTTACTCCCCCTTCCAAGTCATTTATATATATTACAAATAGAAGAGGTCCCAGTACTGAGCCCTGCGGCACACCACTACTGACTAACCTCCAGCTAGAAAAACACCCTTCCACTATTACTCTCTATCTCCTATTACCAAGCAAGTTACTCATCCATCTAGCTATCTGTCCTTGTTTGAGTTATAAGGAGAGGCTGGATAGGCTGGGTTTTTTTTCCTCCAGAGCACAGAAGGCTGAGGGCTGATCTTATAAAGATCTATAAAATAATGAGGGGCATAGATCAGGTAGATAGTCAATATCTTTTTCCAGAGGTAGGGGAGTCTAAAATTAGGGGGCATAGGTTCAAAGTGAGAGATACAAAAGTGTCCAGAGGGGCATTTCACACAGAGGGTGGTGAGTGTCTGGGACAAGCTGCCAGAGGTAGTAGTAGAGCTGGGTACAATTTTGTCTTCTAAAAAGCATTTAGATAGTTACATGGGTAAGATGGGTATGGAAGGATATGAGCCAAATGGAGGCAATTGGGATTAGGTTAGGGATTTTAAAAAAAAGGTGGCATGGACAATTTGGGCTGAAGGATCTGTTTCCATGCTGTAAATCATTATGACTTTGTGATCTGCATAAAGGAACACATTGTTAAATGGTTGTTAAATTTGCTGGAGACACAAAGGTAAGTAATAGACTAAGTTTTCAGGACGTAAAAGGAGTCTGCAAGTACACAAATAAGTGAATAGGCAAAAATTAGGCAGATATAGAATAACGTGGGAAGATAAGAACTTGTAGACTTTGGTGGGAAGAATAGAAAAGCAGAATATTATTTAAACGAAGAGAGATCGCAGAACTCTGCAGTATAGAGGAATCTGGATGTTCCAATACTTGAATCACAAAAGGTTAGTATGCAGATATAGCAAGTGATTACGAAAGCAAACAGAATGTTGTTATTTATTGCAGCGAGAATGTAATATAAAAGTAAGGACACTTTTTAAAGTTGTACAGTGCAATTGATGAGACAAATTCTCAAGTATTGTGAACAGTTTTGGTTTCCTTACTTAAAGGATATAATTGCATGAATAGTTTAGAGAAAGTTTACGTGACAGATTCCTGGGATGAAAGTAATCTTAGGAGGAAAGTTGGATTGGTTGGCCTGTATCCATTGGAGTTTAGAAAGATGAAATATATAAAGAACTTGAAAGGACTTGAAAGAGTGATTATGGAGAGGATCTTTTCCCTTATGTGCTAGGGGACACAGATCAAAAATGAGAGTCTGTCATTTAAAACAGATGGAGATTGTTTTCCACCTCAGAGCATTGTTAATTAGAGAAATTCTTGATTGACAAAGGAGTCTGAGGATAGGCAGAAAAGTGGTGTTGAGGCCATAATCAGGTCAGCCACAATCTTATCAAATGATAAAGCAGCTAAAGGGGTCGAGTCTACTCCTATTCCTATGTTCATATGTATTTAAGGCTTATTCAAATGTGAAGTCTTTCTTTTTTGTTTCTTGCTAAGTGCTGCTGCTATAGCTCTGCAGATTATAATTGTATCTTAAATCTCAATCTCTCATAAAACAGATGTCTACCAAGCTCTGACTTTATTCTAGTATTCCACAAAACATTTAATTGTTCAGAACAGTGCATCAAATTAGCTAAACGGTATTGTTGAAATGGGGAACACTGAAACTGTTTTTTGTAAAAAAAATTTGAAGTTCAACTCGCAGGTTGATGGAGAAGAAAAAGGGAATAGTGTAGCCAAGTGATTAATCTTATGACTTGTCATATAAAACAGGCTTCTGCATCGCCAAACTTAGCAAAGACAAAATGTGTCACAGACTTAGAATCAGGCGCAGTGTCCCAACTTGTGTCACAGTTTGATTCATAGGTGATAAACTGATAAACTGGTTCTACAACATTTCAACATTGAAAAATCTGTCAAGTTGGAAACCTGGCATCTTTAATTATTAATGCTAAGATCTGTCTTGCAAAATAATTTTCAACAGCAAATCAGAGTTTAATAACATTTTTAAACTTGCAATGTGGTTGGACTAAAGCCAGAAGTTATATTAAATGAGTTACCATGTTTAACAGCTATCCTGTCAGTTACTGTACTACAACAGTGGTTGACAATACACCTCAGAATGTCTTATAAATTAATTTGGATAAAGAGACAGAATAAAACAGAGAATCCCACAAAATATTTCCTAATTTAATTCGAGCAGCACAGTGGCAAGGGAACCTGAATTCTATTCCTTGCTTGGGTCACCATCCATGTGGAGTTTGCAAGCTGTCCCTATGTGTCTGCATGGGTTTCTTCTGAGTGCTCCAGTTTCCTCCCACGGTCTGAAAGATGTCACAAGGAGTGGCCATGCTAAATTCCCTTAAGTGTACCCGAACAGGCACCCGACTTGGGGATTTTCACAGTAACTTCATTGCAATGATCATTCTTAATGTAGCCTATTTGTGATTAATAAATAAAGTTTAAAAATAAATTTTAAAAAATTTATAAAGGTGTACTCAGGAAGGAACTTGCACATCAGCAAGGAAAGGCAAAACTGACAACTGGTGGGATGAAAGAGAGAAAATAATTAATGCAACATCAATCCATGGATTATGATAGTATTTAATTGATAAGTATATGGAAGAGAAAGGAATGGTTTAGTTTGGAGGGGCATTGCTTTTTATTTTGGTCGGCACAACATCGAAGGCCGAAGGGCCTGTTCTGTGCTGTAATGTTCTATGTTCTATGTTCTAAATTGTATATTCACATTTGTATGATTCTTTTTCAAAGATAACGTTAATATATCTTTGATCCACAATTCAGTGTTTGGTCCCCATACCAACATGGTGGTTGACAAAGCCCACCAATGCCTTTACTTTCTAGAAGACTAAGAAATTTGGCATGTCTGCTACAATTCTCACTAACTTTTACAGATGCGCCATAGAAAGCATTCTTTCTGATTGTATCACAGCTTGGTAATGGCTCCTGCTCTGTCCAAGACCATAAGAAACTACAAAGGTTTGTGAATAAAGCCCAATCCATCACGTAAACCAGCCCCCTATCTATTGACTGTCTATACTTCCTGTTGCCTCAGAAAAGCAGCCAGCACAATTAAGTACACTACGTAGCTTTTACCACGATCACCACGAGATCTTAAAGATACCGACTGGGATAAGCTTTTCGAGGGCAGGTCGACGAGGTACATGTGGGAGACTTTCAAGGGAAAACTAAACTCTCTGCAGGAAAGATACGTGCCAGCAAGGAGGAAGGATGGGAAAGGTAGGATTAGAGAACCGTGGCTTACCAGGGATATTGAGGACTTGATCAGGAAGAAGCGAGAGGCTTACATTAGATCTAGGCAACTGGGGACTGAGACAGCGCTGGAAGCTTATAGAGAGTGTAGACGGGATCTTAAAAGGGGTGTTAGAAAGGCAAAAAGGGGCCACGAAGTGGCTCTGGCAGGTAGGATTAAGGAAAATCCTAAGGCATTTTACACCTATGTAAGGAGCAAAAGGATGGTTAGAGGCAAGATTGGACCTCTCAGGGACAGAGGAGGGGATCTATGCTTAGAGCCTGAGGGAATGGGGGAGATCCTGAATGAATACTTTGCGTCGGTATTCACGCAGGAGACTGGCCAGATGTCTGTTGCTGATGTTGACAAAGTTGAGGATGGGTTGAGGGAAATAAAGATTACGAGGAAAGAGGTGTTGGGGCTGTTAGGCAGCTTAAAGACATATAAAGCTCCGGGGCCTGATGGCATTTACCCCAGGCTGCTAAGGGAGTTGAGGGAAGACCTTGCTGGGCCTCTGACGCAAATCTTTGTCTCTTCCTTGGACACAGGTGAGGTCCCAGAGGACTGGAAGATAGCAAATGTAGTACCGTTGTTTAAAAAAGGTCAGAGGGATAACCCAGGGAACTATAGGCCGGTGAGCTTGACTTCAGTTATAGGTAAGCTAATGGAGAGGATCCTCAGGGACAGGATGTATGAGCATCTGAAGCGCTGCGATCTGATCAGGGATACGCAGCATGGCTTCGTCAAGGGGAAGTCTTGTCTTACAAATCTAGTGGAATTTTTTGAAGAAGTGACAAAAACAGTTGATGAAGGACATGCTGTTGATGTCATCTACATGGATTTCAGTAAGGCGTTTGACAAGGTTCCTCATGGTAGACTGATAGAGAAGGTGAAGGCGCATGGGATACAGGGCCAGGTATGTAGATGGGTCGAGAACTGGCTCGGGAGGAGGAGACAGAGGGTAGTAGTGGAAGGCTCTTTTTCTGACTGGAAGCCTGTCACTAGTGGAGTGCCACAAGGCTCAGTACTAGGTCCTCTTCTATTTGTGGTCTATATAAACGACTTGGAAGTTGGGGTAGGTGGTGAGATCAGCAAATTTGCTGATGACACTAAGATGCTTGGATTGGCGGGTACAGAGGAGCAGTGCCAGGCAATACAACAGGACATAGATAGGTTGGTAGACTGGGCAGATAGATGGCAAATGGAATTTAATCCGGATAAATGCGAGGTGATGCATTTTGGCCGGAAAAATGTAGAAGAGAGTTATAGGATAAAAGGTAAAACTATTCGGAGTATAGAGACGCAGAGAGACTTGGGGGTGCAGGTTCACAAGTCTCTGAAGGTGTCTTCACAGGTGGAGAAGGTGATAAAGAAAGCGTATAGTATGTTAGCTTTCATAGAAAAGGGTATAGAATACAAGAGTAGGAGTTTGATGTTGCAATTGTATAGAACGTTGGTTAGGCCTCACTTGGAATACTGCGTCCAGTTCTGGTCGCCGTACTATCGGAAGGATGTGGAGTCCTTGGAGAGAGTGCAGAGGAGGTTTACCAGGATGCTGCCTGGTATGGAAGGACTGTCTTATGAGGAACGATTAAATAGACTGGGGTTGTTTTCCCTTGAAAGACGTCGGCTTAGAGGGGATCTCATAGAGGTGTATAAGATTATAAGGGGTATAGATAGAGTAAATGGAAGTAAACTTTTTCCACCTTTAGAAATGGATAGGACGAGGGGTCATGGCCTTAGGGTGAGGGGGGTTATGTATAAGACGAATATTAGAGGGCAGTTTTTCACACAAAGGGTAGTGGGGGTGTGGAATGCACTGCCGAGTAAGGTGGTGGGAGCAGGCACGCTAGGGCTGTTTAAGGGTCTCTTGGACAGCCACATGAGCGTTATGCAGATAGAGGGATATAGTAGGACTGTTTAACTATGGCTTTTTTTCCACAGGTAATTCGGTCCATACTTGATCATCAAGGAGCATGCATTCGGCAGGTGGTGCGAGGACAGCTCTTGGATGTTGATTCATGGGTTGCCTGGTGCTTCATGTCGTAAATGAGTGCTTTATCTGGACCATCTGAAGGGCACCATGACAGCTCAGTGACTATCGCTGTAGCTGTGCAGACACTTGGAATTGGGCCGGTGTCTGCGGGAGTTTGCGCGTTCTCCCCGTGGTTGCGTGGGTTTTCTCCGGGCGCTCCGGTTTCCTCCCACATCCCAAAAAATTCGCTCTTAGGCTGATTGGGAAACAAATTGTCCCTACATTGAGACTCTTCCATATTAGGAATAACCTAAAATTAGAATAGGATAATGGAATTGTTACTATATAGTTATGACGGCAGCGCGGGCTCGTTGGGCCGAAGGGCCTGTTTCCCGTGCTGTGTTGCTCTAATCTAATCTCTAATCTAGCCTGGATATATTCTCTTTTCACCTTCTGTCAGGAAAAAAGATACATAAGTCTGAAGTCAGTACAAATTGACTCAAAACAGCTTCTTCCCTGCTGCCATCAGATTTTTGAATGGACCTATTTTGCACTAAGTTGATCTTTCTCTACACCGTAGGTATGACTGTAACACTACATTCTACACTCTCTCCTGCCTTCTCTGTGAATAGTATGCTTTGTTTGTATAGCATGCAAGAAACAATACTTTTCACTGTACACTAATACATACGACAATGATAAATCAAATCAAAGTGCTAACATTCATACTTGCACTCTCAGCTTCTGTTTAGAGTTCCAATGATATATGTAAATTAAGATTTAAATTTGAAAATTGTCATTAGGGTATGATTTGCAAATATCGATACTTTAACTTTTCTCCTTTAATCGCACAATCTATGCTTAGCCCATTTTGCAAATCTGTTACAACCTTGTACTCAACAGTACCATTTTTGGTTAAATGGTGTTCATTTTTACAAGGTATAATAATAAAGATGGTTATTTGGTGGAAATGTTGCACTACTATAGTGGAAATGTTTTCCTGAGCTTGAGGATTATTCACAATGCTGGATCAGCGTGAAAAGGTGCCTTGCTCTAAATCTCGCTTAAAAAAGTTTAAAGTGCCCAAAATCAGAAATTGTTTTATTCCCCAAGATAAAACAAACAAGCATACAAATAAAAAAGGTGCAAATTTTCAAAATACAATCCTTGCGCTAGGTATCCAAGTATTTCGATACTTAGTGCAAGAATTCAGGTAAAGTCAGCTCAGAACAGCAATTATAACTGGATAATTACCTATGTGCAGTGTGCACAGTTAGGGCTAAAGTCCAGAGATATAACCTAATCAGTGAAGTCAACGCCACAATTAGAATCTGTCATTAGCCAAACTGGTATGTTCCTGTGGTAAGAATTATTCAAAACCACAGCTCAGTTCTTCTAACTGTACATTTACCAGAACCATCTTATGTGGGTGCCGAGGGATACAGAATGGGAAAGCCCCAGGTTCAAGAGGATGGTATTAGTTAGGAGGAGATGAGAATGGGGAGGGTGGTGGTGCGGGAGAGCTGGGGTGGAATAATCAAGAAATCCCAATCTAAACTACTGTCTGCAGCCACTAGCACAAAATGGCAAAGAACAGGGCACTGTCCAATAGACTGTTGACACTCCCTGAGAAAAGGATGAAGGTGCACTTAGGCAAGCAGAGTTACTGGTTCTGTAGAGCAATACCCAACTAAATGAGCATACAGGAATAGAAAATCCTCAAAAAATTCAACGCTAGTCATATAAATGGTCATTTTCACTACTATCAAATTACTTTTGTTGTAGAGTTCAGATGACATTCAGCTATTATCACCTGCTCAATCCAGACCTAGCAGCTGAGCTTAGAATTTTCTGGTTCATACAAAATTAATTTGTGCCTTAACCCATTAGGCCATCTGGTGAACTAATATTATCAAGTTACAAACCAATTACATATACTGCTATTAAATGGGCAGCAGAATTTATAACCAAAATGGATCCTCAGTCATTTGGACATTCTCAATAGGCGGCAGGGACGTAAGTGGAATTTCCACTAGACTTAGGGTAATCTCAGGGACCTGGGTTCGAATCCCACCATGGCAGATTGTGAAATCTGAATTCAAGAAAAACAGAAAAACTTTGAAATTAAAAGTCTAAAGATGACCATGAAACTATTGTCGATTGTCATCTGGTTCACCAATGTCCTTTTAGGGAAGGAAATTTGGCATTCTTATTAGGTTCGACCTACATGTAACTCCAAATCCATAGCAATCTGATTGACGCTTAAATGTCCTCAGGCCCAGCCGCAACACTCGCATCCCATGAACGAACAAAAAAGAATCCTTGTAATCAAACTCCAACGTTACACAGTGATTTCAGAAATACTTCATTGATTTTAAACCGCACTGTGAACTCCCAAGATTTGTGGAAGTGCCATACAAATGCAAGTTATTTCTTTACCTGCAGTGATATACAAGGTGATTCAAAGATAAGTGCATCCTTCAGGCAAAAGAGTTATTTAAAAGGGCAGGGCAATAATTAAAACAGGGCCCACAGACATGATACAGACCCCATGTTAAAGTCATATATTCTGACCTTATTTTTATTATAAATTTCTGTTTATTTTTAAAGGAAACCACCTAGATACACTTCCCAATTGTGATCATCTATTTTCATTCATTTAGTTCACACAATCATTTTAACATTCCATTTTCCAAGGAGGAGTGAAGACAGTTTACAACTGTATTCCCAGTAAACTGGAAAAACATCAGGATAATATGCATATTCAGACTACAGCACTCTCCTCCCACGAAATTTAGGAGATTCCACACACTAGAGTCAAAAGAAATGCCTGAATAAATAAAACCCACAAACAGCCTAAATCTCTTGGCGTGTTTTGGAAACTTACTGTGTCCCTCCACAGGATTGCAATGAAGCAGCTCACTTTGTGATTGCAAAATCACCAGTTTATAACTGTTATCAGCAGCAGTATCTTTTGTTCACAAATTAACGAGTTGAATTGAAAGCCTGTCTCCATTTTTCACAATTCCAGGAAGTTTTTTTTATTAAGCCTGGAACTCATTCATGTGAACCCAACAAAATGACTGGCTGGAAGAAAAGAACAAAGAACAAAGAACAAAACAGCATGGGAAACAGGCCCTTCGGCCCAAAGAGCCTGCGGTGCCACCCTGATATTCCCACCTCTACGCATGATCCCTGTCTATGTTTATAGATCTATAGATTGAAACCAAATTTCAGACAATTTAGGGAGAATTTGTTCTGCCAATTAGCCTAAGAGCACATTTTTGAGATGTGGGAGGAAACCGGAGCACCTGGAGAAAACCCACGCAAGCACGGGGAGAATGCGCAAACTCCTACAGACACAGGCCCAAATCCATGTATCTGCACAGCACAGCGATAGTCACTGAGCTGTAGTGTTGCCCATCAAATGGTACAGATCAAGCGTACACTAACGACGTGAAGCACTAGGATACTCTCAAAAAATCCAAGAGCAGCCCTCTCACAACCCATCGCATGTATGCCCCTTGTTAGACAACAAGGTGGACCAAAGCACCTGTAAGATAAAAATAAGTACATCAATATCATCATCTATTTACACACTTCCCAGGGACTCCCAAGGCTCATGGTCCCTATTTTAAATCAGTTTTCTATATCCCTCCATTCCCATTCTGTTCATGTGCCCATCTAAGTATGTCTTCAAAAACTCCAGATTGCCTGCCTCCACCACTTTACTTGGCAGCGCATTCCATAGCCCCACCACCCTCTGAGTGAAAAAACCTCCCTCTGGCATCCAAATTATACCTTACCCCCCTCACCCTAAGCCCGTGACCCCTCGTGCTATTTGAGTCCATCCTAGGAAAAAGCTTAACCCTCTATCTATACCCCTCAGAATCTTGTACACCTCTATTAGATCTCCTCTAAGTCTACGTCTTTCTAAGCAAAACAGCCCCAATTTGCCTAACCTCTCCTCATAACTCAGACCTTCCATATCAGGCAGCATCCTGTTAAACCTCCTCTGCACTCTCTCCAGAGTCTCCACGTCCTTCCAGTAGTAAGGCGACCAGAACCAGATGCAGTATTCCAAATGAGGCCTAACTAACATTTTATACAACTACAACATTAAGAAGCCAGCTCTTGTACTCTATACCCCTTCCTATAAAGGCTAACATATCAGATGCTTTCTTCACAACCTTCTCCACTTGCCCTGCCACCTTTAGAGACTTATGCACCTGCACCCCGAGGTCCCTTTGCGTTTCTGTACTCTTAATAGGTCTACTCTTTATCATATACCTCCTCCCTACATTCTTTCTCCTGAAATGCATCACCTCGCATTGCACACGAGGTGTACGTTGGGGACATATCAAGCTTAATCAAATCCAGTGAGTTCATACATTGCTGGCAATAGCCCAAAATCAGGGATTTCCTTCTCCACAGCCACCCCACCCTCACATTGCATGGAGAGATAGTTGATGGACTTTAACTGGCTATAAACATTAAACATCCCTCCTGGTCTACCGCCTGCCCACACTTTGGCAAATTAGACCACAAGGCTGTGTTCCTGCTCCCAGCTTACCATCAAAAATGAAATGATAGAATCCAATAAAGAAAGTTATGCAATGTTACAAAAAATGGTACAATGGTACAAAAAACCTCCAGCTTCTGTTGTGACACTACAGATTTTTACAGAAACTCAGCACCCATGGAGCAGTTGAACAAGGAACACTCCTTGTCTCAGCACTCTACACCAGCATTCCTCACGATGATGCCATTGCTCCAGCTGCCTCAGTACTCAAAACCAACAACTACCAATCTCCAGACGCAATGCTACAACTCATCCGCTTCATCTAGGACCACAATGTCTTCACCTTCAACAACCAGTTCTTCATCCAGACACAAGGAACAGCCATTGGGATCAAATTTGCATTTCAATATGTCAATATCTTCATGCACAGGTTCAAACAAAACCACTTCACTGCACTGGATCTTCAACCGACACTATACATTAGATACATTAAAGACAATTTCTTCCTTTGGACTCACGGCGAACGATCACTCAAACAACTAAATGATAACATTAACAAGTTCCATCCCACCATCAGGCTCATTATTGACTACTCTCCAGATTCAGTTGCGACTTGGACACATGCATCTCCATCAAGGACTATCACCACAGCACTTCACTGTACCGCAAGCCCACAGATAACCTCACGATGCTCCACTTCTCCAATTTCCACCCTAAACACAATAAAGGAGCATCCCCTCTGGACAAGCCCTCCGTGTACACAGGATCTGCTCAGGTAAAGAGGATCGGAACAGACACCAAAAGACATCGAAAGATACCCTTGTAAGAATGGGATATGGCAATCGACTCATCAATCAACAGTTCCGATGCAGTACAGTAAAAAAAACACCACACTGACTTCCTCAGGAGACAAACACACAGGACACAGCGGACAAAGTACCCTTCGTCGTCCAGTACTTTCCTGGAGCGGAGAAGTACGACATCTTCTTCAGAACTTTCAGTATGTCATCGATGAAGATGAACATCTTGCCAAAGCCATCCCCAGCCTCCACTATTTGCCTTCAACAACCTCAAACAGACCACTGTACATAGCAAACTATCCAGCCTTCAGGAGAACAGTGACCACGGCACAGTAACCTCTGCCAGACGTGCAGGATCATTGACACGCATGCCAATATCTCATGTGAGAACACCATCCACTGGGTACATGATACACACTCATGTGATTCAGCCAATGTTGTCTACCTGATACACTGCGGGAAAGAATGTCCTGAAGCATGGTACATTGACAAGACCATGCAGATGTTATGACAATGGACACTGCTCAACAGTCACCAGGTAGGAGTGTTCTCTTCCTTTTGGGGAGTACATCAGCAGTCAAGGGCATTCAGCCTCTGATCTTCAGGTGAACATTCTCCAAGGCAGCCTTCACAACACATGACAATGCAGAGTCACTGAGCAAAATTGATAGTCAAGTTCCGCACATAAAGACGGCCTCAACAGGGATCTTGGGTTCAAGTCACACCAACTGTAATTCCCATGACTTGCCTAGGCTTGCAAAATCTCACTAATTGTCCTGGCTTGAGACAATTCACACCTCTTTAACCTGTGCTTAATCCTTTCTCCAACTCGCATTGTCTATACCTGTAAAGACCTGGTTACCTATTAAGGCTCGCATTCCAACCATTATCATGTAATTGAGTTTGTGTCTATATATGCGCTGTTTGCGAAACCAACTCCCACTCACCTAATGCTACCAAATAAGCCTGTTGGACTTTAACCTGGTCTTGTGAGACTTCTTACTGTGTCTAACCCAGTCCAATGCTGGCACCTCCACATCCTCAGTTGAAAGGTCAGTTACGAGGGGACACAAGTTAAAAGTGAGGGATGGGGGGGTGAGGTTTAGAGGGGAGCTTGAGGAAAAACATTTTTACCCAGAGAGTGGTGACAATTTGAAATGCATTGCCTGGGAGGGTAGTGGAAGCAGGATGCCTCTCATTCTTTAAAAAGTATCTGGCATGCCATAACATTCAAGGCTATAGGCCAAATGTTGGAAGTGGGATTAGGTGGGCAGGTCAGGCCATTTTGTGCATCTGTGCAGACTCGATGGGCCACAGTACCTCTCCTGCACTGAAGCATTCTTGATTCTGTCATTCTCTGAACGTGATCTTTGCAGAGAACCTGAATATCATTGCACTTTGTATGATAGTCACTTTAAATGATCTTTTTAGATATTTTGTAATGTTCTTTTAGATATTTTGAATAAAGTATACTTATGTAACAAGAAAACCCAAAGTATGTTATAATTCATGTCAGAAACTCCAAATTGCTTTATGACATCCACCTGGATCATAAGTTTTCACTTCGAATTTGGCTAGGGTGAGCATGAGATGCTTCACTTCAAGTATGACTCAACTAACTCACTAAGGAGCTTTTATCAAACAAAGTTTATTTAAGAATAAAGTTAACATGTATAGAAAGAAAATTAGCATTAACCTTGACCAATCACAAACAAAAAAAACCCATGATATTGTGAAACCCTTAATAAATATTTTTCAAACAAACTTCGCTAAACAAAACCCTTACCACAGAAAATACAAATGCTCACATGATGCTGGAACTTTGTCCTTTGGTTGGAGAATTGGAACTCTGATTTCCCAGCTTTGTAATTCTTAGTAGCCCTTTTGATGCACACATAGGTCAACTAGAAGTCAGAACAGCTTCCCAAAACAGTATGGAGAGACAGCGAGCGAGAGTGAGGGCAAGCGAGAGAGCTCTAAGTACTAACTAGTAACCCACTAATAATAGGGTTTTCACTCCAGGAAGGCCAGGGGACATGCTTCCAGCTGGCTAGCAGAATCCATAATACCAGGGAGAGGGAGAAAAACTACTTGACAACCAGGACAGCTTCTAACTAAACTAGCAGCTAGTAGCCACATTAAAACTGAAACATTGAATTCACTATGAAAAAAGAACTGTCCAAAATACGTGACCTGCCAACCAGTTTTTCCCCTATCAGAAAGCACCTGAACTCAGTGTAAAAATAAACAAAACTCCATTTAAGCCTTTGAAGCAATACAAGAACATTTAACAGACAACTGGTGCCACAATGAAATCAAAAAAGGCCAAAAGAGAAAACATTGGAAAATCTCAGCAGGTCTGGCAGCATGTATAAAGGAGAGAAAAGAGCTGACGTTTCAAATCCAGATGACCTTTTGTCAAACCTAAACCAACCAAAAGGCCAGCTTACAAACTGCATAGAACATTATTTAAAAAGAAAACATTTCTTAATAGGTACACTAGTGTCACAAATATTAAAAAAAGGTCTATTCACTAGTTCAGATACCAGACACTATCCAGTTGCTTATCAAAGATCCCATGGCACTATTCAAAACAAGAGGAAGGAATTCTTATATCCTACAAATTCCTTCCTTAACTAATGCTGTGAGTTTTTTTTGTAGAAATTGTCCATATAGCATTTCATATGGAGTACTTTGGAATACTTCTAAAATGTGATAAAGTGTTACATAAATGAAGGAATCTTCTTTCTATATGGAAGAAAGGCGACCAGCAAACCCCTGTGTAAAAATTTTCATCTGAAGTTTCTTTTCTCTTTAGAGCGTACAGATCTCCTGGGATAGATAGTGTTATAAAAAATACAATTGTATATAACCCAATTAAAATCTATTTGGTCAAAGTGCAGCACAAATGGTATCCGATTCAGGCAAATGCAGAACAGTTTTGCAACTTGGGCAGAACTGTTGCCTTATCAGCCAACAGATTAACCTCTACAGTCTGTGTGCTTACACTGTACTCTGCAACTGATATATATGTTTAATTTCAAGTCGAAACAATATTTAATTTACAGATTTATTTTTATAAATTGTAAATGATAAGGAAAAAATTTGCAACAAGCTTCCTGAAACTTTCTGGACATCACAAGTTATTGTGATATGAAGCACTCATGGAACATTTGCTGGTGTTTCCATAGCGAGTAAGAGCAGTGGCATTTGAATGCTCTTCATTCAAAGAGCATTTTGAATGTGTATATTTACATATCACAAAGAAGCATTCAATGAAAGGGGAACATCAATAGGTTTCCTACTTACACTGAAATGCCAACAACTGATCTCCAGCATTCTGTTTCTTCATGGGGCAGGCATAAGTGAAAAGGAGGGGCTGAAGCAACTCCTGTTTCTCTTCAATTGATTTTTGTAATGTAAACATTGTTAGCAAGATCAGCACTGAGTGTCCATCCTTTGTTGCCGCTGTGAAAGTGATGGTTAGCCACCATTTCAAACCACTGTAGCCTACATGTTTTTGGGGAAGGAATTCCAGTATTTTGACCCAGCAGCAGTGAAGGGGTAGCAATATAGTTCCATGTAAAGATGATATGTGATTTAGAGGAAAACTTGATGTGGTATTCCTAACTACTTGCTGCCCTTGTCCTTCACGCTAGTTGAGTTCACAGGTTTAGGAGGTAGTGTCAAAGAAGTCTTGGTGAGTTGCTGCCATGTATCTTATGGATGGTACATGCTGTGGCATAGTGTGCCGGGGCAAATGGAGTAAATGTTTAAGATGATGCATGGGCTGCCAGTTAAATTGCCTGCTTTGTCCTTGATGGTATCAAATTTCTTAAATTTTGGTGCTGTATTCATCCAGGCAAGTGGACAGTATTCAATCACTTCAGACTTGTAACTTGCAGGTTATGAAAGGTTCTGTGAGTCAGTAGATGTGCTATTTGCCACAGAATATGCAGCTTCTGACCTGCTCTGGTAGCCCAACTATTGTTATAAACTATTGTTATAAACCAGTTACGTTTCTGGTCAATAGTGACCTTTAGGATGTTGATGGTGGGGAATTCAGTAATGGTAACGTCATTGAATATCAAAGGGGGTGGTTATAGATTCTCTCTTGTTGGAGGTGATCATTCCCTGCACTTGTGTGGCATGAATATTACTTCCACAGAACTGCCCAATTCTGAATGTTGTTTACATTTTGTTGCATGTGGGACAGACAGCTTCAATATCTGAGCTGTTGTGAATGGACTGAACATTGTACAAACAGCAGTGAACATTCCCATGTCTGATCTTATTTCAGAGGGAAGGTCAATGGCAAACACTGAATATGGTTGGGCCCAGAACATTGCCCTGAGACTAAGCTGATTGGCCTCCTGCAACTATAGTCATCTTTTCTTACACCAGATATGCCTCCTGCCAGTTGAGAGTTTTCCCTGAAGGCGAATGATTTCAATTTCACCAAGGGCTTTTTTCTTAATAGGAACAGAGTAGACCATTTACCCCTCAAGGCTGTTTCACCAAGCATACAGATCATAGCTGACCTGTGATCCAATTCTATACTCCTGACTTGTATCCCTTAATAACTTGGGTGAACAGAAATGTATCAATCTTAGCTTTAAAATTACCAAGTGACCTAGCATCAATGCAATTTGTAAAACAGAGTTCTGATCTTTAACCAACCTTTGCATTAAGGTTATCTGAACTTCATTCCTGAAAGGCTTATCTTTAACTATAATAATATACATCCTTGCCCTAGACAGCCCAACCAGTGGAAATAGTTTCTCTAGATATCTCTATTATTTCCCTTAATATCTGAAAAATTTCAAACAAATCACCCTTTACTCTTCTAAATTCCAGGAAATGTAACACTAATTTGTGTAATCTCATCCTGAGGAGTCCAGGAATAGGATTTTCCAGCCATTCACACCAGCAGGATTCTCCTGTCCTGCTGCACTGAACAGATGTTTGGTTGAGCGTCAAATTCTCCGCCCTCTCTGGCGGTGGCAGTGGGCTGTGAATGACCAAAGAATCCCGGCCCAGATATAGCTTACTTCATGAGAATGGCTCCATGGATGAGAAACTTCAGTTATGAAAGGAGAATGGAGAAGTTAAGACTTTCCCTAGAAGTTTTCAAAATCATAAGGGATCTGGGCTGAGCAGAAGTTGTTCCCACTCATGAAAAGGTGGAGAACAAAAGAGCATAGATTTTAAAAAATTGTCAAAAGAAAAAGCATTACGAGAAAATATTTTTTCACATAGCAACTGGAGTTTGGAATGCACTGCCTGAGAGTGTGGAAGAAGCAAGTTCAATTGAGACATTTAAAAGGGAATTAGACTTTTATCAGGAAAGGAAAAAAATGTACAGGTTTATGGGGAAGAGTGGAGAAACTGGCACTCAGGCTTAGTCAATGGGCTGAATGGCCTCCTTCTGCCCTGCAACAATTCAGTGATTCTGATAAATCTACACTACACTTCCTCAAGGCCAACATATCCTAGTTGTGATTCTTGGAAGCATTCACAATTTTCCAGGTGTGGTCCAACTCGGCTTTATTTAGCTGCACCATAACTTCAACCCCATTTGTATTATAGTTCTCCAGACGTAATAACCAGCATTCCATCAGCCTTATTGTTTATTTTTTTGTATCTCTTCATAGCTATCAACATAGATGGATTCTCAAGTCTCTTTGACCTCCCGTTTCTAGCTTCTGGCCATGGAATCATACAGCACAAAAGAGGCACTTCAGCCTATCGTGTCCGCACTGACATATTACAAACAACTGAACTCCCACCTAGTTCCATCGGCCAACACTTGGCCCATAGTCCTAAATGTTATGACGTGCCAAGTACTCACCCAGATACATTTTAAAGGATATAAGATAGCCTGCCTCTATCATCCTCTCAGTCAGCGCATTCCAGACTGTCACCACCCTCTGGATAAAAATGTTTTTCCTCATATCCCCACTAAACCTCCTGCCCCACCTTGAACCTATGTCTCAACTAAGAGGGACACTGTTCCTTATCCATTCTGTCCACATCTCTCAATCTTGTACATCTTGATCAGATCGCCCACCACCCCCCCCTCCCAATCTTCTCTCTCCAACAAAAAGCCTACCCAACCTCTCTTCATTACTTAAATGTTCCATCCTAGGCAGCATCCTGATGAATTTTCTCTGCATTTCCAGTGCAATCACATCCTTCCGATAATGTGGCAACCGTAACTGCACAAAATACTCTAGCTGCAGTCTCAAAATTCTATACAACTCCAACGACTTCCCTACTTTTGTAATCTATTCCTCGATTGATTAAGGCAAGTGTCCCATATGCCTTTTTCACCACCTTACTAACATGCCCTTCCATTTTTAGAGATCTGTGGACAAACATGCCCAAATCCCTTTGTTCCACAGAACTTTGGGGCCCATGGTGCTGAATTGTTCCTTGATATCACATAAAATGAAATTGTCTTAAGATTGGCTTTTGAGATTAAGGAAACATCCAGAGGAGGCATTTCTGGCAGAAGACAGTTGCAATAGCTTTGGGTTTTTCTTATTAGCTGCATTTCACATTTTTGATTTCTATCTAGTAATCCTTTGCTGAAAGACAAATATTAGGTATTTTCTCATGGCAGAATTTTCTGGGATAATCTCATTTTCAAATGGTCTGCCAACTAATTAGGAGAGGCAGTGACATACTGGTATTGTCACTGGACTAGTAATCCAAAGACTGAGGGAAATATTCAAGGTATTACAGCAGATGGTGAAATTTGAATTCAATAAAAATCTGAAATTAAAAGTTTAATGATGACCATGAAATAATTGTCGACTGTCGTAAAAGCCCATCTGGTTCACTAGTATCCTTTAGGGAAGGAAATCTGCCATCCTTATCCAGTTTGACCTACATGTGATTTCAGGGCTGCAGCAACGTGGTTGACTTTTAGATGTCCTCTAAAATGGCCAAGCAAAGGGTTGTATCCAACAACTAGGAAGTCTACAAGAAGGAATGAAACCAGTCATCCAGCAACAACCTAGGCACTGGAAACGACAACAGCAAACCAGTCTTGGCAACATTGCCAAGCCCGCTTTCCTAAAATCAGGCGATTTTTGCCAAAATTGGGAGAGCAGTCCCACAGACTAGTCAAGCAACAGTCTGACATAATCATACTCACAGAATCATACCTTACAATGTCCCAGACACCACGATCATCATCCCAGAGTAGGTCCCGTCCCACAAGCAGGTCAGATCCGGTAGAGGTGGTGGTGTAATGGTATACAATCGAGATGGTGTTGCCCTGAGAGTCTCCAACATTAACTCCAAACCCCATGAAGTCTCGTGGTATCAGATCAAACGTGGCAAGGAAATCTACTGATTACCATACTGTCCCCCCTGAACTAATGAATCAGTACTCTTCCATGTTGAAAACCCCTTGGAGAAAGCAAGGGTGCAGAATGTACTCCAGAAAGGGGACATTAATGTCCAACAGTAAGAGTGGCTTAGTAGTACTATCATAGACCAACTTACATCGACTCCAGTTTTGCCAGGGCTCCTCGACGTTACATTTGGTCAAGGACAGCCAATCTCACCTCACCTCTGAAGTTTAGTTCCTTTGTCCATGTTTGAATCGAGGCTCTAATGAGGTCAGGAGCTGAGTAGCTCTGGCAGTACCCAAACAGAAGAGCAGTGAGCAGATTATTACTAAGCTAGTATCACTTGACTGCACTGTAAATGACTCCTTCCATCATTTTACTGATGATCGAGTGTATACTGGCTCGGTTGGACTTATCCCACTTGTTTTGTGTAGGTCATACCTGGGCAATTCTCCACATTTCTGGAGAGGTGGATGGTGATGGACAGTGTTGTAGCTTTATGGAAACATCTTGGCTAGTGGTGTCAGGTTCTGGAGCACAACCCTTCAATAGGATATCGTCAGCGCCAATAGCCTTTGTAGTATCCAATGCCTTTCACACCATGTCTAACAAGAGAGAATCTAATCATCACCTCTTGATGCTCACTGGCATTGCCATCACTGAACCCTGCCTCCCCACACCCCAATCAACATCCTGGGAGTTGCCATTGACCAGAAACTTAACTGGACTAGCCATATAAGTAAAACGGCTACAAGAGCAGATCAGAAGCCAGGAAACCTGTGGCAAGTACCTCACCTTCTGACTCCACAAAACCTATTAGACACAAGTTAGTTCTCCACTTGCCTGGATGAATACAATTTCAAGAAACATTGAAGAGGCTTGACATCATTCAGAACAAAGCAGCCCACTTGATTGACATCCCTTGTTCAAACATTTGTTCTCTCCATCACCAAAGCACACTAGCAGCAGTGTGTACAATCTACAAGATGCATTGCAAGAACTCATCAAGTTCCTTAGGCAGCACCACTACTATCTAGTAAGACAAAGGCAGCAGATACATGAGAACAACATCCCTTGGATGTTCCCCTACCAAACCACTTACCATCCTGACTTGGAACTATATCGCTGTTCCTTCACGGCTGTTGGGTCAAACTCCTGGAACTCCCTCCCTAACAGCACTGTGGGTTTACCTACACCGCATGGACTGCAATGGTATAAGAAGGCAGCTCATCATCAAGGGCAATTAGAAATGGGCAATGAATGTTGGCAAAGCCAGCAAAGCCCACATCCCTTGAATGAATAAAGAACTTGGATTAGATGTGCACTGTAGCTGTAAAGGTGTATTGCACCCAAAGTCAGCACAAGATGGGGGGAAAAAATTGGAGCGCAAGTCTGAATATTGACTGGTTGAGCATTTTGTTAGTCTAAACTGCAAAGGAAATCACAGCTATGTGCAGAACTGTCTTCAACCTGCAACTACATGTGTACTCTTCAGGAAGAATCAACATAAAACCTCTAGCTAGCCGAGAGGCACTGATGCCACTAGTGGCACCCCAAGTGTTGCCCATTTGGGAACTGGTTTATCAGACATGTTACAACTGCATTCATTGTCTTTATCCACCAATTTATTGGCAAATCCACATTCCAAATTTTCCTTTAAAAATAACACCAGGCAATGTGGGAATGTTAACTCTCTCCCAGTGCTTGATAAGTAAATGAACCACATAATACAGCATAGAAATTGTGCTCGGTGCAAATCCAATAGACCAACTGACCTCCTTACTGCACTGTAGGGAATCTGTAGATCGGAAAGGTTCCAGGCCAAACACTCAGATCTGAACCTGGTTAGCTGAGTTTGGCCGACAGTGATACTGTCCTGGATTACAGCTTATATCCTTTGCTAGGAAGATTAGAGGGAAGCAAGAAGGAAAGAAAAGTGAGAAGGAACAGCATAGTGGCACATTGGTTAGCACTGCTGCTTCACAGCGCCAGTGACCCAGGTTGATTCTTAGCTTGGATTACTGTCTGTGCTGAGTCTGCACATTCTCCCCATGTCTGCATGAGTTTCCTCCCACATTCCGAAAGACGTACTGGTCAGGTACATTGGGTAAACTGAGGGAGAATTTAGCATAGCCAATCAGGTGCCAGAGTATAGTGACTGGGGGATTTTCACATTAATTTCACTGCAGTGTTAATGTATGCCTACTTGTGACACTAATAAATAAATTTTAATTAAATCCTGTGTGTGTAGAGTTTTCAAGAAAGGACACAGTTGAACGCAGCTATGATGCCCCTGTGGTAAAACAGCCTGTCACTCTTGTGAAGAACATTACTTAGATTAATTATTATACTGAGTGGTACCAGCAGCTAATGCAATGCATTCATTGCATTAATTCATGCAGTTTGCTCCAACCCGCAGGAAGATGTTTAGGCAGGATTGTTACAAATAAAGAGCATAAGAACTAGGAGCAAGAGTAGGCCATCTGGCCCCTTGAGCCTGCCCTGCCATTCAATAAGACCATGGCTGATCTTTTTGTGACCCAACTCCATTTACTCGCCTGCTCACCATAACCCTTAATTCCTTTACTGTTCAAAAACGTATCTATCTCTCCCTTAAAAACATTCAATGAGGTAGCCTCAACTGCTTCATGAATAGGGAATTCTACGGACTCACAACCTTTTGTGTGAAGAAGTTCCTCCTCAACTCAGTCCTAAATCTGCTTCCCCTTTATTTCGAGGCTATGCCCCTAGATCTAGTTTCACCCATCAGTGGAAACAACTTCCCTGGTTCTCTTATCTATTCCCCTCATAATTTTGTGATTCTGTAAGATCTCCCCTCATTCTTCTGAATTCCAATGAATATAGCCCCAGTCTACTCAGTCTCTCCTCATAAGCCAACCCTCTCAACTCCAGAATCAACCTGGTGAAACTCCTCTGCACTCCCTTCAGTGCCAGTGTATCCTTTCTCAAGTAAAGGAGGCCAAAACAGTACACAGTACTCCAGCTGTGGTCTCACCAGCATCATATACAGCTGCAACATAATCTCACTTTTTTAAATTTCATTCCTCTAGCAATAAAGGACAAAATTCCATTTGACTTCTTAATTATCTATTGCACCTGCAAACCAACTCCTTGGGATTTCTGCACAAGGACACACAAGTCCCTCTGCACAGCAGAATGCTGCAATTTGTTACCATTTAAATAATAGTCCATTTTGCTGTTATTCTTACCAAAATGGGTGACCGTACATTTATCAACATTGTAATGATTTCCTAAAATCTATTGTCTGCTTAAGTACAAATCGTTTTGCACCACAATGCTCAGATATATTCAACATACAACATGCATTTTCAGAAAATATTTATTGCCCACTCCTCTAGAACATAGAACAGTACAGCACAGTACAGTCCCTTCAGCTCTCGAAGTTGCGCCAAACTATGACCGAACCCAAAATCAAGCTATCCCACTCCCTATCATTCAGGTGTGTTCCAAGTGCCTATCCAATAACCACTTGAAAGTTTCTAAAGTATGTGACTCCACTATTACAATCGGCAGTGCATTCCATACCCTAACTCTAACCCCGATCCCAACCAATCTCTCCTATATCTCCCCCACCATGAATCTTATAGTTATGCCCCTAGTAACAACTACATCCACCTGCGGAAACAGTCTCTGCATGACCATTCTGTCTATCCTCCTCATCATCTTATAAACCTCTATTAAGTTGCCTCTCATCCTCTTCCACTCTAAACAAAAAAGCCCCATAAGACCTCTCCTCATAAGACCTACCCTTCAAACCAGGCAGCATCCTGATAAATCTCCTCTGAACTCTCTCCAATGCTTCCACATCCTATAGTGAGGTGATCAGAACTGCACAGAATATTCCAAATGTGGTCCCATCAAGATCCAGTATAGTTGCAGCATAACCCCCATTGCTCTTAAACTCAAATCCTCTGTTAATAAAAGGGCCTTCTTCATGGCTCTATTCACTTGAGTGGCAACTTCAGACATCTGTGGGTATAAACCCATGATCTCTCTGTTTCTCCACATTCCTCAGAACCCTGCTGTTGACACTGTAATCCGCATTCAAGTTTGTCCTACCAAAATGAATCACCTTGCACTTATCAGGGTTAAACTCTGTCTGTCACTTTTCTGCCCAGCTCTGCATCATATCAATATCTCTTTGCAGCCTACAAGAGCCCTCCACTCATCTACTACACCTCCAATCTTAGTGCCACCAGCAAATTTACTAACCCACCCTTCAGCCCTCTCTTCCAAGTCACTGATAAAAATCACAAATAGCAGAGGACCCAGCACTAATACCTGTGGTACACTGCTGGTAACTGGCCTCCAAACTGAAAATATTCCCTCCACCACCACTCTCTGTCTTTATGAGATAGCCAGTACTTATCCAATCAGCCAAATTTCCTTCTATCCCACACCTCCTCACCTTTCTTCATGAGTCTACCATGGGGAGTCTTAATCGAAAGCCTTACTAAAATCCATGTATACAACATCAACTGCTCTACCTTCATCTACACACTTAGTTACTTCCTCAAAGAATTCAATCAAATTTGAGAAGCAGGACTTACCCCTCACAAAATCAGGCTGACTGTCCCAGATTAAACTGTATCTTTCCAAATGTCATAAATCCTATCTCTCAGGACCCTTTCCATTAACTTAATGGACCACTGAGGTAAGACTACCTGATTTATAATTACCAGGATCATTCCTATTTCCTTTCTTGCAGATGGGAACAACATTCACCACTCTCCAGACCTCTGGCACAATCACTGTGAATAGTGAGGACCCAAAGCTCAAAGCTAAAGGCTCGCAATCTCATCCCTTGTCTCCAAAGTATCCTAGGGTGTATCCCATCTGGCCCAGGGGACATACTGACACTCAGGTTTTTTTAAATTGCTAACACGTACTCCCTGAGAACATCTACCTCCTCCATCCTATCAGCCTGTATCACACACACATCCTCAAAAACATGACCCCTCTCCTTAATGAACACTGAAGTACTCATTCAATGCCTCACCTATCTCTTCTGACTATACATCTCTTCTCTATACATTTGACACAGCTCCTGATACAACAACCCTTAGATAAAAACAATCAAAACACAAAATGATACACATTAATACAAAAGCATCAGGACTGTTTTTAAATGCAGATAATTGCAGGTCAGAAGATCAGTATGTATATATGCACCCCACTGCCAAATCATCGGACACATCCAGATCCTCCAGTTCATTCACCAACTGTACCAGACAAGTAGAGCCTTAGTAATCCCGCATAAAACTTCAACAACGACTTGCATTTAAATAGCATCTTTAACAACAACAACTTATATTTACAAAACACCCCAACATAAAACACCCCAAGGCATTTAACAGGAATATTGTAAAAACAAAGTATTACACTCAGCCACTTGAGAAGATATTGGGTCAGATGATGAAAAACTTGGTAGGTTTAAATGAGAGTTGTAAAGGAGGAAAGAGAGGTCTAGATAAGGCATTGCAGAGCTTTGGGCTTAGGCAACTGAAGGCACAGCCAACAACGGTGAAATGATTAAAACTTAGGATGGTCAAGAGGCCAGAATTAGAAGATCGTACCCTATGGAGGATTGTGGGACTGGAGGATTTTACAGAAATAGGGACAAGAGAGGCATGAAGAGGTATGAAAACAAAGATAAGAACGTAAAACATATCTTAAATTTATTGGACTGTTAATAGGAGAACTGACAAAATTTGACCAAAGGGAGCTATTAGAACAAAAAACTTCATAGATACAGGCAAACTCAGACATGTTCAAGACCACAATCAATGCCTGGATAAAGTACCTACTCTACACTCAGCACGAACCTCTAAACAGACCAAAGACAACATAAAGCTCCAGAAAGTTACTTACCCACTTCAACCACCTGAACACAAGTTTACTTGGTCGCATCCACCCAAACAGATCTCGTTCTCCATACCCAAAAAAACTTTTAAGACCAGCTAGGTAGTAGAAGAGATAATTTTTTTCTAGCTTGAATTACAGATCTTCTCCCTATCAAACCCCACCACCCGCCTTTTCCCACAAGGTAGAAGTCACAGTCAGGTTCCTCAGCCCCATCCCAAAGTCCCGTTTGATGGCTACTCACAAAACCAGTCGATAAAGCAAGGTCACGTTTCTGTCAGAAATGCGGTTCCCGCCCTCGGCGATCGACAATCTGCGCCGATATCGTCGAATGAAAATCAAAACTACCCGGCGCCACAGCTGCCCTTGCCGCCCCCGAGTGAACTCACGGATACCAACCGCCGAGCACGAGCCCATCCTCAGCCCAACGGCCGAAACCACGGAACAAGCACAGGTAACTCAACAAGTACCCACTCTCCAACAAACTTTATTCATAGTTAAAATTTCAATTACCAACTTAACCAAAGACAAATCTACAACTTCATGTTTTAAAAACAAAAACAGTCTGCCATATCCAACTCACCTGAAACAGGTAAATCAGGTTAACTTAGTCAACAAAAAAATGTTTACCTGAGATTGCTATGAGCTACACTTTATTTGCACCCATTTAGATTTACTTTTCTTTAAAAAAAAGCGAGAAATCTTGATTCAAAGTGCTAAACTTTACATATGAAGCTACCACTTAGTTGTGCTTTCTTACTGCCAAGATCAATCCTTCCTTAACTAACTTAAAAGCAATAGTAAAAGTCCAATAAGATTCCCACAATTCAAACTGTTGAAAGTTCGTGTGGCAATTAGAATAGACTTCATACGCCATCAGCTGGAAAGGGATGAAAGCGACAGGATCAAAATAAATAAAATGCAAATAAAATGTCAAATCAATTTAAAGAAGAAAAAGCAAAATACAGCAGATGCTAGAAAACTAAAATAGCAGAGAAGACATTCAGCAGCATCTATGGAAAGAACAGGAAAGTTGAGATTCCAAGTGGGATCCTTAGTCAAAACCTGGAAGGTAATATCAATGAACAGTTCTGCAAAAAGAAGAACAATGCACACATGCAGCTGAATCATAAAATGACAAAAAATTGAATCAAAAGAATCAGTTGCATTTATATAGAAAAGCAAAGTACTGCAGATGCTGGAAGTCAGAACCAGAAACAGAAAATGCTGGAACTACTAAAAGGTCAGGCAACGTCTGTGGAGGGAGAAACATTCTCCTGGCATGTCTGCTCCAAGACTAGAAATTCCTGAACACAACAGACCTTTCACTGTCTGCCGAAGTTTCTATTCCATGCACTACGATTCCTGCACCAGTTGAGACAGGAGAATTTCAACCAAGGTTCATGTTTCAAGTATGCCGGGCAAAGCTGTTTTTCTCTCCACAGATGCTGCTAACTTGTTGAGAATCACAACACCCGATTGAAGTCCAACAGATTTATTTGGTAGCACGAGCTTTCAGAGCACTGCCCCTTCCTTCATCAGATGAGTGGAGAGTTAGATTCACAAATGAGGCACATGTGAACCCACTTTAAACTGCTGTTGTAAGACTTCTTACTGTGCCCATTCCAATCCAATGCTGGCATTGCCACATCATTGTTAAGTATTTCAAGCATTAATGCAGGACGTTTTGCAACATTAAAATATTCAATGCAATTTACAGTCAATTAATATTTTGAAATTGTTACAGTGGGGGGAACCGACAGCCAACTTGGACATGGCAAAAATGCACGAAGAGAAATTAGATAAAGTTCAGGGGTCGGAATTCTCCAATGTCATTAACATTGCCAGCAAGAATGGAATATTTGGTGCTCAGCCACAGCAGTGGGACCCAAAAATCCCAGCTGCAGATGAGGTTGGGAGAATTCAAGCCCTAATCTTATTTTTCTTCTTTTAGTTGAGGACTCCCTCATAACTGCATTTTAGTGTCAGCCGATATCGTGTACTCAAGGCACTGTGAAGGGGCACCCTGCACCCATAACCTACCGACTCAGAGGCAAGAATACTACCAAAGAGGCAAGGTGGACACTTAAAATGGAACTGAAGTCCAGGGCAGCTCTGAAATAAAATGTTGTAGAGATATACCAAATAAAATTATCATATGTTCATCATGTAGGAAGCATTCCTATTTGGATGTGTCACAGCTTGTTATGATAACCCCTCTCCCCAAGACTGGAAAAAATTACAGAGAGATGTGAGCACAGCCAGCCCTTCACACAAACCAGCCTTCCATTCATTGAAAGAGAAAATGCTGGAAAATCTCAGCAGGTCTGGCATCATCTGTAAGAAGAGAAAAAAGCTGACATCTCATCTTCAAATGATCTTTTTGTGTTTTCTCTTCTCTGAGCTCTTTTCTCTCCTTGCAGGTGATGTCAGACCTGCTGAGATTTTCCAGCACTTTTTCTTTTGCTTTCAGATTCCAGCATCTGCAGCAATTTGCTTTCTTCCATCTATTGACTCTGTTTCGCTTCCAGCTGCCTCTGAAAAGTGCCCAACATAATCAAAGACTCCTCCCACCCACTATAATCTCTTCCACCTTTTTTTCAGCAGAAGATACAAATGTTTGAAAACATGTATCAATAGATTCAGGAACAATTTCTTTCCCGTTGTTACCAGACTTCTGAATAGATCTCTCATATACTGAGCTGATCTCTGCATCTTTTTAGCAGTAACACTATATTCTGCACTCTATTTTACTACCCTGATATATTTATGTATGGTATGATTTGTATGGATAACAAGCAAGGTGATATTTTTTTTTAAAGCAACACAGCACGGGAAACAGGCCCTTCGGCCCAAACGAAGCCCGCGCCACGTAATACCAAAGTCAATTATCCTAGTTTAATAGTCCTATATAATATTATATATATAATCCTAATTGCGGAAAATCACCATAGGGACATTTGTTACCCAATCAGACTAAGATTCGAATTTTTGGGGTTGTGGGAGAACCGGAGTCGCCCGGAGAAAAACCCACAGCAACCACGGGGAGTAAACGCGGCAAACTGCCCGCAGGACACCGGCCCAATTCCAAGTGTACTGCACAGCCACATCGATAGTCTCTGAGCTGTCATGGTGCCGTAGGTGGTCAACATAAAAAGCAATCATATACGACATGAGGTACCAGGCAACCCATGAATCAACATCCCACGGCGTTGTACCCGGCACCACCTGCCGAATGCGTGCTCAAATTATGGACCGAATTACCTGTGGAAAAAAAGCCGTAGTTAACCGTCCTACTTATATCCCTCTATCTGCATACGCTTCATGTGGCTGTCAAGAGACCCTTAAACAGCCCCAGCGGCCTGCTCCCGACCACCGTACTCGGCAGGCATTCCACCCCCCCACTAACCTTTGTGTGAAAAAACTGCCCTTAATATTGTCCTATACCATAGCCCCCTCACCCTATGGCCATGACCTCTCGTCCTATCCATTTATAAAGGTGGAAAAAGTTTACCTCCATTTACTCTATCTATACCCCTTATAATCTTATACACCTCTATGAGATCCCCTCTAAGCCGACGTCTTTCAAGGGAAAACAACCCCAGTCTATCTAATCGTTCCTCATAGGACAGTCCTTCCATACTAGGCAGCATCCTGGTAAACCTCCTCTGCACTCTCTCCAAGGACTCCACATCCTTCCGATAGTACGGAGACCAGAACTGGGCGAAGTATTCCAAGTGAGGCCTAACCAAAGTTGTATACAACTGCAACATCAAACTCCTACTCTTATATTCTATACCCTTTTCTATGAAAGCTAACATACTATACGCCTTCTTTGTCACCTTCTCCACCTGTGGGGACACCTTCAGAGACTTGTGAACCTGCACCCCCAAGTCTCTCTGCGTCTCTATGCTCCTTATAGTTTTACCTTTTATCCTATAATTCTCTTCTACATTTTTCCGGCCAAAATGCATCACCTCGCATTTTTCCGGATTAAATTCCATTTGCAATCTATCTGCCCAATCTACCAACCTGTCTATGTCCTGTTGTATTGCCTGACACTGCTCTTCTGTACCCGCCAATCCAAGCATCTTGGGGTCATCAGCAAATTTGCTGATCTCACCACCTACCCCTACTTCCAAGTCGTTTATGTAGACCACAAATAGAAGAGGACCTAGTACTGAGCCTTGTGGCACTCCACTAGTGACAGGCTTCCAGCTGGAAAAAGAGCCTTCCACTACTACCCTCTGTCTTCTCCTTCCGAGCCAGTTTTCGACCCATCTACATACCCGACCCTGTATCCCATGCGCCTTCACCTTCTCTATCAGTCTACCATGAGGCACCTTGTCAAACGCCCTACTGAAATCCATGTAGACGACATCAACAGCCTGTCCTTCATCAACTGTTTTTGTCACTTCTTCAAAAAATTCCACCCGATTCGTAAGACAAGACTTCCCCTTGACGAAGCCATGCTGCGTATCCCTGATCAGATCGCAGCGCTCCAGATGCTCATACATCCTGTCCCTGAGGATCCTCTCCATTAGCTTACTTATAACTGAAGTCAAGCTCACCGGCCTATAGTTCCCTGGGTTATCCCTCTGACCTTTTTTAAACAACGGTACTACGTTTGCTATCCTCCAGTCCTCTGGGACCTCACCTGTGTCCAAGGAAGAGACAAAGATTTGCGTCAGAGGCCCAGCCAAGTCCTCCCTCAACTCCCTTAGCAGCCTGGGGTAAATGCCATCAGGCCCCGGAGCTTTATATGTCTTTAAGCTGCCTAACAGCCCCAACACCTCTTTACTCGTAATCCTTATTTCCCTGAACCGATCCTCAACTTTGTCAACATCAGGCACAGACATCTGTCCAGTCTCCTGCGTGAATACCGACGCAAAGTATTCATTCAGGATCTCCCCCATTCCCTCAGGCTCTAAGCATAGATCCCCTCCACTGTCCCTAAGAGGTCCAATCTTGCCTCTAAACATCCTTTTGCTCCTTACATAGGTGTAAAATGCCTTTGGATTTTCTTTAATCCTACCTGCCAGAGCCACCTCATGGCCCCTTTTTGCCTTTCTAATACACCTTTTTAGATCCCGTCTACACTCTCTATAAGCTTCCAGCGCTATCTCAGTCCCTAGTTGCCTAGATCTAATGTAAGCCTCTCTCTTTTTCTTGATCAAGTCCTCAATCTCCCTTGTAAGCCAAGGTTCTCTAATCCTACCTTTCCCATCCTTCCTCCTTGCCGGCACATATCTTTCCTGCAGAGAGTTTAGTTTCCCCTTGAAAGACTCCCACCCAATCCGTATCTTTAAGTTCTTGCCTAATCTGGCCGTATCTAGCCCTCCCCCCGTTAAATACCCTCCCTTTTGGGCCAGTCTCATCCTTTTCCATTAATATCCTAAAGCAGACAGAGTTGTGATCACTATTTGACACCTGCTCTCCTACCTCGACGTCAACCACCTGTCCTGGCTCATTCCCCAGAACCAAATCCAGTATAGCCCCCTCTCTAGTCGGGCCATCCACATACTGCTCCAAGGACCCTTCCAAAACACACTGTACAAATTCCTCCCCATCCACTCCTACAGCCCTGGGCACACTCCAATCTACTCCAGGAAAATTGAAATCTCCCACCACTACCACCCTATTTCACAGTTTTGATGTTAGTATACCTATAAGAGAAGTTTTTTTTAATCATGATCTCTGCAACTTCACAGTTTCAGTTTTTTTAGCTCACATCCTCAATGATATAATTTGTTACTGTCTTGACTGAGATGTTCTTTTATTGGTGCTTCAATAGCTTAAATGTGGCTTGTATATGTTTACTCTGGAATTGGTTTTATGGCCTTGCATTGTTAGGAGGGGGAAAAGAACAGGTTGGCAGGTCAGATGATAGAGGTGCTTTCATTTCCAGTTCTGAGCTACAATTTAGTTTAGAAGGATTATCAAGCTGAAAAGAAGTTCCTCTCTTCCTGGTTTTGGAAATTCTGCTGGTCATCTGAAAGCAAGGTCTTGCCTTTTTGAAGAAGGAAATCAGCTGGTGATGGATTTCCTACAGTTCCTTGTGTTTTGGGAAGCTGTTCTGAGTCTACTGAAAGAACTGCAGACTTTATCCAAAGGTCTCAATTCCAGTATCACATGAGCATTAGTCTTTGTTGTGTTAAAACTGTGAAAAGGGCCTTTTGTCTACAGGATTGGTTTGATTGAAACACATTAGATATATTTGTTAAGGGTTGTATATTATAATGGTTGGTTTCTTGCTTGTAATTGATGAGTTCTTGCTAATTTTCTTACTATACATGTTAACTATATTCTGAAACATACTTTGTTTGGTTAAAAACTTGCTAGTGGGTCATTTGAGTCATACCTGAAGTGAAACATCTCATGCTTATCCTAACCAAATTCAAGAGGCAAAACTTATGATCCAGGTAGGCTCCATAAAACTCTTTACCATTTCTGACCTAAACCATGACACTGTATCTCAGTACATGTGACAATAATAAATCTAAATCTGATATTCTTATATTAAAAAATTCCTCAACTTTATTTGTTTTGCAGGTTTATGCCACATCTCTGAAACAACTGCTAGATTGATTCACAGACAGGATCCCATGATGGTGTTTTATCCTCAGTACAATAACTGTATTCCAAGAAGTACTGTAAAGGGCATAAGACCTAGACACAAAGAAACATGGCTTGCAGCAATAAGGAACACATTCAGCTAAGTCTTGACATCTGTTAATTCTGTACTTCAAGGTAGAAACGATTAGTACTTAAAAGAAAAGTATGAAAATAAAGTAGTTGTTTGGACTTCAATGTAATTTTATGGGGTTCTATTCCCACCCATGAAAATTTAACCAAATTATGGGATCTTGATCAATTGGGCCAGTGGGCTGAAAATGGCAGATGAAGTTTAATTTGGACAAATGCGAGGTGATGCATTTTGATAGATTGAACCAGGGCAGGACTCACTCAGTTAATGGTAGGGCACTGGGGAGAGTTACAGAAGAGATATAGAGATACATGTTCATATCTCCTTGAAAGGGAGTCACAGTGGACAGAGTGGTGAAGAAGGCATTCGGCATGTTTGGTTTCATCAATCAGATCACTGAATAGAATAGTTGGGATGTCTTGTTGAAGTTGTACAAGACATTGGTAAGGCCAAATTGGAATACTGTGTGCAGTTCTGGTCACCCTATTATGGAAAGGACATTATTAAACTAGAAAGAATGCAGAAAAAATTTACTAGGATGCTACCAAGACTTAATAGTTTGAGTTATAAGGAGAGGCTGGATAGACAGGGACTTTTTTCTCTAGAGCGTAGGAGACTGAGGAGTGACTTTATAGAGGCCTACAAAATAATGAGGGGCATAGATAGGGAAGATAATCAATATCTTTTCCCAAAAGTAGGGGAGTCTAAAATTAAAGGGCATAGGTTTAAGGTGAGAGGAGAGAGATACAAAAGAATTCTTTCACAGAGAGTGGTGAGCATCTGGAACAAGTTGCCAGAGGTAGTAGTTGAGACAGTACAATTTTGTCTTTTAAAAAGCAATTAGATAGTTATATGACTAAGATGGTATAGAGGAATATGGGCCAAATGCAAGCAATTGATATTAGCTTGAAAGAAAAGGGCGGCATGGATAAGTTGGGCCGAAGGGCCTGTTTCCATGCTATAAATCTCTATGACTCTATAACATTTCCTAGTTACCCAATTCCCTATTTTGTTCTCAAATTTGATAATGCACATATGTCAATACAGAAATGCTATAAGAAGATAATTAAGACATTTACACCAGATAACATTCTTGTATTTAAAGATTCTGCAAGAATAAAGCCATATAAAACAGCAGAGTGTAGGAAAGCGCCAACATTTTTTAAGATTATAAGCTTAAACGTTGTATTTCAACAGATTTCAAAGGTTTTGTTTGAAGATGACATACTATAAAAGTACATCAATTTTTCAACACAAGCCACTAGTGACATAAACTAAACAGCAACAAATGAAAGTATATCTTGCAAACCAATACTTCCAACAAAATGCCAACTCAGTGTAACATAACAAGTTAACCACAAAGCTACACAGATTCCACCACTTTCTGGAAAGACAACTATTGAAGGGACTATGCCAAAAGGGCATACTACTACACTGATTAAGGGCATGTCTACTTGAATTCAACTATTCTCAGAAGCACTTAGAGAAGCCACAAGATTGCATGACATGGTTTCTGCAGAACCCTTGCTAATGTTTACTGTGTAACAATCTTTGTTGTTCAACTTAGCTGGTGCTAACTGCAAGAATTATATTCTTTCACTGTGGCGAATCACATTGCTTCCAACTGTGGGTGAAACATCTGTCGGTCATATTTCAATTAGAGTGGATGATGTATGGACACTGCCTGGAATTGCTGAGGTACCAGATGGTCTGAAATTCTTTCCTGGCAGCTCAAATGATTCAGGCACTCCACCGTATACACCCAGACCACTTCCCAAGACCGAAATCAAAACACAGACTAATGACCAACACCCAATTCCATTACTCTATGTATGCTTGATATCTCTCTGATGGAACAAAATTCCAAATTTATCCAATTAACTCTGTCCCTTACGTGCACAATCCTAGATTTGCCAGCATTATCTCTTGTATATTAGTATGGTTAAATAATACATTTGTACAGTATTTGTTCAGACTTTATTTTTTGAGGAGGTCTTGTGGCACAATGCATCACTACCTCTGGCCCAAACGTTCTGAGTTCAAGTCCCACTTGAAAAGGCCCCACCTAGAAGGTGCATTCATAATGTGGCCAAACACAATGACACTGTTGTTAACACTGTTGCCTCACAGCACCTGGGACCGATTCAATTCTGGCCACAGGTGACTGTGTGAAGTTTGCAAGTTCTCCCTGTGTCTGCATGGGCTTCCTCTGGGTGTTCTAGTTTCCTCCCACACAGATGTGCAGGGTTAGGTTGATTGACCATGCTAGATTGGCTTTAGTGTCAGGGGGATTAACAAGATAAATATGTGAAGTTATGCGGATAGGGCCTGGGTGAAATTGTCATCAGTGCAGGCTCGATGGGCTGAATGTCCTTCTCTATAGAAGGACCTATAATCTATGATTATTAGCCTGTAATTCCTTCCAATATATCTGATGGCAGAAGAGTTTCCTCAATAGCCATACTTTAGAAGGCAATGGTAAATAACTGCAGTACTTTGTCAAATCTAACCATGGACCAATCCAGTGGAAGTCAATAGTCACCAATGCCCTCAGAGGGTGTGATACCTGAAGGAGGAAGATGTACATATTCATCCTTCTTCAGGGAAAACAAAGAAATACTGACTGATATATAAGATGAAGTTGATTGGTAAGTTTCATTCCCAATCCGTGTTGACCTAGTAGATATCAATAAACTAGTAAACTAAGCATACAACATTACCTTTCAGTAGAGGTATGAAGTGGTAAGAACCAAACAGATAACCTTGCATTTAGCAATGACGTCTGCACATATTGTATCAGATTTTCCTCTTTGGAAACAAATAAGTTGATCAAAGTTTAATTTATGACCAAAGTTTTTGACAAAGGCTCCTCAACTGAAATGTTAATTCCTCTCCAAAAAAGCTGCCTGATCTGCTGCACGTTTGCAATCTAAACTGATTTTTATTTGTTTCACATTTTTAGCATCAGTAGCTATTTGCTTTGCTTCAGAATTATATATTTTACCTATCAAAGTGTCTGACATAGTTACTAATGCTCATTGCTTTCCCAGCCAAGGCCCATCTTACCTTAGCTTACAGTGGGCGTTTACTCCTTCAGTTACATTAATGAGCTAGATTAGCTGGTCAATTCTTAACAGTACTGTTAATTTGCTGGATTAAGTATTGGATTATCAGTTCTAATGTTACAGTCTTCAAACACTCACTTCCTCAGGTGATCAAATGCTACATCACAGGTTTCAGGCAATGCTTTGTCAGTATCAACCTTTCGTGAAAGGAAACTTCCAAGGAATTGGAAGTATTTCATTCACCATGAATCCTAACGCATGTGGCTGGGTTGTATGCATGCAGAGCTTGCTGATGGAAACGTTTGGTTTTCTGAATGTTGAGTGTAAGTTCTGTTTCCACAATAAATACATTGATGATTCTCTGGAGATCCACTTCTAATACAGTACCCACTGCAGCATATTGGAGCTCAGTGACTGAAATCAGGTGGTCTTAGTTTTTGATTGGTGTTCTCTGAGATGAAATAGTTTACTGTCTATTTGATAAATAAGCGACGCTCCAGGAGGGAGCTTGTCTCTAGTTAGATAGTGCATGGCAACAAGGAAGATTGAAAAAAAAAGTTGGAGCAATGACCCAAACTTCTTTAACTCTTGTCTTATCGTCAAAACATCTGTAATGGTTCCATTGTTAAGGATTACCACTCGCATATCATCATGGAACAGGCAAAGGTTGGTAATGAATTTTGGAGGACATCCAGAGTTCAGCAAAATCTTCCAGAATGCTTCATGATTTAGAGTTGAAGGCTTTCATCAGTAGATGGTGACCTGTAAAAATCATGTAATCTGTGTCTCTTGATAGCCTGAACCTTCATTGAGATTCGGAGAGTAACTTTTCAGCAAGTGTAATAGATCAATTCCCAAGGATTCTTATAATGATCTCTCCTGCAAGAGTGATGCCTCTGTAATTTCCACAATTTGGATTGGTGCCCTTTCTTATTACAGTAATTGTTGACATCAATGTAGAGTCTCTTTTCATTCCAAATCTGTAGGATACGTTAGTTCCTCTCCTTGGTGTTTAAAGATTTCAGCAGGGATTCCATCACCTTTTGCTGCTTTGTTGTTGTTGTGTGATGGCGTTTGTCACCTCCAAAGGCATTGACAAAGTTCCAAGCTCATCTCTAATTGTGTGTTGTGGGATGGAGTTGAAAACACTCTTGTCAACAGTTGGTTCTTGATTGAAAAGGTTTTTAAAATGCTCCCTCCAACAGGTGTCAATAGCTTCCCTTTCCTCGACCAGATCTCTCCCATCATTGGGCCTCAGAGGAGCTAGTTCTTGAAAACTTGGCCATAAATGGTCTTTATGATAGTGAAGAAGTCACATGTATCATTTAAATCAGTGATATATCGAAGTTCCTTTGCTTTTTTGGCCACTATATGTTCTTCATATCATAGATGCACCTTTGTATCTTGGTACTTACTTGTTGACAAGCTAGTTCCTTTTGACTATGGGTTATTCTGCCAGGCACAGAAAGTCTTGCTTTTACAATCAGTCCAGTTGTTGATATCAAACTAATCCTGATGTTTTCAGAAAGAGAATCCAAAGTCTCTTTGTAGACGTTCATAATATTGGACTTAAAAGACATCAAATGATCCAAAGCATAGCAGACACTCTTCTATTCTTAAGTTTAAAAGTTTTTCTCCAAGGCATTGTTGGAAATATTTTCTTGATTCACTCCATCAGATCTTTGATGTTGATCTTTGGTGAACATTTGTTCTCTTCATTGAAGAGCCAGAATCCTTGAAGTACACCTGGCTGATGTATTAAAACTCAAAATGTGCTTTACCAGGGCAGGTAAAGTTTATTTATTAGTCACAAGTAGGCTTACATTCACAATGTAATGAAGTTACTGTGAAAATCCTCTAGTCACCACATTTGAGTGCTTTTTCAGGTACGAGAAAGAATTTAACATCCTAACCTGCATATCTTTGAACTTTGGGAGGAAACCCAAACACCCAGAGGAAACCCACACAGACACAGAGAGAATATGCAAATTCCACATTGACAGTGACCCAAACCGGGAATTGAACCCAGGTCCCTGGCAGTATGAGGCATCAGTGCTAACCCCAGTGTCGTGCATTGATCGGCCAGCATATTTCCAGCATCTACTAATTTGGTTGAAGAATTCCAGCATCTGTAAATTCTACTTCATTGCTCCTTACAACCGTGTAACTTTCAGAAGATGTTTTAACAGTGAGGGAGATTGAATTTTTTTTAAATGACAAAACAGCTGTTACTTTGAGATTCAGTTTAAGGAAGTATGCTTTAAAATCCGAACTTCAAAGAGAAAAGCAAGATTTCCTCATTTATTTTGAAATCTGTCGAAGGAAATGCTCCATAGTACAAGCTGATATTATGTGTATTCATGAGGAAAGACATCAATAAGGAAAGAATATTTGATTGTATCACCAAACTACAAAATGCTTTTAAATCAAAGAAATAGAAAAAAACAAAGCTATTTAAGGAAACTTCTCTATGTTTCAGTATGTCCCAGTATCATCATGTGCTTATAGTTTTCCTTTTGCAAGGAATTAAGTATTTCTGAAAAGTGCTACCATATTAATCTATGAAACATGACAGCCAATATTTGCAGAGCAAGGTCCCACAAACATTCTTAGTTACAAGAGGAGTTGGGAAATGGTTGATTTCCTGACGTGCAGCGAATCTATGATTGTTTGACAAGTGATTCCAGTGTGAAAGTACTCAATTGGAGAATCAGCCAGCTTGTTCCAACTCAAAAACAGAAATCAAAAATATATTAAAAATCTCAGTTGTAACAGATAGTAATCTTTGATAGGGGCTTAACTGACTAAAATCACAAGAAAGAGCACTGAGTTTATTTCCTGTCACAATTTTTGTGCCCTTAGGCCTCCTTCAGCTAAGATAGTTGCTTGTGCTCAGGTACAAGTAACCTTTTGGCATTTTCCCAAAGTGCTCTTTTTATTTTTGTAACAGACAAATACTTCATAAAACCCAATGTTTGGCACATGGGCAAGTAAAGGGAGGTAGCATGTTAGAGATGCAATTTGGGGCAACATAGTGGCACAATGATTGGCACTGCTGCCTCATGGTGCCAGGAACTTGGGTTCGATTTCAGCCTTGGGTGTCTGCCTGTATGGAGTTTACACATTCTCCCTGTATCTGCATGGATTTCCTTTGGGTGCTCTGGTTTCCTTCCACAGTTAGGTGGATCGGCCACAGTAAATGGCCCCTCTGTGTCCAAAGATGTGTACGTTAGGTGGATTAGCCATGGTAAATGTGTGGGGCTATGGGAACTGGGAACTAGGGTGGGCCTAGGTAAGACGCTCTATCAGAGAGGCGGTGAAGATTTGATGGACTGAATAGCCTCTTTCTGCACTATGGCTATTCTATGATTACAACCAGAGATGACCTGGGGAAAAAACATTTTGGACAACAAATGATTAGGATTTGGAATGATTGGATGGTGGAAACAGATTCAGTAGTGACTGAAGAAGTAAAAAAAAATGAAAGGTTATGAGGATAGAGCTAGAGTGCTCCCAGGTGAATAGCTATTTGGAAGAGCTGATGCAAATTTGATGGGCTGAATCGCCTTTTTCCATACTGTATTATGCATGACTCTAATAGTAGAGACATTAGAATGAATATTATTCTAGTTTTTGATACTGTATGTTGACTTCTAAGCATCTGATTATTTGTTGGAAAAAAGTCACAGAGTGTTACAAAGGAGTTTCCTGGTATCCTTATGTGTAAAAACACTGTAATTTATTGAGATAGTGTTAAGCTGTTCAAGCCAAATAATTCCAGATTCAGAACCTTATATGAGCTGAGTTAGCCCAACTCAGCTGGGTTGCATAGTTTTGGCTTCAGGCCTCCTTTTGGCTAGAGGTGCCCAAGCATCTTCACGGTTGCACACGAGCTTAAAGGACCCAGTTTGAAATTTAAATCCTATATTCAGAAGGTGTTGAATTTCCTGATATACCCTCATAGCCTGCGCAAGCAGCACTGAAGCAGAAAACAACCTCCTCTTCAGTCACCCTCTCCCCCATTGCCACAACCTCATGCATGCACACATATACATACATGTACATAACATCCTACTCCCCCCTCTACACCCAGCCCCGCTGGGCTAGTAACCTAGCAAAAGGTTGGAGAAAACTGGAAGAAGAAAAATCACAACCAGGAAGCTGGGAAAGACATGTAGCATTAAAAGGGTTAAGCTGGAACTGCTATGAAAATTGCTGGCATGGTGCTGACAAGATGATGATGTACTCAAGGCAATAACAACCTTCCAATTGTTCCGCAATATTGACTAAAGCAGCAGGATGCTGCTGCAGCCACTTAAAATACTTGTGTTGTATTTAGATTCTTGGTAACAGGTTACATGTCAATCCACGTGAGTGGAACAATGTATTTTTATTCTGTACATCTTTTTACTGGGAAAATAACCTATTGTGTCACAATTCAGTTTGAGGACACAGCTTCATATGGTTCTCCTGTGTGTTGTTCAGTGAAAACCTATCTGTGTTTAAGGTAAGTCTGTTAAATGTGATAATGCTTACTACAGTCAGCACACACTCATTCTCCTAAGTATCACAGGCACAAACCATCACTGTTTTGCCTGTATAGTCTAGACTGGGATGTTAGTCATCTGGTTTTAAATCAGAAAGTCTGGTTTCTAGAAAATAATTTTGGTAATGTAAAGCTGGGTGAAAAATGCACAATCATGTTGGTTTCCTCTTGGGGCATGTGTTTTCCTCTTTGCTTCTGATGTACATGGGGAGAGTCTATTTCATGAGGTCTCATGTGCATCAAATGTTTGAGGAAGATGAATTATGAAAATGACGACAATGTTGGGGCTTTTTTATCTGTTATATTTATGCCAATTCCCGCTGTTTGAGAAGAGTTACCCAGCAGGGTTTCCTATCTCTGCATTGGCAACTATCCCTTACTTCCTTCTCACCCTCTCTCCTATCACTACCATCAACCCATTCTCCAAAAGTGAATGGACAGAAAAATGCAGTCTAACTCACAGGGGAAGCAATGGCCTAGTGGTATTATCGCTAGACTATTAATGCAGAAACTCAGCTAATGTTCTGGGAACCTGAGTTTGAATCCTACCATGGCACCATGGTGGGACTGTTCTTAATGAAAAATATCTGCAATTAAGAACCTACTGATGACCATGAAACCATTATCAATTGTCAGAAAAACTACATCTGGCTCACTAATGTCCTTTAGTTTCCTTCCTTTTAGGGAAGGAAATATGCAGTCCGTACTTGGTCTGGCCTCCATGTGAGTCTAGCGCCACAGCGATGACTCTCAATGACCTTCCAAGGGCAGCTAGGGATAGGCAATAAATACTGGCCAGACAGTGATGCCTATATCCCACAAATGAATAAAAAAACCTTGGTTATCTACGTTTAAAGAAGGGCGAGTAGTTCTGCTAATCGAAAGTGGCTTTTTTTTCTTTAAAAATGACAGCAAAGGACAGGGTTGGTAGAAGAAATTCAAGGGAGATGTTGACCTTAGCAATAATATTAAAATAAATGGGGTCATGATGATTCCTGTATTATTAATTTTGCATAAGGAAAGGTGAAAAGTTGCAGTCTGAAAAACCTTCCCAAGGGCTCGAAGGTTAAACTGCTTGATTGCTAGTTCAGTAGGTACCTATGGAAAAATGCACATATTTACATCATTTGCAATCAGGATCAGATTTGGTTGTGATATCTTCCCAGAAAAGAAACCTTACCCATGCTCAGGCCCCAATTTTAATAGGGATGGGAAGGGAACAACAGGTAGGGTTGTGTGGAAGACCCTGAGCAGACTGTGCACCCAGAAGGAACATTAGAGCATAGGAAAAGTTAGTCATACAGTCTGTCAATGCAGTCCATTTAATAAGATTATGGCTGATCTTCTATCACAAAATCATTTCCCACGCTATCCCCATATTATCAGATTCCCTAATGTTCAAAAATCTATTCAATCTCATTAATAAATCAACCAGGAAACAGAGCTGTTTTGAACTGTTGCCCTAATTGAATTGGCAAAAATGGCACCAAGGCTAGCAGTCAGGAGCAGGAATTGTGGTGGGCACTACTCACATCCAGGGACCTAATGTAAAAATCCTAATATAAAGCATGCACCCAAATGGATGTCAAAGTGTGGGAGTCATAGAGTCATAGGGGCCGATCTTACCGGCTCATCCTGACGGTTTTTCACCTCTAGCGTTGTTACAAGCCCTGTTTTGCTGGCAAACTCAGTTCCTCGCACATAAACGGCACAAAGCTAATTTCAATATTCAGAACCTCATTTAAATATAATTAGTGTGTCTTGGACACTATCGTCCGGGCTCATTTGCCCTTACCTGCTCGTTGGCCTAAGTCCTCATTGGCAAGAATCACATTTGGTCTCCACCCTATTAAAATTGGGGCTTGAGCATGGGTAGGGTTTCTTCTCTGGAAGGATGTCATAACCAAGTCTGATCCTGATCGCAGGTGATGTAAATATGTGCATTTTTCCATAGATATCTACAGGTGTGATGGCCTCATTGGTGGGACTGGAAGCCATTGAAGATCCCTGGGTGGTCAAGGGCAGGGCTGGGCAGAGCCCCTTGGGCAGTACCAGCCTGGCACACAGTCTGGCACCCTGGCATTGTCTACTGGGTACCAGGCAATGCCAAGGAGCAAGGCAGGAGGGACAGGACCCAATAAAGCAGGGCCCATAACTGGAGCAGGGAAGGGCACAACAGGGGGAGGTGAATTCCATGGGTTGGAGGGGAGGGAAGGGGGTGACTCTATATCGGGGGGACTGGAAATTAGATGAGGCGCAGTCACGGAGGGAAATCAGCCAGGGCAACGATACGTCGGGTGGGATAATTGACCGGAGCAGTAATCGGTAGGGGGAGCGGGGGTGATCATTGATGTCCAGGATGGCAATTGGGGTGAGGGAGGGCACAAGTTCAGGATGCCTGTGCAATGACATCCCTAAAGCTCAGTAGCCTGCTTCGCGGGAAGAATAGGCTTCATCCTGCTCCTTTCTTGTGAGAATCCCGTCTAGGCTCTTTTCTCCTAAGTGCTGTATGATTGCATTTGGAAGCTCATCCAAAAAAATCGGCATGATTCTCTTCTATTTTCATGCTCATTCTGTAAGATTGCCCCCATTGATTTTACATATAGCAAAAAGCCATTTAGTCCATCATGTTAGCACTGGCCAATAAACACTATCTATTATAATTCCATTTTCCAGCACTTAGTCCAAAGTCTTGTAAGTTATGAAGTTTCCAGTGCTCATCTAAATGTTTCTTAAATGTTGTGAGAATTCCCACCTCTACCACTTTTTCCAGCAGAGTTCTAGATTCCCACCACCCTCTGCTTGAAAATGTACTTCCTCAAATCCCCTCTAAATCTCCTGCCCCTTAGCTAAATCTATGCCCCCTGATTTTTCTGCTTAGGGGAAAAGTTTCTTCTTGTTGATCCTATCTATGTCCATCTTCATTTTGTACACCTCAATCAGATTGGAAAGCAACCCCAGCCCACCCGGCTTCTCTTCACAGCTAAACCGGGTCACATCCTGCTGAATCTCCCTGCACCCTCTCTTGTGCAATCACATCCTTCCTATAGTGTGGTCACCAGAACTGCACTCAGTACTCTAGCTGTGGCCTAAAGAGCATTTTATATTTTATGCCTCAGCTAATAAAGACAAGTATGCCATATGCCTTTTTAACCACCAGATTTATGTGTTCTACTGCTCAGGGACCTTTTGACATATACTCCAAGATACCTCTGGTCCCTCTGTGCTTCCTGGTGTCCTATCATTCATTGTGTATTCCCTTGCCTTGTTGGTGCTCCCAAAATGCATCACCATACACTTTTCAGAGTTTGCTGCTGTTCTGCCCATCTGATCAACCCGTCCACATCATCCTGTAATCTAACATTTTCCTCTTTGCTATTTACCACACTACCAAATTTTTGTGTGAATTTACCAATCATAACCAAGGGTGGCACAGTAGTTAGCACTGCTGCTTCACAATGCCAGGGACCCGGGTTCAATTCTGGTCTCGGGTCACTATCTGTGTGGAGTCTGCATGTTCTCCCTGCTTCTGTGTGGGTTTCCTCTGGGTGCTCCGGTTTCTCCCACAGTTCAAAGGTTGATTGGCCATATTAAATTGACCCTAATATCAGGGGGGATTAGCAGTGTAAATATATGGGATTACAGGAATAGGGCCTGGGTGGGATAGTGGTTGGTGTAGACTCAATGGCCCAAATGGCCTTCTTCTGCACTGTAGGGATTCCATGAACTCCACAATCATGTCTAGATCACTAATGGGAGAGGGAGAGCTGAGGCAAAAGAGGCCTGTGAATCACTTTCTGCTCCTTTGAACAAATTGTATTTATCTCGGCTGCTAGAAGATGCTTTTTTGTGTTCCATCAAGTTTCTCTGACAGGCATAAGACCAGGTAGGTTTCCTCTTGCGTCACTGTTATGTTATAATACCGTGACTTTACATTGCAGGAGTATCAGGCTGGTGGGGAGATAGCCTGAGATGGAGTTTTTCCCACTGTCAGTTCTCATATTACAGAAAATATATAAAGACACAAGAGAAAGTGCAAAAACAATTATCAGAAAGATACCACAACTGACAGCTTCACTTTGAAAAGACCGAGCTGGACTGGGATTCATTTCTCCAGAAAAGAGAAGACTAAGAGATGGTCTGATTGAGGTCTTTAAAATTATGCTTGATGGAATAAAGCTAGAGGTGTTTCCATTTCTGGGGGCGTGTCCAATTCTGGGGACTGTAAGTATAAGCTAATCAGTGATAAAATCTATGAAATATTTAGGAGAACTTTTTTGTACCAATGGAGTGGTGTGAATGTGGAACTTACAACCACAGTGTGTATTGAGGTGGCCGGCATTATCATGCTTACAGGGAAAGTGGATAAACATTTGAGGGAGAACAGAATAGAAGGATATGTTGATGTGGTGAAATGATGTAAAGAGGGAAGAGGTATGGTTGGAACATAAACACAAGCTTGTTTGCTTGTTTCTGTTTGCAAAATTATGTGTAATGTAATATGTACATTCACTCTAGACACAGGTGGTTAAAATTGATCCCTTGCTGTTTGGACCAATGGTTGAAGAAGATTGCAGAGATCTGCTGATACCTATGGAAATGTACTCCAGGAAGAATTATCATGTGAGATGATGTAAAAATGTGACATAAACAAATATGGATGATTATTTCATTGTAGAAGTGTAAGGGTTCAGTCAGGTGCTGCGGTCAAGTCTTGACCAGATGAGCCTGGTATGGAACTCCACTCAGTACTGCTATAGGTCTGCCAGTATGAAGCCAGTGGCACAGCTTAACTATGCTCTGGCGACTTGTGTGATCTAACTTCATACAACATGAGAGCAGCAGCAGAGTGTAAAGAGCTTGCTAATGAAGGAAAACAAACTAGTTTCCCGTAAAGCACTCACGTGCTGATTTAGCCATGTGCCAGAGAAGGAGATTAATTTTCTGAGGTTAGTGAAGAGTAATCTTTTCTTAAAGGGAAATTATCCTCAGCTGAATGGACATCAACAACTTATGTTAACACACTATCTTTAATGTGGTAAATTTTAATTTGAACCACATGAATAAATTTTAGGGCAGAGGACAGGGGTTTTTAAGGAACGTCTGAAAGGTAGAGAGGTTTAGGTGGAAAATTAATCACAATGCTTATTTCAGTCAATGCTTGTTTCTATATGTTTGTGGTTAGCAAAGTCAACCTTGATAATATTTTCTTTGTATTTCCCTTATAGCTCAGAGCAATCTGCACCGTTTGATGTACTGACCTTTCTCACTGAAAACAAACAAAAGAACCAGAGCTCCAGTTTCCAACTAATATCTAGTGACTCCTGCTGCGAAGTTTGTGTTACAGGTAAAGCTGACTGCTCAGATATGACCCAATCGAGGATGACTCTGCCTGTTCATATTCATTCTTGTGTATGAAAAATGGCCAACAAACAAGAGTATTGGATGGAAGTTGGGAGACAGTAGAACACCAACCAAGTCAATGCCTTTGGGAGAGGAAGGGGAAAATGAAATGGATTATAATCTTCAAAGAAAGTTTTATAGTCCAAACAACATCACATGGTAGCACTCTCCCAGTAATTGGTTCCAGGAGATGACTGGATTTTTATCATTTCTTTTACAGAATAGAATCACTTTCCACTTGCCTGATATCCTTGTTTGTTTATTTTGAGCACTCAAATATAAGTGTTCAGGATGGAGAAGCAAAACACCTTTCACATCAGTGTGTACTAAGTCACTTAATGAAGTGTGATTACTTTGGCAGTGTAGGACATCCCGCAGCCAATTTGCACACAGCAATGTGATAATAGTCAGATAATCATGACCATCTGGGCAGCATGGTGACATAATGATTAGCATTGCTGCCTCACAGATCCAGGGACCCAGATTCGATTCCCAGCTTGGGTCACTGTCAGTGTTAACTTTGTACATTCTCCCCCTGTCTACGTGGATTTCCTTCGACTGTTCCATTTTCTTCACACAGTCCAAAGATTTGCGGGTTAGGTGGATTGCTAAATTGCACCTTAGTGTCAGAGGAGTAGCTAGGGTAAATGTATGAGATTAAGGGGATAGGGCCTGTGTGGGATTGTGGTGATGCAGACTTGATCCTTCTGCACAATAGGATTCTATGACTCTATGGTTCATTTTAGGTATTGGTTGAGCGATAAACATTGGAGAGGATGCAAGAAGCAGTTCTTCTCTCCCCCTCAGCTCTTAGAACATAGAACATAGAAAAACTACAGCACAAACAGGCCCTTCGGCCTACAAGTTGCGCCGAACATGTCCCTATCTACTAGGCTTACCTATAACCCTCTATCTTACTAAGTCCCATCTACTTATCCAAAAGTCTCTTAAAAGACCCTATCAAATCTGCCTCCACCACCATTGCTGGCAGCCAATTCCATGCACCCACCACCCTCTCAGTGAAAAACTTGCCCCTGACATCTCCTCTGTATCTACTCCCCAGCACCCTAATCCTTATCATTTTGTGGCAGCCATTTCAGTCCTGGGGAAAAGCCTCTGAGAATCCACTTGATCGATACCTCTCAACATCTTACATATCTCTATCAGGTCATCACTCATCCTTCGTTTCTCTAAGGAGAAAACACCGAGCTCTCTCAACCTATCCTCATAAGGCATGCCACCTAATCCAGACAACATCTTTGTAAATCTCCTCTGCACTCTTTCTACGGCTTCCGTATTCTTCGCGTAATGAGGCGACTAGAACTGAGCACAGTACTTCAAATGGGGTCTGACCAGGATCTTATATAGCTGCAGCATTATCTCCCGACTCCTACACTCAATTCCTCGATTGATGAAAGCCAATACACCATATGCCTTCTTAACCACGTCCTTCTACCTGCAAAGCTGATTTGAGCATCCCATGAACCTGGACCCCAAGATCCTTCTGATTTTCCATACTGCAAGTGTTTTACCCTTAAAATTATATTCCATCATCCTATGTGACCTGCCAAAATGAATCACTGCACATTTATCTGGGTTGAAGTCCATCTGCCACTTTTCTGTCCAGTCTTGCATCCTATCTGTGTCTCTTGCAACTTCTGACATCCCTCCACACTATCCACAACACCTCCAACCTTTGTGTCTTCAGCAAACTTACCAACCCATCCCTCCACTTCCTCATCCAGGTCATTTATAAAGATCACAAAGAGCAAGAGTCTCAGATGACCAACCTCCATGCAGAAAAAGACCCATCTATAACCACTCTTTGTCTTCTTTGGGCAAGCCAGTTCTGGATCCACAAAGCAATATCCCCTTGGATCCCATACCCCCTCATTTTCTCAATAAACCTTGCATGAGGTACTTTATCAAACGCCTTGCTGAAGTCCATAGAAACCACATCTATTTCTCTTCCTTCGTCAATGCGTTTAGTCACAGCTTCAAAAAATTCAACCAGGCTCATAAGGCACTATCTGCCCTTGACAAAGCTGTATTTGACTATTTTTGATCATACTATACTTCTCCAAATGTTCATAAATCCTGCCTCTCAGGATCTTCTCCATCAACTTATCAACCACTGAGGTTAGACTCCTGGGTTTTCTCTTTTTCTTGAATGAAGGAACAACATCCGCAATCCTCTAATCCTCCGGAACCTCTCCTATTTCCATTGATAATGCAAAGATCATCATCAGAAGGTCTGCAATCTGTTCCCTCTCTTCCCACAGTAACCTGGGGTACATCCCATCCTGTCCTGGTGACTTATCTAACTTGATGTTTTTCAAAAGCTCCAACACATCCTCTTTCTTAATGTCAACATGCTCAAGCTTTTCAGTCCGCTGCAAGCCTGCGCTACAATCACCAAGATCCTTTTCCACTGTGAATACTGAAATAAAGTATTCATTGAATACCTTTGCTATTTCTACCGATTGTATACAAACTCTCCCACCGTCACACTTGATAGGTCCTATTCCTTCACATCTCATCCTATTGCTCTTCATGTACTTGTAGAATGTCTTGGGGTTTTCCTTAATCTTATCTGCCAAGGCTTCTCATGACTCTTCTGGCTCTCCTAATTTCCTTTTTAAGTTCCTTCCTACTAATTGTGTACTCCTCTGGATCCCTAACATTATCTAACTTCCTGAACCTTTTGTAAGCTTTTCTTTTCTTCTTGACTAAATTCATTACAGCTTTCATGCACCACAGTTCCTGTAACCTACAAAAACTTTCCTGACTCATCGGAACGTTGTCATGCAGAACTCCAGACAAATATTCCTTGAAAATCTGCCACATTATTTCTGTACATTTCCCTGAGGAAACCTGTTTCCAATTTATGCCTCTAATTTCTTGCCTGATGGCTTCATAATTCCCCTCACTTGAGATAACAGAGCTCTTTCTTGAGCAATGTTGTAGAATCTTTTACATTCACTGAAAGAGCTGAAGTGGCCCTTGGTTCAACATTGCATCTGAAGATAGGAACTCCGAAGGAGTAGCACTCCTTCAGTACTTCATCAAAAAAAGGTCCTCATTGATGGGTCCCCCTTCCTGAATTGTGATCTTAGCTATTCACTCTATAGATGCTGACTGATAGGCTGATGTGTTCAGCATTTTCTGCTTTTAGCTGAAAAGCAAAAGCCAATTGGCTATCACAATTCATCCTTACAGTACCCTAATTCTCTCATTAAAACATACCTCTTTAAGAACTCCAACACTAGTATCAAACAGGTCCCAACTTTACCTCTGAAGTTTATCCCACTTGGACCTTAGCTTTCCCATCAAAACTTATTTCTCTAGTATCCCAAAATTCCCATGGAAGCCAACCTTGTCAGTTTTCCAATATCCTAATGTCAACATCTAAAGATTTGGACAAATGTTTAGCCTTATCTTCAATTGACAATTAAATCTGTAATCCTGTTCACCACAAAATCTTATGGAAACGTAGTTCATCATTACTCATAAAATGTTAAGCAACATGCATGCTAAGTAACAAGCAGTTTGAGGAGATTATAAAGTAATTTTCACTTACCCAGGAGATGAATCTGCTGAATACTTAACATTGCAGTCTGAAATGCTCGGAATCGTCAGATCTGTTTTGTGGATTCCATTAAAAGCAGGGTTTGTTGGGAGTGTGTAAATGGGGAGGACATTTTCCAGGCAGTAACAGTCATCTTCTGCTCTGTTGCGAGAATTAGGAGAAGAAAGTAAACTTTACAAGCCATCAACTTCTAATGACAGGTTAATCATTCTTGCTCAATTAATACAAAATAAACCACTTTGAAACTTCATTTTAGAGGCAAAGAATTTTCTATTTCTCTCTTAACCTCCTTAAGCTCCTTAACCTCCTTTCCTCTTTTCTTGAAGACTTTAATTCTGGTTAGAGTAGTTCTCCAGACACCAGTCGCCCTCCACACTATACTTTGTCCAAGTATCAGACCTCCAGTCACTGTGTGAAGTTTGTGCATTCTCCCCACGTCCATGTGGGTTTCCTCTAGATGTTCCAGTTTCCTTAGATCCCCACAGTGCAGAAGGAGGCCATTTGGCTCGACAAGTCTGCACCAAGCACAATCCCACCCAGATCCTATCCTCATAACCCAAACAATCTAATCTGTATATCTTTGGACTGTGTGAGGAAATCAGACCATGGAGGAAACCCACACAGACACAGGAAGGATGTGCAAACTCCACGCAGACAATGACCCAAGCCGGGAATTGAACCCCAGTCTCTGGCCCTGTGAGGCAGTGGTGCTAACCACTGTGCCACTATGCCATCACACTCCAAGATGTGCAGGTTAAGTTGATTGGCCATTCCCTACTGCTAGGGGGGAGTAGCAGGGTAAATACGTAGGATTACGGAGATAGTGCCCAGATGGGATTGTTGCCGGTCGCAGGCTTGATTTTCCGAACAGCCTCCTTCTGCACTGAAGGGATTCTGTGATTCTATCCATTCTCATGGAAGGTTTCCCAGCTGTGCCCAATCACATTCTTATTGGATAGTGATCAGGAATGGGACCCTAGTTATCTCCATCTCCACTGTAAGAAGTTTGAAGCCAAATAACTCCCTACAGATCGGCAATTCAATGAAGAATAATTTTGATGTATATAAGAATATAGGAAATAGAAGTGTATGATACCATTCAATAAGTTTATGGATGATATTCTACATTCTCATTTTCTGTCCCAAAGCCATGTCTCTTGATTCACTATGGCTCAATTTCAGTGCAGTTACCATGATAGGTGAGTGTTAATATGTTTTTCCCCACAATATTAAATTGGGAGCATACTTCAGGTTGAAGTTGCAAAAGTTACATTGCTCCTATACATGATCTGATCAGAGTCAATTGGAAAGACTGTATGTAGGTCAAATTTTTGTGTGTACAGGGAGACATAATTAATTCATTTAAGTGCAAGAATTTTTATATGCTGATAAAAAGGTTAAGAGTTTGGGTCCTTTATTGACAGTGGAGTCTTCAAGTTGACCTAATTGAACCTTTCCAGATTGTAAAAGAGGCCAATAAAGTTTACTCAGGTAAAGTGTTTAGTGAGATTCAAATAATGGATGCACACTTTATAAGGGGGGGGGGGGATTTAGAATAACGTGGAATTAAAAGACTAACATATCAGGGTAGATTAGATCAGAGTGAACAGAGTATAGAGAAGTTACAAAGTGCCTGAAAAATACTGTTTGCATAGGGGCACCTATAACCACTGTCAGAGAATTTAGACATATTTTTAAAAATATATTCTGTATTAAAAGCATAAACAATGCTCTAAGGTATTAGTCAAATAAAAAGAATGACATTCATCAGAACAATGCAGCTACTAAGGGATGAGCAACTTTTATCAGTATCTCTAGTCAGTTCTAATGAATGGGGATATTCACTAACCTAACCAAGGGCACTCCAGAGTCCCAGACAGTTCTAATGAATAGAATATACATTACACCAAATGAGAACTGCATCAGGCGAGTGTGAGAAAGATCCTTGAAGCCCACGAGCTGATCACGCAGTTCCATGCTGTCCAGAAGCAAATGTTATTGACCAAGGTAAATAACCTATAATAATAATGATTGGTTCATATCTGGCTGGGGTGAGCAAGATGTGGCAAATGGCTTTTGAAAATTGTATAATTGCAAAACTGAGAGTGATGCAATTTCAGAATTATTTGAAACTGCCTCAAATCTCTCTCTCTCATATATTGAACCAAGCTTGGAAAATAAAGAAACATCTGTACCAGAATACTGCCTCCATTAGTCTGAGTCTTTGTGTTATCTGAGCCACAATTAAGTGAAAGCCAGAATAATACATAGGAACATTTTCTAGAACCTACACACATTTAAAAGATTAGAAGTTTGAAAATAACAAAATAAGACAGGCGTATCCTTTTCACCTAAATGGCTATTATTTTCATATATTTACATTGTATAAAGTAATGGGAGGAGTCGTCACAGGCTAATTGATTTCTGATGGGTCACAGCCGGAAACTCCTTCCGTAATCACAGCTATCTTTCTGCCCTCCAATAGGGTGATTAGTCCAACACAACAGATGATTTTTGTGGACTCCCAAAATCCATTCATTTAACTTGGAATGGGTTGGACAACTGTAACAGAACTGGAGGTCTGTTGTTCAATTTTCAGTTCAGGATTGGGAATCCGACATTAGATGATTTCTGGATCCCAATCCAATACCACATCTGCGTAATTTATGCAACATTATCATGCCAAGAATCAGAGAATCTAGACTGAAGGTAAGTGGAAAAAAAAGCAATGGAGACATATTCACAAGTGTTTTAAGATCTGAAATGCGCTGCCTGAGATCGTGGTAAATGCAGGTTCAATTGAGGTGAAATAGATTATTATCTGAAATGAAAGAATGTGCAGGTACTAGGAGAGCAGTTTGGAGAATGGCACTAAGTGCATTGTTCATTCAGAGAGCTGGTACAGATACAATGGGCCAAATGTATCCTTTTACATTATAATAATTCTGTGAAATTTCTGAATTTTTCCAGCAGTGAACTTGCTGCCTAATTAGCGATGCCATGTGTTACAAGGAGGCGGCAGCTGTCTGCAGAGCATGAGTGGTGAAGGCAGGTTGCCATGTTAGGGCCAGCCTTTAAACTTTACCTGCATTGAACATGACAGCTGTGCACTAATGCACATTAGACTGTCCACGTTTGGTGATTTACAGGCTGAAAATCTTTTTCTTGCTCTCTGCAGCCTAACAGGTTATTAATTGGAATAGAACATAGAACACTACAGCACAAACAGGCCCTTTGGCCCACGAGTTGTGCCGATCACATCTATATCTACCAATCCACAGACCTATCTATAACCCCCGTCCCATTCGTTTCCATATACTCATCCAGAAGTCTTTTAAAAGACCCCAGCGAGTCTGCCTCTACCACCTCCGACAGCAGCCGATTCCATTCACTCACCACCATCTGAGTGAAAAACTTACCCCTAACATCCCCTCTGTATTTGCTTCCCTGCACCTTAAATCTGTGTCCTCTCGTAGTGACCATTTCAGCTTGGGGAAATAGTCTCTGAGAATCCACCCTATCTATTTCTCTCAACATTTTATAAACCTCTATCAGGTCGCCTCTCAACCTACGTCTCTCCAGGGAGAAGAGTCCCAGCTCCCTCAACCTATCTTCATAAGGCCTGTCTCCCAATCCAGGCAGCATCCTTGTAAATCTCCTCTGCACTCTCTCAATAGCCTCTACATCCTTCCTATAGTAAGGCGACCAGAACTGCGCACAATACTCCAAGTGGGGTCTGACAAGAGTCTTATAGAGCTGCATCATTACCTCCTGATTCCTAAAATCAATTCCTCAATTAATGAAGGCCAGTACACCGTATGCCTTCTTGACCACTTCCTCCACATGCGAGGCCAATTTAAGTGTCCTATGGACTCAGACCCTGAGATCCTTCTGCTCTACAACACAGCTAAGACTCCTACCCCTTATATTGTACTCCTTCATCCCATTATTCCTGCCAAAATGGACCACTACACATTTACCTGTGTTGAAGTCCATCTGCCACTTCTCTGCCCAGTCTTGCATCCTGTATGTCCCGCTGCAACTTTTGACATCACTTCACCATCGAACTTTGTATCATTGGCAAACTTACTAACCCATCCCTCCACTTCCTCATCCAGGTCATTTATGAAAATGATAAACAGCAAGGGTCCCAGAACAGATCCCTGGGGCACTCCACTGATGACCGACCTCCATGCAGAAAAAGACCCATCCACAACCACTCTCTGCCTTCTGCCGGCAATCCAGTTCTGGATACGAGGCCAAAGCCCCTTAGATCCCATGCCCTCTCACCTTCTCCAGAAGCCTTGTATGGAGGACCTTATCAAACGCCTTGCTAAAGTCCATGTACACTATGTTCACCGCTCTTCCTTCGTCAATGCGTTCAGTCACATTTTCAAAGAACTCAACTAGGCTCGTAAGGCATGACCTGCTCTTGACAAAACCATGCTGACTATTTCTGATCAGTCTAAACTTCTCAAAATGTTCATAAATCTTATCCCTCAGAAGCCTCTCCATCAGCTTACCAACCACTGAAGTCAGACCCACCAGTCAGTAATTTCCTGGACTATCCTTGTTCTCTTTCTTAAAGATAGGAACCACATCTGCAATCCTCCGGAACCTCTTTCACGGACGACGCAAATATCATCACCAGGGGCTCTGCAACCACTTCCCTCACCTCCCACAATAACCTGGGGTACATCCCATCCAGTCCTGGCAACTTGTCTATCTTGCTAGAATTTAACAGGTCTAACACATCCTCTTTCCTAACATCCACATACTCAGTCTTTTCTGTTTGCCTCAAACCTGCAGTACAACCTTCCAGTTCACTTTCCACCGTGAATACCGAGGCAAAGTACTCGTTAAGCAACTCTGCCATTTCTTCCGGATTCACACAGACTTTTCCCCCCTTCACCTTTTATAGGTCCTAAACCTTCTCTTCTCATCTTTTTACATATTTGTAGAAGGCCTTGGGATTCTCCTTAATCTTACCTGCCAAGGCCTTCTCATGACCCCTTCTGGCTCTCCAAATTTCCTTTTTAAGCTCCCTTCTACACACCTTATACTCCTCTAGATCCCTAACATCTCCTAGCTCTCTGAACCTTTTATACACCTTTCTTCCTGACTAGGTTCACCACAATCTTTGTGCACCACGGTTCCCGTGTCCTACCAAAACCTCCTTGTCTCTTCAGAACATTGTCTTGCAGAGCCCCAGACAAACATTCCTTGAATATCCGCCAATTTCCTTCTGTACTCTTCCCCAAGAACACCTCCTTCCAGTTTATTCATCCAATTACCTGCCTAATGTTTTCATATTTCCCCTTACTCCAGACAAACACCTTCCTAGCCTGCCTGATCCTATCTCTTTCCATCGCTATCATGATAGAGATAGAATTATGATCTCCATTCCCAAGATGCTCACCTACCGTGAGATCCGACACCTGTCCTGGCTCATTAGTTATCATGAGGTCAAGTACAGCCTCTCCTCTCGTAGGCTTTTCCACGTACCGTGTCAGGAAACCTTCCTGAACACACCTAACAAACTCCTCCCCATCCAAACCCCTTCCCCTTGGGATATTCCAGTCGATGTTTGGGAAATTGAAATCTCCCATCACGACAACCCTGTTATTTCTACATCTGTCTAGGATCTGTTTCCCTATCTGCACCTCAACTTCCCTGTCGTTATTGGGCAGCCTATAGAATACACCCAGCAAAGTTATTGACCCTTTGCTGTTCCTAACTTCCACCCACAGGGGCTCGTAGATATTCCTTCCACGTCTTCCACCTTCTCTGCAGCCATGATACTGTCTCTGATCAACAGTGCCACATCACCACCTCTTTTGCCCCCAACCCTGTCCCTCCTGAAGCATCTGAATCCCAGCACCTGAAGTAACCAGTCCTGTCCTTGAGACAACCAAGTTGGCCACTACATCACACTCCCAAGCAGCAATCCACGCCCTAAGCTCATCCACCTTATTTACTACACTCCTGGCATTAAATTAGACACACCTTAGCCCCTCAGTCAGGATATTTCCCTTTTTCACCACCTGCCTAACCCCCCTCTCAGACTGCCTACAGTCCTTCCCTACCTGGGAGCTAACCTCCTTATTCACAGCCTCATCGATATTCCCACCCCCCCCAGCTTTTCTAGTTTAAAGTTCCCCCAGTAGCCCTAGCCAGTCTTCCCACCAAGATATTAGTCCCCCTAAAGTTCAAGTGCCACCTGTCCTTACTGTACAGGTCACACCTGCCCCTAAAGAGATCCCAATGATCCATGAACCTGAATCCCTGCCCCCTGCTCCAGTCCCTCAGCCATGCATTCATCCTCTACCTCATTTCATTCTTGCTCTCATTCTCCCAAGGCACAGGCAGCAATCCTGAGATTACTACCTTCGCTTTCCTCTTCCTCAGTTTCCTACCCAGTTCCCTATAATCCTTTTTCATGACTGCCTCCCTCTTCCTGCCTATGTCTGCAGTACCTACATGCACCACAACTTCAGGTTCCTCACCCTCCCCTTTCAGGATGTCTGGGAGGCATCCAGAGAATCAAGCAGATTCCAGACTTTCTTCGCCCCATCCTTAGTTTGAAAATTCAGTGCTGCTCAGAGATTTCAGAACACTGACATGCTGTTTGAAAATGCTATTTTCAAAGTGTGCCTGCACCTGTTCCTTCCCCCACCACATTCAATCAAAAATGCCAGCCCTGGTCTCTGCGGCTGGTAAGGGGGATTTAAACTCAACACTTTCTAAATCAGAGGTGGAACTACTCCCACAAAGCCGGGATTTACTCCACCCACATGCTAACAGCTGTAAAATAAATAGCCAAGTAGGAATGTCATAGCTGATTAAAGTTTAATGGTCTGAACAGCCAATTAGGTGTCTGTCTGAGAAATTGAGAGTTACAGGAGAAATTGGGTAACTGAGGGCTGAATTATTAAAAGAGATGGTTTTGTGGACTTCATAATGATTCTCATTAAATAGTTCCTCCTTCAAATATGGAGATAATATCCCAACTGCAACTCTGATAGACTGATAATAAAGAGGTTGGATGCCAAAGAATATCCTGCAATTTTAAGGGATCAATCTCACTCATATCTCTCAAACACACTCAGCCTTCATGAAATGATATGACTGCACTTTGTATAGAACTGTATGAAAGTTTGAATTCTGCACTGTTTTTTGCCATTCAAGACATAATTTTGCAATGGTTTATTTGAAAATTTTTATGAATAAAGTATATTTTTGGGAAAAAAAATTTACATTAGTGTAAGAACACTAGTGTAGCCAAATCTCATGCAGAGTTGTGTATATGGCTGATTTGCACTGGTCATATAATTCATTTTTGTCATTGGGACATGGGAGACATTCAAGCCCTGGGGGAAATATGGAGAAAAATTGAGGGACTAATTCCTAGTACTGAGGCATGAGGAAAGACTGGGTGAACTTGAGCCATGGAGGTGTCAGTCGTTGCTCAGTAGTAACACTTCACAGAATTCCTACAGAGCAGAAGGAAGCCATTCAGCCCATCAAGTCTGGACCGACCACAATCCCACCTGATCCTATTTCTGGAACCCAATGCATTTACCCTGCTAATTCCCCTGACACTAGGGTCAATTTATCATGACCAATCAACCTAACCCACATATCTTTGAATTGTGGGAGGAAACCAGAACACTTGGAGGAAACTCAGGGTCAGGAATTTGTGGATTCAAGACATGAGAACAAAAAAACTAGGCGGATCCTCCAGTGCAGTACTAGGGGAATGCTGCACTGTTTGAGATGTTGGGCTTCAAATAAGACATTATCTGCCCTGTCACAGGGACATCAGAAATCCAGAGCACTGACCATAGAAGAACAGGAGTGTTTTTCTCTGAGCTCACATTTATTCTCTGGATTGGTGCCCCAAGATGCAAAGGTTAGATGAATTAGCTATGGGAAATGTGTGGGGTTATGGGGAGAAGGCCTGTGAGAAATATTCTGCCAGAGAGTCATTGCAGAATGACTCTTCTGCATTGTAGGGATTCTATAATTTATCTTTTTGTGTGTTTGATTTCACAAGGTTGACAAGGACCTCTTAAGATGCCTGTCATTAATCAAGGAATAATTAGAATATATGCATATAAAGAGACAAACTGGTCATTATCATACTGTTTCTGGGAGCTTGTGTCAAAATTGTCTACAGTATTTCTCACATTGCAACAGTTACTGCATTACAACAGTTCTTCATTAGCTGTAAAGCAATTCATGGTTTCCTGGTGTCATGGAAAGTGCTATCTGAATGTGAGTTTTTATCTTATTCAGTTTTGCAAGAAGGATGCAATGCAAACAGAAAATATTTTTGAATTGAAGTGTACAGCAAAACTAGGTGCGAAACATAATTATATGTAAATTTAGGTATGGTAGTAAGGAAATCATTCTACACACAAAGATTGATTAATTTATGGAATAGTCTTTTAGATAAGATAATGGAAACCAACATCATTTAGGAAGTAGCTCTATGGTTTAACAGAGAACTCTGGATTGGTGAACGTTTGATAGATTGAGCCACTCTAACTAAGAAGACCCCAGACCCTGATGGCACAGTGATTTGTATTACTGCCTCACAGTGCCAAGGACTTGGGTTTGATTCTGGTCTTGGGTGACTGTCTGTGTTCTCTTCATAACCTGTGTGGGTTTTGTCTGGGTACTCTGGTTTTCTCCCACAGTCAAAGATGTGTGGGTTGAGTGGATTGTCATGCTAAATTGCCCCTTGGTGCCCCAAGATGCATAGGTTAGATGAATTAGCTATGGGAAATGTGTGGGGTTATGGGGAGAAGGCCTGTGCGAGATATTCTGCCAGAGAGTTATTGCAGAATGACCCTTCTGCATTGTAGGGATTCTATAATTTATCTTTTTGTGTGTTTGATTTCATAAGGTTGACAAGGACCTCTTAAGATGCCTGTCATTAATCAAGGAATAATTAGAATATACGCATATAATTTACATATATACTCAAAGTCTATTAAGTACCTGAGAATGCTGGGAAATTGGTAATTGGACTGAAAATATCACAAAGGGAGACCAGTTTATTCTAATTTGCATCATAAAGCTTCTGATGGCTGCAATTGCAGGTGCATAAACAAATGAAAGTTGTCACTTAATGTAAAGCCTCTATCAGAGCAGTGTAGCAAATACTAGGATTCATAACAAGAACTATAATTCAAAACAAGTTACTGTAAGTGCACATAGAGTACCAATGAGATTCCACTGTATGCCATATCATCTAAGCATCATGCCTTGTAGGGGACACTGATGTGTTGAAAGGTCAGTTGTCTCAATTTCATTAATACAGGAAATCATAGGGACAGACTGGCATTTCCAAGGTTGTTGTTAATAGTATAAAAGTAATTTAGATGCAGAAATGATCCAGGTTTATAAAACTGCAAGAAAGGATAGAAACAACAGATTCTAATGAGTTATTAACTTTAGAATAGGAGCAGAGAATAGCAACATAACATAATTTTGCTCAAAACTTGAGTTTATACCAAAGGATATTTTTTCTCAAAGCTGCCTGGCAGTATGTCTTAGGTTTTTGCAAAGTGCCAGCATACACACAGTGGTCTGAATGGCCTCCTCTATGGTTTCCCAATCAATCAACCACGATTGAATTAAGCAGCAGATTAGGCTCAAGGGGCTGAATGGTCTACTCAAATTGCTAATATTCCTATTCTATGCTGATTGACATCTTTGCAAGCTCTGGCTTCTGGAGTGGCCCAGAATTAAGTGAACTCAGAAGAGCAGCACCTCTCCAATTTGTTACATTGCTGCTGGGTTAGGAACAGAACGGATCAGCCACTATCCCTGTTCCTGACCTTCAGTGACCTGCACTGTATATCTACGTGGAGTTTGTACCAAGTTAGGTTTGAGCTTGGCTGTGATGCCTCCTGCGGTCAAATATTCTGCCAGTGTTCAGATAATAAGTGACAGTTGAATGGACCTTCAGAGACTGATCAGTGCCTGTATACCCCTAATAGATAACACCCACAGGAGAGCTGGAAAGCATATTAAACCAGAAAATAACGAAAGAGAAGAATCTAGATCTATTACTAAAAAAGATTTTGTATTTATATGTCTTTCAGAAGGACTTTCTGCTAAAGAAATTTTCTTCACAGAAAAATTACATTTCCACCTAAGAATTGGTGGTTTGATGTGCTATCTTCTTCCCCATTCTATAACCAGGAAAACAAAGTCCCAGAATCTCTTAGCAACAGCTAATCGAACGCTAATAACCTGTATCCAGGAGACGTGGTCTTATCATAACTCTTGAATCCCTTTCCAAATCATTTCTCTTCAGCAATATGCACAGTTCAGAACAACATATTTACATCCAGAAAGCAAATTTATTTTTTGATTCTGGGGAAAGCTTTTACTCACAACAATAGAAACAGTGAAACAAAGAACATGTATTAATATAGCAACTTTCCTCACCTTTCAGGAATCCCAAAATAATTCACAGCCAATTAAGTATTTTTGAAAAGCAGTTACTGTTATTATTATAAGATAGGAAACGTGAGCCAATTTGCACATAGAAAGTTCCCGTAAACAGCAATGTGATAACAGGTCATTTTATTTTAGTGATATCAGTTGAGGAGAAAATGTTGGCCTGAACACTTAGAAGAACTCTGCTGTTTTCTTTGAAAGAGATCTTTCAGCACAGTGGCACAGCCATTGCTTCACAGCTCCAGGGACCCAGGTTCGATTCTGGCCTCGGGTTACTGTATGGAGGTTTGCACATTCTCCCTTAACTGGAGAGCTCCCTTAACTGGATCTTGATTTAACATCCTATTTAAAGATGGCCCCTATAATACCGCAGTTCTCCCTAAGCACTGCACTAGAGCGCCAACCTATATTTTGTATTCAAGTCTTGAAAATAGAATGAAACTCAAATCCACACTTTCATAGAATCCCTTTAGTGCAGAAGGAGGCCATTCGACCCATCGAGTCTGCACCAACCACAGTCCCACCCAGGCCTTACTCTTGTAACTCCATATACTTATCCTACCAATCTGTGACGTTAGGGTCAATTTAACATGGCCAATCAACCTAACTTACACATCTTTGGACTGTTGGAGGAAAGTCAAAACACCTGGAGGAAACCCACACAGACATGGGGAGAATGTGCAAACTCCTTGCAGACAGTGACCTAAGGCTGGAATTGAACCCGGGTTCCTGGCGCTGTGAGGCAGCAGTGCTAACCACTATGCCATCTCTGTCTCAGAGGAGTGATGTTGCCAACTGAACAACAGTTAGCTGAGTTTCAGCAGTTCTCAATCCAGTGCCTACTGGTCAAAAGCTTGAGCATCAAACTACTCCTAAATGGTGCTAAATTATAAATTGCTTTCAGAGTGATCATAAAACAGCTCATGTGGGAAGTAACTGAATCAGGTGCTTTTAGTCATTACCACCTCAGTCATTTATGTATGAAAAGTTGAAAGATTAATATTTCACTAAATTACTATCTATCAGGGCAGGGGTGTGCTGTCGATCGATGTACTACCTAAAAAAAATTTCTGTCAAGGACTTTTTAAAAATTCTTTCTTAAAATTTAGATAATTCCTATCCGACAAGACAGTAGAACTCAAGCATTCTAATATGATTAGTTAGACCCAGCTATAGAGATTGGTTTCTTTGGGTACATTGCATCACTGTAGAAAGCTCAGCATTTATGTCATATTATTCTCTAATGAAATAAAGAACTCTCCAAAACTTCTCATTCTCCATTTTGTCACTGCTCTCTATAATTTTCACTACTTAGAAACATGGAATTTGGGAATTTCTTGTGATAGCCCATTGGCTAACTGTTTGGCATACTACTGATCATGCTGACTGGACATATTAATACCTGGTCTGTGCTGAGTTTGCTAATCTTCGTGTGGGCAGCAGTGGAGATTCCATAGTCGTTCTTGGGTTAAGGAGAAGAAAAAGCCATTGGATCTCTCCAAGAAAGCTCATGTGATAGTGGGATCCAGATTATGAGATTTACTTTATTTTTTTCTCCTCCTCTACTCCCATATCATGAAGCTGTTATAACTTAACCTTAACCCTAAAAAGTGTGAGGTGGTGCACCAACAAGGCAACAGGGTTTACAATGAATGGTAGGACTCAAGGAAATACAAAGGATCAGAGGGACTTTGAGGTATTTGTCCAAGGATCCCGAAAGACAGTAAGACAGGTAAGCAAGGTGGGTAGGAAGGCCAACGGGATACTTGTCTTTATTAGGTGAGGCGTAGAATGCAAGGGCAGGGAGAATATGATGGAGCTGTATAAAATACTCAGGCCACAACTGGAGTAGTGTGTGCAGTTCTGGTCGCCACACTACTGGATGAATGTCATGGCACTAGAAAGGAAGCAGAGGAGATTCACCAGGATGTTGCCTGGACTGGAGTGTTTCAGCTATGAAGAAAGGCTGGTTAAACAAGGGTTGTTTCCTTACAGCAGGGAAGACTAAGAGATTTTTGACATGGAGTTATTTTGGGAGGTGAGTTATGTTGGTTGAAGCACATCACTGATTTCAGCATCACTCCACACCACAAACTCGAGTGACCTCTGCAGCTCTAAGGGTCAACACAGTAAAAAAGTCTCACAACACCAGGTTAAAGTCCAACCAGATTATTTTATAATGAACGCACAAGCTTTCCGAAATACTGTTCCTTCCTCAGGTGTGTGGGAAGTTCTGCTCTAAGGGTCATCCATGATGTGGAGATGCCAACGTTGACTGGGCTGAGTATAGTACAAAGTCTCACAATACCAGGTTAATGACTTGATGAAGCAGCAGTGGTCCAAAAGCTGGAGCTACCAAATAAACCTGTTGGACTTTAATCTGGTGTTGTGAGATTCCTTACTGTGCTCACCCGAGTCCAACACAGGCATCTCCATATCCTGGATGACCCTTAGTCAGAGCTGAAGAGATCACTAGAGTTTGTGGTGTGAGTGATACTCAAACCAGCAATGTATTTCAATCAAGTATAACTCACCTCCAGAATAACTTCATGTCGAAAAGTAAATAGCCGATTTTTAAGTCTTCCTTTAGCTGATCGCCAGATGGAATCAGTGAACCCGTAACGGAGGAAGCAACAGAGTACAAACTCGCCAGAGGGCGCGCTCTGATTAATTTTAACGCCGTTGTAAATGTATTTATTTCTGAATTTGTTTACAAGCTGCGTCCGTTTTTTTAACGACTTTCAGGATGGAGAGGGAAAGGCGACTCAATATGCGTTCGATCTGGAATTCAAAACAAGTGTCAGGTTGACAATAATTTCACAAAGCACCGATCAAATGTGTTTGAACATGCAGATCCGAAAGTTGCATGTAAACACACTTGATTTCTGCAAATAGAATAGTTGAAGTCACCAATACAACGGGGATATTTGGGACATTTTATTCTCCTGCAGGAACATGTATGTAGGAGGCGGGAGGGTGAGTTGTTTCCTCTATCACAAGCGGCACTCTCTGCCGAAGAATTCATGCAAACCATCACGTTAACTGCAAAAAAACCCCTAACATAAACGAAGGTCAGGATTGGAAAGAACAATAACTTTGCAAAACTTTTTTTGTGCAAAGCAGTTCGAAATCATCCCGATTTTTTTTCCTGTCCATTTTAAAAAAAATACTTTTAGGTGGTGCAGAGAAATGATTGTTTTTTTGGTGAGTTGTTTACGTGCTGGGCTATTGGCAGGCGGAGTTTCCACTGATTTGGAAAGGCTGATTACGTAAACTAAAATGTTCCCCGTCGGAAACTACACAGAGAAGAGAAACAGATTCCCTTTCCAGTTGGTTTTATTTGCTTGTAATCTCGAACTGAGTGTGCTATTAATCAGTAAAGTACGTTTAGTTATGTTTTGAAATTTAGAACAGCAAAGTGCATTGCATTTCCCGGCTCATTCCGCTCCAACCAGGATATATTACAACAGCGTAACACAAAATGTAATACTTAGTTTCACCTCCAATCCACGCACCAAATTTGCAAATCCGTGCAACAAAGCGGAGCTTCAGATTTTAGTCCCGCTCAATAAAATGCAATTTAAAAATGCAAAATGTTGTAATTATCTAAAGCTGATTCATCTCAACTTTTTTCAGACAAATGTCTGCAAGTCATTTGGAACAATTTGACAGCAGTTTTACAAGTCGATTATAAATTTCTAGACAATGTGGTTTTAGCTCAAATGCAAAGCTGCAAAATAAACGATTTTGCCTTGTGTTTTTGCATGAAATAGGAAATAAACAAGGCTGTATATCTATTATAACATTAGTGCCTTGGAGATGGGGAAAATTTATTAGACAACTCAGCATTATCATTATCTAATTTTACATTGATCCATGCGGTTTTATTCCTGAGAATTCATTTCATTCCAAGAAGGACCGACTTAGAACTTCATAATCCCTGTAGCACGCGAAACTGAGTCACCGAGAAGAGAAAAATAAGACAGAATGTAGGAAATTCCCAGAACTACATAAAGAGCGAAAGAAAACGCATGACATCTGGGTCTGGGCTCGCATGTGGAGGAGGATGTTTAATATTAATTGCCAATCGGCAAGCCAATGGCAGGCGCACTATGCAGATGAGCCGGTGGGTGGTATCTAACCTTTAAAAGAGAAGGGAGCGCCGCTCCGGAGCCACAGAAAGGAGAATTGCTGAAGATATTGTATCAAATTGGAGCTGTAACCTTGTGGGATTGTTACAATCAGCGACAGAAAACTACAAACAAAACCTTATCGCTTCAGTGTGGAACTAGCGGGTTCTTTTACCTTGGATTTAATTACTGCAACATGACTCTGGAAGATATCTCTGGAGCTGATAACACCAGCAAAAAGTAAGTGACCGGATTATTAAATTTAAGAGTGCAGTTGTTTGCTGTTGGTTTTAATATGTCTGTAGTAGAAAAGAGTACGTGTGAATTGAATACGTGTTAGCTGGCAGCCTTTGTTTTGAAGGGGAATAGTCGTTTTAAACACTTTTTTGTTTCTATCTAGAATGCAGCCTATCGATCAAGCTCTTGAAGACTTACTGGTGGCCGCTCAGCGCCAGGGCTATTTAACAGTTGGAGTTTACGAGTCCGCGAAACTAATGAACGTGTAAGTATTACTCACGATTTTTCTATCCTGCAAAGTGGTGAATGCAACCAGTTGTAGGCAAAGTTTTTAATGCGATTTGATATTTTATCACTTTCTTGAATTGCAATTTTTTTTTTTGCATAGTGATTGTAATCGCTCCTTCTATTCTTGTCCTGTGCAGTGACCCAGACAGTGTAGTTCTGTGTCTCTTGGCGGCGGATGAGGAAGACGAAGGCGATATCGCCTTGCAGATCCATTTCACCCTGATTCAGGCTTTCTGCTGCGAGAATGACATTAATATTGTGCGACTGCGGGGAGTTAAACGCCTAGAGGAGCTTCTAGAGACTGGAGACGAGACTGGTGAACCTCGGGACATGCACTGCATGCTTGTTACGGTAAGAATAACTTCTTACAAGAACCGTAGTTTTTTTTTAAAAAAAACTAATCACTTAGTCACTATTTAATACCTAGTTTAAATATCACGCATACTTGTGCATGCAATTGGTCAAAATACATTTCCCGAAAGAAACTGGCACTCCTTTCGAATTGTGCAATGCTCTCCAGCCAGCCTTGGTGCTGAAAGGGTTAAAGTGTTGCAATTGTCGTGAAACGAAACGACGTTGAAACTGACTGGAATTGACGTACTGGTTATGCTGACGCGATGCTCAACCCGTGTTTTTATTCTATTTCCAGAACACTCATACCGACGTTTGGAAATGTGAGGCGCTGGAGGAAGTCGGAAGCTATTGCGAGGAAAGCAGAAATAAGAACCAGTGGGTCCCAACCGTGTCCCTGCAAGAACGCTGAATAGACAGAATCCGAGAGCAAAGAGGAAAGCTGAAAAGAGCGTCTTTTAATTAAATGAGAAATGTATGCCGGTTTTTTTTAAAAAAACAAAAATAGAAGATGCGGATGGATGAGAAGAGAAATCGTCTTTGCAGAGGCATTTTTGTTTTTTTTGAAAAGGAGAGGAGAAGAAAAAGTAAAAGACGACGGCATACCCAGGCGGAGGAGGCTTGGCTGGTTTTACAGGGCGGCAAGTGAGTTGCAGCCGCTCCCTGAGCCGAGAGGGACAGCTGGAGAGGAGCTGGAGACAGGAACCGAAATACAGCGAGTTATTTCGAAGCCGGACATTTCTTTAAATATCTAGATATTTTTTAAAATAATAGACTGGACTGAGATGCAGCAGAGCGTGGAAGAAGAGATGCTTGATATGAGAATGACGAGGACTTGTAACTCTGGCTGTTTTTTGGATGGCCAGCCTTGCCTTTGTGACTGATTTGGAGTTTTACACCATGCAGCAAAGGCTGGAGGAGGGGAACAGTGTGCGTGACTGTATTTGGAGCCGATTGAATGTGTGAACGGAACTCATCACCACCACCCCCAAATCCCCACGAGTTACTGATTCATTTGGGATTTGCAGCAGATGTGAGGAGTGTGAACTGTTGATTTAAGCTTCAATGCTGGGATTTCTGAAGAATCCTAATTTTTTTTTTGTTAGGGGCATTGTGCAATTTATTTCTAAATTCTTGTTTAAATGTCATTTGAAGAAAAAATTCAGCGTCTTGTTAACGCTGAGTGATTTTTGTCTTTTCCTATATATGTAATTGTGTTTCTATTGCAAATTACACTTACAATAAATATCTTTTAAAATGTAACAAGACTACAGTGGTCTGACTCGTTATCTTAACACCCATGGGGAGTGGGGGTGAAATATTTAAGTGACCTTTTTCAGCGGTTTTCATAAAGTTTACTTATTAGTCACAAGTAAGGCTGACAATACTGCAATGAAGTTGGTGAAAATCCCCGAGTCACCACACTCTGGCACCTGTTGGGGTCAATACACCTAACCAGCGCACCTTAAACTGTGAAAGAAAATTGTAGCACCTGGGGAAAGCATGCAAATTCCACAGTGACCTTGAGCTGTGAATCCCTGGCACTGAAGCAGCAGCGCTAACCACTGTGCTGCCATACTACCCTCTGTTGCAGGAAGTAACACTTTTTTAAAAAAAAAATTGGGCTGGATAAAACTATCTGCTTCAGAAGTGCAGTTCTTCAAATATGTTGTTTATCCTACCATCTGTTTTGATGCACAAGAGATTTTCACTGAACACTAGCATCATGCCTTTGGTTAGCCCCTGTTCAGAGCAGTTCTGATTTTTAGCACAATACACAAATCAATCACACCTTACTGCAAGGTGACTTATTGTCCCATTTTGGTGAATCATTTATAATGCTAATTAAAATTCACTAAAAATGAGCCTGATCAGGGAAGTCCCTGGCTTCTCACTTCAAGGAATCAAATAGCACACTCATCCTGAAGTCATGGATTTTTATGTGACATTGCTCTTAGTAGTTTAGATTAGAATTGATAATTTTAATGAAGATGGAACTACAAGGCCTTAATTTCATCAGTGTTCCCTGATGCAACACACTTGTCAAAATGATGCTAAAACTGCTACAGTGTAGTATTTTGGTTAGAATGGTATTTGGGAATCTTAAATTGGCATGAGGCCAGCTTGAGGTCTGATTCTAGAGCAAGTTAGAATTGCAATGTGAAAAGTAGGGTCACTTATTAAAATGTAATTTTTAATAACTCCCATTGTTAACCAAAATTAAAGTGACCATCATTTGGCTGAGGTTAAGAACACAGCTCCTGACAAGACCAATGAAGTGCCACTAATGTGTTGGTTATACTGCCTCAGAATTGCTGTAAACAGGTGTCAGTCTCAAACCAGTTAGCTGTCATATAATTGCACCCTTAAGATCCTTCCATACAGTCATCATGTTAAATTACCAAAAGAATCAATCCTTTAAACTGGCACAGAGAGAGCCAACCATGGTTTGTGGACCTGGTATTTGACACTTCTATTTGCCCAAATAAAAGTGCGTTAGGACTGAGACCTGTGCAGACCTCATTTCCTTTTGCTTTTAACTGCTATCCCATGTTGGGAGGATCAGTGAGAAAATGCTTTCCAGGCTTGTCACCTTGATGCTCAGGGCCAGTGAGGCCTCAGGTCCCAGGTGCAAAATGGAGGTCACCTTTATTATACAAGGGTCATAGAGATAGTCAGCAAGTACTTGTGCAAATTAACAGCCAGCAATTGCTTTAGGACTACATGGTCTGCAGCTAGTTAAATTGGTTACTGGTTTGTAGACTAAAGCAGCCCATTTGGTTCTTTTGGGTGGGGGAAGGGGAGAATAGACTCTCCAATAAACTTTGCAAACCTTTGTCGGAAAAGCATCATAAGAATGTAAGAAATAGACACTGAATTAAGCCATTCAGCCCTTTGATACACTGGGTCACTGAGCATGATCATAACTGATCTTCTACCTTAACTGACTGTAAAAGTTTCTATAGATATTAAAAGAAGAACATGGACAAAAACAAATGTAGGCCTCTTACAGTCAGAAATGAGCATTCATAATAGGGAATAAAGAAAAGGCTGAGGAATGGGCTTCAGTTTTCACAAAGGAAGACATGACTAATGTACCCAGAAGTGCTGAGGGAAACATGTTTTAGTAAGGAGCTGAAGGAAATCAGCATTAGTAGAGAAATGATTTTGGGGAAATTGATGGGATTGACCAAAAAAAAGTACAGCACAGGAACGAGCCCTTTGACCCAGCAAACCTACATCAATTATGTTCTCATATCTAGGCCAACCGCCTGTATCCCTCTATTCCCTGCCTGTTCATGTGTCTACCCAGTTAAGTGTTAAATGTCACTAAAGTGTCTGGCTCAACCATCTCACTTAGCAGTGCATTCCGAGGCTCCACATCCTTCTGGCAGTGTGCCAAAGATGGATTAATTTCCAGATCCTGACAGTCTTCATCACAGAATAGTTAGAGAAATGGTCCTGGAACTAGATTGATGGTTATTTTCCAAAATTCTTTGGACTCTGGAATAGTTCCTATAAATTGGAGGATATCTAATGTAAGCCCACTATTCAAAGAAGGAGGTAGAGAGAAGTATAGAGCCTAACATTGGTATGGGGAAGTTACTAGAGTCTATTTTGAAAGATTTCATAGCATTTGGAGTGCAGCGGTATAATCAGACAAAGTCAGCATGAATTTACAAAAAGCAAATCATGCTTGGTGAATCTATTGGGAGGATGCAGAGATGCTTCAGTGCGATTTGGATAGGCTGAGTGTGTGATCATCTCTGTAGCAGATGCAGTATAATATAGACAAATGTAAGATTATTCGCTTTGGTAGCAATAGTAAGACACATTATTACTTGAATAGATGTAAATTGAGAAAGATGGATATTCAACAAGTGTTTGTGCATGAGTTGCCATAAGTAAGCATGCGCAGATATAGCAGATAATAGAAGCAAATGGGATGTTAGCCTTTATAGTTAGAGGATTTGAGTATAAGAATAGGGATGTTTTGCTGTAATTGTATAGGGCATTGGTGAGGCCACATCTGGAGTATTGTGTGCAGTTTTGGCATTCTTATCCTTGTTATAGAGGGGTACAGCGAAGGTTTACCAGGCTGATTCCTGGGTTGTGAGGAGAGATTAAGTCGGTTAGGATTATAGTTCAGTTTAGAAGAGTGAGAGGGGATCTCATAAAAACAGGGTCAGACAGAGTAGATTCAGAAAAAATACTCCCATGATGGGAAGTCCAGAATTAAGGGTATTTTGAGGATAAGGGGTAAATCTTTTAGAATGGAGGTGAGGAGAAATTTTTTCGCTCGGGGGTGGTGAATGTATGGAATTCACTCCCACAGAATGTAGTTGAGGCCAAAATGTTGTCTGATTTCAAGAAGAAATCAGATATAGTGCTTGGGGCTAAAGGGATCAAAGGATATGGGGGGAAGGGGGAAATCAAGATATTGAATTCAATGATCAGCCATGATCAAAATGAATGGCGAAGCAAACTCAAAAGGCTAAATGGCCTATTCCCACTTCTGATTTCTATGTCTGTATGTAACTCAACATTCTTGCACTATCGCTATATTTCTTAATTCCCATAATATCTAAAATGTATTGATCACATCTTGAATATATCCAACAATTGAGCATCTACAACATCCCTCAGGTAGACAGGCCTGAAGATTGGCAACTCTTTGAGTGGAAAAACTTCTGACTATTTCCAATCTTAAATGGCTAATCCCTTAAGCTAAGATTGCAACACTTGATTCTGGCCTCTCCAGTAAAGGAAAATATTACTTCAGCATGTCTGCTTTTCTTCTAATTGTGGCCTATCTTACATGCAGTCTTGATAGAAAACCAACCTTAGTTTAATGCTCCTCTGTGAAACTCCACTGTATAATGCATTAAAGTGTCAGCCTAGATTTTATGCTCAACTCCACAAAATTTGAACTGATAATTATGTAGCTTATAGGTGAGATGACCTGACCACTCTTCATGTGTAATCCATGACAGCAGGCAAGCAGTAATTGAGCTACGTGGTTCAGTCCAGCTCAATGCTGCTGCTGCTACTGGCTCAGAGAAGCCAGATTTAGCAACTTAAATTGCAAGAAGTGCACCATAACTGCTTCATTCACAGAATCTGACTTAAAAAGTCGACCTGTATTAAAGATTCTTAAACATATGTTTGAAGCAGGAATTCTAAGCAATGGATGGTTTCCCAATTGGAATAATATGATTGGACCAGGAATCTGCAATTTGTGGAACTGATTAACACTGCTATTTGCGTGACACTGATCACTGTGTCTGCTATTGAGAGACAGCTTTTCAGAGAAATGAAGGATTATATGGCTTGTTAGATGTTTGTCTGAATAGGTCAGTTTATTGCCTTATTACTCATTGATTGTCAAGTCTAGCCGGCATACAAGTGCACATTCAATGTCCACGTTGGTCTGATAAGCTATCGTATGTGTGTCTTACTAGACAGGTCAACAAAAGTTTCATATTCCTGTGTGCTGTCCACTGTTGTCTGCTGAAATGTGCACATCTAGACAGTGTGTGAAAAGTGGATCAGGAGCAAGAAAGAAAGACAGACATGCATTTCTGAAACATCTTTCATGAGCTCAAGACATTCCTGAGTTCTTTACAGCTAACAAAATACTTTCCAAGTGTAGTGACTTCTATAATGTAGGAAATATAGCAGCCAGATGTACACAGCAAGTTCCCATAAACAGCAAAGTGATAATGACCAGATAATCTGTTTTAGTCATGATTGAAGGATAAAATATTGGCCAGGACATTGGGAAGAACTCTTCTATTCTACAACATAACACTGTGGCACCATTTACATACTATTCTTCCCAGTCAAATGGCTTGTCAAACACACTATCCAAACTCACACATTTAGTGAGATTAAATGGTGAGGAACCTGTGAGGCTGGACTTTTGCCCTATTAGCTTTGGCTATGCCACCTAACAGTGGGACAGTGGGAAGATACCGGAGCACCTGGAGGAAACCCACACAGACACAGGGAGAATGTGCAAACTCAGATAGTCGCCTCAGGTTGGAATTGAACTTAGTCTTAGTACTATGAGGCAGCAGTCTGACCACTGTGCCACCGTGCTGATGCAGCAACTTCAACAAATGAAAGGGAAAAAAATTGAAAAGAAGCTGTAAAATAAAATTTGAACGATTGCCTCAGGGCCAGCTCAAATCCTCCAAGTTTCTCATAATAATAGTAAAAACAGACATTAATTTCACACACAAAATAAATTGTTAAAAAGAGATTCTTTAAAATATAATGAGTCATATTTCAGGAGGTTATCTGAGAAGTGTGGGCGTTTCAGTAATTCCACAGAAATAATAACTAAAATGAAAGTTGAAAGCTACTCAAATTACAGTTTGAAGCTTACTCTAATGTGAGTACTCCTGACCTTTAGAAAAGGTATTTTCGTAGAAAGCAGTTATTTATTCAACTTAACACTTTGTAGAAGAACAATTACTGGTGATTGCAAGAAGTTGAGATTTTCTGGAATAACCAGCTACCTCAGCTGTTGCACTTATTTCAATTGTAAAAAGCACATGGCAAAAATGCAGTACTCCCATCTCTCAGATTACAAAGCACTTGCACAATGGAACACCAGTTATTTCATACCCTACCCGTGTATATCAAGGCCCCTGCTATATAGTTAGTACCAAATAGAAACGCGTGCAAAAAGAGAGTTAGCCAATTTATTTTTCCTATTATACTAGTTTCCTGTTCTCCTTTCTCTTTCTCTGAATTATCACTCTTTTGCAGACATTTTCACAAATGCTGGTGCTTTCCAGTGCCCCACCCTGCAGTCACATGTGAATCTGACAGTGGGTGGTGGCAGGCTATTGAACTGCAGCAGTATCACTGTCAAATGATTCTCCCTTATCTGACGTTCTTCCAGCAGGAAAGGTGGCTGAATGGTGACAATGAGTGGAATATTCCAATTCTGTAAACTGAATATGTCATGCAGCTGCCTTGCTGCAGTTTGAAGTGCCTTGTGCAGCAATGTTTTAATGTGTTGAGTTTCAACTTTGGTTGTTTTTGTTCAGACAGAACTTTGTGACTATGCTGTGTCCCATTCCCCACCTAAAATAAAGCCCAGCCGTACAGTAAAAAGTATTTTTGTTTTTAATCATTATTTTAAAATTACCTCTCTGGCAAAATAGCACCTGCATAATTGAACGAAAGGTGTGCCTAATCCTTGTATACTGTCTGGCAGTCAAGGAATCAACTGGAAAGAAACTTGGTACCTTTCTTAAAGTAGAATCTTTTGACAGTCCCTGAGCCTAAAGTCCTTGAGTTGTTGACAATGTTTTGCTTGCTGTTATTAGTTCTATAACTAGTACAGTGCTCAATTTTTCCATGTATTTAGTGTTATTGTCTTTTATTAGAGACAATATTTATTAGACTAATTTTAGAAGACCAAAGTCATGTGGTGCGCTGGATTGGTGCACCACATGCATAATCATTGGTGGTTCCCTCATTAAGTAATTTAGGGAAATTCTCCTTTGTTTGGATCCCTTCATCAGAAGCAATAGGGTACACATTCCACAGTCCCACAGTCCAAAAATGTGCAGGTTTGGTGGATTGGCTGTGCTAAAATTGTCCTTAGTCTTAGGGAGACTAGCTCGGGTAAATGATGGGGTTAGGGGATAGGGCCTGGGTGGGATTGTGGTCAATGCAGGCTCGATGAGCCGAATGGCCTCCTTCTGCAGTGTATGACTCTATGATTCTATGATTCTACAGTGAGTGGGAACTCTGGCTAATTTCCTTAACCCTGTCTCTCAATCTTAGGGTTCAGGGGCACAGCTTAGTATCCCCTAACAACATTCCCCTGAGACAGAGTACTGATTGAGAACCAGATTTGGGAGTTTGTTGGTTTTTTGCCTTAACTATTCACTGGTTAAACTCACTGAGTCACGGGGGAGCCCCTGTCAGAAATCTTACTGAAAAAAAAGCCCCATATAATCATAAAAGCCCCATTACACCTCCGTCTTTTAAAAAAAAATATTTGGGTGTGTTTTATATTTAGTGCTGAAGTAGATGCAAATATTAATATTTTTATTAATTCACAACTGGTTCTGAATAGCATGTACAGAGTTTCGAAAGCAGCTGGGACTGAGTTGGGAACTTTGTCAAACTTATTTGTGCCAGAACTTTCAGATGTGACTTACTCCAGGAGAAATAACTAGAACAGGATGTAAGACAAATTTCACAGTAACATTAACAGAGAGTAAGAGTTTGGCTATATGTGCATTCACTGCTGCTTTAAAGAGATCTTTGTGTTAAGCTGCCCAACCTAACTTTATTGCTGGCATGCAGAAGTTTAATTTTTTTCTCCCATTCAGTGTGTCATTATGCTCCTCCAACTTTTTCCCCGTTGATCCCCGAGGTTGTATTTTATGAGCCTATTTGCATTCACTTATTTTGCAGCACATTGGTTACTCTGAAACAAAGGGAATAGACAGCTTTATCATAGAATCACAACTGTGCAGAAGGAGGCTATTTGGCCCACCAAGCCTGTTCCAACCACTATCTCACCCAGGCCCTATCACTGTAGTATTTATCCCCTAATCCCCTAACACTAGGGTCAATTTAACATGGCCAATTGGACAGTGAGAGGAAACCGCAGCATCTGAAGGAAACCCATGCAGACACAGGGAGAATGGGCAAACTCCACACAGACAGCGACCCAAGGTCAGAATTGAACCCGGATTCCTGGAACTGTGAGGCAACAATGCTAACCACTGTGCCACCATGTCACCCATGAAAACGTGCACTTGGGCAACTGTGACTGTCTGTAACAATGTCCCTATGTGTTTGTTGTGGGCTGTTCACCAATGCACAGGGACCTCATAACACACAAGGATGTGTTTGTCCACATAAACATGCACTTATGTATATAGACACACCTCTCTGAGAAGGTTAGAGCTGTCATTTCACAACTGCACCAATACAAACACTAAGAAAGTGCTTATTTTATTCAGAATAAAGGTGCCATTGTTAGATGCAGAGTGAGGTTTCAATAAGGGTTAGATGCTGGTTTAGGTTTACAGTTAAGGGAAAATGATTAGTTTCATGATGAAGGATAGTGTTAGAATTAATTTTACTATTAAAATCAGACTTAATAATTAGTGTTGCAGTTAGGGTTAGATTTAGGATTAAGGTTTAGCTGTAGCAGAATTGTAGAATGAGATTTTTTGTGGCAACAAAATATTGAAGCAGAGTTTATTCTGAAGGGGAAACTCTATGCAATGGGAGCAATTGGGAAGTTATGGCTTAGGAGTGTTGTGGTTAGACTATTAATCCAGCAACTTAGCTAATGTTCTGGGGGTCCGGGTTCAAATCCTGCCACCGCAGACGGTGGAATTTGAAATTAGTAAACAAATCTGGAGTTAAAGATTTACTGATGACCATGACACTGTTGTCGATTGTCGGAAAAACCCAACTGGCTGACTAATGCCCTTTGGGGAAGGAAATCTGCTGTCCTTACTTGGTCTGACTTACATGTCATTCCAGACCAACGGCAATGTGGACGACTCAAGGGCAACTAGATTTTTCTTTTAAGGGCAACACAGCACGGGAAACAGGCCCTTCGGCCCAACGAGCCCGCGCCGCTGTCATAACTATATAGTAGCAATTCCATTATCCTATTATAGATTTAGGTTATTCCTAATATGGAATTTAGGTTATTCCTAATATGGAGTTGAGTAATAAAAACTGCCCAGCCAGTGATGCCCATGTCCCATGAATGAATAAAGAAATTATGTGCAAGCACATGGGTATGCACACCCAATAGAATGCACAGCTGGCTAGCTCACAAACTCAGTTCACGTCTTTCAAATGTCAAAGAATTGCAAAGGGTATTTGACAGTCTCAGAAGCAGTGTCTGGAAATACTGGGAATTTACTTTGCTAATTTTACAAGAGCTTTAAATTATATGGAGTGTGCTTTTAAAAGTGTTTTACAACTGATTACGATATGCACGTTGGACAATAACTGAGGATTTCAAAGCAAATAGAATGCTACAATATAGAAGAGGCCATTCAGTCTACCATGCCAGTGCCAGCTTTTTGTATGAGTTCTATTCTTTTCCCATTGCTTGCTGTAAAGAACTAATAACTTGCAATTGAAGCCATAGCATTTCCCAAAATTCCAGAGGACCTCTAGGTTTCAAAGTGAAAAGTTTGCCACTCATTGAGACAGATTATTGGCTCTAGGGTACCTCTGGAAGAGGTTCCAGAGAATCTGAGTCTGAAGGTCTCAATTCAATTCACCATTTATAGAATCCCTATAGTACAGAAGGAGGCTATTTAGCCTATTGAGTCTGCACTGACTCTTTCACAGGCTATCTTAACACAGGCCCTTTCTCCTACACCCCCATTCCCGCAACTTCTCACATTTACCATGGATAATCCATTCAACCTACACATTTTGGGTCACTAAGATTCAATTTTACTCTGGCCAATCTGAAATTTTAACCCGTTAACATCAACAAATCCACCTAATCTGCACATCTTTGGACTGTGGGAGGAAAGCAGAGCACTCAGAAGAACCCACACAGATATGGAGAGAATGTGTAAACTCTACACAGACAGTCACCCAAGCCTGGAATTGAACCTGGGACCCTGACACTGTGAGGCAGCAATATTAACTACTCTGCCATCATGCCACTGGTGCTTGGTTTAAGAAAAGTAAACTTACATTTATACTACATCTTTCATAACCTCAATGTCCCTATGCACCTTCATGTCACAAAGCACTTTAAAGGCAATGATTTTAGTGATGATGATTGAGGGATAAATATTGGCCAGGACACCAGAGAGAACTGCCTTACTCTCCTTTTAAAGATGCATGTCCAGCTGAAACAGTGTGTTAGCTTTTCAGTTAAGTAACTTTGAACTTTAGTTACTGTTGTAATGTGACTAATAGCAAGATATCACAAACAGCAGTGGGATTGATGACCAGATAATTTGTTACTTGAGTGTTAGATATTGGCCAGAGCATTCTATGTTTTTCCTCAAATAGAGCTTTAGGATCTTTTACAGATAGGGCCTTGGTTCAGCTTCACATCCAACAGTTTGCACCACTGACAATGCTGCAATCCCTCGTTCTGCACTGAAGGATCAGTCTCCTGACTGAAAGGCAAGAATGGTACCAACACTGAGCCAAGCATCAGAAGCAAAGATAGGGTCTGGGTAACATAAACATTTGCTATTTCTTTCAGTTTAAAATATTGCATTTGCTGCTCACTTATAGCCTTCTCTACATTAAGGAGACTAAATGCAGATTATGTGACTGCTTTGCCGGACACCTCTGAAGTGTAACCTTGAATCAAAGATCAACTACCATTTTCATTCTCAGTCCTATTCCCATTCTGAACTTTCCATCTGCAGTCTCCTAAACTTCTCCATGGAAGTGGTAAAACAGTAATTCATCTTTTGATTAGAAAGGTTAGGCTGTTTGGCCATGCTAAATTGACCCTAGTATCAGAGACTTAGTTTAATAAATGTTATGGGGATAGGACATGGGTGGGATTGAGGTCAGTGCAGACTCAATGGGCTGAATGGCATCATTCTGCACTTTGGGGATTCTATATATTCTATGTCACTTTATAACCTTCACCAACGAGTTTCAGACCATTGCCACTACTCCTACTTGTTCAGAGAGCAAACACTGGTAATGTGAAATAAAAATAGAAAATGCTGTAAAAATTCAGCAAGTCTAGCAGAGTCTGTGGAGAGAGAAACAGAGTTATGTTTTGAATCCATGTGACTGTTCAAAAGTAAGGCAACACTCCAGTGAAGGAATTGATGCACATTCTACCCCAACACAGGAGCCAATATCTCAAATCAAGCACTGGGCCAATTAAAAATAAAGATATTTCCTGATGGTTTATTTGATAATGGCAATTAATGACTGACCAAAATAGGTCAAGACATGCCAGATTCAACCCCAGTTTGTACTGAATTAATCAGTCTCTCCTGCTGTGATGTTTGGGACACTGAAATTAACTCTGTTCAAGGTGAAGCTTGGATCTATATTTGATATTATTAGTGGTGGTCCTATAACTACTGGCCTGCTGCTTTAAGGAATGTAATCTGCAAGATTTAATCTTTTGAGTCTGTAATGGAAATTTCACTTGCAGCTAAAGATAAATTATAGGTACCCTTGCATGTGAGTCACTGGAGGGTGCCTGCGGTACCAAGGATGGAGGCAATGGATCAATTTCAAGAGTGGAGGAAAGAAAGAAAGAGGAAAAGAAACTGCAGAGGAAAAGAGAACAGTCAATGCTTGGTTTATATTTGGAAATGATATAAAGGAGCAAAATATCATTTTGATCATGAGAAGGATGTTGATCAACTGTAATAGTTGATGAACAACATAAAGCTAAAGACCAGTAGATGGAATTATTCAGGATCTTTCATTGATTTCATATACACAGACCAGTAGCTAATTATTTTTCAAAAATATTACTAAAATTATATAACACTGATGTGGGTCATTCAACCCAACTAGCCTTTCAGTCATTTATACTCTACCTCTTCCAACCTCCCTTAATCTAATCCTATCAACATATCCTTCTTATTTATTCTTTTTTCCTCACGTATTTACCTAGCTTTGCCTTAAATGGATTTATGCTATTTGCCTCAATCATTCCTTGAAGTAGAAAGTTCCACATAAGTAGCACTTGCTGAATAAAGAGGTTTCTTCTTATTTTCCTCTTGGATTTAATGTTGACTATTTATATTATCTTGGTTTTGGTGCCATGCACAAGTGAGAACATCTCTATGCCCACCCTACCAAACCACTTCCTAATAAAGGCCCACATTAGGATTCTATTCCAATTCTCTTCCCACATCCACTGGTCCATTAAGATAGACATTTGCCTGTTTCCATAGCTGGTGATTTCCGAAACAGGTTGCCAGGGGCTTATAGGTTAAGGGGCTTCATTCCACATCAAGCATGACTGACCAGGAATCTCACAATTACTGCCAGTCATTGGTGTGTTTAGATGGATTTGCACATTGATACATTTACCTCTTTTGATCGTGTTATGAATGCATCTTCCTTGGCCATCAGGTTGATCTGCACCCAGAGCTTCTGATTCTGAGGCAGGGACACTAACCCATTGTGCCACAAGACCGCTATGCCCACATTAAGGTATGATTTTAAATACTTGGTGTAAAGTCAAATTTTCACATTAAAAGAGTCATTGAATTAAAAATGAGAAGAATGCGCATGCTTATTAATTTCTCATTTACGACTGATACCTTGAATAAATTACATCCATTAATTAAACATCTCCCAGGGTGATGCAACAATATTTACTTGGCATGTGCTTTTCTTCACTGAACATCTCCTAATTGAGTCAGTCCAAATTGGTAAAGATTAATTTTCCAAGTTAAAGCTTTGCTGGAGTCATTGGGTAATGAAGTAATCTGTCCCTCTATTCAGATTTAACTGGCATTCCTTACTCTGTGAGCCTCTGGGTTACTTCCAGCAAGACAAATTTATCCCAAGAACTGTGGAGAAATCGTGAATAAAGAATCACAGTTAATCTTTTGCTAAAAATAAATATAGCCTTTATTTAGCTTGTCCTCAGGGTATAATCCAGAATGTTTTATATCCAATGAATTATTATTTGTGGTTTCTGGGCAATTTAGGCAAATTTACAGTCAGCAAGCTCCCATATTGAACAACTGTGATAAATGGCCAGATCATTTATTTTTGGAGGTGCTAGTTGGGAAGGCACATTGGACAGGACACCAGGATAATTCCCTGCTCGTCTTCAAATAGCGAAATAATCACAGATCCATGCAGTACTGAAGAAGGCCATTCAGACCATTGAACATATACTGAGAATAATCACACTTAGGCTCATATCCCCACATATTTATCTTGCTAACCCTCTAACACTAAATGGTAATTTAGCAGGACCAATCAACTTAACCCACACATCTTTGGCCTGTGGATCTTGTATATTCATCAGAATATACCCGAATAGTCGAAGAATTACAGAACCTTAGTCATCCCCTCGGTCCTGCAATCATCCGAGACAAATCTGAGTGTCTGCAGGCATTTGAAATCTGGGGTCCCAGCTCCTCCTCTTTCCTTCTCTGATGTCCTGACCAACTCTATTATGTGACTAAGTGGCTGCAAATTTAAAGTAGCCACAGGGGGTGGACTTTCAATGGGTTACTGGTGCCTGAGGAACTAAAATTTGAACATGAATCAAGAGAAGAACAAATATGGGAAAATCAGAAGAAAGAATTAGTGAGAAAAAATAATTTAACTAACATTGATGGAGTTTGCTAGGGGCTTTTTCCACATATCTATTACACTGTGGGAAAAAAAAGCTTTTTAATCTTTATTTTGCTGCAGGCTTGTCAGTTTAATTCTCATATCCCCTTTTCCTGTGATCTCCAAGTTGACTAAGCTGCCAATTGAATTACCTGTATCTTTCATCATTTTAAAGATCCTTCTTCAACTACTTAAAAGGAGCTGATTATAGATATATTATGAATGATTATTTCCCATTACAGACCCTGTCTTTGTATATCAATATTAGTGTTGTTTAAAGGCAGTGATAGTTCTAGTGTTACTTAAATATGAGATTTCGTTTCAAAGAACTATCGTTGCCTAATGGCTCAAGGGTGCAATACAGTGTCTAGTGAGGTATTAAGCATCACTTTCCTACCTCTGGAACTTACTCCAGGTCTGCAACTCAAGTTCCCTCTAAATTTCACCCATGTACAGCCACACAGCAACCCGGAAAATATTGTGCAGTTGCTCATAATGAGAATCATAGAATCCTACAGTGCAGAAAGAGGCCATTTGGCCCAACGAGTCTGCACAGACCACAGTCCCACCCAGGCCCTCTCCCCATAACCCCATGCATTTATCCTAACTAATCCCCCTGCTACTAAGGAGCAATTTATCATGGCCATTCAACCTAGCCCACACATCTTTGAGCTGTAGGTGTAAACCAGAGCACCTGGAGGAAACCCAGGCAAACACAGGGAGAACATACAGACTCTACACAGACAGTGACCCAAGCTGGCAATCGAACCTGAATCCCTGGTGCTGTGAGGTAACAGTGCTAACCACTGTGCACCCACATCACTCTTACTTATCCCTTTAATGCCGCCATCATTGAAATTAACATTGAAATAAACAGGCCACGCCCAACAAAAAACCATTTTGAGACAGACATTGCTTGCAATCTTCAAATCTCACATCCTTCCAAATCTGGGCTTTTGAGCATCCCAGATTTTCACTGCTCCACATTCACCAGGCCAGCTGTTTTGGGCTCAACCTCTGGTATCAGCATTGCCCCCATTCACCCCATCATTTCCCCAAACCTTCCTGTCTCTTTACTTCTCTCTCTTGAGATAAGACACTCCTAAAACCAATCTTTTTCACCAAACTGATGGCCATCTTTCATTTATGTGACTCAATATCAAATTTTATTTGCTAACATCCCTGATAAGCACCTTGAAATGTTCGACTACATTAAAGGCGTTATATTATTGCAAGTTGTTGTACAAACAGACTATATAAGAAAGGAAGAACTTTCATATATCTAGCAATTTATAATGTCTTCAGTACATCCATACTTCACAGCCAAAGGATTATCCACCAAGTACAGTCACTGCTGCAGTACAGATAAATACAGCAATCTATTTGCGTATAGGAAGGCACAGTAAGGTTAAAGTCCAACAGGTTTATTTGGTAGCTGAGCTTTTGGAGCGCTGTTCCTTCATCAGATGAGTGGAGGATAGGGTTCATAAACAGTGCCAGGGACCAGGGTTCACAAACAGGGCATGTATAGACATAGATTCAATTTACAAGATAATGGTTGGAATGTGAGTCTTAACAAGTAACCAAGCTTTTACAGGTGCAGACAATGCAAATGAAGAGAGGGTACAGTACAAGTTAAAGTGGTGTGAATTAGATCATAGAACATGCACAAACAGACCCTTCGACCAACGAGTTGCGCCGATCACATCTACCAATCCACAGACCTATCTATAACCCCTTATCCTATTCGTTTCCATATACTCATCCAGAAGTCTTTTAAAAGACCCCAGTGAGTTCGCCTCAACAATCTCCGACGGCAGCCGATTCCATTCACTCACCACCCTCTGAGTGAAAAACTTACCTCTAACATCTCCTCTGTATTTGCTTCCCTGCACCTTAAATCTGTGTCGTCCCATAGTGACCATTTCAGCTCGGGGAAATAGTCTCTGAGAATCCACCCAATCTATTCCTCTCAACATTTTATAAACCTCTAACAGGTCGCCTCTCAACCTACATCTCTCCAGTGAGAAGAGTCCCAGCTCCCTCAACCTATCTTCATAAGGCCTGTCTCCCAATCCAGGCAGCATCCTTGTAAATCTCCTCTGCACTCTCTCAATAGCCTCTACATCCTTCCTATAGTGAGGTGACCAGAACTGCGCACAATACTCCAAGTGGGGTCTGACAAGAGTCTTAATTGTCTCAAACCAGGACAGTTAGTGAGATTTTGTAAGCCCAGGCAAGACATGGAGATTACAGACAGTGTGACATGAACCCAAGATCCGGTTAAGGCCGTCCTCATGTGTGCGGAACTCGGCTATTCAGTGATTCTGCATTGTTGTGTGTCTAGAAGGCTGCCTTAGACAATGCTTACCAAGGTTCAGAGGCTGAACATTTTTGACTGCTGAATGTTCCCCAACAGGAAGGGAACATTCCTGCTTGGTGATTGTCGAGCAGTGTCCATTCATCTGTTGTTGTAGCGTTTGCATGGTCTCGCAATGTATCATGCCTCAGGATATCCTTTCCTGCAATGTATCAGGTAGACAGACTGAGTCGCAAGACTATGCACTGTGTACCTGGTGGATGGTGTTCTCACTTGAAACAATGGTATCTGTGTCGATAATCCACATGTCTTCCAGAGATTGCTGTGACAGAGTTCTGTGGTCGTGGTCACTGTCCTCCTGAAGGCTGGGTATCGTGCTGCAAACAACAGTGACCAGAGTTCTGTGGTCGTGGTCACTGTCCTCCTGAAGGCTGGGTATCGTGCTGCAAACAATAGTCTGTTTGAGGTTGCGCAGTTGTTTGAAGGCAATTATGTGGGTATGGGGATTGCCTTGGCGAGATGCTCATCTTCATCAATGGCATTATGAAGGTTGTGGAGAAGATGTTGCAGCTCTGGGGAATACTGGACAATGCAGGGTAATCTGTCCACCGTGTCCCATGTTTGTCTTCTGAGGAGATCAGTGCGGTTTTTCGCTGTGGCGTGATGGAACTGTCGTTCGATGAACCAAGCACCACGATGATGGCATTGCTGCAACTGCCTCAGTTCTCAACACCAACAAATGCCAATCTCTAGATGCAATTCTATAACTCATTCAGTTAATCCTGGACCTCAATATCTTCACCATCAACAACCCCAAGGTGGGATGGGAGAATTTCAACCCTTGTATTTTCATAGCACCTTTAACGTAGTAAACTATCCCAGGAAATCTTTTAGGAGTATTATCAAATAAAATGTGACACCAAGCCACACTACGAGAAATTAAGACTGTGATCAAACGTCCTATTGGCATAGTCCATATGGTTCACTTTGGCTCCTATTTCCAATGGGACTTTTATGGAGGTTCTTAAAGATAGTAGAGAGAGATAGACAGGCAAAGATGTTTAGGGAGTGGAGTCCAAAGGTTAGGGCTTAAGGCAGCTGAAACACTTTCAGAAATTGTGGACTGATTAAAATCAGGGATAATTAAAAGGCCAGAGACCTCAGACAGTTATAGGGCTGGTGGAAGTTACTGAGATGGAAAGTGGTGAAGCCATGGAAGGATTTGAAAACATTGATAGGAATTTTAAAATATACACTTACTTATAGTATTTCCCACCTTCTGTTTAGAATGACCATAATCCTACTCATCGCATTAAGCTCACTCATTCAAGAACATAGAACAGCCGGCTACTTGAACCTGCTCCATCATTCACTTATATCATGACTGATCTGTACATTAAGCTTCATTTACCCATTCTATATCCCTTGATATCCTCAACTAATATAAATCACTTCATCACAGTCTTGAAAGCTCCATTGACCCCCTGGCATCCACAGCAACTTGTGGGAGAAATGTTCAACATTCCTGCTATTGTTAATGTGAGAAAGTACTTCTTAATTTTGCTCAAAATTGCCTCGCTCTGATTTTTGAGATTTATGTCCTCTTGTTTTGGAGTTACCAGCTAGAGGAAATAATGTATTTACTCTAGCAAATACCTTAATCATTTAAATACCTCAATAAAATTATCTTTTAACTCTCTCAACTCAAGAGAGCACAAAACTACTGCAATCTGACCTCATAAATAAACCCTTTAAATCCTGGTATCATTCTGATGAGTACGATCTATACGCATTTCAAGGTCAATCAGCATTTCTTTTGCTGTCCAAAGCTGAATGCAGTACTTAATAGGGAATCTGACCAAGGCACTGAGCAACAGTAAGCATATCGCAGATTGTTGACATTCAAATAATGTGACATACAGAACACAAGAATAAGTGACTGTTGTAATAGAAGTGATAATGATCAGTCATTCCGGCAAGCATGAAATTCCGTGTCCTACTCTTATGCCTTCAGTTTCACCTTTAAAGACTTCCTTACAAAGTTGTTGGAAAAAATATATTATAGCTAATGTTCTATTTAATTTTCTTTGTTGAGGGTAGCCTGTCTGCTACATTGCCTGGTATGTTTGGACTGTTACATGTTCAGCTGCTTTTGCACATTCCAATGTGCAATAGAAGAAGAACTTGCATTTATGCAGTGCTCTTCACCTTCTCAGAATATCCAAAGCATTTCACTGCCAATTGAATATTTTTGAAATGCAGTTATTGCTGTAATAGAGGAAACATAGCAACCAATTTGTGCATAGCAAGCTCCCACAAACAGCAGTATCATAATGGCCAGTTAGCCCGTTTTGATGATGCTGGGTGTTGGATAATAATTGTCAAGGGCACCAGGGGTAGTTTTCCTGAGCTCTTTTGAATTTATGCCAAGGGATCTTTGACATTCACCTGAGAGAGGAAATAGGCCTTAAAAAAAATTATTTCATAAATTCCAAAGCACTTCAGTTAATGAAGCACAGTCACTGGGGTAACACATGTTTTATGCCTCATCTGAAAGGTGGGACATATTACTTTTAGCCTAGATTTCTGTACTGAAATCCCTGGAGTGGAACTTGAACTTATAACTATCTGTCTCAGCAGACCTAGGGGGAGAATTAAACTGCAAGTACCTTTGGTTAGTGTCCTGCCTATCTGGTTGGTGAAGTGATTTAAATGGTCAGACTTCAAAACTTCTGGAAGTAGCTGCTAACCTTCAACAGAAAGTGTCAGAAGGGGCAAGGAAAGAGAGGGAGAAGCAGCTGTTAGGAATTCTGTGTCTAAACTTCCCTGGTGGGGCCTAGGGCATGGGGAGTGCTAATCCTGCTTCTCCAGGTTATACAAAGGGCAATAGCAAACTTACCTGAATAATCATCAAAGGTAAGCACTTTCTTTTAAGGTTCATTTTTGTCATATACAGGTGTGTTTCCATTGATCACACATCACTTAGAGTGACACCTTATCCTCAGCCGTCACCAGTCTAAGGCAGAGATAAAGAAGAATTTTTTTCTCTCAGAGTCATTAGTCTTTGGAATTCTTTCCCCAGTGAGTGAAGGTTAATGTTATTGATTATGTTCAAGGCTGAGTCAGACAGATTCTTGATTGACAAGAGAATCAAGTGTTATGGGGGTGCAGGAAGGAACCTGTTAAAGCCACAATCAGATCAACCATGATCTTATTGAATACTGAGGAACCATTTCAGATGAGGCAGCGCATTGAGGGAAGTGGCTTGAATTGCAGAAGGTCGTAGCCATTTATTACACTTTTACATTAAGAACCCAATGTGGGATGGCACGGTGGCACAGTGGTTAGCAACTGCTGCCTACAGTGCCAGGGATCCAGATTCAATTCCCAGCTTGGGTCACTGTCTGTATGGAGTTTGCATGTTCTCCCTGTGTCTGTGTGGGTTTTCTCCAGGAGCTCTGGTTTCCTCCCACAGTCTGAAAGATATACTGTTAGGTGCATTGACGCAAACAGGTGCCAGAGTGTGGCGACTAGAAGAATTTCACAATAATTTCATTGCAGTGTTAATGTAAACCATATTTGTGACTGATAAATAAACTTTTACTTTTTTCATAGCAACTCATTTGTTCCTCATGTTACTATGAAAATGGGAGAAAGTGGAATGTGAAATATAAAGTGTATTTCTCACAAATAATAAAGTGAGTGAGATGATCCACTCTTTAATCATTAATCTGTGAATAGTGATTTGGTGAGTTGTATTGGTATAACATGTGGATGATGGGTACTGTGAGTTGGCAACAATTATGAATGGTGGTATAGTGAGTTGCACTATTTAGTAGTGTGTATCAATTTTGCTGGATTCTCCTGTGTTCCAGAGGGTGGTCATGCAAAGGGATGAGATTAGGGGAACATAACTTTAAAAAGTATAAGAGAAAGGTAACTTACAAAGTATAGAGCAAGACGGCTAGCATTTTAAATTAAATTAACATGATCTGGGTCAAAATATCATTACATTCTGGGCATCATGACATTTAGTCAAGGGCAAGGAGTGAATCACTGCGCTGATGAGAAATAGGGGCTGGTGTAAGTTACTGAGCCCTTGGAGCTTGTTTTGCCCTTCAATAAGATCATGGCTGATCTAACTGAGGTCTTAACCTTATTTCCCTGTGTGTCCTCCATACCCTTGACTCCTTTGTCAATCGAAAATCTGTCTCACTCACCCTTGAATATGATCAATGATACAATCTCCACAAGAAAACTGCAATGGATAATATCCCTCTAAGAGAGGAAATTCATCTTCATTCCTGTCTTACACAGCTGACTGTCAAGGATGTGTGATCAATGGAAACACACCTGTGTATTACAAAAAATGAACCTTAAAAGAGAGCGGTTACCTTTGATGATTACTCAGGTAAGTTTTCTACTGCCCTTTGTACAACCTGGAGATGCAGGATTGCATTCCCCATGCCCCCAGGCCCCACAAGGGAAGTTTAGATGCAAAACCCCTATCAACTGCCTCTCCTTCTCCTTCTCCTACCTGGACATCCCTGCCCCTTCTGACAGTGTGGAGAGGTGATGTTATCTATCATAGTTCAGTAGCCTTGAATCATTCATGTTTTAACAATGTTCAACTGAAATGTCAGAAATTGTAGAATTCTTGGAACAAAAATGTTGAAAAAATATAGCTGGAACAGAATGATTAGGTTACAGTCATTTATTTATTGTGGCTTTGAATTGTATTAAATTCAAAACTAATTAAATTTTAAAAAGTGAAAGAGGTGAAGGTGACAAATGTGCACATTTGGCTTTATTCCCCAAAGTATTAGCTAAAAGAAAAGCTAATCTTAGATGGGTGAGAAATCGAAACTAAAAGAGACAAGTATTTCATTAAAATTGGGCCCTTTTTGATTTACTAAGACATGACTTCACAAATAAGGATAAAACTCAAGATGCTGTCCCAATAGGTCAGAACTAAAGCTTTCTAAGCTGTGAAGACCAGGTAGCTCTTAGTTCTGTCATAAGGCTGACAGTGAGACAAATATCAACTGCTACTGGTGGACCATCAACTCGATGAAAGATGCTCTTTGGTCTGCTCTGAATTTTATGGACCTTTCAATGCAGAGAGCTGTTGGTGATTCAATGTTGCCGAGAGGCACATCCAAAGTCCAGGACTATGAGCTGAGAGATGCATAAATGCTTGGGCAAACACGGCAAAGTCTCAGTGAGGAAAGGCCACAGTAGTACACCAAGAGGTCAGAATCCATGTAAATAAAACACCTCGGGATGTATGTTTGACGGAAATTATATTCTGCAAATATAACTTGTAATTTTAAGTGTAGTGATGTACCTAACCATGACCCATAATGTAACAAAAGAAACTGAACACTATTACAATTTATGTAATGTCGAATTTAAACTGTTATGCAATATACTTCTATAAATTTTATGAACAAATTATATTTTTGGGAAAAGGGATTTGATTCTCAGCTTGTGCTGAATTAGTTGATTTCAGAGAAGACAGAGTGTTGAGGAGTTATAATTGGTCACAGCGACCCTGGGAATAGGAATGGGGGAAAATCTTACAGGGTTCTTGCTTCTGTCTATGGAGTGATTTGACCAAAGTTTTCAAGATAGGATAGATGGAGAAAAGTTATATACCTCTCGGGCTATCCAGAACTAGGGGAACATTACCTAAAAATTAGAGCCAGACCTTTCAGAAATAAAGTTAACAAACACTTTTACACACAAAGGATAGAAGTTTGGAACTCTTTCCCACAAACTGCAATTAATGTTGGGCCAATTTTGGAACTGAGATTTCTGTTCATCAAAGGATCAAAGGACATTCATCAACCGGAGGTAGGTTACAGATCAGTCATCATCTCATAAACGGGTGGCCAGCCTTGAAAGACTAAATGGCCTCCTCCATTCCTATAAGGAAATACATGTGTGCAGACATTGGGTCAAAAGAGGACTGAGCCAGAAGGTTTTGGATAGCATGCCAGCACTCGTGTTCAAGCTTCTTAAATGAATAATGGTCATCAAGGTGATACGGTATTTCACCTCAGTCAAGCAGTCAGCAGAAATGTAAAGGAAACTGGAAAATGAAAAGAATGAGACTCAGAACAACACTGCTAGAATCCAAAGGCTGTGCAAAATTAAAAAATAGTAATGTTAAGAACTGTCAAGTTGCCTGGATGATTAAAGAGGATGTCAACAACTGAGCACATGCTGTGATGTAGAATCAGGATTTATTGTTGAGAAATTGCAGACTGTTTAACCACAGAGGAACAAAAGATTCTGGAACTAGCTGTACTTTGAGTTTAACAGGGAGAAAGGAGGACTCGACGACCTCTGTTCCATTCGATATAGAACCTTGAATGCTAGTCACTGAATCAGAAAACACTAAGCTCTGTTCAAACAAACATAAATAGGACAATCTACTATTATTTCAAGACAAGGAAAAGCTAACAGTATGGGCTGCCAAGTTTTAGTAGTTAATTTATTGCATGAAATTACTGCTCTAACATTTACCAAACCCTAACTTCCTCCTGATCTTCAACGGAAAGTTCATAGTGCATTGTTCCCTGCAGCTACCTACAACTGAGTAGCAATTAAATTGCTGCGTTTTTCCCACACCCTCTCCCCAGTTTTCTCCCCTCTACTCCTGAGTATGCTGGCACTTATTGCTGCCAGTGGTTGCTGACTTTCTCAATCATTTGTGATGTTGAATAAGGAAGGAAAGACATGCAGTTATGTAGCACTTTTCATGGGCTGAGAACATCCCAAAGTCAGTTGCCATTTATTACATACTATTGAAGTGTAGCCACTGTTGTAACATAGGAAAGGTGGTGGAGGCCAAAATGTACACAGCAAGCTCCCACAACCGACAATGTCTGCAGATTCTGTAGATTTTGTGGGGTGCCAGCTTGTGAGTTTCCCTGTGCAATATGGAAATTAATCAGCATGCAAATACAGGGCAACCAGCTTGTTCTATTTAGCCGATGGCAGATTCATGAGTTTATGATGATGCAGGTTCCCAATGGGTTGACTGAGGCATAGCAAACACTGAGCATCTGCCTTTGGCTGTGATTGTCTATTGCAAAGAGCACCTTGTGCAAAACTATTCATGGAGTTCTGGCACATCAACAAGCAAGCAGAAATTATTAAGAATTCAGATGAGTTCCATTTTGTTCTTTAATGGTGCAATAAAAGGCAAGTTATTCGACCTGTCTGGATATCAGTTAGGGTCACCTTGAGCTGGGTAATAACTTACTTTGTGTTTTAGATATGCAAATTGAATTGAAACCTCACTTCTGAAATCCATTGTATCTTTTTATGTAGAAAATAACAGTTTAAACAGTAACCATCTAAGGGGCTGATTCTGTTCCAGTGCTGATTTGGATTTATGCCACTGTAAATGATGATGTACTCTGACCAACATTCTCCTCTCCCTGTGTCACCCATTCCAACTGTCAAATTCTTTTGCACTATAGTAATGCATCTCCCCGTCACAGTTGTTTCATTTCTTATTTTTCTGAATAGTGCTGCAACATTTTATGGCACAGAAATTGCTCAAATGTTCATGCAGGTGTTTAAGCGCTTCTGAAATCTCCTTCTACCCTTTCCACATTTAATCCCATCAATATTTCCTTCTATCCCTTTCTCACTTGATTTATCTAGCTTCTCTTTGAATGTATCTACCAGTATGCTAGTTACCTCAACTATTCCCTATTATATAGTTGTATGCACACAGCAGCAGCACAGTGGCATAATGGATAGCACTGCTGTCTCACAGCGCCAGGGACCCGGTTCAATTCCTGGCTCGGATCAGTGTGCGGAGTCTGCACATTATCTCCCTGTCTGTGTGGGTTTCCTCTAGTGCTCTGATTTCTTTCCACAGTCCAAAGATTTGTGGGTTAGGTTGATTGGTTATACTGAATTGCCCTTCTGTATCAGGAGGAATAGCAGGACTAGCCCAACTTCATTCTTTGTCATCAGTACTTCCTCGTCCACCACCATGTTCCAGCGGCTGAAGTGTCCCCTATAAATGTTGGTCATCCCACAGGGTGGGAAGTGGCTGGCATGAGTGGTGACTAGGTCACTGAGTGACTTTAAGACAGAGATATATAAGGGGATGGGGGTTATGGGGAAAGAGCAGGAGAATGGGGATGAGAAAAATGTCAGCCATGATTGAATGGCAGAGCAGAATCAGTGGGTCGAGTGGCCTAATTCTGCTCTCATGTCTTATATGATGCATAGACAGTGGTGGGCCCAATGCTCTGCTTATGTGCTGTAAATGCTGTAATAATGTGAAGCCAATCATGGGAATGGTCTCATGCTCAACCCCATCAAACGTTTGTGTGTTCAATCTCCAGACTTTGTTCTCAGCTGGGGCCTGATCCAACAGCCTGGAGCGAGGGTGGAGGAGAAACTCGGCTCCTGATCGCTATCTCTGCCAGCACAGAACTGCTTGTCTGGGAAAGGCAGGATGGAGCTTGGCTACAGCAGTCCTGACAGTGAATCTGCTTGACAGCACTCAGTGTTTGAGCTTCTCTCTCACACATGGAGCATACCCCCTGGCTAAAGCAGAACATTATTACTGATGCTTGCAGAACTGTGATCCCACCATGGATCAGCACTTTGGGGAGGGGGAGGTGGGGACTCGGTGATAACACTGCGATAGAAAATAATTAAAGCAACTTTAGGAGAAATCTGTTGCAAGTAACAAATCAATGCCTTTTAACAAACTGTTCAGTTCCCATTGAGTCGAATGCAGTGCTCTGTGTTATAACTGCCAGAACAAGCTGTTTTGTTTTTCTTTTTTTATTGGCAATTCCCTGGCTGGGTCAAAGGCAACAACACTCAAAACATGCCTACAGAGAGAGAGTGAGTGCCAGCAGTGCCTGGCCATCATCAGTGTCCCAGGGGAAGGTGAAAGGCACAGAATGTCCATGACATTTATCAATCTGCCCCTGAGTACAGTGACACTGACTGCATTTGAAAGGTTTCTATTGCGTCATTCTTCATGGGAGTCACCGACTCTCCCCTTTCATTGCAGGTGAGCTCCAGCCCATACTGGACTGAAACAATGAACTCTCCATAATATCCTGCTCCTCTGCTTGTGAACTTTAGTTGCTTGCTCACAATGCTTGTTATAAAGACTGCTGCCAGAATCCCTCTGAACTCTATGTGTGTTGCACAAATTAAAGACTTTTGCCCAGGGGAGGGAGAGAGACAGAATGAAATTGTTTATACCGATATTTTTTCTTACCACAGTTCAAGGGTAAGAGGAATAATCATCAGAGAATCCCTACAGTGCAGAAGGAGGCCATTCAACCCATCAATTCTGCACCACAGTATCTCACCCACTTTACTCAGGCCCAAGTGCGGCATGGTGGCAGTGGTTAGCACTGCTGCCTCACAGTGCCGGAGACCTGGATTCAAATCCACCCTTGGATCACTGTTTGAACGTGCGGAGTCTTCATGCTCTTCCCACGTCTGCATGGGTTTCCTCCAGGTGCTTCAGTTTCCTCCCACCTCCAAAGATGTGTGGGTTAGGTTGATTGGCCATGCTAAGCTGACACTAGTCTCATGGGGTCAGCAGGAAAAATATGTGGAGTAATTCGGATAGGGCCTGGGTGGCATGCTGGTCAGTGCAGTCTCAATGGGGCAAATGGCCTCCTTCTGAAATGTAGGGATTCTATGATTCTATGAAGCCCACCCCCTGCCTTATCCTCATATCCCCACACATTCAGCCCACTAATATCCCTAATCTACACATCTTTGGACACTAAGAGGCAATTTAGCATGGCCAATCCACCTACCCAATCCACAACTTTGGACTGTTGGTGGAAACTGGAAGAACGCAGAGGAAACCCATGCAGACACAGATAGAACTTACAGACAGTGACCCAAGGCTGGAATTGAACCTAGTTCCTTGGCGCTGTGAAGCAGCAGTGTGAATCACTGTGCCGCTGTGCTGCCCCTAATGTTGAGGAACAAAGCTATCAGGGAAAATTAACCAAGTTGGATGTCTTTTCCATAGGGTTGATGCAGAGGTATTCCCACTTATGGGGAGGTCTAAAAACCAGAAATCATAAATATAACATAATCACAAATAAATCCAATGAAGAATTCAGGAAAAACTTACTTCCCCAGACTGGTGAGAATGTGGAACCTGCTACCACATGGAATAGTTTAAGTAAATAATGTTGATGAATTTAAGGGTAAGCTGAGTAAACAAAGAGAAAGGAATAGAAGGATTTGCTGATAAGATGAAGTGAAGTAGAGTTGGGGGAGGCTGATCAAAAAAAACTGGGCCATAAAATGCTCAGCAAGTGTAGGGAATTAAAACATTGTGACTTTCCACTTAATAGCCACATCAATTCTTTCAGTAAAATTATTAATATGATTAATTTGGGCCATGTTAGTTATATCTTGCTTTATTTTCTACCTGGACTATTGTCATCAGCACCTCAAACCACAATTCTCCCACTCCCCAGTCTCAACCAATAACAGCTCCTGCTATTGAGGAAATCTAGACATTTGAGTGTCACCAGGTTACTTAACCTTAAACAGCATGTACAAACAAGCCCAACCCCTCCACACCAAGGACACACTTTCCAGTAGGGAGTGACATCAATCTGAAACGAAAAATCCTGATATATTCCCTTGCTTCCCAGCCCAGTGGGAGCTGAAACCAATTATAAAGTCCTTGTTGCCGCACTTGCTAAGATCAGCCAGCTAAGCAAAGACCAGGGATCAAATCTGTGACTTCCAGTTTGCATAGCTGAATTTTATACTGAATGTCTCAGCATATTATGGCAAAGTTGTACAAAGTAGAAGAGGGTAATGTTACATTCACCACAGACTGGATTACCTTAGTTAACTTAGTATTGAAGATGCAGCAGTATAAATCGTATGTAACATTACACGCTGAGTATGTTGATATAGACACATTGTCCTATCTAAGGTTTCAGAGAGATATATTGTACAGGTATAAATTTGGTGCACTGTTACACTGAGAATATGCTGTAGATACACTGAACAATCTAATGCCTCATGGGAGGATATACTGATTGCCTCTGGTATAATATTACACTGTGAGAGTTGATATAACTACAGTGTAATGTTACACACAGGATATAAATCTGCTATAATGTTCCATCAAAAATCTAACTGCTCTGAAGCAATATTTGGAGAAAGTAGTGTCTTCATAAATTGCTTAGATGTATCCCTTGGAGCGTTGAGGGCGATAGATACGATTATGTCTGTAGTCTCAATACTTTGCAAATTTCTGATTACAGATTGGTTACATCTTAATGTTCTGACTTGGGATACATCCAGCAAAAAGGCCCGCAATATTCAATTCAACAAATAATTAACGTCAGCAAAATAAAAGTAAGTTTGCAATTTGTATCCTTCATTGCCAGGGTTTAAAAGCCATATGTAGCCGTGGGTTTCAACACTCCTGGTCTAATGGACTGGTTGTCATTTGGAAGAAAATTTGAGACCAATGGTGTTCCCAAAAATTTGCACAAAAAGGAGAAATGATTTTACTTTCTCAATAGTTTCCAATTTTTGAAAAACATGGTTGCAACAAAAAAACATTGAACTCATTTCAGAAAGTACAAAGTCTGGGGATCTCTTCCAGGAAAACTGGGTCATGAGAGAATCTGGGAACAGGCTGTCCTGATGGACTTCAGGCTACACAGCATTTTGGGCTTGAAGCCAGGTGCAGAGAGAATGGGGAAATCATTTTAGTGGGAAAGAAAAATACCTCTAACTCTTGATTAACTCTTTAGTCAAGATTTACAAAAGGATTTTTTTGGAAAAGGTTGTCCAGTTGATAAAATACACATAGGGTTGGACATTTGCCAAGAAGTAGTAACATTAGGTAGCATGGGAAATATGGATAGATTGAGAAGTGTGCATTCCTCTGTGATTGAAAGAAAAACTTTGCATTCATATAGTGCTCTTCACAACTTCAGGATCATAGAATCATAGAATCTCTACAGTGCCAAAGGAGGCTATTTGGCCCATTAAGTCTGCACCGACCACAATCCCACCCAGGCCCTATTTCTGTAACCCCACATATTTATCCTGTGCCAGGACACGGGTTCAATTCTGGCCTCAGGCATCGTCTGTGTGGAGTTTGCACTTTTTCCCAGTGTCTGCATGGGGTTCCTCTGGGTGCTCTGGTTGCCTCCCACAAAGATGAGGAATAATCATCAGAGAATCCCAACAATGCAGAAGGAGGCCATTCAACCCATCAATTCTGCAGAACAATATCTTTCCCATTTTATCCAGGCCAAGTGGCACAGCGATACAATTATTAACACAACTGCCTCACAGCGCTAGGGGCCTGGGTTCAATTCCCGGCTTGGGTCAGTGTCTGTGTGGAATTTGCACATTCTCCTCATGTCCGTGTGTGTTTCCTCCAGATGCTCCAGTTTCCTCCCACAAAGATTGTGGGTTAGGTTGATTAGTCATGCTAAATTGACCCTAGGGCCAGGGGGATTAGCAGGATAAATATGTGGAGTTACAAGGATAGGGCCTAGGTGGGATTGTGGTCAGTGTAGACTTGACGAGCCAAATGGCCTCCTTCTGTACTGTTAGGATTCTATGATTCTATAATAAGTCTAGCTCCCACGTGGAGCCCAGATAGATGCTTCAGATAAATTAATAGAGCTAGTCAAATTCTCTCACACATTGGGGAGGGGGAAAGAGGGGGGTTTCAATATATCTAGTGCTGTCCTTTTGTGGAGGTTTTACAGAAATAATTCTGTGACTGGGATTGAATTCTGACTTGCTCAGATTGAAGGGCTAAATGATTTCACCCTTCTACTTTGTTAGGCATTTCAGTGAAACAAAACTGCTGTGTTTGTTACTTTCCTGCCAAAGACACTCTTTTCAATGCCACCCCCAGCTGAGATCAGCCAGCTCGGTGCAGACTCAGGATCTTCCTGGTCTCAGCTGTGGCTGAGTGGGTAGCACTTCCATTTCTGAGTCAGGAGGATGTGGGTTCAAGTCCCACTCCAGATCTGAGCTGATACAATCAGTACAGTGCTGCCTCTTTGCTGCAATATTAAACCAAAACCCCATCTGCCATCCCAGGTCGATTGAAAGTAGCCATGGCACTACATCAAAAATTGCAGGTAATTTCTTTCTGGTATTGTGTTCAATATTTATTCCTCAGCCGACACAATTAAAACAGATTATTTGTTGTTGTTATCACATAATTATCTGTGGTCTCTTCCTGTGCATAATTTGGCCACAGACTTTCCTAAAAGTAAAATAATTTATTAGTCACAGGTAAGGCTTATATTAACAGTGCAATGTAGTTACTGTGAAATTCCCCTAGTTGCCACAGTCTGTTTGAATCAATGCACCTAACCAGCACATCTTTCAGACTGTGGAAGGGTATCAGAGCACCCGGGGGAAACCCACGGAGACTCAGGGAGAACGTGCAAACTACACACAGACAATCACCCAAGCGGAATCAAACCCGGGGTCCCTGATGCTGTGAAGTAGCAGTGCTAACCACTTTGCTACCGTATTGCCCCTACATTACAACAAAGCCTATGCTTCAAAACTATTGCATTGACTGCAAAGTGCTTTGAAATGTCTTGAAGTTGCAAAAGTTGCTATGTAAGTGCAGTTACTTCCTTTCTTATTGAACGCAGACAGTTTGCAACTCTAGCCATCTTATCTGATCCTGAGCTGAGCTTCTGATCCCATATTCTCTTCATCTCCAATACCCCTTACTTCCACCTCTACAAGATTACCAGTCTTCTACCTGCGTCAGCTCATCTGCTGCTGAAATCTGTCTGAGGCCTTTCCCACCTCATTATGTGATCATGGCAGGTAGGAACTTGGAGAGAATTCTGTCCCTCCAATATTACACTCTCCTCCCCAGTCTAAAACCTGTCCGGAGAAAGGGGATTGAAAATACTGGCCTTCCTCTTACTTCTTCAATAAGACGTCCTTCCAAACTTATTTCTTTGACTTAGATCTCATGGCATTAGGGCTAATTTATTAGCTTGGATAGATGACTAGCTGATGGACAGAAGATAGAGTTGGGATAATTTTTTTTTCTGGAGGGCAAAAAGTAACTAGTGGCTTGCCATAGGGTTTGATCCTTGGACCCCAGCTATTTACAATCTCTATTAATGACTTGGATTCAGGGATAGAAGACACTATAGCTAAATTTACAGACGACACAAAAATAAGTGGGGCAGTAAGTTGCAATGAGGAAATAAGAACCTTACAAATGGAAATAGATAGATTAGGAAAGTGGGCCACAATGTAGCAGATGGAGTTTAATGTGAATAAATATGATACCAGGCATTTTGGTCACAAAAATGGGAAGGCAACTTATTATCTAAATGGGAGAAATTTCAGGATGCTCCAGTGCAGAGGGATCTGGGTGTCCTATTCATGAGTCACAGAGAAATTAATGTGCAGGTACAGCAGGTAATAAGGAAAGCAAATGGAATGTTGGCATTTATAGCTAAAGTAATAAAATATAAAGATAAGGAAGTATTGTTGCAACTATACAAGGCATTGGTGAGGCCGCATCTGGAGTATTGTGCACAGTTTTGGTCCTCTTTTTTGAGGAAAATGTAGTGGCATTGGAGGCAATTCAGAGGAGATTCACGAGATTGATTCCAGAGATGAGCGCTTGTCGTATGAAAAGAGATTGAACAATTTAGGCATATAGTCTCTAGAATTTAGAAGAATGACGGGGGATCAAATTGAGATGAACAAGATGATAAAAGGTATAGATAAAGCAGACATGGAGCGGATGCTTCCTTTTGTGGGACATTTTAGGACAAGAGGTCATAGTCTGAGGATAAGGTGTAGCAAATTTAAAACAGAGCTCAGGAGAAAATACTTCTCCCAAAAGGTTGTGAATCTGTGGAATTTGCTACCCCAAAGTGCATGTCTGCTGAACAGTGAGTAAATTTAAGGAGGAGTTAAATTTTTAATTGACAACAGGTTGAAAGGTTATGCAGAGAAGCAGGAAAATGGGAATGAGAAGCATATCAGCCATGAATGGTGGAGTGGACTCGATGGGCTGAACAGCCTAATTCTGCTCTTATATCTTATGAACTTATGACTAATGTTTTGATCATCTGTTCTAATGTCTCCCTAGGTCCCTCAGTATCAAATATTGTTTGACAATATCTTCAATGAAGCACATCAGGATATTTTACTACATTATAGGTGCCATACGAATGCAGGTTGCTTTTGTTGATAGATTGTCGGCAGTGTTTAACTTTCCACCTCACTTTTATGTTCCATAAAATGGGATATTTGAGTTACAAACAAGAGTCATATTAGACTCCAAAACATTTACTCTGTCTCCACAGGCACTGTGTAAAGATGCCGGCGTTGGACTGGGGTAGTAAGAACTCAGTAAGAATTTAACAACACCAATTTTAAATCCAACCGATTTATTTGATAGTAAAATTGCAAGCTTTCGACACTGTGTCTTCGTCAGGGAAATGCAGTGTTCTGATCTGCAAGACACTGCCAGAGTTCTTCCAGAACTTTCTGTTTTTATTTCATGCACTTTGTGACAGTCTGTTTAAAAGTGTCACAAGATTTTGTGCAGCCCTCGCTAGGAGTGTTCCAGTTCAGGTCAGTGCTGAGCTCTGAGGTGACCCTTGTCCTGCTCTCATCACATGAATATCAGCATTCTAGCATTCCAGGTAATCATTAAACAATGGAGCAGGCAGCCGGCAGCTAAACATTAACCTTCACACGAGTGTGTTAAGAAGATAATTTCAAGGATAACTTTCAGTGGTATTTGCAAACACCAGCACTGAAAACAATTACTTTCGAAGATTAGCTTTGAAGAATTGAAAGAATAAATGACAGTGGGTCATGTGGTTGGAAAATCTTTTCAACTGAACTGAACACAAGAGAACACAGGGCATTTGCAACTTATTCTGCACTTTAAACAATCTGTGAAAATCTAAACTCGGAAATAAGTCAAAGCTTCCATATTTGGTAAAGACAATGTCTGATTTGGCAATAACAGTAAGAAGTCTTGTAACACCAGGTTAAAGTCCAAAACGTTTATTTGGTAATAAACGCCACTAGCTTTCGGAGTGCTGCTCCTTCGTCAACCTGGTGTTGTAAGACTTCTTACTGTTTACCCCAGTCCAGTGCCAGCATCTCCACATCTTGCCAATGAGAGACATGGGTGAGAATAGGCTGACCTTCCCTTCTGAGTCAGTGCTGATCTGCTTCCAAACATTGGCCTTTTGAACTGACCTGTGTCCCCGGGGACAATTCAGCTAAAGATTGTTTCACCTGATCGCCATATATTGATCCATGTTGGATGTCGGGGGGGTTGCAGGCATAATGCCCCTAAGGCTCATCATCTCAGCTAGAGTATGCAGAATTAGTGCAAAGCTCTCCTATCTGCCTCTACTAAATTTAGCAAGTTGGTGGCCTGGGTGGCACATTGGTTAGCACTGCTGCCTCACAGTGCCAGGGACCTGGGTTTGATTCCCACCTTGGGTCACTGTCTGTGTGAAGTTTACACATTCTCGCCACGTCTGTGTGGGCTTCCTGCAGGTACTCCAGTTTCCTCCCATAGTCTGAAAGATGTTCTGGTCAGGGTGCATTGGCCATTCTAAATTCTCCCTCAGTGTACCCAAACAGGTGCCAAAAAGTGGCGAGCAGCGGATTTTCACAGTAACTTCATTGCAGTGTTCATGTAAGCCTACTTGTGACACTGATAAACAAACTTAAAAAAAAGCTCACACACTGAGTCACTTAAAGACCCAGACTCAATGCTCAACAACAACCTTTTGCATTTATATACCATCTTTAACACAATAAAATGTAGCAAGGCCCTTCACAGGAATGTTAGTAAACAGAATTTTATTCTAAAACACATAAGAAAATATTAGGACCTGTGATGAAAATGTGAACAAAGATGTAGGCACAGTCACGAATGATAGAGTGACTGAAAAGGTGGATGCTGAAGAAACCAGTATGAAAGAACGCACAGATCCTTTCTAAAGTTTATTTATTGGTGTCACAAATAGGTTTACATTAACACTGCAACTAAGTTACTGCAAAAATCTTTTAATTGCTACAATCTGGTGCCTGTTCAGCTACGCTGAGGGAGAATTTAGCATGGCCAATGCACATAACCAGCAGGTCTTTCAGACTGTGAGAGGAAATCGGAGCATCTGGAGGAAACCCATGCAGACATGGGGAGAACGTGCAAACTCCGCACAGACAGTGACCTAAGCTGGGAAGCGCCCGGCGCTGTGCTGACCACTGTGCCACAATAAGGGTTGTTGGGCTGAAAGATGTCACAAGGGCAAAGCTGTGGGTGGATTGAAAACAGAAAAAATCATTTTACATCAAAGTTTATGTGGGTGAAATCATTTTGCCTGATATAGTTGTTTTACAGCAGACCTAATTAACATCTAATCCTTCCGAGAGGGTCTTTGTTAAACTGCAGAGGCACCAAGTATTTTATAATAAATATAACTAACAGCAGCTCTGAAAAGAAACAATTGATTTCAAGGACAAAGGATAATTGTATATACAATTGAATCGTTGATATATCAGAAATTCTCACAGACTGACAAAGGATACAATTAGACAGGTTTCAGTGTGGCTCGGAGGGTGCGAGTGTGGCGGAAACTCCCTCAGCTTCCCAGCATTCTGCCCCTCTCCATGGAGGAAGTCTGTGATTGTTCTCACGTTCACTGTCGCTTCCAGACACTGCCCTTTCACAGGCCAAGCCAGTGAATAAAGACAGGATCTGGAATTGTTCACATGTGAGCAGGCCACTGAGAATGAGATGCAAAGTTATAGAGTCATTAACCCTTTGTTAACTTTGAAAAGAAATTGGCATTTCTGTGCCTCTGAGCGCGCCCTCAGGGTTGCCTGAGCTGCTTTACAACCAATAGGATTTGAAGAACTATAAAGTGGAGGCAATTAGTGATTTCAAGAGGAAATTACATTGATATTCTTGGGGATTCATAGGGCTACAGGAGAGGGACTCATTGGATTCCTCTACTGAGAGTTGGGCTGGGATTTTCCAGTCCAGTTGTAGCAGGTCCCACTGCAGCAGATAGAGCGAAACAGCTAAACATCTATTGTTGGGACTGGAAGATCCTGCCCGTGACAGGACTGGAAAATCCCAGCCCTAATATGGATTCAATGGGCTAAAGGGCCTCTTTCTCTGCTTTAAATGATTTTCTATGCCTCCCCTGATCATCTTCAAACCCCCTCTTGAACACATTTAATATTTAATCTAAAATCAATCTGCAGCAAGGGATCAGCACAGAGTGTGTCAAGTCTGCAAAGGAGTTTGACTCTGGAATTACTGTGTTAATACTGAGTCAACTGACATGTTTTAACTAATTTTTTTTTATTCATTCGTGGGACATGGGCATCGCTGGCTGGCCCGCATTTATTACCCATCCCTAGTTGCCCTACTGAGCTGCCTTTTTATATCGCTGCAGTCCACGTGCTCTGGTTGACTCACAATGCTGTTAGGGAGGAAGTTCCAGGATTTTGACCCAGCGACTGTGAAGGAATGACGATATATTTCCAAGTCAGGATGGTGTGGCTTGAAGGGGAACTTGCAGGTGGTGGTGTTCCCATGTATTTGCTATCCTTGTCCTTCTAGATGGAAATGATTGAAAGTTTGGAAGGTGCACTCTAAGGATCTTTGGTGAATTGCTCCAGTCTGTATTATAGATAGTACACACTGCTGCTACTGAGCATCGATGGTGGAGGGATTGAACGTTTGTGGTTGTGATGCTGATCAAGTGGGGCTGCTTTGTCCTGAATGGTGTCAAACTTCTGGAGTGTTGTTGGAACTGAACTGGAAAGTGGTAAGTACTCCATCACACTCCTGACTTGTTATTATAAGCCATGACGTGTGATGCTGAGCAGGAAGCAACAGGAAATGATAAAAAAAAGGCTCAAACTCTGTGTGAGAGAAGAAGAGTTAATAATTGGGATAGCAAACCCCTCTGTTCTCCCCCACTCTCCCTCACTCCCCAGAAACAACATGGCGGGAATAACATACCCCACACCGACCCACCCACAGCGCTTTAACAAGGTCAACAGGTGAAACTCCTGCCCTCTGGCCATCAGTCCCAACAGCATTCTGAAGGCACCAATGGCCACTAGGACTACAGTAGAAGGAGAAGATGGATACCGGAGGAGATAAACCTGGCAGTCTTGGATCTGGAGGCTTTGGGTAGGTTCGGTAGAGAGATGGGAGTGGCTTTAACAGATGGAGTGGGAAGGACAGAATGGAGGGTTCAACCTTATGGGTGTTGCCTGACAATTGGCAAAGGGCAAAGTTCGATCAGCCCTTCCTTCCCAACCTTTAACAATTGGGAAAAATCAGACTGTCCATGTCAACCACTTTATGGCATGGGCAGTAAGTTACCATGGTCATGTGTTGCTCACAAGCATAATTGACCCTTACATTCTTCTGACAAACTTAGCGACTGTCCATCTTTCACAATATGGGATGAATTTGTAGGTGGCGGGGAGGTGATCAGTTGGACACCAATCTCTTAATGTGCTTCCTCACGCACTATGAAAAACTCACCCTCCCTGACCTTTCTGTCATCAATTTCCTGCGCACTTCACCTGAAAATCCTTTTCACATGTTATTCAGCAGTGTAATGGCAAAGAAACTCTAGGGCTTTGACTGTGGGGCAAATTCTCACAAACTGCACTGACTGTGAGATAAAATGTCACAAAATCTAGGATTGTCTCAGCGAAATCGGGATGTCCGGTCCTGCTGGTCTATGACCTTTTGGAATTGATTACAGTCCTCTTCATTGTTTACTACATTTCCAAATTTCACATCACATGCAAACTTTGAAATTATATCCATCGAAAAGAGCAGTGAAAGAAAAGTTTATTTCTTAGTCATGAGTAGGCTTATATTAACACTACAATGAAGTTACTGTGAAACTCCCCTAGTCGCCATTCAAACTGTGTGAAGAAACCGGAGCACTCGGAGGAAACCCATGCAGACACAGGGAGAACATGCAAAGTCCACACAGTCACCCAAGCCGGGAAACAGATCCCTGGTGTTGTGAGGCAGCATGTGTCACCCACTGTGCCACCCATAATCTGATCCCAATCCTGACTGTTACCAACATGGTTAGGTAATCATGCTAAATGCTGGGTCGGGTTTCCAAAATATTATCCTCAATGTGCTGAGAGTTTTATAAATATTAGCCTCTACTTTTCCTGGCTGGATATTGCTCCTGTTCAGTTAGCTGCCTTGAGGGAATGAGCAGGGAGTTGGGTGGGTGGAGGTGGGGTGGGGATGAGTGGAAATGGGAGCATTTGGAAGCACTTGGGTGTAGCAGCTGGAGAACAGAGCAAGATTGTAAAGCTGCTGAAGAATTTGCGGTGTTAAAAAAAAGTTTTCTTCAACCTGTATTATTTCATTCTATCATTCCATGATGATTCCAGGAAGTTGTTGCCTTCTCGGCAATAGTGCTTGTCAGGGAAGCTTAAAGGAATGAACTAATCATCCAGGAAACATTATCTCATGCTGCAGCACTACAACCTTCGGCAACATTCGACTGAAGGCAATTATAATACAACATCAGCTGAGATCCTCCCACAAGCAACAATGTGCTCTGCTACACACACTCTGAATTGGGCTGTTAAATAGCCAGAATAAACAAAAGATCTCAATGCCTGTGGAGAGTAACGCATGGATACTGTGAGAAAAAGAGGCTTTTCCCATCATGAAGGGGCTGATCTGTTCACACCTTTTGTCCCGGATGGGGAGTGGGGGGGTGGGGGGGGGGGCGGTGGTCATTGGCACAGGTGGAGTGGGGACAAGGTGGGAGGGAAATGTGGCGTTGTGTCTAGATAACTCTCCTGGGGGCTCTCATTTCTGACACTAGGACATCCCCTCCCCTGGGGTGAACAAGAGAAAGAATTTCCAGCTGCATTTAGAGAGTTCTTACACCTCAGATTTGAGAAAATGTCCAGAGGGGCACACTGCCCTGGGTAATTTGAAACTTGGGGCACAGTTTAGAATTAAGTAACTGTAGTTACTTGGGGAAGTGCTACATTCCCTCATGTCCCTTGGTGACACTTATGTCATTGTATATTTCACAATGTATTAGCTGCTGGTTCTTTGCTCATTTCCTAATTTGCATTACGGGAGTAGGTTTGAGGGAATCTGAAGCAATAGAGCTCATGTACAATTGTTCAGGAAAAGTACTTGCATTTTTATACTGATTTTTCACAATCTCAGAGAAAATGCAGCAACCTAATGCGCACAGCAAAAATATCATAAACAGTTATGTGCTCATGATCAGGAAAACCAACTTTAATGATAGTGGTTAACAGATAAATATTGCCCAGGACACAAGAAAGAGAGAATCCTTGATGTTTTTTAATTCAAAAATAGTGTTCATAGAATCAGATAAACCTGCCAGTGCAGAAGGGGACCATTCGGCCCATCAAATCTGCACCAACAATCCCATTAAGAATTTAGCAACACCAATTTTAAATCCAACTGATTTATTTGATAGTAAATTTGCGAGCTTTTGACACTCTGTGTCTTTGTCAGGCAAATGCATCATCCCATCCCATCCCAGGCCCTTTCCTCACATATTTATCCTGTTAATCCCTCTAACCTACATATCCCGGGACAGTATGGGCAATTTAGCATGGCCAATTAACCTAACCCATACATCTTTAGACTTTAGGAGGAAACTGAAGCACCGGGGGGGAAATCCATACAGACAGTGAGTGGCCCAAGACAGGAATTGAACACAGGTACTTGGAGCTGTGAGGCAGCAATGCTAACCACTATGCCACCCTTAAAAGTTTATTTACTTATTAGTGTCCCAAGTAGGCTTACATTAACATTGCAATGAAGTTATTGTGAAAATCCCCCCGTCTCCACACTCCAACACCTGTTTGGGTACACTGAGGGAGAATTTAGCATGGCAATATACCTAACGGGCACGAGTTTCTGATGTGGGAGGAAACCGGAGTAGCTAGAGGAAACACATGCAGACAGAGGAAGAATGTGCAGACTAGACACAGAAAGTGACGCAAGCTAGGAATCGAACCTGGGTCCCTAGTGCTGTGAGGCAGCAATGCTAACCACTGTGCCACTGTGCTGCCCTGTGTTGTGGTATCTCTTATGTCAACCAGAGAGGACAGATTGGTTATCAGCTCAAAAATGGCCCTTCCGTCAATGCAGCACTTAATCAGTACTCCTAAGCAAATTTGCTAGCTCTTCATGGAATGCAGATGCTCAAATCTTAAGAATCTCAGCTCTTACATTGGCTACTTGACTGCAGAGTATTGTGCACAAGTACAGTACAACTCATTCTATACCAGCCTTGTAACTACCCAGCTCAGCAGAACATTGCATATCATCTCAACTCCCCTGACTCCCCGTCCTGGACAGCATCCCACTCCTTCATATAAGGATTGAACAGAAGGATATGAATTGTAACAGGAAAGCTCCTGGAGAAGGTTTACATCAACCCAAGCCTGCCCATATACAAGGGCCTTCCCAATCCACCCTGGATCGCCACCCATTGCACCAGCAAGTGTGGCTAAGACCAGTATGCCAAGGAATAACACCTGAGGCTCTGTGGGATTGGAACCAACATGCCACCATTAAAAACCACTTCCTCATCACAGATCCCACAGCCAACTCACCCAGCTTCAACCTGCCACATTTAACTTGGGCCAAGGCCTTCCATGCAGCAAATGGAGCCAAGTGGGGCCTCAGAATCCTGCAGTGCAGAAGAAGGCCATTTGGCCCATTGAGTCTGCAACTACCAAACTGCAGGCCTTGCAGGAAACCCGGATTACAGTTGGGGTGCCACACAATCATTGATTGACATCATTGAAGACTGCCCCTGACAAAGTTCAACAGTCAGAGAATTCCATTTAGCAACAGCGGAGGTTATTGCCTGCTGGGAGATTACTACACACGCAACTTAAAAAACTCAGTGACACACGGCAGATTAGCCTAAACTTTGTTCCTGCAGTGGGAATTAAACCTGTAACATTTTGACCTAGAGGCAGAAATTTTTATTGGCATCATCAGAACTTTAGATTACGCTACTTGTTTATAATTCACTTCGTCTGTCCCTCAATCACCATGTAAATATTGTGCAGTTACTTTGGCTGATGACGGTTTCGGCTGATGAAGCAGAAGTATCTCCTGTTATTGATGTGAGAAGTGATTCCCATCAGACATGGCATATGTTGAACTCTGGCAATCTCTGGAATATATTCTGTGGGAAAAGGCATCTTGCTGCAGGGGTCAGGCTAGGAATTTAGTTGCTCAGAACTGAGTCGATGCAGGTCTAAATACAAATCACAGTAACACAACGAAAGCCTGCCCTCTTTGTGAGGGATCAAAGAAATATAATGCCAGTAAGAAAGGAGGAAAAACTTGTATTTATGTAGCTAATAGTTAAAAAAAAAGCATAGAAACAAAGAAATTAGAAGCAGGAGGAGGCCATTCGGCCCTGCAACTTGCTCCATCATTCATTTTGATTATGGCTGATTATCAAATTCAATATACTGATCCACCCTTCCCCCGATAGCCCTTGATCCTTTTAGGACCATGAGTGATTTCTAATTTCTTCTTGAAAATACACAATATTATAGCCTCAACTAATTTCTATGTTAGTGAATTCTACACATTACCCATCTCTGGGAGAAGAAATTTCTCCTCACCTTTGTTCTAAAAGATTTACCTCTTATCCTCAAACTATGACTCCCTTGTTCTAGACACCCGGCTGTCCTGAACATTCTTTCTGAATTTATCCTTATGTTTGAATTTTATAAGTTTCTATGAAATCCCCTCTCGCTTTTCTAAACTCCAATGTATATAATTCTAACCGACTTAATCTCTCCTCATATGACAGACCTAGTAAACCTTCACTGCATTCCCTCTCTTGGATAAGGACACCAAAACTACACACAATACTCCAGGTGTGGCCTCACCAACACCCTATACAATTGCAATAAAACGTCCCTATTCCTATACTCAAATGTTCTTTGTCAAAATCAAAGCACCTTTCACATGCTGAGGATGCTCCAAAGTAGTTTACAGCTAATGAAGAACTATTGAAGTGTAGATATTATATTCTAAGTATAGAAATCATCTGTTGAACTGGGGTACTGCCTGCTCTCTCAAATAGATAAAAAAGATTCCTGTACGCTATTTCACAGAAGAGCAAAGGAGTTCAATAATTATCCTTCAGTAACAATCACTAAAACAGATTATCTGGTCATTGCCACTTGTTGTGCAGAATTTTTTTTTATTCATTCATAGGACATGGGCATTGCTCACTGGCCAACATTCCTAGAGAAGGTAGTGGTGAGCTGCCTTCTTGAATTGCTGCAGTCCATGTTCTGTGGGTTGACCCACAATGCTGTTAGGGAGAACATTCTAGGATTTTGTCTCAGTGACTGTGAAGGAACAGCGATATATTTCCAAGTCAGGATGATAAGTGGCTTGGAGGGGAACTTGCAGGAGGTGGTGTTCCCATGTACCAGCTGTTTTTGTCCTTCTAGATGGTGGATTTGGAAAGTGCTGTCTAAGGATCTTTGGTGAGTTGCTGCAATGCATCTTGTAGATAGTACACACTGCTGCTATTGAGTGTCAGTGATGGAGGGAGTGAATGTTTGTAGATGTGGTGCCACTCAAGCGGGCTGCTTTGTCCTGGATGGTATGGAGCTTCTTGAATGGTGTTGGAACTGCTCCCATCCAGGCAAGTGGAGAGTATTCCATTGTAGATGGCTTTGGGGAGTCCGGAGATGAGTTGGTCACTACATTATTCCTAGCCTCTGACCTGTTCTTGTCTCCACTGTGTTTGTGTGGTGAATCCAGTTGAGTTTCTGATCAACGGTAACCCCAAGGTTGTTGGCAGTGAGGGATTCAGTGATAGTAACATTATTGAATATCGAGGGGCAGTGGTTAGAGTGTCTCTTGTTGGTGATGGTCATTCATCTGGCATTTGTGTGGCGCGAATGTTACTTCCCACCTGTCAGCCCAAGCCTGGATATTGTCCAGGTCTTGTTGCATTTGAAGATGGACTACGTCAGTATGTGAGGTGTTGTGAATGATGATGAACATAGTGCAATCATCAGCGAACATCCCTACTTCTGACGTTATGATGAAGGGAAGGTCATTGATGAAACAGCAGAAGATGGTTGAGCCGAGGACACTACTCTCTGGGACTCCTGCAGAGTTATCCTGGAGCTAAGACGACTAAACCACCACAATCAGAATTATCTTCCTTTGTGCCAGGTATGACTCCAACCAGCACAGAGTTTGCCCTCTGGTACCCATTGATTCCAGTTTTGCTGGGGCTCCTTCATGCCACACTCAGTTGAATACAGTCTTGATGTCAAGGGCTGTCACTCTCGTCTCATCTCTGGAATTTAGCTCTTTTGTCCATGTTTGAACCAAGGCTGTAATGAGGTTAGGAGCTGAGAGACCCAGGTGAAACCCAAACTGGGCGTCACTGAGCAGGTTATTGCTGAGCAAGTGCTGCTTGATAGCATCCCTCCCATGACTTTACTGACGATTGAGAGCAGACTGATTGGGAGGTAATTGCCAGGTTGGATTTGTCCTGCTTTTTGTGTACAGGACATATCTTAGTAATTTTCCACCTTGTTGGGTAGATGCCAGTGTTGTAACTGTACTGGAAGAGTTTGGCTAGGGAGCACAAATACTCATTGCCTTTTCAGTATGTAGTGCCTCCAATCATTTCTTGATATCACATGGAGTGAATCAGATTGGCTAGCGACAGTCTTCTGAGATACTGGGGACCACCGGATGAGGCTGAGATGGATCATCCACTTAGCACTTCTGGCTGAAGATTACTGTGAATACTTCAGCCTTATCTTTTGCACTGATGTGCTAGGTTCCTTCATCATTGAGGATGGGGATATTTGTGGAACCTCCTCTTCCAGTGAGTTGTTTAATTGTCCACTACCATTCAAGACCGAATGTGGCAGGACTGCAGAGCTTAGATTTGATCCATTGGTTGTGGGATCGCTTAGCTCTATCACTTACTGCTATGCATCTCAATTGTACTTCACTATGTCATTGATGATAAAGAGCTTTGGAATATTCTGAGGCAGTAGGATTGTATGAATGCCAGCCTTTCTTTGTGGGTTAAAGTGCTTTCATTGTTTATCATCAACACTAACGGTACGCTTAACACGACAGTATTCACCTGGAAATATTCTGGAACTCACATTCCGACATACCTGCATCTGACTTGATGTACACTTGAATTGCTTGATTCATGCACCTGTTGTCTCTCCTGTTTTGGGCTGCGTGCTGACACCTGGGTTTAACTGCAGGTCATGGAAATCAAAGCTTTTGTATTTTGCTTTCCTTTTCAAGAATAAGGGAAGCTCCATGACCTGGGATCCTGCATAGGAATCACTGAATTGAACTGAATTGATTTATTATTATCACATGTATTAGGATACAGTGAAAAGTATTATGTCTTGCCAGCTATACAGACAAAACATACCATTCATAAAGTACATAGAATCATTGAATCCTACATTGCAGAAGGAGGCCATTTGGTCCATCAAGTCTGCACTGACCACAATCCCACCCATGCCCTATCCCCATACACATAACCTAGCTTGTCCCCCTGACACTAAGGGGCAATTTAGCATGGCCAATCTACCTAATCTGCACATCTTTGGACTGGACTATCTTTCTATCTATTTTTATTTTTCATCCATCTATTTTACCTTTGGACTGGACTATCTTTCTATCTATTCTAGTGCATAGGGCTGGAGGAAAGGAGAGGGTGCAGAACATAATGTTGCAGTTATTGATAGAATAAAGGGAAAGATCAGCTTAATATGTGATAGGACCATTTAAAAGATTGATGGCAGCAGAGGGTTGGTTGGTACGTATTTTCAGATTCATGTATCTTTTCCTCAACAGAAGAAGGTAGAAGAGAGAATGTCCAGGATGCATAGGGTCCTTGATTATGCTGGCTGCTTTTCCAAAGCAATGGGAAGTGTAGACAGAGTCAATGACTGGGAGGCTGGTTCGCATGACAGACTGGGCTATGTCCATAGCCCTTTGTAGTTTTTTTGCAGCCTTGGTTGCAGATGACAGCCCCTCTAACACTACGAGACACAATTCAACAGTGAGATGGAATACACCTCGCTTGCTTGGATGGATGCAGCTGCGACAACACTCAAGAAATTTGACACCTTCTGTGGCAAAGCAATTGGCTTGATTGGCACCTCAGCCACATGTCCAAACATCCCTCTAGTACTGCTGTACTGTGGCTACTATTGACAGGACCTGTGACCTCCACCACCTAGAAGGATAATGGCACCAATTGCATGGGAACACCATCACCTCCCACATTCTCCTCCAAGTCATACAACGTCCTGACTTCAGCTGTTCCTTCATCATATCTCAGTCAGAATCCTTGAACTCCCTACTTAAAGAGCACTGTGGCAAGTGCTTCCACAACAAAGATTGCAGAAGAACAAATGGAAAAATACGTCCAACACTGTGACAGTGTGCATCAATTTCAGATCTTCAGATGCTCCCTAAAGAAATGGTTTAGGATAATAATTTGCTGTCATCTTAATTTAAAATTGTGGTTTTGAAATTCATTTCCAATCAATATCCTTTCACGAGTCTGGGATTAATCAGAATCTGGCTGGGAGTGAACTGTAATGTAAAAATAGAGTCACAATAGAAACAAACAGGCATATACAACTGATCTGCCTAATTAGAAGGCCAGATCGAAAAATGGTTAATCCAACAGTAAATCATTTAAGACCCAGACAAATCTGGGTGAACTAATGCTGCCAGAGGCTATGTTCTTAATATCAAGGAGTGCTATAAATGGCAGGAAACCACTGCAACTTCTACTGGCAGCAATTGCTCAAAGTAAAGCACCATAATTTCTGCAACAAAACAACTGGGAGCATCAGCCTGAGGAATCCAGAGTGACCTTAATTCTAATCATCATGCTGCGAGAAGCTGGGTGTCAGAGTGTGTGTGTGAGAGAGAGAGTGAGTGAGTGTGTGCATGTGTGAGAGAGCATGAGTGACAGCGTGCGTGTCTGAGCGAGACTGTGTGTTTGTGTGTGTGTGTGCGCGTGTGTGTGTCTGTGTGTTTGTGTCTGTTCGTGTGTTTGTTAATGCTATATGAGGGCAAGATCAGACAAGTCTCTGAAGCACTCCCCACAGTCAACCAGAGTTCTGACAGTCACAGTCTAGGCTGCATGGTTGGAGGGCTGCCAGCACTGTGTGTGTGTGTGTGTGTGTGTGTGTGTGAGTCACTGCCTTCAGGAAAGGAGGCTGGCTGAAAACCAGAGGAAGTTGTGGGAGCTTTTGTACTGAAACCCATATATATTGGATCAATTACAGGGTCTGCATTGCAGGTACAGTGCAGATGGTGACAGACTTTGAACTGCTTTTATCTGTACATACAGTAAGCCACACAGTGATAATCGGTGCATGTTTGAAATCAGGAGTCTGGATTACAACCAGAGCATCCTTGTCTCTGCAGTTTTATCTTCAGAGACCACCTACTATGGCAGCTTTCTTATGTTAATTTCCCTCATGTGCTTTCCTGCTTGACGCAGGGTACCCACAAGTTGTCAGCTGGGTACAGCTGTGAGTCAGTGAGTAGCATTCTCGCCTCCGATTCAGAAGGTCACAAATTGACAGGCTGACATCACAGATGTAAGCGTAAAATCTTGGCCCACACGTATACCAGTACAGCACTGAGGGAAGCCGTCTCTTGAATAAGACCTTAAACTGAGGCGTGTTTCTCTTGGGGGTGGTGTAGGGTGTAAAACCCTCTGCTTTTATTTTGAAGAGGTGCTGGGGAATTCTACCCGCTGTTTTGGTCAAATTTATCCCTTAATCAAAATCATGAACAGATCATTTAAGGCATTATTACATTGTTATTTGTGGAGAATTGTTGTTGCCTTTTCCAACATCTTTGTACTCTTTGTTCTTTATTACAATAGTGACTATTGTTAAGTAATATACATAGGCTATAAATTTCTTTGGGACATGATGGCGTCATAAAAAGTACTAGATAGGGGCAACACGGTGGCACAGTGGTTAGCACTGCTGCCTCACAGTGCCATGCATCTGAGTTCAATTCCAGCATTAGGTCACTGTCTATCTGGGGTTTGCATGTTCTCCCCATGTTTGCATGGGTTTCATCTGGATGCTCCGGTTTCCTCCCACAGTCCAAAACTAAAGTTTATTAGTAAGAATAAGGCTTACATTAACATTGCAATTAAGTTACTGTGAATTCTCCTAGTCATCACACTCCGGCACCTATTCGGGTCAATGCACATAATCAGCATATCTTTCAGACTGTGGGAGGAAACAGGAGCATCTGGAGGAAACCCATAAAGACACAAGGAGAAAGTGCAAACTCTGCACAGATAGTGATTCAAGCTGGGAATTGAACCTGGGTCCCTGGCACTGTGAGGCAGCAATGCTAATCACTTGCCACCATATTGGCCCACGTGCAGGTTAAGTTGATTGGCTGTGCTAAATTGCCCCTTAGTGTCAGGGAGTCTAGAAGGGTAAATACGTGTGGTTCTGGGGATAGGCCTGGGTGGGATTGTTGTCGCTGCAGGCTTGATGGGTTGAATGGCCCCTTTCTGCACTATAGGGATTCTATGATTCTATGAATGCAGGTTGTTCTTTTTTAAGTGCATTCAGTGTGCAGTATGGTGATGCCATTACAGAACTGTCTTTCAGCCTAACCATTTCCACATGCATTTTTGATGCAGTGACATCATACACTTATTGTTGTTGTGTGATTTCATGTGCATTGGCTGGAGTGAGTCAGTCACCAGAGGATGAGGTCAACATCAAAACAATAAAGGAAAAACTGGGAGTGAGCCTTTCCACACAGGAACACAGAATTGAACTCTGCACAGGGAGAAGGCTATTTTGCCCTTGAGTCATTCAATTAGATCATGAATAATCTGAATTTTAACTCCATCTACCTGCTTGATTTCATACCCCTCAATCCCCTCACAGAAGTTTATCAACACCATGTTGCAAAATTTTCCATTGACCCCAGCATCAACAACATTTCAGAGGGGAGAGTTCCACAATTCCCTTTGTGAAAAAGTGTTTCCTCACATCAACCCTAATTTTCATATCATGTCCTCTTGTTTTGGATTCTCTCCAAACAGAAGAAGTAGCTTCTATTTACCCCCTCAACTCCTTTAATCATCTTACAGATGTGCATTAGATTGTCCGATAATCTACCGTGGGGGGGTTGTTAGGACATTTAATAGTCTACTGGAAACAATAAAAAAAAATTCAAAGCAGCTGTAAAAGGAGAAGAGGATGAATATTTGAAGTGAAAACATACGAAGGAAATGCTGAAAGACCAGTGGATGTGGACAGCTGTTTCAAAGAGACAGCACAAATGCAGTGGGCCAAATGGTCTCCATCTGTAAAATTCTATGACTTAATAAGAATAAAGTGGAATCATTATATATAGTGCCAGCTTGTGAAAAGCCACAGAAATGTAGCTTTCTGCCTCTGCTTGATGTAGATAAACACAGTGAGAAGTCTGACAACATCAGGTTTAAGTCCAACCAATTTATTTGATAGTAAATTCACAAGCTCTTGAGACTCTGCTCTTCATCAGGTCGCATTCACCTGACGAAGAGGACAGCCTCAAAAGCTTGTGAGTTTACTATCAAATAAATTGGTTGGACTTAAACCTGATGTTGTCAGACTTCTCACTGTGTTTATCCCAGTCCAACGCCGACATCACTACATCATGATGAAGATAAGTCATGGCATTTATAGCTTCAAACAAGTTTGAAGGCAGGGTTCACCCTTTTAGAGTTGGATGCACTGACAGAACATAAAACTTCCTTATACAACCCAAGACATCACCCAATATCAACAAATAACTTTATTTATTCGTGTGACAAGTAGGCTTACGCCAACACTGCAGGGAAGTTACTGCGAAAATCCCCTAGTCGCCACACTCAAGCACCTGTTTGGGTACACTGAGGGAGAATTCAGTATGATCAATGCACCTTGCCAACATGTCTTTTGGAAAGGAAGCATTTCTTGAGAGTTCAAGTGCTGAGTAAATGGGGCCTGAATTTTGAACGAATACAAAACCATACATATTTCACAAGGATATTAGCCATTGCTCCCCCGCCCAAATTAGCAAAGTTAGGTTGAGTATAAAATGAGATTTTAGCCCAGGCGTCTGTTCTGATTAACTATGCATCAGAGCAGTCTGTTCTCACTTAATGCTTTAAAAATTGCTTTTGTGATATGTTTAGATTTGCAACCACAGAGCAGACACCACCATCAGGTTCCTGGCTCTGAACCACACCTTCTCTGGGCCCAGTCTGCTCACTTCACACTTGAATAATCGATTTAGTAACTGACTCCTTCATTATTTAGTCATTCTGGCAGTGCATTGAAAACCTTGATATTATATAAATGCACAGACATTAGTTCATGACACCCCCTCAAGTGAAAAGATGTTGGGGGCTAAGCTGAATAGTTTTCAAAAATGAGCAAGTGGATTGCTATGCGAAGTTTCCCTGCACCCATTAAAAGTGATTCAAGCTGCACTCAAACTTCATGCAAATTGTAACAATAATGGCATGCAGCCTTCTGAATGCATTGCTGAATATATGCATACTTCAGCAGAAAGGCAAGCAGTGTTTAAAACTAGGGTCATGAAGATGCCCTTTATGACAAATAATGATTTTTAGTTCACAGCTGGAAAGATGAGAAGAACTTTTAAAAACAAAGCTTTTTAAGACACAAGTTAGAGTGACTTGACAGGTTATTTAATTTGCATTATAGAATAAAGAGCAAAGAACAAAACAGCACGGGAAACAGGCCCTTTGGCCCAATGAGCCCGCGCCACCACCCCAATGTTCCCATCTCTACCCGTGATCCCTGTCTATGTTTATAGATCTATGGATTAAAAACCAAAATTTGGGTCAATTTAGGGAGAATTTGTTTTGCCAATTAGCCTAAGAGCACATTTTTGGTATGTGGGAGGAAACCGGAGCACCTGGAGAAAACCCACGCAAGCACGGGGAGAATGCGCAAACTCCCACAGACACAAGCCCAAATCCATGTATCTGCACAGCATAACGATAGTCACTGAGCTGTCGTGTTGCCCATCAAATGGTCCAGGTCAAGTGTACACTAATGATGTGAAGCACTAGGATACTCTTGAAAAATCCAAGAGCAGCCCTCTTACGACCCATCGCGTGTATGCCCCTCGTTAGACAACAAGGCGGACCAAAGCAACTGTAGGATAAAAACAAGTACATCAATATCATCGTCTATTTACACACTTCCCAGGGACTCCCAAGGCTCATGATCCCTATTTTAAATCAGTTTTCTATACTCCTACATTCCCATTCTGTTCATGTGCCCATCTAAGTATCTCTTAAATAACTCCAGAGTGCCTGCCTCCACCACTTGGCAGCGCATTCCATACCCCCACCACTCTCTGTGTGAAAAAACTCCCTCTAACATCCAAATTATACCTTACCCTTTCACCCTAAGCCCGTGACCCCTCGTGCTATTTTGACTCCATCCTAGGAAAAAGCTTAACCCTGTTTACTCTACCTATACCCCTCATAATCTTGTACACCTCAATTTGATCTCCTCTAAGTCTACGTCTTTCTAAGGAAAACAGCCCCAATTTGCCTAACCTCTTCTCGTAACTCAGACCTTCCATACCAGGCAGTATCCTGGTAAACTTCCTCTGCACTCTCTCCAGAGTCTCCACGTCCTTCCGGTGGTAAGGCAACCAGAACTGGACGCAGTATTCCAAATGAGGTCTAACTAATGTTTTATACAACTGCAACATTAAAGGCCAGCTCTTGTACTCTAAAGGCTTCCTATAAAGGCTAGCACACCATATGCTTTCTTCACAACCTTCTCCACCTGCTCTGCCACCTTCAGAGACTTGTTCACCTGCACCCCCAGGTCCCTCTGCGTTTCTATACTCTGAATAGGTCTACCCTTTATCATATACCTCCCCCCTACATTCTTTCTCCCAAAATGCGTCACCTCGCATTTATCAGGATTGAATTCCATCTGCCATCTATCTGCCCAAGCTACCAGCCTATCTATGTCCTGCTACATCGCCTGACAATGCTCCTCACTATCCGCAAGTCCAGCCATCTTTGTATCGTCTGCAAACTTGCTGATCACTCCACTTAATCCTTCTTCCAAGTCATTTATATATATTACAAATAGAAGAGGCCCCAGTACTGAGCCCTGCGGCACACCACTACTGACTAACCTCCAGCTAGAAAAACACCCTTCCACTGTTACTCTCTGTCTCCTTATTGCACATTCCACATTCTAACCCCATTGAGATGGATGCAGCATGTCTGCAAAAACCCATCAAAGACAAATATCTTAGAGAGTGGCATGATGGCACAGTTGGACGGCAGAGTGGTTATAATGCTGCTTTACAGTGGCGGGGACCCAGGTTAAATTCCAGCCTTTAGAGACTGTCTACGTGGAGTTAGTATATTCTCCCTGTGTTTGTGTGGGTTTCCTTCAGGTGCTCTGGTTTCCTCCCACACCTCAAAGGTCTGCAGGTTAGATGGATTGGCCATGCTAAGTTGTCCTTAGTGTCTCAAGATGTGTAGGGTTAGGAGAATTAATGGGATAAATATGGGGGTTACAGGGATAGGGCCTGGGTAAGATGCTCTGAATAACCACCTTCTGCACTGGAGGGATCTTATGATTCTATGAATGTGAATGGCTTATATTTCCCATTTCATTAGTACAACATTTAGATACACAAAGGGAATAATGGAATCCTGACAAAGCAAGGGAATTAACAGGCCTGAGCTAATTGGAATACTTGATCATATTTGATTATTGGTTAGTTGGAGAAGGAATCATATAACAAGCCGAACATTTGTATGTTTTAAGCACGTGTTTTCTCAGTAGAACCAAGGGTAGGCAGCTCAGAAGGTGAGAGCAATCCCTCCTGTCTCAGTGGAATCTGCACATTCTCCCTCTGTCTGCTCCGCTTTCCATTCACAGTCTGAAAGATGTGCTGGTTAGGTGCATTGACCCAAACAGACACCAGAGCGTGGCGACTCGGGGACCTTCACAGTAACTTCACTGCACTGTTGCTGTATACGCATACTTGTGACAATAATAAATAAACTTTACACTTTAAAAACTTTAAACATTAAAAACTTTAAACTTTAAAAGTTTAAACTTTTCCTCTCTCTCCACATAGTTGGCAAGCTTTTGGACCCTGCCTGCTACTGTTTTACTCTCTCTCCATGTGTAGCAGACAGAGATTTTAAATAAATGGAGAACTCAACTCCAAAGTTGCGCCTTAAAAAGAACACAGAGGTCATATCGTAGAATTCTATAGTGCAGAAGGAGGCCATTTGGCCCATCTAGTCTACACTGACCACAATCCCACCCAGGCCCTATCCACACAACCCCATGCAATTACTCTAGCTAGTCCCCCTGACAGTAACAGGCAATTTAGAATGGCCAATCCACCTAACCTGCATATCTTTGGACTGTGGGAGGAACACGAAGTCTCACAACACCAAGTTAAAGTCCAACAGGTTTATTTGATAGCAAATGTCACTAGCCAAATAAACTTGTTGGACTTTAACCTGATGTTGTGAGATTTCTTATTGTGTTTACCCAAGTCCAACGCCAGCATCTCCACATCATGACTGTGGGAGGAAACCAGACCACCCGGAGGAAACCCATGCAGATACTGGGAGAACATGCAAACTCCATATGGACAGTGACCCAAGCTGGGAATCGAACCCAGGTCCCTGGCACTTGTGAGGTAGCAGGGCTAACCACCGTGCCACTGTGCCATCCAAATGAAAGCAGGAGGACCTGAAGCAGTCGAAGCACCAAACTACAGACTGCAAATTCCTTGTAATTTTTATGGACTCTAATTTCATCAAACTATCCCTTCCCACTCTGTAATTGTGTGTCTGTGTGTGTGGACTTCAAGGGTGAGTATGCGTGAGAGAGAGAAAGTCACTGCATGTTTTATTATTTTAATTAGATCAGTTTAAGTATAATAAAGCTAATGTTTCTTCTTTGAACTCAAGAAAATGTGTCCTATTCATTCTTTTATGATCACAGCTCATAATCATCGAATTAGCATTTTTCAAAAACAAACCTGTTGTGGTCAAACAAAGAGTGGGAAAAGTGGGCAGCAATTGGATCCCTCTTCACCTGGCTGTAACAGCTGGCCTGAACTATTTAAATTCAGACCGCACCAGTTGAAGCTATTCAGAACTATTTGCAGACTTTGAGGAAGGAGCAGAAATTATGCAGCCAACCAGATTGCTCTCCCTTTCTCATGTTTTTGTGTGTCACACTAGAGTCATTGGCACAAAGGTCAATAGGCATTCTCCCCTCAGGGGGCAAGGAGGTCAGGGAAGTGTTGTGAAGGCATTGGGAGCAAATGGCCAATGCTACCTTTGCCAGCTTCAGGATTTGGATGCGGTCCTGCAAGAGGCTGAATGACTTTGCATGAGTGGTTAAGGTCAGTAAGTGCATCTTTACATGACATATTCAATCAATTGTATCACACATTACTGGATTTTCACACCCCCATCACTCATCTACCACCAGTTAATGACTCAAATCTCACTTTCATATGCTTCACCTCACCCTCCCACACTCAGTTTTACTGAAAGCTGCGCACTCACACCTCACAGTCTGCAAACACTGCCAGCTATTCAACTGTGGCAGGCACATCAACCAGGGCACAGGGAGGACACACACTGACAAATTTGGATCTCATTTGCAAGAGGTACCCCATAATAAACTGGAGCAGTGAATTGGACAGAGGCAGGCCAGTCTGCACCTTCTCACCCCCATGGAGGATACAATATTGGGAATAATTGGAGTGACTGTTACTGATACCAAGACATGCAGCATTGCTGAAACTGTCAAGGATGGTGGGATGTTCTTATCCAATGCATCTTCCGAGCACCATTTCACCCTCACCTACAATCCACCAGAATTATAGGCGGCAGGTATTGTAACTAAAACCTCTTACCTCATTTCAACTCTGCATTTTGTATCAATGCTTTCACCTACACAATAAATGCTGCCTGACTAGTCAGTGATGCCTTAGGTTGAAGGTGTCAAGAAAGAAGAGATTGAGGTAGAAGGTAAGTGTCCACTCAATCTGACATTGCAGCCAGGTACTGGCACTCTGTGCACTTTAAGGGGGAGCTTTGCAATGGATTTGCACATGGTGAGTCACCAGGCACAAATGGACTGAAACTCAAAGGGTGCAAAATAAAGAAAAAGGCCAAGAGGATGCAATGGTTCTTGGTGCCTCATTTTTCCATGGATGTGGGCATCATTGGCAAGGCCAGCATTTATATTACCCATCCCTATTTGCTCATGAGAAAGTGGTGGTGAGCTGCCTTTGTGAAGTCCTGCAGTGATGTAAGTCCACCCACCACGCTATTAGGGAGGGAGTTCCAGGACTTTGAGCCACTGATCAATTATCTCAGTCTCCATTGCTGCTCAAGCAGAAGTTCAGGCTGACATCCTGAAACCTCTGCTGGCTGCAGAAACAAAGGCTGAAAGGATCTTGTAGGATCGCCCAGCAATCTCTCCATCAGCAGATTACTAAAATTACCGAAGCACTATCCCAGGGGAGTGACAGGGCCTCCATGCAGCATGAAGCTGGCATCCCATCTGAAGTTGGCAGCAGTCATTCCACCATCACTCTGCCAGTGCCCCTTTTGTTGTCCATCAGGCAATCAGTCTAGACTGCTGCTCTTTACATTGGGGTGGTGCAGTCCAAAGCCTTTTGGACACAGAGCTGCTTGAAGGTATTCTCCACGGATATTTACAGAGATCAGCAGCCTTTCACCAGATATGCATAGGGATTTTAGTGCTTAGAAAGAAAGAAAGAAAGGCTTGCTTTTGTGAAGCAGCTTTTCCAAACTCAGGATTTCCAAAAGCATTTTAGAGTTATTGAAATAACTGGCCAATTTGCACACATAGAATCCCTACAGTAACAAAGGAGGCCATTCGATCCATTGAATCTGCACCAACCACAATCCCACCCAGGCCCTATCCCCATAACCCATTCATTTACCCTAGCTAGCCCCCCTGACACACTAAGGGACAATTCAGCATGGCCAATCCACCTAACCCATACATCTTTGGACTGTGGGAAGAAACCAGAGTACTCGGAAGAAACCCACACGAACACAGGGAGAACCTGCAAACTTCACACAGACAGTGAACTGAGCTGGGAATTGAACCTGAGTCCCTGGCACTGTGAGGCAGCAGCGCTAACCATTGTGCTATCATGCAGCCCGCACAGCAAGCTCTCACAAATGGCAATGATGTTAATTGAGGGATAACACCACTGCTATCCAAAGAATTTCCCATCTGAAAGAAATTGGTCAAAGTTCTCCAATCTCGCACACCCATGACCACTGCCAGCAAGAATGGAGAATTTAGTGCCCAGTCAAAACTCTATTTACTGCAGCAGGACTGGAGAATCCCAGCCATGGGTGAGGTTGGAGAATTCTGACCATTTTCTTCCTTGCTGATTCACTGGATTGCCAGCCTGGATTTCTGTGCTCGAGGCTCTGCCGTGGGATTTGAACCCATGACCTTCTGACTCAGAGGCAAGAACATCACCAATTGACTCACAACTGATATATTAGGAGTTCTAAGATAATACAGAAAGGTCATTAGTTGGTATAATTCAGAGCATTGGATGTGTTCTTGGTCTGTGGTCTACATTTTGCAGTTTAAAAATTAAAAAGGTGGGAATAGGGTCAGGTTGCCTTACCCTGATATCTTGACACATCACTATTCCCCTACTCTTGATTCTCTTACATCTGTAAGGAGTAAAATTGAGATCCTTATGACCGATATTCCCTCATTGTATCTTCCCTCTAACCTCTGTATCAAACTGTGCACAGGTAAAATACTTTAGGAGCATATACAATACTTGGTGTAAGCTGCACGTGATGTTAAAATTAAAAGCACAGAAATATGAGCACTCTGCAAAGCAGGCAGCCAGCAAATGTAAGAAGATTAAAAATGGGAGCAGCAGTCAGCCATATGGCAACTTGAACGTGCTCTGCAATTTAATAAGGTTTCATCTGATCTTCTATCTCAACTCTACTTTCTCACCAACATTTCCTCGAATTTTCTTTGGTGAACACAGGCGATTTATTTAAATGTGACGTCCCTTTAAATATTTCTGCATGGCCTTGCATGCACAGTAATTTGAACTTCTGCTTGGATTACTTACTATATGGCTGTGCTGCTAGTAGGGGACATTGTTTCTCTCTCTATCCCCAGACCTCTTCATTCCTTTAGTGTCCAAAAATCTAACAGTCTCAGTTTTGAACATGCTCAGTGACCGAGTGTTCATAGTCTCTGGGGTAGAGGATTCCAAAGATCCACAACTCCTTAGAGTCATAGAGGTATGGAAACAGACCCTTAGGCCCAACTTGTCTATGCTGCCCTTTTTTTAAACTGTGAAATTAGTCCTAGTTGCCTGCATTTGGCCCATATCCCTCTATACCCATCTTACCCATGTAACTGTCTAAATGCTTTTTAAAAGACAAAATTGTACCAGCTTCTATTACTTCCTCTGGCAGCTTGTTCCAGACACTCACCACCCTCTGTATGAAAAAATTGACCCTCTGGATCCTTTTGTACCTCTCACCTTAAACCTGCACTCTCTAGTTTGAGATGCTCCTACCTTTAGGAAAAGATGTAAACTATCTAGCTGATCTGTGCCCCTCATTATTTTATAGACCTCTATAAGATCACCCCTCAGCTTTTTACGCCCCCAAAGATAAAGTCTCAGACTATCCTCGGATGGAGAAAGCTAGCACGAGAGGACATATCTTTAAATTAAGGGGTGGTAGTTATAGGATGGATGTTAGAGTTAGGTTCTTTACTCAGAGGGTGGTAAGGATATGGAATGTCCTGCCTGCTGCAGTTGTAGAAGCGCCAAGTTTGGGGGCGTTTAAGAGATCCGTGGATAAGTTTATGGATGAAAAGGGAATGGTTTAGGTTAGAGGGTCATTGCTTTTTCTTAATTGGTTGGCACAACATCGAGGGCCGAAGGGCCTGTTCTGCGCTGTAATGTTCTATGTTCTATGTTTATCCAGCCTCTCTTTATAACTCAAACCAGCAAGTCCCAATAACATCGAAGTAAATCTCTTCTGCAAAATTTCTAGTTTAATAATATCCTTTCTATAGTAGGGTGACCAGAACTATATATAGTATTCTAAGTGTGACTTTACCAAAATCCTATATAATTTCAACAAGACATCCCAACTCCTGTATTCAATGTTCTGACCAATTAAACCAAGCATGCTGAATGCCTGTGAATTGAGTGAATACATTTCTCCTCATCTCAGAGCTGAATGATCAACCTCTTATCCTGAGACTGTGCCCTCCTTGTCCTAGATTTGCAAACCCAGAACCAGGTCCCTCATTACTTCCCCTCTCAAGACTTCTTGAGAACTTTATATGTCTCAGTGAGATCACTTCATTCTTCTAAACATCTGAGAACAGTGGCCCATTTACTAAATCTCTCATCAGAGGATAGCCCTGTCATTTTAGGAATTGAATGAGTACAGGGTATCCCAATGGGGGATTGTCCACAGCCCATAATGAGCAGATGGATTCAAGGAATCTGCACAGATAACCAAGGAATGGATAGAAAATGAGAGATTGATCTGATGATAGGCCAATCAGAATTGGACTCTGGACAAGCAGTAACTGAGATGTTTTTGTCAATCAAGAGTATGAAGATGTCTGGGGATAGAGTGAGATACAATGTCCCCTCTAAACAGCTCAGCCATGCAACAAGTGCTCCATGGAGGCTCTGCACACGTTTAAACTATTGCGTGCGCATTACCTTGTACCTTAAAGGGGGCCACTCATTTAAATAAATTGCCTGTTTTCTCCAAAGAAATTCGAGGGAATATTGATGTGAAAGTGAAATTGAGGTAGAAGATCAGACAAGAGCTTGTTAAATTGCAGAGCACGTTTGAGTTGCCATATGGCTGACTGCTGCTCCCATTTTTAATCTCCTTACCATCGCTGCCGGTCTGTTTGCAGAATGCTCATATTTCTGTGCTTTTTTTATGTTAGCATCACATTTTGTCCAATGAGAGTGAATCAGAGCCAGGGTTTCTCTGGTTGAAGTCTGCAGAGAGGAGAAAAACAAAGAGTTCTGTGCATTAGACACCGGTGTCAGTTAATTTGGATGGCATGGATAGAGGGAGATCTTGGAGGGTGGGGGGTGGTGGTGGTGGTGGGGTAGGGATGGATTGCACAAGGGGATAAGATGCTGAATCTTTGCCAAGCAAACAGTTCTGAGAATTGGTGCTAAAAAGCCAAACACAGCAGAGCAGCTCCACAGAATCCAGTTAGAGTTTGTGACTTTATAAGTTCACATTGACTCTCTCTGCACTTCCCACTGCCTCGGCAAAGCAGCTAACATAATTAAGGACTCCATGCACTCGGAAATTCTCTCCTCGAGTTTCTTCCGTCGGGAAAAAGATACAAATGTCTGACATCCAACTCAAGAACAGCTTCTTCCCTGCTGCTGTTAGGCTTTTGAATGGACCGACCTTATATTACGTTGATCTTTCTCTGCACCCCAGCTATGACTGTAACATTATATTCTGCACTCTCTCCTTTCCTTCTCTATGAACTGTATGTTTTGTCTGTATAGCATGCAAGAAAAAATACTTTTCACTAGATGTAATAATAATAAATCAAATCAAAAATTGATAAGTCACAATTCTGAAAACTACAGGAAACAATGATTTGGTGACAATGTGGCTACTGCCTTGCGCTCGCAAATATTCCTCAGGTTAAATGTCAGGTGTTGTGACGTGCAGTTACAACCTTTTATCATTGGCCAGGTTGAGCAACATTTACCTCACAGCAGGCATAACACCCACACAAAAGCTTTCCCTTCTTTTCTGCTTTATTACCTTCTTTTTACTCTCTGACTTTCATGTTAAACCACACTGCTGTGTAATAGTTTATGAGTAAGATGAGCTGGCTGCACTTTCAAGCTGATGCCAATACGGCAGTCATTGTTAGTAGTTAGTCCTGCTTTGCTCACTCTGTCTGCCCCACCACCCACCAAACAACCCTCCCCACCCCATCCCTGACCATTCAAATCCATCTCCTGCCACCAACTACTCAACCAGAACTTTGCATGTCACGTGATGTAAGACTGCAGGTCCCCAGACTCCATATTCAATCTCAATTAAATGATCCCCGTATCTGGTCCCAGTCCCTTTAGATGGGATTGGATAAAATCAACCACCTGATTGCTAACTGTTGAGTCTTGTCCCTGTGGATAAAGAGAGAGCAGAATGAGGTCTGTCATTGATGTGTTCTTGATGTAGAGATGCCGGCGTTGGACTGGGGTAAACTCAGTAAAGTTTTACAACACCAATTTTAAATCCAACCAATTTATTTGATAGTAAATCCGCGAGCTTTCGACGCTATGCGCCTTCGTCAGGCAAATGCAGTGTTCTCTGCATTTACTATCAAATAAATTGGTTGGATTTAAAATTGGTGTTGTAAAACTTTATTGATGTGTTCTCCCAGTGCTGGCACTCATCTTAACAGGAACCACAATAAGAGTTAACCCCACAACACTTAACTTGGTTCTTTCTGCTGCAGAATTCATTTCTTGCATCTGTTTCTTCGCGCAGAATCACAGAACTATTACAAAACAGAAGGAAGTAACCTAGCAACAACAACAGCAAAGTTCCCAGAGTGAGCAATTTACCTAGTGTCACTCCTCTGTTTTCTCCCCAAAACCCTGCACATTCCTCCTTTTGATATAATTATCCAATTTCCCCTTGAAACCCTGAGTTGAACCCAGAAGACATTACTTTTATTTAATTTGACAGAATTTAAGTGCTCCTTTACAATTATGAAGGCTGTGCATTAGATGACTTGCAATCAGTAGACTGTCGAAACGTATTTCTGTTTAAACTAAGTTCAGTATGGCAAATTACCCTTGATCTTATCAGATCTCTTTAGCATGTTTGTCCCTGAGGGAAGCCACAGACAATCAGGTTATAGCGAGAGAAAGAGAGTGAGAGATGGGATTATCCTGAGCTTTGAGTTTCATTGAAAGCCCTGTCACTAACTAATTAACACAAACAAACCACGTCTCTTGGTCTGATGTTGACAGACGCTTTGGCCTGGAACCCAACTGTGCTGCACAAGATCCTGAGTTCACCCAACTAGTGTCAGATTCCCCTTTCCTTCTTTAAACAAGCTTTCATGTAAACAGTGACACGCAAGGAAACCAGAACTGAATTAGACAACAAGGAAACAGCAACAACAAATAACGATGAGCTCTCACGAGAAGTTCTGAGCTCAGACTGGCTTTGATATTTTAATGTTACAGCTCCTTTTGATGTTTTATGGAGCAAAACGATATTTCTCTACAGATGAAATCACTCAGCAAAAATCAAACCATATGCATGTTTCAACAACAATTCGCCAGGTTATAATGCAGTAAATAATTACATACCCTATGCAAGCATACACACAGAGTATGCTGTTTGCAAGGGACTTGCAACTGCACCAAAACTCTGAACTTAGAGTCACAGAGGTTTACAGCATGGAAACAGGCCCTTTAGCCCAACTTGTCCATGCTGCCCTTTTTAACCCTAAAAAGTCTGACAACATCAGGTTAAAGTCCAATAGGTTTATTTGGTAGCAAAAGCCAGTAGCTTTTGGAGCGCTGCTCCTTCATCAGATAAGTGGGAGTTCTGTTCACAAACAGGGCATATAAAGACACAAACTCAATTTACAAAATAATGGTTAGAATGCGACTCTTTACAGGTAATCAAGTCTTAAAGGTACAGATAATGTCAGTGCAGAGAAAGTTAACTGTTGTTTATAAAGAAGAATCGATGTTCAATAAAATTCAGACAGTGGAGACTGGATTTTACAGATGGTTCCAAAGTATTTTACTTGAAGTATTTTTTGAAACATAGACCAGAATTCTCCAGTTATTTGCACTGTGCTATTGCTGCAAGCGAGGACAGAGAATTTGGTGTTCAGATCTACATTCACTGCAGCAAGACCAGAGAATCTCGCTGATGCAAATGGCCAGAGAGTTCCCGCCATGGTTACTGGTGTAAATTTCTGCACAGCAAGATCCCATACGCAGCCATGAGGTAGTGACCAGATCATCTGGTTTAGTGAGCAATAAATAATGGCCAGGCGCAAAAAATAACTTCTGTTTGATTTTGAAATAGTGCTGTGGGATTTTTATATCCATCTGAAAAGTCAGACACTGCCCTTGTTTTAACGTCTCATTGAAAAGACAGCATCCCCCAACAGCTTTCCCTCAACAGCTTTCCCTCTGCACTCAACTGTGAGCCTAAATTACATGATTTTGGAGTTGAACCTGAATCTGCAATCTTCAGACTGAAAGGTGAAAATGATAGCATCTGAGCTACAGTTGACCCCAGGTAAAAGGCATTGCCCAGTGCAGCATCGGATCATTTTCATCAAGAGTGTCTCTGGCTTGCTTCCTTGACTGTTTATGAGTTAACCCATTTCATCTGGGACAAGGCCTGGAATTGTACCATAACAGCTCTGAGACTCTCTAATGGACAGGGGCAAGACAAAAATTATTTGAAATATTTAGGGGGAATTCCAGAGCTTAGGGCCCTGGGCGACTAAAACCATGATCACCAATGATGGGGCAGTCTGGCAAGAGGCCAGAATTCAAGGAGTGCAGAAACATTGGAGGGTGGTATTGCTGGAATGGGTTACAGAGATGGCAAATGGAGAGATTTGGAAGTACGCTGTAGTCTCTTCAGTCCAGAATCGCACTGTTTATAAATATCAGTTGTCCAGAATTCTTTTGAGCAGACCCAAGCAACGTACATTATTTTAGCGCAGCAATTTTGAAAGACATGGAAGACAGAGTATTTTGGTAGGTAAAACAATATTTATCGCAGTTTTTTCATGTTCCAATGTATTGTGAATACTTTCAATCAGTATTTTATACTTCTAAAAACCATAAAAGGTCAAAAAGGTATGCCTGCCCGAAGGTCACCTGACTTTTCTTGTGGATTCATAGGATCCTACAGTGCAGAAGGAGGTAATTCAGCTCATCGAGTCTACGCCAACCACAATTCCACCCAGCCCCTATCCCTATAACCTTATGCATTTACCCTAATTAGTCCCCCTGACACTAAGGGGCAATTTTAGCATGGCAAATCCACCTAACCTGCACATCTTTCAGACTGTGGGAGGAAACTGGAATACAAAGAATAAAGAACAACACAGCATGTGAAACAGGCCCTTCAGCCTAACGAGCACATGCCGCTATTTTAACTTTGTGAGTTCCCTCTTCCACCCATGACCCTTGTCTATGCATGACACTTTACATTGGAAACCAGATCGAGGGGAGACTAATTTAGGGACAATTTGTTACACCAATCAGCAATCAGCCTAAGAGCACATCTTTGGAGTGTGGGAGGAAACCGGAGCACCCAGAGAAAACTCACGCAAGCACGGGGAGAATGCGCAAACTCCCACAGACACAGGCCCAAATCCATGTATCTGCACAGCAAACAGTATTAGTTACTGAGCTGTCGTGTTGCCCATCAGCTGGTCCAGATTAAGTGTACACTAATGATATGAAGCACTAGGCTACTCTCAAAACATTCAAGTGTAGCCCTCGCACGACCCATTGCGTGTATGCCCCTTGTTGGACAATAAGGCGGACTGAAGCATCTGTGGGTTAAAAGAGAAAAACATCATAATACCCGGAGGATACCCACGCAGACACAGGGAGAATGTGCAAACTTCACAAAGATTGTGACCCAAGGCAGAATTGAATCTGGGTCCTTGGCGCTGTGAGGTAGCAGTGCTAACCACTGTGCCACCCTGCCATCCTGTCTCTGAAGCATTCCCCTTTCTCAAAAGAGAACAAAAGGAATTTTCAGACTGACATTAACTCAATATTTTTTGCTGAAATTAATTCAAGAAGATAAGTTCAAAATGAATGGTTCATTTGAATGCAAACTCAAACTCTTAGAATGTGAAAGTCATCACCCAGGGTCTATAATCAACCTAGACATTCACTTTATTTGGAAAAGAACTTTGGACTTGTAATAGGTCACATGATGAGGCAGCCATGTTTGTAGCATGTTTTTAGAACAGCAAGAGGCTGATTTGCAAATAAAGCCATCAGACAAGCATTGACCAGATGCACATCAACTATACATCAAAGTTAATAAACAATCATACCTTGAAGTGAGAGAAGAGCTCTCCTCACTCTGTTTCAATTTCATGTTTATCTTATAAACAATCTTCAATTCCAAGAATCTTTGCAGCTCACTGAAATTTCTTTGCTGTACAAACACTTTAATTTCAACTAAAGCATCAACTTATCTAAGAAGCTACAGGCCTGGTATGAAAGATTGATTGAGATATTTATGCGTTGTAACTGCATTGTTTTTCCCTCACCTGTATCCAATTATTTTGTATCCAATCTTTGTGTGAGCAATAGTGTGAGTGAGTGACTCATGTTTTAAACTTCCAAGGCAAGTGTGTGATAATAAATAACCTCCTTTACCTCTAAATTAACAAAAATGTTGCTGCTGGAATTAGTTAATATGGAATTATCACTGTCAGGGTAAGAAAATATACATATCTCACATGCAACACACTGATGAGAGGCAGTAGAAAAACACATAAACTCTGTCAATGACAGTTTTATAATGTTTTATCAAAGTTTTGTGTCTCAGGTAAATATTTGTATCAATGATGTTTTCCTGTTTATACATTTGTGGTTAGGTATTTGTTATAATCTCAAGAAAGATTACTTTTAAGGAGAAATTTGAATGTCCAGTTATTAGCTGAAAGAAGGACACAGAGGATCTCACATTTTGAAACTGCGACAAATGCAACAAATATTATTGACTAAATATTATTTTCTTTTTGAAGGCACCCTACAAACAGATTTGTTCCTTTCTACATTTATTGACAGTCTATTAATTAGGTGTCCAATTCATGTAGCAGCAATGCAAAGTGATTTGCAGCTGCCAAGCATTTTATTTTACTGTTATTTTCCTTTTTCAACTGAGTTGGTTGGACAGCTACTTGGTGATGCAGAATGGTGCAGAATGATGCCAATACTATGGGTTGAATTCACGTACTGACTGAGGACATTGATGAAGGCCCGCCTTCTCAACCTTGCCTGAGGTGAGGTGATCCTCAGCTTATGATCATCCGGGACTATGGCAAAATTCCCTTTTTATTTTTCTTTCCGAATACTAGCTTCCACTGTGAAAGTTTTTCTGGGGATCTCCCTCGAGTTCCAACTAGGCAAGCCCTTCTACCTTGTCTAACTCATCATGAACTCCCACCTGTTTTCTGTCTGATAAACAATAGGGCCAGCATTTTATCTGTTTAAGGTGCCTGACATCTAATTTTTTTTTCACTTCCTTTCGGTTGAAAACAGTCCACGCAAGACTATAAATTGAAACTCCCTCTTTCTGTGATATTTTTATGTTTATGTGGAAGCCTGTAACTTGATCTTAAAGTGGTTTCCTCTATCCCATCCTCGTGGCAACAGAAAGCACACTATCATGATATTCAAGTAAAAATGCTAATCAACTATCTTTAATCACAATGCTCTTTCATCTTAGAAACAAATGGTCAAGTTCCAGCAGAACTGTTTACAACCTAATATTGACATAAGCTTTTTGGATCTTTGAGACTTAGGAGAGAATTTTGCTGTTGCGCCCACCACAGAAATCATTGTAGGTGGGACACAGACCTCCAAAGGTTTGTTGACCTCAGGCAGAATTTTCTGACCTTGGGGTGAGCGCAGCTGGAAAATCCTGCTCTTAGGGTCTTTTCAGTGAGAAGTTTGACATGGTTATCATTGCCCCCCGTTGTCTCTTTCCATTAAATAATCTGAGTCTTCATCTAATCTTTAATAATCAAACCACCCTGTGAGGCAGACTCCAGCAGAGGTCACATGATCTCTTATATTTAGCCTTAATTTAAGGATACAGTTCTCTGTGAATGATATGCTTTGTCCATATAGCAATCAAGAAACAATACTTTTCACTGTATACAAATACATGTGACAATAATAAATCAAATCAAAACTATAACACATTTATAAACTAAAAATTACAGCCCTAAAACATAACACTCTTATAAACTTCACAATTATAGCACATTCTACCATGATTCTAGAATCCAGGAATGACTTGGTTCCCAGCATGTCAGACTGGAGTGGTTATGGCCAAATTACTACATTTTGATCAATATATTTACTTAATCAACGTCCCAACTATCAATGGAATCATTGGGGAAAGTGACTAAATCTGTTATATTGTTATTTTTTCATTTTCCCCTTTAATGCCATCTCATTCTGCCACTCCACTTTCTCCCTGGCCACTTTTTGTGTCAATTTAGCAGACATTCGATTTTTCAATCAAAGCTTTGGGTTTAATCTAGGTGGAGCTCTGGCAGTGCATCTCATATCACATCTGAATAAACTCATATTCTCGCTTAGAACAGAAATAAACGAAGGTGAACAGGTTTGGTATATACATGTGAGGGAGAGGAAGGTAGACACATGGGATGTGATGCATTATAATGAGTAATTGTGGCCTAGGGACTGGTGGTTATGGAGTGTTATGATAGGGGGCAATTGTGGGGGAAGTGACTGAGGGAGTGTAAATGTAGGGAAAGAGCTTCCCTATACAGGAAGACAAGTTCTGGGAGGAATTGGCCAATGTTGAGCTCAGCGTTAATGTTTACAGTGCTGTCTGGGGGCGGGTTAAATAACTGAAAGAAGGAATAGTAATTTCATCATTAGCTTTGCCTAAGCTGCAAAACAAAACAACACTCCAGTTTCTTAGTAACATAAACCAAATCATCCACCTCTGATTCTGTGCTGCCTTTTGTTTTCATCACCATGATTGAATAATCATTTAGTGTCCTCTTGCCAACTCTCCCCTGTCTCAGCAACCAGAGGCTATTTTAAAGCAAAACTGTATTATTTTATCCTCTTTCCATTTCTCTCTCTTGCTGCTGCACTATAATTAAAGTGTCAGTGTTTGGTGAATATAAAGTTAATTTAGGACAGCTTTAAATAGAAACTCTGACATGGAACTGTAATTTATATGTTTCCTGTTGCAGAAATTTGCAGCTCGTTTTGCCTTCTTAACATTTCTTCCTCCCAACAATTCTGAGCGAAATGAGGAAATGTTAAGTCAGATGACCAAAAGCTTCGTCAAAGAGGTAGATTTTAAGGAGTGTTTAAAGGGGAAAGTGAGGCATGGATGTCTAGAGAGGGAATTCCAGAGCTTGGGGTCCAGACAGCTGAAGGGGCCAGAATTGGAGGAGAACAGATATTCACAGCCATATTATAGAAACAGGCCTTTCGGCCCAACTTGTCCATACTACCCCTATTTTTTAACCACTAAGTTAGTCCCACTTTGGCCCATATGCCTCTATATTCATCTTACCATGTAACTGTGTAAATGCTTTTTAAAAGACAAAATTGTATCTAACTACTACCTCTGGCAGCTTGTTCCAGACACTCACCATCCTCTGTGTGGAAAAATTGCTCCTCTGGACCCTTTTGTATCTCTCCCGTCTCACTTTGAACCTATGCTCTCTGGTTTTAGGCTCCTCTACGTTTGGGAAAAAATGTTGACTGTCTAGCTGATCTGTGCCCCTCATTATTTTATAGACCTCTATAAGATCACCCTTTAGCCTTCTATGCTCCAGAGAAAAATATTCCAGTCTATCCAGCCTCTCTTTACAACTCAAACCATCAATTCCTGGTAACATCCTAGTAAATCTTTTCTGCACTCTTTCTAGTTTAATAATACCCCTTCTACAATCGAGTGACAAGAACCGTAAACAGTATTCCAAGTATGGCCTTACCAATGTCTTGTACAACTTCAACAAGACATCCTGACTCCTGTATTCAATGTTCTGACCGATGAAACCAAGCATGCTGAATGTCTTCTTCATAACTCTGACCATCTGTGACTCCACTTTCAAGGAGCTATGAACATGTACCCTCGATCTCTTTGTTCTATAACACTTCCAGTGCCTTAGCATTAACTGAGTAAGTTTTGACCTGGTTTCATCTATCAGAGCAGGACTTACACTCAGAATGTGATGGGCTGGAGATTTCAGAAATAGGGCGGGATGAGGCCATGGATGGATTTGAAAATCCACGGGGGGGGGTTCCCCACCCTGTGGAACACTTTGGGACATTTTCTGTGTCAAAGGCGTATTGTAAATACATGTTCCTGTTGCAGGCCCTGGTCATGTGTGTTGGCAGCTATTTGGTAGTGAATAGCATCACAGCCAAACCTGAACCCACCTTCTATCAACATTGAATGTCAATAGTTTCCAGCAGAGATGCTGGACAATGATTTTCCTCCATACATCTCAGTAGTGTATGGTCTAAATGAAATTAAGTAATTGTGTATAGAGTGGGGAATCAAGCACACTTTTCACTTGTACTGAAATGCATGCTATCGTTTCCAAACTTGGTGTGCGCTGTTTATTTATTCTTGGGCTGTGTGAAGGAGAATGTCTGTATGTCTGCAAAAAGGAAAAGAACAAGGGTAAAACAGGACTTTGTGGTCAGATTGTCTCTCTCCTAGAATAGACTGAGGTAGTCTGAAATGACCAAACCAAGTCCGAAGTAGACTAGGCCCTGTACAGAACCAGACTTGTGCATTCCATCAGACTGTGTTAACAGCAAAATTTTTGTTTTACTTATTTTTGAGTCTTGTTTTTAAATAAAATAAATCCAGCAATATTCTTTTCAGTGGTTTTCTGAAACTGTCTCACATTTTTCGAAGAAAAACTTAACTTTTGGCAGCAAGCTGACCTTGGCAAGTATGCAACAGCTTATTTGAACAAGGCAAAGGTCCTGTTGTTGTTTGAAGCTATTAACTCTTTGGTTGTCTCATTGGTATCTCCATAATGTGTTCTTGCAGTTTTTCAAGCTCTCCTAACCATACAGCAGGTAAATTCACTCACTGCCTTGCCTACTGAACCATCAATGTCAAAGTCCCAGGTTCGATCCTCAGTCTGTGCTGAGTTAACTGATCACTGCTAGGGATAGGTTAATTAAGGCTAATTGGCTCAAGATTCCAGATTCTGAACACTATCCAGTGAATTGTTGGCAAGTGCTTCTGTGGGAAGCAGGAGTGGTGTGGCTATATTGCGATGCAACATCTCACCAACTTCACGATCAGGTAGTCTTTCTGGACTTACTGATAAGGCGCACACATAAAGAATAATCTACATGTTGGGATATTAGAAGATGAAGAACCCCCATGAAACTGTAACACAGCAGGGTTCAGCCCAGTTCCCCAGCATTGGGTGTGCATTCTATAAGAGGTTGAGGTTAAATGTTTTGTTACATTTAGATTAACACTCCAGTATTTGAGACTGTGTTGCACAGTCTGAGGTGCCAGCAACCACGGCCCATAAAAAGCCCCATGGCACCATTTTAAAGATGAGTCGGGAAGTTCTCCCCGGCATCCTGATTTATATTTATCTGAATTAACACGTATAAACAGGTTATCGGATCATTATCATAATGCAGATTTTAAGATCTTGCAATCTGTGAATTGGCTGTCACATTTCCTAAATTATGACACTGACTACACTTCAGAATTTCTTATTTGCCAAAATTTCCTTTGGGATGGCCTGTGGTTGTGAAAACTGCTATATAAATGCAGTTTTATTTTACAATTGCTATCTCTAACATGTGGCAGTGAACCTGCTAAAATCACATGCGGGCAGCATAGTGGAACAGTGGTTAGCTTCACACTGCCTCACAGTGCCAGGGACCTGGGGTTTGCTATCTGTGCAGAGTTTGCATATTCTCCCCGTGTCTGTGTGGGCTTCCTCCAGGTGCTCCAGTTTTCTCTCACAGACCAAAAGACGTGCTGGTTAGATGCATCACCATGCTGAATTCTCCCTCGATGTACCTAAACAAGCACCGGAGTATAGCGACTAAGGGATTTTCACAGTAACTTCACTGAAGTGTTAATGCATGCCAATTTGTGACACTAATAAATAAACTATGAGAGGATTTGCTATTCTTTTTTTATATTGAAGATTGTGCTTGTCCAGTGATCCCCAAAGCATGGTCCATGAATCACCTTCTATGAGGGTCCCCCAGGTAGCCTGTGGGCTGGGAGGAAATGCTAGTGATGGATGCGCATCCAAGACTGAAGAAACAGGCCAAAATACTTATGTGACATCACACAACCAGACTGGCTCTCACACATATATCCCTATTCATCATAAACTCGAGAGACACCAATATAGTTTTATAAGAAAGATTTATGTGACTGTTACAACATTCGACTGTCAGATCAGATTTCCAACACTTCTTAGGGTTGGAAGCAAAGAAGAGAAATGGACTGAATACACAGCCTGACATGTGACTGAATCTCCCCCAGCTAGAAACCAGACATCACCTCACTGGTGTTTCATCAAAAGCAACACTATTCTTCCCATTAATTCTGCTGAGTTTTTTTGTAATTGCATGCAAAAACAGGTGAGGTAGGACCAGTAGGTGGTCCATGGGGATCTTGTGTCCAGACTGAGTGGTCCATGGATGGAAAAGTTTGAGAACTGCTGTGACAGTAGTAATCATTCCTGCTGTGGGTCTTATGTAGTCCCTCCAGCCCTAACCAAACCACAGTATAAGTTGCCAGATGATAAGATGAACAGTTTTTACCCCATTGTGTGTATCGTTGAATCTTGACAAGTTTATTTTTGTATTGGAGCAGCCCATGGGCTGTGCACTAGCAGCAGGCACCACTGCGTCTCACTGCAACATGAATGCCACATTTATTAGACCTTAGAGCAAATGTGCATATAACCATGTGAAAGACTCTCTGATGTTCTATAACATGGCCCCAGTCTCAACCTTACAATGAAACACTGTGCCTTTCACAAACAATTGCCAATAGGGCCTAATGACTAATATACAGGGACCATAATAATGACTTAAATAGCTCAGTAGCTAAAGGCTAAAAGCCACATCTTAATTGTGGTGTCATTAGAGGTTAGGGGCAGAGGGCAACGGGTCAGTCCAGCTTGTAATTCTCTCGTTGTCAAGATGCCATATTGTGGATAAATAGTTTCATCCAGCAGAGAAAAGTGAAACTAGGGGTTGAGAGAATTAAACTTGACTTTGGTGAGTTCTTTTAAATGTCAGCTGTGGTTCAGTGGGTAGCACTTTTGTTTCTGAGTCAGAAGGGTGTGGGTTCAAGTCCATTCCAGAGACATACGTGTGCATTGAGGGAGTGCTGCACTGTACACTGCTAGAGGTGTCATCTATTAGACATGATATTAAACTGAACCCCCGCAGGCGGATATAAAAGATCCAATGGCACTATTTTTAAAAGAAACTAGTGAGTTTACCCTTGTGCGGTTGTTGTTACATTGCTGTTAGTGGGATCTTACTGTGCACTAATTGCCTCCTACATTTCCCAGATTATAGTAGCATTGACACTTCAAAAGTCCTTCACTGGTTGTGTAAGTTTCCGGGGTCATTCAGAGAAGGTGAAGGGCATTGTATAAATTTACTAACATTCCTCATCAGTACAAAAATTCTTGGAAGGTGAAAGTCATAACTGAAAATAGGAATGTCACCTCCATGGCTGGAAGGCAACCTACAGTTAATGAAATATCCACGCAGGTAAAACTTGTCGGTGTGTTTAATTAGTTTAAATGACTGTCTGACCTATTCTGCTAACCTCTAACCTAATCTCGAATAAATCCCTGATTAAGATCAGCTAAGATTTTATTGACTGGCAGAGCAGATTCAAGGGGCCGCATGCCCTACTTCTGTTCCTATTTCTTATGTTCTTATCTTCTTAGGAGCTATATTTAGCTCTCAGCTGTTTGATTAATTAAATCTTCCCGGTCATTGAGACAAAATGATCTGGGCTGCGAACTTTGAATTCTCCACCCACTGCAGCTTTGAGATAATCCAGCAGAAATGCAAATGAATCACAAGGAGCTGACTAAAACAGACTACACTCTCCCTAATCCTCAACCTGAATTTGCAGTGGTAATTCATCGTGTCAGTTTTCCTCTTTTCTTTGGAGATACTGATTTGTAGGCTCCTATCTCCTTGCCAAAGTGGTGATTTCTTTACGATTAAATCTACACAATGACGCTCTCAGCATATTTTGCCTGTCAATGGCATTGGTGTCAAAACCCATCTCCTCCAGCTTCCACACAAACATACTTTCCAGCAAGAATTACTTTTTAGCCGTCAGAAGTCCAACATTCTGGTTGACCTTCTGTCTCTCGATAGTGATGCTCAGACTTACTGTTGTGGTCCCTATCTGTTAGTCAATGGCCTCAGCACAGTCTGGACATTGAACATGGGATCCAGGGGACACGATTATCCAATCACTCTTTCAATTCTGTCCTCTCGAGCATTCTCTATTTTTATTGTTCTATCAAACGGGGGCTATGCCTAAGCCCCTAATTCTGAAATTCCTTTCTCAGACCTCTCCACTCCTTTATAATACTCTTTAAAATTTACTTCATCACTCAAACTATTGACCATTCGTCCTAAAATTTCTTATATGCTACTCCGGTGAAGTACTTTGGGTTGTTTAGAAAAAGATGCAATATAATTACAAGTTGTTGTTGCCTCGGGAATAATAACACAGGCTGATAATACTAACTGTACCTCAGCAATAACACAGGACTGAAAGTACTAACTGTACCTCAGCAATAACACAGGGGCTAATAGTACTAACTGTACCTCAGCAATAACACAGGGCTGATATTATTAACTGTACTTCAGCAATAACACAAGACTGATATTATTAATTGTACCTCAATAATAACACAGGGCTGATAGTACTAACTGTACCTCAGCAATAACACAGGGCTGATAGTACTAACTGTACCTCAGTAATAACACAGAGCTGATAGTACTAACTGTACCTCAGCAATAACACAGGGCTGATACTACTAGCTGTACCTCAGCAATAACACAGGGCTGATACTACTAGCTGTAGCTCAGCAATAACACAGGGCTGATAGTACTAACTGTACCTCAGTAATAACACAGGGCTGATAGTACTAACTGTACCTCAGTAATAACAAGGGCAGATCATCTTGTTTAATTGTACTTCAATTTTTTGATGACCAGTGAACAAGCCAATAAAAGGAGCATTTGCTCTTGAAATATTTGGAATCTAACAGGTTGCCTTGAGCAGCTGCTGTATAGGATTTGAACTCCACAAAGCTATGTGTCTGATATCAGTGAGCTGCATTCTCGCTACACTCACACCACTGACCTCTGCTATTGATTTTGAGGTTTCCTGCCTTAGTGCCAGGACTAAGAGGCTACAGAGCAAATCATTGTTACCAGCATGGATCGGCATGAGCAGCAAATATTCAATATCTTCACAGCAAGAAAGTATTGGAAAAGGTGATGCAAAAACAGTGAATGGAGGCTCCTGTATCTTTTAGAATGTTCCCTTTTGTCATAAAGTTAATTCCCACTGCTATCCAGTTCCATAGAGAGTAGTATGGTGATTCATAAAATCATAGAATCCCTATGGTGCAGAAAGAGGCCGTTCAGTTCATCTACCCTGACCACAATCTCATCCAGGTCCTATCCCCATGACCCCACATATTTACCCTGTTAATCCCCCTGACCCACTAGGGTCAATTTAATCGTTGTCAATCGACCCAACCCACACATTTTTGGACTGTGGGAAGAAATCAGAGCATCCAGAGGAAAATGTGTGATAAGGATCAGGAGTTGGCCAGGAAGAGGAATCCTCCCCCAACTTTTAACATAGATTGTATAGCATGAAGAAGTTGTAAAATGAAAGTTAGGAGCTTTTATGTCCTGCTTCCTTTTGTCATTATTTTAACATCTTGAAACAGGCAAAAAAGGGTCATACTGCGGGAGACGGGGCCTACTTACGTTCAAAATTCATTATCCAATGATATTGTTGGCACTGTTTTGCAATTTTAAGAAAAAACCTGAAGGCTGCCGGGATCCAAACAAGACAGTTGGAGATGGTAGAAGCCAGAGGAGTGGCCAACATTGTAAGCACTTTTATTTAATTTTACTTGTTCTTGTTCAAACAGGACTTTCTTTTATAAAACTACCCAAACAGGTGTTGTGGGGCCTCAATTCACTTTCTCATTTGAAAGATAGAACATCAGATAATGCAGCACTCCCTCAGCAGTTTAGTGACGGCCAGCATGTGCTCAAATTCTGGAAAGGGTTTTGAACCCATAACCCTCAGATTCTGGTGAGGGAAATGCTTCTGACTCAGTCATGTTGACACACAAAAACAAGAAAGGTGAAACTCAACAGCAGGTACAATTTTAACTGCAGGTGATCTGGTTGTACCACAGGGAAGTTTTACAAACTAATCCATTGGGAAACCCCCCCCAGAAAAGTGTAAATGCATTTATCCCCTTGTAACTATCCTGCTAATCAAAATCATTCGGAAATAATGCAGGACTCTCGAACATTCTAGGAGGATTGCTTTTTTAAATCAATGCTCTGCTGGTCCTTAAAGAGGATTTGCCTTACTGCAAAAGAGGGCTTAAATTCATCTGCATAAAAATAACGCAAAGTAATTAGAACTTCATGCCCAGCATGTGCTGTTGGAGTGTGCATTATTCTATTTGTGCATGCTGTCACATGTGGAGCTTGTTATATCTCTAGCACGCTCCAAACCCCAGCTCTATACAATTGCTCAGCATCTGGCACTGGCGCTGAGGTGATTAGTCAGCACCTTGCCTATACACTTGCTGTCTGACTTTATTATTCTTTTCTTTCAGACTTCTTCCTCCTCACTGTGCCCCTCCCCAGCCTCCTGTCTCTGCTTTTCCTGTGACACGATGCTGCAATCAGTTCTCCTGTGTGTCCCTAACATTGCAACTGAGACAGGGAGTAGGAGGAAGACCAACTGACTGCAGCAGGGTTGTATTACTTTGGATTGCCACAGTAAGAAGTCTGACAACACCAGATTTAAGTCCAACTAATTTATTTGATAGTAAACTCACAAGCTTTCGAGGTTCCCCTCTTCGTCAGGTGAATGAGGTATTCTGATGAAAAGGCGAACCTTGAAAGCTTGTGAGATTACTATCAAGTAAATCAGTTGGACTTAAACCTGATGTTGTCAGACTTTTTACTGTGTTTATGCCAGTCCAATGCCGGCATCTCTACATCATTACTTTGGATTGAACAGCCTTTGGAGAAAGACTAATTCTGTGATTTGAAAACCTTGGGAGCCCAGCACTCATATCTTTTAATTTGCCCTAAATTCCACCCCCATGCCCATCCCCACCTCTACCTCCACCCCATCTATGCCCCCATCATCCCACCTCCCAGCTCCACCTCCACCCTACTCCCACCAGTGTACTGATCCCACATGTTTTTGCATTCACAGGCTTCATGATACCTTGCTCACACTGTTAATTTCCATCAGTAAGGCTAAATGGGATTTTTCGTCATGAGAAAAAATTATAGTCAAAATACTGCCACTTTCCAGTGAGGGTTGCTAGAAAAAAGGAAAGAAAAACTTACATTCCTATAGCTGTTCTCATAGCTGTTCTCACTCCCATCATGCAAAATGCAAAGATCATCTTTTCAGATGATACTCAGCATTTTTTAAAAACTGTTTTTGATTGAATAGGTAGCATGCTGGCACAGTGGGTTAGCACTGCTGCCTCACAGCGCCAGGAACCTAGGTTCAATTGCAGCTTAGGGTCACTGTCTGTGTGGAGTTTGCACCATCTTCCTGTGTCTGTGTCGGTTTCCTCCAGGTGCTCCAATTGCCTCCCATAGACTGAAAAATTGGCAGGTCAGAGGGACTGTTCACATTAAATTGACCCTTCGAGTCAGGGGGTTTAGCAGAATAAATACGGGGGGTTATGAGAATAGGGCCTGGGTGGGATTGTTGACAGTGCAGGCTCGATGGGGATTCTATGATCCCTGTTAGCTCCTTTTCTCTGTGGGGTCTGTTTGGAGGGAGAGAGCATTGCAGGAGAATCAATAGGAAAACTGAAAATGCTACAAACATATTGGATTTGCTCTGGAGTCTTCAGGAATTAAAATTTATGCTCTTGGACACTGCTGCAGATAATTCTGGACAAAAAAATCACTGACACACTAAAAGTTTTATTAATTTTCTGTGAATAGTTTTAATTATCAGTTATAAAAAAAGAATTGGTGATGGAAAACATGGCTGTTTGACCAAGTAGGCGATTGTAGAGTTGTCAGGGAAAAAAAAATCACATCTCTCAGGGACAAAGGAGGGGAATTATGCTTAGAACCCAAGGGAATAGAGGAGATCTTAAATGAATATTTTGCATCAGGAGAGGGACGTGTTGACTGGGTGTGTCTCAGAGGGAGGTGTTGACCCGCTAGAGAGAATCTCCATTACAAGGGAGTAAGTGTTAGGTTTTTTAGGGAACATTAAAACTGACAAATCCCCAGGGCCTGATGGCATCTATCCTAGATTGCTCAGGGAGACAAGAGATGAAATTGCTGGGCCTCTGACAGAAATCTTTGTCTCTTCATTGGACACAGGTGAGGTCCCTGAGGATTGGAGGATAGCGAATGTGATACCGTTATTTAAGAAGGGTAGCAGGGATAACCTGGGTAATTATAGGTCGGTGAGCTTGACATCCGTGGTAGGGAAGTTGTTGGAGAGGATCCTTAGAGATAGGATGTATGCACATTTAGAACAGAACAATCTCACTAGTGACAGACAGCATGGTCTTGTAAGAGGGAGGTTGTGCCTTACAAATTTGGTGGAGTTTTTTGAGGAGGTGACAAAAACAGTTGACAAAGGAAGGGCCGTCGATGTCATCTATATGGATTTCAATAAGGCGTTTGACAAAGTCCCTCATGGCAGGTTGGTTAAGAAGGTTAAGGCTCATGGGATACAAGGAGAGGTGGCTAGATGGGTAGAGAACTGGCTTGGCTACAGGAGACACAGGGTAGCAGTCGAAGGGTCTTTTTCGGGCTGGAGATCTGTGACTAGTGGTGTTCCACAGGGCCTGTACTGGGACCTCCGCTATTTGTGATATATATAAATGATCTGGGAAAAGGAGTAACTGGTGTTATCAATAAATTTGCGGATGAATGAAGATGACTGGACTTGCGGATAGCTATGAAGATTGTCAGACAATACAGTAGAATATAGATAGGCTGGAAAATTGGGCGGAGAAATGGCAGATGGAATTTAATCCAGATAAATGCAAGGTGATGCATTTTGGAAGAACTAATGTAGGAGGGAGTTATACAATAAATGGCAGAACCATCAAGAGTATAGAAACACAGAGGGACCTAGGTGTGCAAGTCCACAAAGCCTTGAAGGTGGCAGCACAGTTGGAGAAGATGGTGAAGAAGGCATATGGTATGCTTGCCTTTATAGGACGGGGTATAGTGTATAAAACTGGAGTCTGATGTTGCAGCTGTATAGACCACTGGTTAGGCCACATTTGGAGTACTGTGTCCAGTTCTGGTCGCCGCAGTACCAGAAGGACGTGGAGATTTTACAGAGAGTGCGGCAAAGATTTACCAGCATGTTACCTGATATGGAGGATCTTAGTTATGAGGAGAGATTGGGTAGACTAGGGTTTTCTCCCTGGAAAGATGGAGAATGAGGGGAGAGCTAATAGATGTGTACAAAATTATGAAGGGTATAGATAGGGTGAACATTGGGAAGCTTTTTCCAGGTCAGAGGTGACGATCACGAGGGGTCACAGACTCAAGGTGAGAGGGGAGAGGTATAATTCAAATGTCATAGGGATGTTTTTTACGCAGAGAGTGGTGGGGGCCTGGAATGTACTGTCAAGTAGGGTGGTGGAAGTAGACACACTGGTTGCTCATGTGACTATTCAGATAAGACTTACCTGGATAGTCACATGAGCAGACTGAGAATGGAGGAATATAAACCAATGGTCTAGTTGGACCAATGAGTGGCCAAAGGGCCTGTTTCCTGTGCTGTACTGTTCTTTGTGATGCAATCTCCAGGAACAGATTGAACCAAAGTTGGCAACTTGCAAACACAGAGAGAGTAGGTCTGTACAGTCAGCCTTTGTAAAAATGTTGGCAAACCTATATGTGTGCCTCCAACATTATTTGCATTTTTTTTCCTTTGAATCTATAAACCCGTGAGTGAAATTTCTTGTCTCCACAGTAGCAGGACCAGGAGTCTGGGGTTAAAGTGGTCAAGGAAATTTAGGGGAGAGGCAGGATCAGGATATTGAATTTGATGATCAGCCGTGATCAAAATGAATGGCAGAGCAGGCTCGAAGGGCCGAATGGTCTACTCCTCCTTCTAGTTTCTATGTAAAATGTGGAGAAACACTCCAAAGTCCATTGACTTTGGCAGGACTGGAAAATCCTGTAGCAGGAGAGGGCAGAAAACTCCATCTCATGTTATGCTGTAATAAGTCTTTGGAAACAGAAGTGCCTTCACCAAAATCTCTTTATTTACAATTCCAACAGCAGTGCACAGAGTGCTATCAGTCAGCACACCTTCGGAGTGCCGGAGGAACTGACACACCCGGTTAAATACAAGGAAAAATTCCTTGAATGGCCCATCAATTAAATCTTTAATAAGGAAGCTTATGTTCCAATAGGCAAAACACAAAGACCTTACTGAAGTCATTACATGTACTCAACCAATCATAAAACCATACTGCAACCAAGGAGACCATTCGGCCCATTGTGTCTGTGCTAGCTCTTTGCAAAAGCTATCCAATTAGAGCTAATTGTCAACTCTTTCTCCAAAGCCCTGCAAATGTTTCCTTTTCAGATATATGTCTAATTCCCTTCCTGACAATCATTTCTGTATATGCTTCCCCTATGCTTTCCAGGTCATAATAATTCACCATTCAGAGAAAATTAGTCAAGAGTTTCTGACTCATGGCAGAAGTTGGGTGTTGTGGACAACAGGCCAGTGCAGAATCTAACTGCTTTGTCATGCCCCCTATGGTAGAATAGCTGCAGCTGACACATGATCAATTAGTGAACTGAAGCCTTGGCGCAAGTCAGCAGTTTCAGCAGAAAAAACTGGCAAAAACATAACTCCAATTGCAAAACTATTAAAGTGCCTCCTGGGTTTTGGGATAAGGAGCATTACTGCTCTCACTCATGTGGTAGGAGCCTGTGCCTCACAAACTGAAAGACGCAAATAATATTAAAGGGCACAAGGAGTGACGAGGGGGCCGTTTGTGGGAGAAAAGCGCAAGTTGTATAAACAGGAACCCTTATCTCGGCCCTCATCCGCCCCCTTGCTCTGCAGCTGTTCTGCATTTTGATCATCGGCTTGAAGAGAGAGCTGAGCTCAGAGCTTCCCAGCCAGAGCTTGGGCAGCACGTGTAACCTCTCAGCTGATTCACTGCCTCTGTCGCCTTGTCAATCAGGGCCAGGGCAACTGTCCAAGCAAATGTGCACCAGCTAACAACACACTTTTAACCTGAGTGTGAATTTCTCACACACTGACCATTCCAGTTCTCGTCTCGAGTTGGGGAAAAACAGAGGAAATTACTGGCTGCTTCAGACCAAACTGTAAAGGTTACTGTAGGGACTTTCCAGTTTCATCATAGAATTCAGGACTTAAAATCTGTTTACCAGAATTGAAACTCCATAGGGGTATCTTCTTGCTAAAATAAAAGATGGTCTCAAATTTTGAACAGTTTTAACTTTGAGCAACACAACATCAATGTAGTATTGTCACCATAATTGTACTCAGATTGAGTCATAATGCAGAAAATGTGTACTTTTAAAAAATCTTTGATTCCCCAGGGCAGAATGGGACCTTCCCATCTCGGGGTGTTTTTCAATGTCTGTGTTAGTTTATTAATTAACAAAAGTTATTGTGTATCAAAGTAATTCATTGCATAGGAAGTGCTTTGTGGGTTCCCTGAGGGACATGCTCTGTATAAATACGATTCTTTTCAATTCTTTTCCGCACAGTGCCAGGGACCCAGGTTCAATTCCAGCCTCGGCTAACTGTGTGGAATTTGCACATTCTCCCCTTGTCTGCATGGGTTTCCTCCTGTGCTCCGGTTTCCTCACACGGTCCAAAGGTGTGCGGTTAGGTTGATTGGCAATGCTAAATTGACCCTAATGTTAGGGTAAGTTTGTGGCATTGTGGCAGTACAGCCTGGGATTGAGATCAGTGTGTCTCGGTAGGCTGAATGGCCTCTTTCTGTACTATGGGGATTCTATGATTCTTCCTACCTACAGCATGTTTACTTTGTTATTTGGGTATTTCTACAGGCTAGACTCCTTAACATTACCTCTGTAAAGTTTTGGAAGTTTCAAATTGTGGGGGGAAAACACCTTTAACTACAATTTTGATGAAAGATCATTGACTTGAAACAACTTTGTTTCTCTCAGCCTGATCCACTGATCTTCTGGGTTTTCCCAGGACTTTCTGCCTTTGTTTCAGATTTCCAGCGTCCAGAGTTATCTGCTTTTATTTTGTCTTTAACTTGAACTGTACATAAATAAAATCGCATTGGCAGGTGATTTGCTGAGGATGACGTATGAACAGTTCAGGAATGGTCCTGTAGGCAATTTAATAAGAACTGCCAGTTGGATTGACATGTTAACAGAAGGGTAGGGAAAATTTGTTCAGCCCAGGGAGACCCACACTCTCTGAGTTCTCTACCTCCAAACTTAGGATCAACACAATACTGAATGTCTGCTAATACTATTTCGCCAAATTATTCTAAACATTTATCACCCATTATGAGTTTATTTTTCCAGTTTATATTTATGATTATTCTGCGTCATTTTCATATATTTTCAGGAATTATCTCCATTTAATGTTTCATATTCCCACAGTCCAAAGATATGCAGGTTAGGTGCTAAAATTTCCCCTTAGTGTCAGGGGAATAACATCGGGTTTGGATATAGGGCCTGAATGAGATTGTGGTTGGTGTAGACTTGATGGGCCAAATGGCCTCCTTCTGCACTGTAGGATTTATGTGATGCTGTTCTGAGAGTTTGACATTAATCATCTTCCTTGAAAGATGCAGAGGTTGAGTTTTAATATTTTCTCATCCCAGCTTTTCTCCAGCTTGGAATTATTTGCTGCCACCTTTGCAACCTGTGTCCACAGGTTGTGGAGTTGAGACCCTATCTCAGAGATTTGAATACCTAATGTTGGCTGATTCTTCAGTGCAGAGTCAGAAGTGTCACCTGTCCAAGGCCTCATCTGCCCTTACGTAAGGATCCTGCTGCACTGTTTACAGAGAAGCAATGCAGTTCTCCCAGTCAAAATCCTTCTTTCATCCAACTCCACTTAGCTTATTCGTTCACTATGCTGTTTGCTACTTGCAGTATTTTGATGCATATAAAATTGCATGCCTAAGTAATAACTTTAACTGCACTTGAAAAATAATTCCTTGGCTGTAAAGTGCTTGGGGATGCTTTGAGGGCATGAAAGGGTTTATAATAAATGTAAAACATTTGTATGTTTATCTCTCTCATACATGTGCAACCCATGCGTAGTGTTTGCCCAGTACTTCTCCCATCTCATAGGTGGCACCAACCCATGGGATGCAAAGGCAGTCTGTAATTACAGATAAAAGTAACTCCAGTTTATGTGGAGCAGAGACTTGTTCTGACCTGTTAGGACTCTCTCTCCACTGTACATACACACACAACCATGCAACTGGAGATCACCTTCTGTTAAGGGCAGGGTGACCTTAACTTTGAGTCAATTTATGCTGTAGGCTGCCCCAAAATGAAGTTCATAAGCAAAGAGGTGTTAAATGCTCTCCCTGATAAAGTGTTTGGCATTTTAACTTGGTTGTAAACAGTTAGTGATTCATCTTTGACTATTTATATCAAGCTGATGCTCAGACTTGACTGGTTTAGATCTGGGACCTGAATCAACAGCCGATGGTATGGAGTAACACTGATTCGGAGTAAATAACTCATCATGGCTGCCTGCCAGGTCTTATTGCCGCAAATTCATGACAACTAGCAGTTTTAGATTTTCATACAAACAAGATGACATTTAAAGGACAAGACCAAGACTCGATCTTGTTAATTTTTAAACTGAGATTGATAGATTGTTATGAATGAAAGACATTAAAGAAATCTGGGACAAAAGCAAGTTTGGTTGGTTAGTGAAAGAAGAATCCAAAAACAATCTTTTCTTGGGATAGGTTTCTTCATGGATCGAAACATTACGGAGTTAATTTCTCAACTGTTCCACCATGGGCATTTTCCGGTTGCACTAATGGTACCCCCATTCAACAGGTTTTCTGGTAATGGAGGATGCGATCCACACAAATCATTATTGACATTGGCGGGATTGAAAGATCCTGCTATTGGCCAATGACAAGCTACCTCTGCTGCTGGAAAACATGCTGTGAGATAGTTGGAAAATCCATCCTACAGATAAATATCTGTTGACTCCACTCTCCTCATGACAGTTTTCCTTTATATGTGTTCAAGTAACTACCCAATCAATGCCCTCCATCCATAACTTTAATTGAAACAAATAATGTGGAATTAGGTCAGATCAGCCATTGAATGGTGGACCAGACTTCAGGGGTTTAAAGATCTATTCCTGTTCTTGTTCTTATATTCATAACACTAGGAAGCAGGCCTATAAATTGTTGTGCTGTTGTGACAAGAAGCCACAAATTTAACAGATAAATAGTTGTCCAGCTTTTCTGGTGCCTGGATAATAATACCAGCACATATATTGGTGGCACGTTGATTAACACTGCTGCCTCACAGCACCAGAGTTCAATTCTGATCTCTGGTCACTATCTCTGCAGAGTTTGCACATTCTCCCCATGTCTGTGTGAATTTCTTCCATGTGCTCCAGTTTCCTCTCACAGTCCAAAGAGGTGCAGGTTAGGTGGACTGGTCACATTAAATTGCCCCTATTTTCAGGGGGAAATTAGCAGGATAAATATATGGGGTTACTGGGATAGGGTGGGATTGTTGTTGGTGCGGGCTTGATGGGCTGAATGGCCTTCTTCTGTATTGTAATGATTCTATGATTGTATAACTGAGCCATACCATCCCTGAAATCAGCAGCTGTGCTTCCTAATTTGTGCTAACTTAGTTGCTTTAAGTCAGACTCACAGTAGAGATGATACTATCGACTTCAACATGAACATACAAATGAATTAGGAGCAGAAATAGGCCACTCAGCCCCTTGAGCCTGCTTCACCATTTGATGAAATCATGGCTGATCTTTTTGTAACCTCAACTCCACATTCACACCTATCCCGATAACCTTTCGCACCGCCCCTCTGCATCACCCCCTGCTCCCCCTCCTTGCTGAGCAAGGGTTGATATACCTCTTCCTTAAAAATATTCAAAGATGCTGGGCGGAATATTACTGGCACGTCCGTTTGAGGTTCATACGATTCAGCCCGAAGCTAATGGAGAATGCTGTTCTCTGAGCCTTGCCTATTCCTGGAATTGGGGTGGACGTGCCGGTAAAATTTTGACGTCCGTTTCCACCGCTTTTTGAGGAAGTGAGTTCCAAAGGCTCACAATCTTCTGAGAGAAAAATAGGAGAAATTTCTGCCTTAAGTATTGGACTCTTCCACAAGTGGAAACATCTTCTCCATATCAATCCTGTCAAATGTATAAGATAAACAATTGTACAAAACAACATGGAATATTTGTATAAAAACTCATGTTGAGGACTGAGTGACGCACATTGTGGAGCTGACCTTGACATGGGTATGAATCATAAGAAATCCTAATGCCACTTAGTAGGGGGACAGGAGGGGTGCAAAGTCACATGCAAACAGCACAGGACTGTGACTTATGTTGGCAGTGGTCTTTGCCCATTGTTTTGGTTTTGATGGAGCTGCCCTTTGACTTTCAGGAACAAATGGTAAGCTACTGCGCCTTCAGTACTGCGTGCGTCTGCATGTGTGTGCTCTTCCCCCCACCCCCAGTTTGATGGACAGACCCTTTAACTTGGGATAGCAGATGGCACTGGTACTGACACCGGCATGAATGGAAGGCCAGGGGAGAACAGGTGCAAACCACTAAAGCACTCGGCAACATTACAATGAGAATACTGACAGAATAGAAAGCCAGGCAGTCTGTCCCGAGGCACGCGTCTGTCCTCTTTTACAATTACAATGACAATTGCTACACTCTGTACCATCACAAAGCACGCGCCAGCATTCTGTAACAAGGGAAGAAAAATGCAGTCACCCCAAAACCTACACACTTAGAATATTAAAGACAAACAGCCTTGTGTTGACCTCAGAGCTCAAGGTTACTGCCGGGTAGTAAGATAAAGTATACAGCATGTTTCTTTTTACTTCTATCAGACTCAGACAGTTTGGTTGTGTGAAGGAAATGAAAGATTGCATTTATACAGCTTCTTTCAGAATCTCAGGACATCCTAAAACAATTCACTGACGATGATACACTTTTAAAAATGTAGTCCCTATGGTAAAGTAGGAAACGTGGCAGGAATTTGTGCACAGCAAGTTCCCACAAATAGTAATAAAATCATGACCAGATAATCCGGTTTAGAGGCGTTGGCTGAGGAACAAATATTTGCCCAGGGCACTGGGGAAACCTCCATAGCTCATCTTTGATTTGGGTCATAGTATGTTTTATATTCGCCTGAGAAAGGTGCTTCAGTATAACTTTTATCTATTGGTGTCACAAGTAGGCTTACATTAACACTGCAAGAAAATCCTCTATTCACCACACTCCTGTGCGTGTTTGGGTAAATCGAGGGAGAATTTAGCATGGCCAATGCACTTAACCAGCACATCTTTCAGACTGTGGAAAGAAACCCAGAGCACTTGGAAGAAACCCATGCAGACACAGGGAGAATGTGCAGACTCCACACAGACAGTGACCCAGCCAGGAATCGAACCCAGGTTCCTGGCACTGTGAGGCAGCAGCACTAATCCATTGTGCCATCATGCTCCCCTAACGTCGCATCTGAAAGATGGAATCCCCAACACACTGCAGCATTCCCTGATGTCTGGTATTTTTCAAGTTATTCTCCCAGCTGATCTAATAAAAACAAAGTGATAATATTTAGTGTTATTTTCTCTCTCCCTGTAGGTTATAGTGCCACGCTGCTCCAGAATCATAGATCATTGACTAGAACCTTTCTCAAGAGGACCCAATGTTAGGATGTGATCTCTAACTCCGAATGAGGCTTATCTCCTGCTCAGTGCTGAATTAGTTGGTCTCGGTTACAGCTCCAGATTGGCAATCGTCTTCTGGAAAGTGCAGTTGTCTTTCAATCATCTGGTCACAATCTCCATCCTTTGATTGACTGGACTTAATGACATTCGCTGTCCAGACCCATTGAAGGAGAAAAGTCACCTCTATGAAATTTTGCAGAGTAGCCAGCACAATGCAACCAGGCGAGGAAGAAGGGAATTAAGTGTGGGGGGGGGAAGAGTTCAGTAAAATTGTCATCATTGTCAAGTATCAACTATTTTGTTTAATTTACTCCAAACTCAGGAGAATGGAATCAATCTACTCAATTCCTGAGGTCCGATTGCACAGTTTTCAGGCATATTTGTATATTGACTTCTATCCTCACTGAAGGTGTGTTTTTTTTGTAAGACTCAATGAACCAGAATCCCTGCCCTAACACATTGCAGTGTGCCTGTGCTGGAGCAAATTATTGGAGGAAGATTGCTTTTGTTGTGAAGGCAGTGAACCCTTGGAATGTGTGTCACAGGCAGCAGACAAAATGCCAATTGTTGGAGTGCAGAGCTTGTGTCAGGATCAGCTGGCGTGTGCCTCATCTGTTTGACTCAGTAACAGCTGCTCAAGGGGCTCTCACTCCTTTATCTGCTATTGAAATCATTGATTGAATGGCATACGGCAGCAGGCACATTAAGCCTGCCCTTGCCTCGGCACAGAGAATGGAAGCAAGAGAGTGTATGTAATTATTGACAAATGTCTTTCTACTTCCAATGGAACGAGAGTTTCACTGCCTATAAAGTTTATCTGCAGACTTTTGAAACTTTCGCTGGTAATGAAGGATTAGCTGATGGAGAGCTTACATGTGTATGTAGGAGGGACAGAAAGCAGGAAGGATCGAAGAAAAGCCTCTTACCACCTTAAAGATTGCCACAGCAGAACCTGATTCTTCTTAACTGTGGGGACCATTGTAATTATTAATTAAAAAACAAATTGCACTCTTTCTCTCCTCTCTTGCTGACATTAACTATATGTGCATCATGGGTTCCACTTCCCTTTGGTAGCAATGACCACTTAAGTGTGAGGTTAATGAGTGACTGGTGGTAGAATGTTTGGACAAGCGGTGTCTTTTGGAATGAGATAGATCCAGACCTTTTCTGTTCCTTCAGATGGTCTTTAACTTTCCCATGACACTATTTTGAAGAGGACCAGGGGGATTCTTAGACCATAAGACATAGCATAGGAGCAGAAGTAGACCATTCGGCACTTCGAGTCTGCTCCACCATCCAATGAGATCATGACGGATCTAATGTGATAATTTTCAACCCCAATTTCCTGCCTTATTCCTATAACCCTCGATTCCCCTACTGATGAAAAATTTATCGATCACAGCTTTGAACATACTTAGCTACTCAGCCTCTTTAGCCCTCTGTGGTAAAGAATTCCACAAATTCACTACCCTCTGGGGGAAGAAATTCCTTATGTTCTGGCCAATATTTCTCCCCCAGTCAAACAGATTATTTGGTCGTTAACACATTGAGGTTTGTGGGAGCTTGTTGTGAGAAAATTGGCTTACACTTTTCTTACATCAGTAACTACACTTTGAAAAGCAATTCCTTCGATATAAAACACTTCAGGCCATCCATAAGTGGTTAAAAAACAATATAAACGCAATTATTTTCTTTCTCCTTTAATTTTACATTATCTGTCTGTATCACTACCTGAGTGACGACCCTTTACTGAATTTCCCCTCTTTATTGGTGGCTTGATTTGTGGATGCCCAGTAAAGAACAAAGATTGATTAATCTGTGCTAGGTTAGCTGAGCCTGGCTAGCTCTTAACTGGTCCCTGACTTACATGAGGGTAAAAGCAGCCAAAACTCCTGCTCATGACTGTAATCCAGTGACTCCTTCTGGCAAGAATGCTTGATGGGCATTGAATGAGAAGAAGGTTCGAGTCTGCTGTGCTAGCCCTTCAGTCAAATAACCCCCTGACACATAACAGACACTCGGATGAAGTGCCAGAGGGCTATTAAAAAAATCAGACAACTGCATCCGAATGCCATGACTCCTTCATTACTTTGATACATATCCTGACATTGATATCATGATCCACCCTCCTTCCCGCACCACAGATTACCGCTGCTGACAAAGCTGTGCAAAAATTTATCAGACCATCACCCTCTGATCTCAACTCTGAAATGGAATGACCTTCTCTGTGGCCGGTGGGTCGCAGTTGTCTGTAATTAGACTCATTGTATTGGCCTCCTGTTCATGCTATTACCCACCTCCTTGCACGTGCCTGTATCTGGGTAAAGAGATAGCAGTCTGTGACGAATCAAACTGCTTTTTACTTTATAATTTGACATGTGATTGCCTTAAACAGGAGACTCTCCCCCATCCCCCGGCCCTCTGAATGTGTTCTATCTCTGTGTCTTTGGCCATACTTACAGCTTGGGTAAATGATTGACAGCTACAGCTGTTTACAAATGTGATCTTTCTATATTCCTTTCTCTTTGTGTGCTTTGCGTCTGGAAGACACTGAGATAATGACTGCACAAGGCGGTCCTGTTAAGTACATAATCAATTTTCTACAACGTTGATACACTCAGAAAGCGCAGGCTGTGACGGGGTGCAGGGGGGTGAGGGAGGGCATACATATCAAATGTGCTATAATACAACTGCAATAAAAGTGGTATTTATTGCTATGGAGAGCTGTAATTGTTCAAAGATTTCTCTGAAAAGATGTAACTATATCTAGTGATTTACTGGTTAAATGCACAGGGGGTAATGTTGGCCTTTGTGCAATGGTGTAAGACGAGTGAGTGTGAATCAGCAATCTCTTTCACCTAGTTTTTAGTTCCATTTTCATTGCTACAGCATCTCAGGGCATTGCAGATATTGGAAAGCTCTGAAATGTGGTCACTGCTGTTATGTAGGAAAACAATGAAGGTCCCACAGAATAGTGCCACAGATAATAAGGGAGATAAATGGCCACACAATTTGCCTTTTGATTGGTTGGTTGATCAGGACACTAGGAGAGTTCTTCTCTTTTTTTTGTTAATATTGTCCCCCGGGATCATTTCTGTAACTTCAGGATGGCAGATGGGGCTTTGGATTAATGTAGGATCCAAAGGACAGCACAAGCCATTCTGCAGCAAGTCTTTGGTACTTACACTAATATGCTGAAATTTACAGGGGAGGATTTGAACCCACAAAGCCCTGACTCAGAGAGTGATATAAACTGGGGAAAAGTCCAAACAAAAGCTTTTTCTCTCTACTGTTTCCCCTCCACTTCTCCTTTCAAAGACATTTTTCCAGGGTTTGAGGGCGCCTCCAGTATCTTGCCCAAGAAGCCATTTATTTTGTATCAGCCCAAGCCAGTGAATGTTGGCAAACACAGTGAGCCTCACAGCTGAGCCCAATCTGCTCTATTTGGCTTTGCAAAAAGATGCAGAGTGAACAGTAAGTTGGTACATCAGTAAATTTGTCCGATGGAGGTGGGGCTGGAGTTTGTGCTCTTCAAAAATTATATACCCAAGACAAATCGCTCCTTGTGCAAAGTTTCTGTGGATATGGTGGGCGGAGGGGAGGATGTCTTGGCTTTTGAAGAACTCTCAAAGGGTGTGCACTAAACAAGGGCACGTTCCACTACCACAGACTACACACTGTCTACTGCTCAGAGTTTTATAATCACAGGTTATTTCATTTACCACCCTGTTGTTCAGAAGCAATTTCCTCTACAAAGCCGTCTGCCTAACCCGGGTGCAGCCAGTTGTAAGATTAAATAGGAGCAGTGAGACAGGCGCTGGGTTTGCTACATTTCACTTCTTATTCCTCTTTGCTCAGTTTGTGGGCATTCTCCTCACTTTTAATGCAAAGATAGAACAGAACACTGTGAGTTGTAGCTCAGTGAGAAGCATTTCACCTCCGAGTTATGAGACTGACTTACATTTATGTAGTGCCCTTCACAATCTCCGGATGTTCTAAAAGCGCTTTACAGCCAAGTGGTGTACTTTTGAAGTGTAGTCACTGTTGTGGTATTGGAAAGGGTCGTGGGTTCTCTAGAGTTCATATTTATTTATTAGTCACAAGTAAGATTTACATTTACACTGACATGAAGTTACAGTGAAATTCCCTGAGTTGCCACACTCCGGCACCTTTTCAGGTACACTGAGGGGGAATTTAGCACGGCCAGTGCATCTAACCATCACATCTTTCAGACTGTGGGAGAAAACCGGAGCACCCAGAGGAAATCCATGCAGACATGGAGAAAACATGCAAACTCTACACAGTCACTGATCCGAGCCAGCAATCAAACCTGGGTCCCTGGTGCAGTGAAGCAGCAGTGCTAACCACTGTGCCTCTGTATCATCCTAGAGAAACTGGTGCAGAGAAACTAAATTGATCCACCGGTGCTGCAGTGTTGGAGATGCTGCTTTTTGGGTGGAGGCTATTCCCACCCTCTCAGGTGGGTCATGAACAATCCCATTGGAACTATTTAAAGAAGAGCTTGTCAGTTCTCCCTGTGATCCTGGCCAATATTTATTCTTCAACTAATGTCACTTTAATTCAGCCGCATTTGGAATATTGTGTGCAGTTCTGGATGGTACACTACCAGAAGGATGTGGATGCTTTGAGGACGGTGCAAAGAAGGTTTACCACGATGTTACTTGATCCGTAGGGTTTTAGGTATACATAGAGATTGGATAAAAGATTGTTTTCACTTGAAAGATAGAGACCGAGGGGTGATCTGATAGAGGGCCACAAAATTATGAGAGGCAGAGATGGGGTGGATAGTCAAGAGGCTTTTTCCCAGGATGGAAAGGTTGACTACGAGAAGGCACAGGTTCAAGGTTAGAGGGGATAAGTTCAGGGGAGACGTGGGAAAATTGTTTACACAGATGGTGGTGGGTGCCTGGAATGCACTACCAGTGGAAATGGTGGAAGAAGCATGTTAGTAACGTTTGAGGTGTACCTTGATAGATACATGAATGGGAAACTAACAGAAAGATAGAAACTACTTCTCAGAGCAGGCTTGGTGGGCCGAAGGGCCTGTTCTTGTGCTGTATTTTATACTAAAACAGTCAAGACCTTGAACCTGGAACTTCTGGTCATTAACATGCTGATTTTGAGCCCTTACTATTCACAAATTAGCTGCCACATTTCCTACAAGATTTTCTTTGAACTCTGAAGCTCAAAAGGCTGTAACAAAGTGAAGTTTAACTTCTTCTGTAGGCTGATTTAGCTGTTTGGAATTGGATTGGTAATAACCTAGTTACTGAAGCCAGGAAGGAGTAAATCAGCTTGCACCTTCTTTAGCTATCATTGCATGGCTGCTGTTTGACAAGTGTGCAGTTAAGGACAGAGTTCAGTTGAGTCAACCCATTGTCACTCACTCTTGGATAAGTCTGCTGACCTGTGTTGTTACTTGATGAACGGATGAGATTAGGCTGGCAACTCTTCTGGAAATGCACCGCCGCATGAGTCAGTAATGTCAAGGAAAATTGGGTCATGGCGGGCGGGGGGGTGTGTTGCGGGATATATGGAGGGTGTGGTTAGAATTGGAAATGAAGAAGTAATCACATAAAGACGAGAGGGAGCCAGCTGTGTGTGTGTGTAGACGTGCTTCTCGCAGGAAAATACCTACAGCTCTCGGACAAAGAAGAATTCGATTCAGCCATTTGACCGCCTTCTGCAGCACGGCGGGTTCTTCAGGCTGATTACTGGCTGTTTCAGCTGTCGAGCTTGTCTTATTGTGATGCAGATACGGGCACACGCAGGAGGAGCACAGGGTCATAGATATTGTCATGTAGATGCCGGCACATGTGGCAGCACAAAGGGCGAGTGAGACCATGGCCGTTGCTATGTGGATATTGGCACATGTAGGAGCACAAGGCTGCGGAGTTCATTGTCATGCAGATGCAGAGACACATGCAGCAGATGTCCGCCTGAGGCTTGTGCTGTGTGCATGGGCTCAGTGTGGAGCTATGATTAAAGTCACCAGTCCAATTCAGTGCGCTCTGACCATTACCAAACTGCATTACTCTAAGTCACTCTGTGTGTTCCACTAACATAGGTCAGTGACTTTGATAAATTAATCAATAATCATTCCAGAAGCTCCACTGCTGGAAGGGACATTGAAATGAACTCCAATAATGAGTTAGTTTGGTCCCTTCATGTACATTTTTTCCTCTTTGGGGAATAGTGGGGAAACGGTGGAAGATATGGTGGGTTGATTATTAGTCTGTTGAACTGTGTTATAAATGCTTCCTTCTGTGGCCAACAGGCCTTGAACCTGAAGCTTTTACCTCAGAGCCAGGTGCATTAATCAATGGAACCACAGCGCACCCAGCTTCAATGGATATTTGCTTGTAAATGAAAAGTTTAAAAAGCTGTGGGAAAGAGCAGGAAAGAGGGACTAATTGGATAGCATTTTCAAAAAGCTGGCACAGACATGATGGGCTGAATGGCACCCTTCTGCACTGCAAGATTCTATGAAAACATCTACGAATACATTTAATTCCTGCTTTTCGTGACTTCTTTCTCAAATTTGCTTGTCCACACAGAAGTTCGTAGAATCATAGAATCCCTACAGTACAGAAACAGGCCATTTAGTCCATTGAGTCTGTAACAATCACAATCCCACCCAGGCCCTATCCGTATAACCTCATGCATTTATCCTGACCGATCCCCCGATACTAAGGATCAATTTAGTACATCTTTGGATTGCAAGATGAAACCGGAGCACGCAGAGGAAACTCATGCAGACAGGAGGAGAATGCGTAGACTTTACACAGGCAGTGAAACACTGTGAGGCAACACTACTAACCGCTGTTCTGCCCATCACAGGCTCAAATACTCACTTATCTATACTTTTAAAAGAAAAAAAGCTGAAGCCGTGTTTAGAAAACGCTAAAAAAATTTGCCTAAATAAAGTTAAAAACAGGCTGACCATGACACATTTCCTGTAATAGAAAGTGCGAGCGGAATGTGAGTCGTGTGCTATGGTCTACTTATGGTGTTTTTGTTGCTGCAATTTAATTCCTGATTTTTACATTTTAAGTTTTACACTTTTCTTCTTGTTGCAGGAAACAATTTCTTCAGTAAGTTTCTCATTAAGTTTATTAAAAAACATGTTTTTTTATCGCTTTTGATCTATTATTAATGTAAAACTTTCGGATGCCTGAAACCCATCTATTCAAATTCCATTGTGAAATATGTTTGTTGTTTGCGATTTATTTGTGGGTTTTGTGAGAACGTAACTCTTGTGGATGGCAGGATTTTATTTCTACACAACACAGATATTTTGTTAAGCTCATTTACGGGAAACATTACTGAATCTTAAAGTTGTTGCTATACAATATATTCCTGATTCTGTAGGTGCAATTAGCCAGAAAATTTTTTTATGATAAAATAGAGAAAAACTGTGACATGGTGGCAATGTGGTTAGCATTGCTGCCTCACAGTGCCAGAAAATTGGGTTCAATTGGGCCTTGGTTGACTGTCTGTGTGGAGTTTGTACATTCTCCTTGTGTCTGCATGGGCTTCCTCTGGCTGTTCCAGTTTCCTCCCACAGTACAAAGATGTGTGGGTTAGGTGGACTGTCCATACTAAATTGCCCCCCAGTGAACGTGTCGATTAGATGGATTAGCCAGGCACAGGGTAAAAGCATAGGGTTACGGGGAATAGGACAGAAGGAAGGGTCTGGATGGGATACTGGATGAAGAGTCAGTGCAGACTCGATGGGCTAAATTGGTTCTCTCTACACTGTAGTCATTCTATAGCTCTATAGTGAGAAATTGAACCACAAATAAAGCACCTGGAAATTTGATCCCTTTTATGTTGTTGAGTTGGCTCTCAATTGGAGCAGATAGAACTTGCTCACAGTCTGTGCCAAGGAGTGGGGTCAAAATCAATTAGAGGTTTCCACTGATGATTAGTAATGAGGGAGCTTGCTGAAATATAAATCTTGTAGATGTCAACAACAACAACTTGCATTTATATGGCACTTTTAATGTAGTAAAGAGACCGAAGCTACTTCACAGGGGCATTGTCAGTTAAAATCTGACACCAAATCACAGTAGGGCAGAACCCACCAAGATGGGTTCTGAGGCAGGAGTAGGAAAGGGGACATAAAATTGAAGGAATGGGAGTTCCCCAAGATCCTGCCCGCCTAAGCCCTGATGGAATTTTCCTCTTGAGTAGGCTGGGCCTCAGGTGGGAAACCCACTCACTCACCTGTTCCAGGGTCTTATCCTGTCCAAACTCAATTTTTAGGCTGCGACGAATGGGTGTAGGGAGGGTGGCAGCGTTTGCACCTTCCCCCATCTCAGGCAGGAAGGGAAGTGTGTCTCACTCTGAAAGCCCCCTCAGAGTTACAGCACTCTCTTGCAATGAGATGTTAGAATTCTGGGACCCCCTGCCCTCCTTTTGGTGTCCCCAGACCTTCCTGCCCTTGGGATCCCAGTGACTTACCTTTCAAAAAGGGGGCTTAGTCTCAGACAGAGTGCTGCAGTGCTCCTTCTGGTCACTCCATGCTGTACCTGGCCAGGTTGAAGAACTGTCAGTTAATCTGATTGCCTGACAACTCTCATGGGCTGGTCTTACTGCCAAGAGCAGACAGGCTGCCTGAACAGGCAATTCTCAACAATAGGTGAAGAGGGGATAGTCTAAACTTGCTAGTGAAACCATCTGCATGACTGCTTGAGACAACATTGCACAGGCTTCCTGATCACCCAGGACACTGGGAGATCTTTCACCTGTAACCCGGTCCCCAGTGAACATAGCCTTCCCTCATGCCGATTGTTCTCTGTGTCAGTCTCTTCTCCTCCCCCCAGTCTACGTCTATCATTCCCATCTGGAGAGCTACCCTCCCATCCTGCTGATCAGCCCTTTTCTGCAATGCTTCCCTTGCCTCCCCCCTTGCAGAGCTTACTCCCTCCACCAACAGAACTCCACTTTGCCTCCCATGTCATTGCCCCACCTCCACTCAGGCTCCACTCCCTTCGCACTGCCCCAGGATGGTGCCTATTGGGCAGTGCCAGGGTGCCTGGTGAGCACTGCTAGGCTGGCACTGCACCATAGGCACTGTCCGATCATGCTCCTGATCATCCAGGGTCTTCAATGGCCTCCAATTCCCCCCTGGCGTGGCCATTACATCTGGTTACTATTAGTGTGGATCAATGTGGATCAGTGTATGGGGGGAAGCTATGGGTGACTCTCAGCAGTGAGGCATGGGGGAAATGTCCGGGGGTGGGGGGGGGGGGGGGGGGCGTCAGAAAACATGTCATTAATGTTTAAATCAGCTTTGCGCCCTTTTCAGCTGATTACACCGACAAAACACAGTCAGGAAGATGGCTTCTGGCATGGGACCGGTTCACGCCCTGCAAGTATGGCTTGGTGCCAGAAAGCAGCTGTGCTGCAGGAACCATACCCCCAAAACTAGACAGAAGAACATTGAAAAGGCTGGAGTGAGAGTCAGTCTAATTTCTTACAAATTAAAGGCTGCAATTTTTTAATCTTTCCATCTACAAAAACAACTCCCAATGTTCACTTCAAATGAATTGGGAATGTTTTGAACCAATTGAGAATGTCCTGTTATTTGCTGAGAGCTGTTGTCAGCAGAGCAGAGCAGAATGCTCTGACTGATTTCTTGTTGTTTCACAATGTTCAAAGTTTGACTTTATTGTCATGTAGATCAAGCACATGCTGCCTGTCAGCCACTATCAGATGTCTAAATATTCCAGAGCAACACTGACAATAGCCAGAGATTGCACAGCATTCAAAATACCGTTAACTTGAAACATTTCCTGACAGTTTTTCCAGCATTTTTAGTTTTTAATTCAAATAAGATTCCTTTGACTCAAATCAGTTGTGTCAAAAAAGTTAATTTATTAATTCTCCTCTGCTGGATTCATGATCCTCCCAGTAACAAAATACATTAATAAACTTAAAGAATGGTGATTGATACGGCAAATTAATTTCCAAATTGGTAAATCAGTGGCACAGTGGTTCACACTGCTGCCTCACAGCGCCAGGACTCGGGTTCAATTCCAACCTTGGGTCACTGTATGTGTGGAGTCTGCACGTTCTCTTCATGCCTGCATGCGTTTCCTCCGGGTGTTCTGGTTTCCTACCACAGTCCAAAGATGTGTAGATTAGATGGATTGGCCATGCGAAATTGCCCCTTAATGTCAGAGGATTAGCATGGGGGCTATGGTGATAGGGCCTGGGTGGGATTTTTGTTGGTGCAGGCTCAGTGGGCCAAATGGCCTCCTTCGGCACTGTCAGGATTCTGCGATTCTATGATTCTATGTAAGTGTTAACAGGTGCAGCTTAGTAGGATGAATAAGAAAGCCATGTACTCCTTGGAAAGTAAAAAAAAAGTTTAACAGTTAATTTATTAGTCACAAGTAAGCTTACATGAACACTGCAATGAAATCCTGTTTTTGGCTGTCGCAGGTTTTAACGGCCATTATAGGATTTGCACCTGCAGCTAATGGGGCCTAGATTTATGAGGCTGACATCAGAACTCAGAGGTTATAACTCTGGAAAGAGGAAGTTGCCAGGCCGAGGAAAGAGACAGTTGATCAGTTATCTAATTGAGGTCTTTAACATGGTGAAGGGGTTCATCAGGGCAGATGTAGGGAAGATATATACGGATTTACAAATCAGGAACAGCAGTAAGGCCACTCAGCCCTTTGAACCTGCTCCGCCATTCAATAAGATCATGGCTAGTCTAATTGTAACTTTAACATCACATCCCTGCCTATCCCTGATAATCTTTCACTCCTTCATTAATCAATCTATCTAGGTCTGCCTTAGAGATACATAGAACATAGAACATAGAACATTACAGCGCAGAACAGGCCCTTCGGCCTTCGATGTTGCGCCGACCAATTATGAAAAAAGCAATGACCCTTCAAACTAAACCATTCCCTTCTCTTCCATAAACTTATCAACTAACCTCTTAAACGCCACCAAACTTGGCGCATCTACAACTGCTGCAGGCAGGGCATTCCACTCCCTAACCACCCTTTGGGTAAAGAACCTACCTCTGATATCCGTCCTATAACTATCACCCCTTAATTTAAAGCTGTGTCCCCTCGTGCTAGCTTTCTCCATCCTAGGAAAAAGGCTATCACTGTCCACCCTATCTAAACCTCTAATCATCTTATATGTTTCAATAAGGTATTCAAGATCTCTGCTTCCACTGCCTTTTGAGGAAGAGAGTTGCAGAGACTCATGATCCACTGAGAGAAAAATGTTTTCCTTATCTCTGCCTTAAATGACTGACCCCTTATTTTTAAACAGCGACCCCTAGTTCCAAATTCTCTCATTAGAGGAAACATCCTCTCCACATCCTTCCTGTCAACACCCCTCAGAATCATAAAAGTTTCAGTCAAGGCGCCTCTTACTCTTATAAACTCTAATGGATTCTAATGATCTAACCTCTCCAACCTTTCCTCATAAGCCAACCCACCCATTCCTAGTATTAGTTTAGTAAACCTTCTCTGAATTGCTTCGAACCCATGTACATCTTTCCTTAAATAAGGAGGCTAATACTTACACATACTTATACCAATACACAGTACTCCAGGTGTGGTCTCGCCAATGCCCTGTACAACTGAAGCAGAACTTTCCTACTTTTGTAAACATTCCCCCTCACAATAAACAATTTAGAAGATATCCAAAATTAGGGATCATTAGTATAATATGGTGACTAATGCACACAATAAGGAATTCAGAAAAAGCTTCTTTCCACAGAGAGTGTTTAGAATGTCAAACTTGCTACCACAAGTTATTAAGTTGATTTTTCTCTACACCCTCGCTATGATTAGAATATTACATTCTGCACTCTCTCCTTTCCTTCTCTACAGTGCTCAAGAAACAGTACTTTTCCAGTATACTAATACATGTGACAATAATAACTTAAATCAAATCGAATCAAATCAAACATGGATTAGTTTTGATGAACAGCATTGATACATTTAAGGCAAAGATAGGAAGTGCATGAGGAATCAAAGAATGGAGAATGATAGAGTTAGATGAAGTTGGGCAGGAGGTGGTGTGTGGAACATAAATGCTCCACAGACCAACTGAGCTAAATTCACTACTTCTGTGCTTTAAATTCCAGATAATTCTGTACAAAGTAACGTGATACTGGGAAATCACCTGTCTCAGTGAAACTACTTTCCTCTTTAGCTGCGTTCCTAACAGGAGGTGCTACAGGTATTTCCTGCACAGAGAGAGAGAGAGAGAGACAATCTGTCTGGGTTGCTGAAACATGCTTCCTTCAGCCTGTTTAGAGTATTAAGCATTGACTAAAGCCTGTGAAATAGAGGTCAAAGAAGTTTACTCCCCTCAGAACTTTATGCTCCTCAAAGATGAGTGATTTTTGCCCTGGAAATGAAACACTTCTTATTTTAGACTGCATCAAACACACGGAGCACTGTAAAGCTCTCTCTATCTTAAGCCACAGACATGCCTTTGTGGAGCATGACTGCAGCAGTGTGACAATTTCCCATTCTCCACACTGTCCGTCTCATGACCTTACTGGATGAGGTTGTTAATCAGGTCAGCTGCTTGAGGCCCATGCTCACTGGAAATTGGAATGCAGACAGGTGACCAATCTGTGGAATACCATAGTTCAGTCTGCAAACATGACCCTGGCTTTTCTATTATTTTAATTCCCTATTTTGCTTTCACTCTGACCTTGGCCTTCTGCTTTGTTCCAACACAGGCTTGAGGGACAACAGTGCATCATTTGATAAGGCATTTCAGAACAATCCAAAGATGTGAGCTTAGGTTGATTGGCCGCTGCTAAATTAACACTAGTGTCAGGAGGGTAAATATGTAGGGTTACGGGAATAGGGCCTGGGCAGGATAGTGGTCTGTGCAACTCAATGGGCTGAATGGCCCCCTTTTGCACTGTATGGATTCTAATCTTCCTCTGAGCTCAACACTGAGTCAGGTAATCACCTCTATCCATATTCTGTTTTGTGCTTTTTAAGTTTATTTATTAGTCACAAGTAAAGCTTACATTAATACTTCAATGAAGTTACTATGAAATTCCCCTAGTCGCCACAGTCCAGCGCCGATTTGAGTCAATGCACCTAACCAGTGCGTCTTTCAGGCTGTGGGAGGAAATTGGAGCACGTGGAGGAAATCCACATAGACATGGGGAGAACGTGTAAACTCCACACAGACAGTGACCCAAAGCCGGGAATTGAACCCAGGTCCCTGGCGCTGTGAGGCAGCTGTGTTAACTATTGTGCCACACGCCACTTTCCAGTTTTCTCATGTTCCTTTCTTGATCCCTTTATTTTGTGTTCTATCCTGTCATTCACACCCCCTCGAGATGCATTCTTTATTTCTTTACTTGTTCTATTAATATTCTATTTGTTCTTTCATTCTGAAACTTTTGGCTATTTAATCTCTCCTACTGGGCCCACCCTGTCACTTAACTTCCCTTTTGCTCATTTTCCCACCCCTTCCCTTTTCATTTTCTCACGACTGATTGCACTTCCAGCTTTATCCCAGCTCTGATGAAAGATCACAGATCTGAAACATTAATTCTGTGCTTCTCTCCACCGATGCTGCCAGAGCTGCTGAGCGATCCAGCATGTTCTATTTTTATCATTGGAAACGATTCAAACTGGTTCCCTGCAAGAATGATTTTCAGCTGGTGAACTGAATTTGAAGCTGGTGGCAGTGGAAATTCTCAATCAATGGCTATTTGTTTGGATGCTGCAGGAAAGTGTAGTTGATAATTGGGGATGATGGTTGGGTGGGTCAGTGTAACTCGGCAAGTATGCATAAGTGTGCAAGCACCCCAGGCAGCTTCGATATGGAAATCAGAATCCTACTCTGGTTTCACATTTCAAGCAGCAGTCCATGAAGGACTCCTGCTAAATCCACAAAACAACAGCTGAGAAAAGCAAAATACTGCACGTGCTGGAATCTGAGACAAAAATAATACATGCTGGAAAATCTCCACAGTTCTGCCAGCATCTGTGGATATGATGTGGAATTACCAGCGTTGGACTGGAGTGGGCACAGTAATTAGTCTCACAACACCAGGCTAAAGTCCAACAGGCTTATTTGGTAGCACAAGCTTTTGGAGTGTTGCCCCTTCATCAGGTGAGTAAGTAACTCACCTGATGAAGGGCAACACTCCAAAAGCTTGTGCTACCAAATAAGCCTGTTGGACTTTAACCTGGTGTTGTGAGACTATTTGCAGCATCTGTGGAAACAGAATAGAACCAACATTTTAATTCTGGATGACCCGTCAGAACGTTGACTCTATTCTCTCTCCACACAAGCTGCAGTTGGTTGGTTTAAGGATCTTGTCCCCTTCATGGTTTGCTTCAGTGGGTTCACCGGCAACGTTGAGTGGAGGTCATGAATCCAGTGTAACTCAGCGCTCCCCAGAATAAATTTTGGGAGAAACTCAAATTTGTCTTTTTAGATCTGGAAGTGGAGAGTTGGCATCTAATCCTTGGCATAAATCTGTTCTTTAAGAAAAGAAATATGCATCCTTTTCAATCAGCAGATCAATTAGCTGTATTTTGATTGTGGCAGAATAGAATAAAGACCAGTTTGAATTGTTTTATTGGACTGCTTGAGATCACACCTTATCTCCTGGCAGAATAAATCCTCTGCCATTCAGAAGTAGAACAAGTTATATTTAAATAACTTCTGAAGTTTTGAAGAACCACAGAATAAGCTTGAATCTAATTCAACATGCTTTACAACTCAGTGCTCCCCCATCCCACCCCCAAGGCCAATGTTCAAACCACTATCATAACTGCATCAACCTTTGTTGTTTTAACCAGTCAGCAATATAATAGTCTTTTATTATCCATATCACCATAATCAGATTCCATATGCATTCCTAGCTAACTCTGCATTCTATAGATTGCTGCCCTGCCTCGTTATGTCTCCACACGATTCCTGGATGGCTGCACAATCATATAAACATACAAACTAGGAACTGGAGTAGCCCAGCCATTCAATAAGATCATGGTTGATCTGATTGTAACATCAGCCTCCCCCCCAATAACCTTTCACCCCTCTTGTTAATTATACAACAGAAGAGGTTATTCAGCCTATCTTGCTTGTACCATCTCTTTGAAAGAGCAGTCAAATTATTCTCACTTCTCTGAGCTTTCCCCATGGCACTGCAAACATTTCCTTTGCAATTAAACATCCAAGATCCCTTTTGAAAGTTATTATTGAATCAGCTTTCAGGCAGTGCATTATAATAACAACATTCTGTATAAAAACAATCTTATCTCGCCGTCTGGTTCCCTTATCAATTTTCTTACACTTACTGGATGCTATTTTGGATCTAGATGTTGCGGCTGTGGAATCAATGAGCCAGTTCAGTAACTGGTGGCTGCTGCTGGCTTCTGATGATTCAGTCTTTTGTCCCATTGCTTTTGATATGTCTTCCTTTTTCCTCAACCGAGGAATCTCTCGCACCATGGTTGACAGGACTTACACCATCATGTCTGTTTCATTCCTCATATTTTTGTTCTCACCATTTCCTTTCCTCTCAGAGTCAGAATAGTGTGCTGCTTGTCATCACCTTCCACCTCACCAGCATATGGATACAACAAATCGCCACCATCATTACCATCATCTTTAATACAGTGTCACCACAAACACATGCCTCCTATCTTGCCTCTTTCAATATTTCGAAAGGACTGTTCCCTCCTGGTTCACTCCTCAATCACCCCCAACACTCACTCCCTCTTCATGACATCATCCAATACAACTGCAGGAGATGCAATACCTTTTACTTCCTCCTTTCTCCCCATCCAAGGACCCAAACACAATTTGAAACAGCAATTTACTTGTATTTTTTTCAATTTACTCCTCTACTGTATTTGCTCTTCACAATATATTCCCCTGTATATTGAGAAGATCTAATTCTGATTGGGTGACTGCTTTGTAGAACACCTCTATTCAATCTGCATTGTGACCCCAAGCTTATAGTTTTAATTTTCCACTTCACTCCCATCCTGATCTCTCTGTCTTTGGACTGCTACATTGCTCTAATCCTTTCTGTGGATTGCCATGAAAGAGAGGCTTGCAATTTTCATTATCTTGAGAACAATGCCACCAGGAGTCTTAAATTCCTGGCACCATCACCCATGAAGTTAAGTTCAGAGGGGAGGAACAAAACAAAGCACAATCCGAGATACATCCTCAAAGTCGGATTGGGTGGAAGATACTTGTGTGATATTAAAGTTTATTTATTTATTAGTCCCAAGTAGGACTTACATTAACACTGCAATGAAGTTACTGTGAAATTCGCTTAGTTACCACATTCTGGTAAATGCACTTAACCAGCACGGCTTTCAGAGTGTGGGAGGAAACTCATGCAGGCACAGGCAGAACATGCAGACTCCACACAGACAGTGATCCAAACCGGGAATTGAATCCAGATTACTGGCACTGTGAGGCAGCAGTGCTAACCACTGTGCGACCATGTTGCTCCAGTGCAACAGCAGGTGAAAACTGCAACAGGAGTTGCAGTCCCCAGTTGCTGAGGTTCTCTTGCCACTGGAACTGGACTTACCCTCTATCAAGGACCATGAATCTACTGATATGGAATGATGTTCCCTTGTTAAAAGGTGTCACACAGAAGGAGTCCATCTATGGAAACCAACACTTCCCATTGTTCCAATGAAACTCAATGCGAGGCTGAAGACTTCATCTCTTTTTTTGATTACGTAACTTTAGCTTCCTGCACTCAATATTAATAATTTCAGATTGTCACCTTTGCCTTCAGTTTTTTTGATTTTTGGACAGCAGTTGTTGCTGGTGATTTTGCTTTTCAAATTTACATCCCAGCCAGGTGTATCTTTTGTTTCTATACTTGTCACATTACCACCTCACCTGTGCTTTGTATCATCAGTCCTTTTGTCATTTAATTGCACCTACTTTCCACTCTATCACAGACCTTCCTTTCACATCTGCCTCACTCCTGCATTCATACTTGCTTAAAATGTGTTGGATTTTCCAACTTTGTTTTTCAGCAGATGTTTGAGACATACTGGGTATTTATTGGAGCTGTCCCAACTATTCCAAGCAGTGGTTGCAAAAGTGGTTTAATTTTACTATGCCAATTTTCTCTCTGAAGTTGTCTTTTTCAGGGGTGGAGTTTAGAGAAGGAACTGGCCTCTCATCACTGCCTTGTTTATCTGCGATTCATTAATGGGTTTTGACAATGAGAATGGATAGGCTGTTTGACTATGGAAGGTATCACAGTGAAGCCTAGTTCAATCCTCCTCTGATGTCTGCACACTAGCACAAAATGTTAATGTTCCATTCCCTATGTCTGAAGCACACGGACTGATCTAAAAAAAACTTTTGAGATGTGGGTATCACTGCTAGGCCAGCATGTACTGCCCAAACCTAAATTGCCCTTGAAAAGGTGGAGGGGAGGGGAGCTGTGTTCTTGAACTGCTGCAATGGTTATGAAGTAGGTACACCTACAATGCTATGATGGAGACGGTGCCAGGAATTTGACCCCTGGAAGAAACAGCAATATATTTCCAAGTCAGCATGGTATGTGGCTTGCACCGAGACTTGTAGGTAATGGTGTTCCCGTGCATCTGTTGTTCTTGAGTTGCTGTATTTTGTAAATGGTACACATGGTTGCCACTGTGTGTCAGTGGTGGAGGGAGTGAATATTTGTAGATGAGGTAGGCTGCTTTGTCCTGGACGGTATCAAGCTTCTTAGGTGTTGTTGGAGCTGCATTCATCCAGGTAACAGGAGCGTGTTCCATTGCATTCCTGACTTGTGCCTTGTGGAAAGTGGACAGGCTTTGGGGACAAGTGGATGGCACGGTGACACATTGATTAGTAGTGCTACTTCACAGTGAAGGTGCCAGGTTTGATTCTGGCCTTGGGTGTCTAACTGTGTGCAGTTTGCATGTTCACCCCATGTATATGTGGGTTTCTACAGGCTGCTCCTGTTTCCTTCCACAGTCCATAATATGCAAGTTAGGTTGATTGGCCATGCTCAATTTCCACTAAGTGGCCCAAGATGTGTAAGATAGTTGGATTAGCCATGTTAAATGTGCAAGGTTGTGGGATAGGGAGGGGGGAAAGCCTGGGTAAGAAACTGTCAGAGAATTGGTGTTCGATAGACTGAATGGCCTCCTTTTGCACTGTAGGAATTCTATGAGTCAGGAAGTGAGTTACTTGCTGTAAGATTCCTAGCCTCTGATGTCATAGCCACAGTATTGATATGGTTAGACCAGTTAGGTTTCTAGTTAATTGTCCAAGGATGTTGATGTTGGGGGATTCAGTGATGGTAATGACATAAATATGACAAGGGGCAATGATTAGATTTTCTGCTGTTGGAGATGACCAATGCTTGGCACTTGTGTGGCATAAATGGCATTTGCCATTTGTCAATCCAAGCCTGGATATGGTCTAGGTCTTGCTACATTTAGATATGGACTATCAGTATGTGAGGAGTCACAACTGGTGCTGAACATTGTGCACTCATCAGCAAACATTCCTGAATTCTGACCTTTTGATGGAAGAAAGGTCATTGATAAAGCAACTGAAATGGTTGAGCCTGGGACACCACCATGAGGAACTCCTGCAGTGATGTCCTGGAACCAAGATGATTATAGACACATCAACCACAAGTGAGACTGAGAATGTCTAGTTCAATGCAGATTGTAAATTGGCCAGGGATCCTCTCACCTACAATATTCACCTTTATGCATCAAGGAGCCCTTAATTAATGCATTTTGTTTCACAAATTTTTCTTTTCCTTGTTGGCGCAGTGGCCCTCGTCCTTGTCTCAGATGGTACTGCTAACCTAAGTTCTAAATAAGGTCTGGTCTTAAGTCTTCGTTGGATAAGTTGTCAGTGATGATTCTCAATGAGGCAGAGAGGATAATACGATAACAATACAAGGACAATACAGTAACAGTCCAGCAAGAATTGCGACTCAGTTGATCATGGTGAATTCCTATGAAAGTCTGAGTACTCAAGCACAAGCAAGGGAGTAAAGTGCAAGCCCCTGACAATGCATACAGGAAGGTCTGAATTGCAAATAATTAAAAAGAGTCCTTTCAGATTTCTGAATGATATTAATAGGTTTGCATACTTGGCAGCATATGCTAAGTGTCATTTCACAATTTCTAGTTAGTTCCTGTGTACATGACCAATATCTGGGAAGGCATGCAAAGGCTTCCAATAACATCCTTTTAACTTGGACTAACCTCACATGTGAGGATCTTTTCTGGTAACAGATGTTACGCAATCAAGTCTGCTGAATTCTCAGCCATGCTATTAAGAATGCAAACCAGGAATCAGAACAGGCTAGCAATGACAACAGAAGTTCAACTGGAAATCACAGCTGCTGCATGGATCCAAGCAATCTCTAAGTAATGTACTCTGAGAAGCAGGGAGTCAGCTGATAGTGAGAGGCAAAAAAAAGCGTTGCATTTATATTGTCCTCAGGATATTCCAAAGAATTTTACAGTCAAGTTTTAAGCATCATTATCACACTCATGGAGGAAACAATGCAGTCAAACTGCACACAGAAAACAATATCAATGTGATAATGGCCAAATAATCTATTGTAATAATGTTGTTTCAACTCCCCTAAAATGCTGCATATACCTGAGAAGGCAGACATAGCCACAATTTCATAAAATCATACAGTGTAAAAGAAAGCCATTCGGCCCATCAAATCTGTACAACCACATCCATACCCTATCCCTGTAATCCCATGCATCTACCCTAGCAAACCCCCCTAACACTAAGGGGCAATTTAACCTGGCCAATCCACCTAACCTGTACATCTTTCAGACTGTGGGAGGAAACCAGAACATGACCACAGGTAGAACGTGCAAACTTCATTCAGATACTGACCCGAGGCTGGTATTGAACCTGTGTCCTTGGTTTTGTTTCACAAATTTTTCTTTTCCTTGTTGACGCAGTGGCCCTCGTCCTTGTCTCAGATGGTACTGCTAACCTAAGTTCTAAATAAGGTCTGGTCTTAAGTCTTCGTTGGACAAGTTGTCAGTGATGATTCTCAATGAGGCAGAGAGGATAATATGGTAACAATACAAGGGCAATACGGTAACAATCCAGTAAGAATTGTGACTCAGTTGATCATGGTGAATTCCTATGAAAGTCTGAATACTCAAGCACAAATAAGGGAGTAAAGTGCAAGCTCCTGACAGTGCATACGGGAAGGTCTGAATTGAAAATAATTAAAAAGAGTCCTTCCAGATTTCTGAATCTCATCTGAAAGACAGCACTGCTAACAGTGCAGCATGATGTCAGCAATGTTCTGGAGCATCAGCCTTGATTGTCCAGTCAGGTCACTGGGGTGAGTCTTTAAGCCATGACCTTGTTCTAGGGATGACATGACCACTGACTTGGGCCAAGGCTGATGCCAAGAAAAACTCCTCTCGTGCAGGTGGCAGGTATAATTTAATTCATTGTACAGCGATGCCCTATGCAGCCTGCTTGCTGTTGGGGTAATGCCTGCCAAGACACCATGCATAGGAAATTCTTCAAGATTCAAAATTATAATTTTTATTCCCTTGCTGCCTGCTGGGATAGAAACTCAGTGTCTGCAGCTGGCAGTGAATAGGAGCTGCAGCCTAGAGTACTGAATCACAATTAAGCTTCAGTTGTGGTTTGCTTTGTCAGTTTAGGAGAAATGAACCTCCTGAGCCGAAAGTCTATGTCACCTCGTTTATTTACAGCTAGATTCATGGCAGTGCTTCATATAAATGCAGCACTGCATGAGGAATATATTAAAAAGGAGTTGGGGGAAGGGAAGACAGGGTGGTGGGGAGGTTCAGGCACATAAAGAGGGACATTTAGTGGCTGGGTATTATATTAAAACATCTTTGCAGTGATGGAAAGTTTTCTTGGCCAACTTTGCAAGGAAGCTGATATTTTCCAGGTGTGGTGAACTATAAAACAAACCAAGTAGTCGGTTTCTAAGCGTGAGATTGTCTCCAGCCTGGAGCCCCTCTGTCTCCTCCACTGGCTCTCCTACTTTCCCACTTTACCGTCTGTTCTTTGTGGTGTTCCCTTCTAAGAAACTCCCTGCAATTCAATTCAGTGCACGCTTCTTTCCAACTTAAGTTTCCAGTCACAGTTTCTGGAAACTTAATCATTCATCTGGGCAAATTTAAGAGAAAAGAATAACCCCAAGTGTCCCATTTCCAATCCAGTGGAAAGTCTTAACTGCTGGAGCACTGTGTTTGATTTTTGTACAGACTATGCCTCCAACAGGGTGATGAAAGTCGATTATTTTCCCTTCCTGCTCAGTAAAAGGAGGGTTTCTTTAATTTTTGGACACTCAGTATCCTTGTTCACCTCCACCCCCCCATCATTCTTTACTAGCTCTATAACCTCCTGTGAATCCCCAATGCTACGACATTCACTGATCCCTGTGCTCCTCTCGGTGGCTGTGCCTCAAGAGACCTGGGCCCTTGGTTCAGAAATTGCTCCCTACTTTAAGAATCTACCTCTCTGATTAAGCTTTCATCCATCTGTCCTACTATTTCTTTCTGTGGCTCAGTTAATAAAATGTGTTCTTAGTGTTGTATACATTGCACTTGTGAGGATAAAAGAAAGCGGAGTCACAGCACATGGGTTGGATGCAGTCAACAAGGAAATGTTGTCAGTGTACAAAGGCTTGTGGTAGACTGACCTAAAGCCACGAAGCAGCTGATAATGTCACAAACTAAACATGGGACTAGACTCTTAAAGTGCCAGCACAACAACACATCTACCCAAATATATAACATCTTACTCCCTTTACATCTTAAGGTCCCACAACAACAAATAACCAATGTACTTGCATTGTCATAAAGACATAGATACAAGGGCAGGCAATGAATCATTACACAGTAATAATAGTTATCTGGGAGAGATCTATTCGGCACTGGTTGTCTGTGCACTTCAGGAATTTGGTTGTTCTTGACCTTAGAGGTACTCTCAGGATTTTCTTAGAATATTTCTAACCTGGAAGGTGTAACGGCATCTGTTGCAGAAGAAAGACTAGTAGCAACAAGAGCTTCTTCAGCAAACTTCGTTTCTGCTGATTGATCCAAAGTTGCAGTCACAGCATCTGCTAGTATGGATGGGGTTTATCCTGAGATAGTTTAGCGTGTACAGAGCTGGCACATTGGTGCATGTGGCTAAGAATTTATCTGCATGTCCTTTAGTTGGTACTGGACAGGAGGAGGGCCACTTTGAGCCAATAGATTTGCAGGAACCCAATTCTCATCAATGGCGTAGTTGCTGCCAAAGCTTGCTCTCCTTGTCAAAAGAAGCATCTTCTGGAATGATCTTCTCTTCTCAAGATTTCCAACTGCTGATTGTGTTCTACTGTCTTGGACTTCTCCTGTGGGAGAAGTGGATCAAAGGTAGTTCTCATCTTCAATACTTCAAGGGTACTCTGAATAGTTGCAAGTGTGATGTTGCAATTTGTCATCAAAGACTGTTTAGACACCAATTTAATGAACCTTGGTTCTTGAAAGCTGCTTCGACGACTGAACAAATCTTTTGGCTAAACCATCGTCAAAAGGTGGTATGGTGCTGATTTTGTGTATTGGATATCACTCTTCTTTAGATAGTCTTCAAGTTCCTGAGCCATAAATTGTGGTCCATTATCACTTACAATTTCTTCCTGGTTTCCCAAATCTGGTGAAAATCCTATCGCGTTTGTTGATGGTTTCTTCCACAGTTTAGTTGACTTCATTATGACTACTTCCATCCACTTGTAGTGTGCATCTCTGACAATCATGAACATGTCCTCTTCTTATGGGTCCACAAAGTCTATGTACAGATGTTGCCAAAGCATTTTAGACAACTCCCTTGGATGCAATAGGAGCAATGGCGGTGCGTACCTTACCTGTCACATGAGTAGCGCAGACCTACTTTTTCTTTATCTAGGCATCAAGTTCTGAGCATCAAGTCTTGGCCACCAGAAGTAGTTCCTTGCAAGCTCTTTCATTCAAACAACATGGGTGTACAGAACAAAACAATATTAATTTCATCAATGAGATGAGTGTCAGTCCATAGTTATGCCATGAGTGAGAAAGGGTACCAGCCAAAAACAAGTCCAATTTCTTACACGATTCAAACCAAAGATGAACCAGTTTAGCGATATCACGCTGACTAATTGTCATCTCAAAACGATTTGTCAGAATCATCTCCTGAAGTACGAACTTTCTTTAGTTCCTAATTTCCATTATGAATACTATAATAGAAAGCTTGATTGAATTTGTGTTGCCTGATATTTTGTCTTAGCTACTACATGCTCAGTTGTCTGGGCAATTGGTTCATGATGTAGAATGATGCAAACAGTGTAGGTCCAATTCCTGTACCAGCTGAAGTTATTCATGAAGACCCTGCCTTCTCAACCTTGCTTCTTGCCCAAGGTGTGGTGATCACCACCAGTCAGCATTCCCCCAGTGGTTATCTGGGACTAAGGCAACTTCACGTTTTACTAAACCATGTGAGAATGATGCAGAATTAATGCAAGAGTAGAAGTATTGTATAAAGTTCCAAGTCATGCTTGCAGATTCAAAGATAGCCAAATTCCAGAGCATCACATACAACCAAAGAATAACAGACATTCTCCTGATTCGCTTTCTTAATGACTGTGTATAATGATTAATGTGCATAGTACTGTGTCTAAAGTGTTACTGATCCCAAGTATAACATTGGAGTAATTTTTGTCATGGCCACAGAAATAAATGAGAAGGGATGTTACATATTTAACAGGGTTGCAAGTTGCTTCAAGAGTTGATCACATTATTTGATTTCATTAGGATGTTCAAAGCTGCTGTTTTACGTTCATTTTTGTATTCTGTGCAGTGCAGACAGAGCAGCTTCTCAATAAAATCTCTTGTGTGTTAGTTTGAAGTTACATGTGTAAACCATGTATTTCCTTTTTGTGCAGAAATTCACATCCCTAACATAATTAGGATATTACAGCAACTAAATATGCAACTGTCTGAACAGGGTTGATAAATCCAAAACAAATTTTCTGTAGTTGTTAATTAACTCTGGGAATGTTCTTAACTGTGTTGCATTCATTGGTCATCGAGTCTCCATAATAGCCTCCACCTTAAAAGGTACCTTGCTAATGATCACATGGTCTTAATATTGTATTGATGTGGAAAGAAATCACACTTACCTTTCCTGACACAAAAACCATGTAACTAAAGGCATTTCAGTGTGGCTTCTAGGTTAGGCAGCTGCTCTTTGGTACCACTGATCAGTATGTTATCAAGGTAACGTTGTACTGCCTGTAGACCATTTAAAATCTGGTCCATGGAACATTGAAATACAGCAGCTGCTGAAATTGTACCAAAAAGTTAATCTCTTATATTGGAGTTGGCCTTTATGTGTCATGATGGTAAAGTACAAGCACATTAGGGGTTGCCCAGTCATTGGTAGTGACGGGTTCTAAGACCGTTGCATCCAGAAGTCTCATTGATTCAGATTCTACTTTATGACGTATGGCATATGATAATATTGTGGCCTTTAGACTATTCGGCTGGATATTTTGCTTGACCTTGAGAGTCATATGAACTCCTTTCATTCCTCAAATACACAACTCCATTTTTTTAAAATGCTTTGTAGAGAATCAACTGACCTGTTCACAGCATTCCAATGCAACTTTATTTTCTCTAGCTAAGAATGGATAAAAAGAATTGGAAAATTTCCTTGGACAACATGACACAGTGCCATTTTCCCACTTAACTCTACTTTGAATATGATGTATCTTCTTCGAGGCATTACTTCCTCAGTGTAGATACTCAAGATTGTATCTGCTGGTTTTAATGGTGGGTGATTACATTTTCCCTATAAGAGCTCTCAGGAAATGGGAATCAGCAGACCCATATTCAAATCCATTCCAGATTGTCCATTTAATTTTGGAATTACGCAGAACTGATGCTGATTCTTGAATTGAAAATACATTTAACTTCAAATCCATCAGCTTCATGTGCAATGTCTCCATTATCCAGATTATTTTTATAATAAGTCGAGTTTTATTTTTCAACATGAGTAGGTGGCAAAGGAGCACAGTGGTTAGCACTGCTGCTTCACAGCTCCAGGGAGCCAGGTTAGATTCCCAGCTTGGATCACTGTCTGTGTGGAGTTTGCACATTCTCCTCGTGTCTGCGTAGGTTTCCTCCAGGTGTTCCAATTTCCTCCCACAGGCCAAAGGTATGCGGGTTACGTTGATCAGCCATGCTAAAATTGCCCCTTAGTATCCTGAGATGTTTAGATTAGCGGGTAAATATGTGAGGGTAAGGCCTGCGTGGGATTGTGGTTAGTGCATAGTCAATGGGCCCAATGGTCTCTCCCTGCACTATAGGATTTCTATGAGCCAATGTATAGCTAGCTCTAGAATGCAATGTATTTTTCACTCTCCTCCATGTCTTCTTTAAACCACATGTGGTGAGCTCTGCATTCTGAACTCCCTGGATTGCCCCGATTTTACTTTTTGGTAGGGACCTTTCTTTCTTACCGGTCTGATGTCAGGTGTGATTGCCGACCTGCGGCAGATTCTGCCCTGATCATTCGACACATTAAGCGATGATCAGCCCTGCACTGAGTAGGTGCAGCTTCGATTTTTATTTTCTTTGTGAATTTTTAATCTGTTCCTTGCCACCAGTTTTCTTTTTACTCCATTGTACATGTTGTACTTGTGAGGATAAGAGAAAGTGGACGTACAGCATATGGGTTTGTTGCAGTTGACAAGGCAGGTTTATTGACACGTTGTTCACTGCTTGGGCTAGAAGCAGCCGATGACATCTCAAACTAAATATGTGACTAGACTCTTGAAGTGGCAGCACAACAACACAACATCGACCCAAATATACAGCACTTAGCACTCCTGTGAAACGTCTTGGAATGTAATTTACAATATTGAAGGTGCTATATATAGGCTGTCAGGAATAGCAGGAAGATACAGGATTGCAGCCAATCCTGCTTTGCTCGCTGCCGTGTTTTGAACAGCTGCAGGGAACTGACATTAGAGTCGTGCAGATTAATTCTGTGCATTTGAGTCTTAGTAACTGTCATAAGTCTTCAGAGGCAGAAGTCCCCTAAAAATCCCTTTATTTACAAACTCTAACAGCAGTACACAGACTGCTAGCTGTCATTAGTCTGTCTCTGGGGGTGTCAGCCAAACTGACACTCTTGGTTAAGTATAAGGCAAAGACTCTCTGATTGACCCATTTCATACTCCAATAGGCCAACCTTAATGGCCTGATTGAAGTCATTACAGTAACTGCTTTTCTATAAAGAAAGACTTACATTTATATAGCACCTTTCACAACTTCAAAGCATCCTAAAGTGTCCAAAGGTCAATTAAGTACCTTTGAAGCATAGTCACTGTGTGATGCAGAGTACTGGCCTTCAGCCACAGGCTTCCATTTCATTGGCCTGGTGGCAACAGTAAGTTAAACCAAACCCGTGCTTTTCTCACTGGTGTTCAACTTAGTGGAGCCAGTATGTCTACAGCTCTGTCAACTAATGTTGTGATACAACATTGGAACTTTGCACATAGGCACTGCCAAGCTACCTTGGATTGATTTATATATACCAAAATAGTGACAGCCATCCCTCCCCCCCAGAGTAGCTGGTTCATAGGAAGATGGGTTGTACTATCCCCAGCCAAGTGTGGGAAAGGGACACAGATATCTCACTGTCTCAGGATTCAGGCTGCAATACAAGAACAGATTACGTTTACAGTACACAGCAGAGCTCAGCAGGCACGGGGAGACCAACACAACATGCTGGTAACAAATATGGAAGCGTGGGACATCTAGCTTTTCACTTTAAAGTCTTTAGATTGCATTGAAAGAGCAAAGCCATCCTGAAAAATAATTTAAAATTGTGTTGTGGTCTCCTTGTGAAGTGCTGGCAAAGAAATATGTGTAGGCTGACATAGAAACATAGGAATTCTACAGTGCAGAAGGAAGGTATTTGACTCATCGAATGTACACCGACAACTATCCCATCGAGACTCTACCCCATTAAGTTACCCTGAAAATCCCTCTAACCTATCACATCCTAACACACTAAGAGACAATTTAGCATGTCCAATCAACCTAACTTGACTGTCAGATTTTATACCTACGCAGCATACTTATGTAATATGGTAAGAAAAACTGCATTTGTATAGTGCCATTTTGACCTCACAAAGTCCCAAAGCTCTTTACTGCCAAGCAGGCACTTCAAGTATGGCTGCTGCTGTAATATAGCAAACATAGCGGGCAATTCACACATAGCCACAAACAGTAGTGTGATACGTGATGAGATAATTTATCTCATGGTAATGGTGAGGCTAGAGCACCAGGGAGAACTCTCCTGCAATTCTTTAAATCTCAATCTATCATTATGAGAAAAAAGATGGGACCTTGATCTCTGAAGTACAGTATTGCTGACAGTGATACATTCCCTAACGGTTTCCATGATCAGCTGCTGTAATTTTGGCAGAAGGTTGGCAGGAATCCCACAATGTTTTGTGAAAGTTATAGTGGCTGATCTGCGAGAATCTGCAGAAATTCTTGTTGTAGTGCTTGTCCACAGATAAACAATCCTGAGAGGCTGGTGCTGGTGGGGAGGAGGAGGTGGTCATTGGAATAAGATCGATCTGGAATTGGGGTCCTGTCTGATAATCCCCTCCTGAGCTGAGTGCAAATTCACTCCTATATTGAGAGACAATCTGTTCCCATCCCCTCGTAAGGAGTTAATTATTTTCACTCATTCTTTCTAATTGCACCACCAGGTTTTCTTTTGTCCCAAGTTCCAAGCGAATGGGTCACTATTTGTCTGGAATTATGTGTGCTTTAATGATCCTCCACTCATAGACATCTGCCGACGAATATGGCAGGTTTCTTAAACATTCACTAAATCTCTATAACAAAGCAAAGTTCCTCTCTGGACCTATTAGCCTAAATGGAGTGTCGTAAATCTTTCTAATGGCCCGGCTCATATTTGCTAACGATCAGGTCCTTCAATTCTGTCAATGGAAACACAGCTTCACTTGTTGAGTTGCTAAAACATGGAATTTGTTAGAGTTTCCTTAGTTTTGTCTGTTACTCATTTTTAAAGGAGTGTTTGGTCCTATCCTGTTAAGATCAATAGGCAATGAGTCAGTCAGACCTATTGCCGTGAGTCTAGACTGCCTAGTCAGATAATTTTAGTACAATCATATTTTCTTATAAATGATTTTTCCCTACCCGTCCCACAAACTTTCCCTTTTTTTTGTTATTGACTCATGCTGAATGTGCTTCCACAGGCAACAGATGGTCTCCAGTATCTCACCCAAATTAACCCAGGCAGTCAGTGTCAGCCAGTTTATGTAATTGCGGACTGTTTGTTGGTCCCAAGATCCTATCTCCATGTCAACATTTTCCATAGATGTTGCTGAATTACAAATAGAGTCAAGGGTGGAAACTCTCTACCCAAGAGTGTAAATAAATCTTCACAAATCTGTTTACAATCTCAGTCCAGTTCTTCCCACTGGGTGCAGGAACCCTGGCTAACAAAACTGTGAATAATGAAAGGGGGACATCACTCCACCTTAGCTGCTGATATTTAACAGATCATTAGTCTTTCTGAATGAGTAATTATGCATTAATAAGATATCAATGCTAAAGAGAGAGCTTTCCAAATCTTCAAAACAAAGTAATAAAATGTAATAAAGTGTAATGTACCTCTAATTTTTTTATCACTTGTGGGCAATTTGTTAAAATGTGTGTACCGTTTACGATCTTTTTGTGTGCAGTTGTACGCATGTGGTAACTTAAAGGGACAAACTTTTACGTGGTCTGCGTGCAAAAACTTTCAGGTTATTGCATAGTCATGTCGTCATGCAACTCAGTGGAAACATTCAATCCAACTGGTGCAAGAAGATGCGAACAAAGTTGGAATTGAATTTAGGAACATGGAATAGGAGAAGGTCAATCAACTTTCCAAGCTTGTTCTGCCTGATCACTTGATCATGGGCGATTTACATCTCCATGTGGAGATGCCAGTGTTGGACTGGGATGAGCACTGTAAGACGTCTTGCAACACCAGGTTAAAGCCCAAATTTATTTGGAACCAGGACCTTTTGGAGTACTGCTCCTTCGTCAAGTGTTAGGTCCACTCACCTGATGGAGGAACAGCACTACGAAAGCTCATGATTCCATATAAACCTTTTGGACTTTAATCTGATTTAAACCTTCAACCTGGGGTGGCACAGTAGCACAGTGGTTAGCACTGTTGCTTCACAGCACCAGGGACCCGGGTTTGATTCCTGCTTGGGTCACTGTCTGTGTGGAGTCTGCACGTTTTCCTCGTGTCTGTGTGGATTTTCTCCAGGTGCCCTGGTTTCGTCCCACAGTATGAAAGATATGCTGGTTAAGCGCATTGACCTGAACGGCACAGGACACAGGTGACTAGGGGAATTTCACAGTAACCTCATTGCAGACTTAATGTAAGCCTTACTTGTGACTAATAAATAAAACTTTAACTTTTACTTTATTTACATCCTGACATCTATTACCTGTCTTTGCTTCATATTGTTTTAACTTTCACAGAACAAAAATCTGGTGCTCTTAGACTTTAATATTCCACTTGTCTGAGAACTCAGTCTTTTGCAGAGAAGGAGTTGCAGTTTTCTATAACCCTTTGTGTGCAAAGACTCTTTGTGAATTCCCTTCTGAATGACCTGCCCATAATTTCAGGATTTCACCCCCTTTTTCTTTATTCGTTCATCAAAGAAATAGTCGCCACGATTTTGTGCCCGCATTCACCGCGAATGCAAAAGGCAACATGAGCACAAAATATTGTGAGACACAGAAAACAACAAGATCTCATTTTCCAATTCTTGCTGCCCCCACCCCCCCCCGTTAGTCCCTCACCATCACATCAGCAAGGTTTACAACTGCTTTTTAAAAGCAGGGATCTGGCAAAGGGAATCTGCCAGGACACTAGTTGGTATAGTATATTTGGGGAGGGGGGGACATGCCCATTAGTCGTCTGACACTGCCCTTTCGCACTGCCCCCGGCACTGCCCCTGACACAGTACCAGCTGGCAGTACTAGGAACCAGTGCTAATTCCTCTTACCAGCTGGGGAATGGGGGTTCCCCTTGTACGTGTGTGTGTGTGTGTGTGTGTGTGTGTGTGTGTGTGACTTCCTCTTGTGCGTGTGGGGAATGGGTTCCCCATGTCCGTGGCATGTTGTCTCCATATATGTGTGTGGCAGTGGATGTTCCTGTGTTACTTACCAGAGATTGGGGCGCCCTTGAACAATGGCACCCCAATCTTGGGACTCCCAGCTGTTAGCTTTTTCTGGCCAGTTCTACCAGCATGGGCCAAGCCTTTAGATTTTTCTGCACAGAGTGTTGGATTATCTGAAGAGAAAAGTTGGCTGTGCAGCTGGCGAGCTGCATACCAGCTTTCTTACCTCAGCCAGCACTCTATGCAGAGAAGGGGAATTTCTGCCCAGTATTTTTGCAACAACCCTATCTTCCCTATCAAACCATATTATTTACCATTTTAAACATCTCGGTTAGATCACTCCACCATCTTATATACTCAGGATAGTGCAAGCCATGTTTATGGGATTTAACTCCGCTGTCTGCATCCTAAATTATACTGAGTCAGATTGACCCATCACCCCTGTGTTCAATGCCTAAATTTTAAAATTCTCAACCTTATTTTCCAGCCCTACATCTGAGCTCTTTCTGCACTTCTCCATTCCTGGCATCTTGTGCGTCCCATAATTTAATTGCTCCATTACTCAAGATCATGATTTGAGTGGCTTAGGTCCTAAATGCTGGAATGATCTCCTTAAACCTCTTCATTTCTCTCTCCTGTTTTAAGATGTTCCTTAAAACCTGGCCAAGCTTTTGCTTACTTGTCCTAATATCAATAATATGGTTTCAAATTTTGTTTGCTAATGCTCCTATGAAGCACCTTGAGATAGCTATTAAAGGTGCTATTTAAATACAAGTTGTTATTGTAGATTGTTTGGAATCAGTTTTTGCAGCCCATTCCGACACAATCCAGAGATCAATACCTGGGACCTCTGTGGCTCATGAGCCTTGATATCCTGGCTGGCAGTGTACTTACTCAGTAAATCACAATAATTGTCACTTCACCATTATCATGCATTTCCATACAATGCCACAAAATAGCTAATTATGTCGTTTTACTTTCCTATAATCCAGTTTATAGTTAATGCTGAATTATGTCATTTCAATCTGCCCAGACCCACAGGCAATGGAAACTAGAACTGCTTTTAGAAACTGTACTGTAGACCAGGAAGTGGCCACTAAGAACAGGAAGCTTCTTTGCTAAAAATTCACATAAAAGTTACTCCAAGCTGTCTGAGTAAAACAGCCATTGCTCCCCTGTTTTGCCCAATTTCCCCTCCACCATGGGACAACAGAGATCACTTTCCACTCAACATCACCTCCATTTCAGCAAAGAAATGACATCAGATCCAATAATGCTTCATATGGAGGAAATCCTCCACTAAACAATTGCACTAAAGATTTGTCGTAAAGGGGTAGATTAATCTACTGATCCTGTAATCCGAAAGATCTATATGACGCCAGAGGAAGAACTGATCAAAGCAATTATGGCTATATGTAAACGTAATAAGAAAAACAGGATGCAAAAGTTCCAACACTCACACTGTCCGGTTCTGGCTCAGACAATCTGTGTTTTGATTGGGGTCTCAGAGAATTTCTAAAAATGTACTTTGACTTCTCTCATTCTGGCTTTGCTGAATTTATTCATTGGGTGGCACAGTGGTTAGCACTGCTGCCTCACAACGCCAGGGACCCCGAGTTCAATTTCCAGCTTGAGTCGCTGTCTGTGTGGAGTTTGCACATTCTCCCCACATCTGCATGGGTTTCCTCCAGGTGCTCCGGTTTCCTCCCACAGTCCAAAGATGTGCAGGTTAGCTGCAAACCAGCTACACATGCTAAACTGTGTCAGGGGGATTAGTAGGGTAAATGTGCAGGAATGGGGTCTGGATGGGATTGTGGTTGGTGCAGATTCAATGGGCCAAATAACCTCCTTCTGTACTGTCAAAACTCTATGAGTGGTCATTTAGATAATCTCAGGTCTCAGGTTTAATCTGTGTTAATTTAGCTGATCTAGTTAGCATGGCTAACATAGCCAATCAGATTGATTATCAACATGTAAATTGTATGCCTGATGGCAGGCGGTAAGAGTGGGAGAGTCTCCTCGTTAGCAAGAAGCTGCAGAGTATAATGGCAAACCACTGCAATATCTTGTCAAACTTAATCACAGACCAAAATCATCTGAAGATATGGTACCTGAAGAGAGAGAGTGGCAACAATGGTTTCATTAAAGGAAGTTTGTACAACTAACAATGTGAGAATGATCCATATTTCTATATTAGGTAATGATTGAGTCAGATTATTGGACAGGATACTGGGATAAATTCTCGGCTTTGTTTCAAAGTGGTGCCATGAGATTTGTTACATATACCTGAATGGACAGAAAAGGTCTTAATTAGTGTTTTGAATTTTAAATTCTCATCCTTATTTTCAAATCCTCATGATTTCACCCCTTCCTAGTTCTGTAAGCTCTTCCAGCCCTACAACCCTGCAAGAAAACCCCTCTTCTCCAATTCTGACCTCCTGCGCATCCTCATCTTTTATCATTCCAACTGAGCCAAGGTTGACACTTCATGCCACTGCAAGAAAATTATATTTTTCATCCATTAGTTTGCTGTATTTTTTATGTAAAAGTCCAATATTGATATCTAGTGTATCAGAGAGATAGTTATCCTGCTCCAAAAGTGTCATGTTGCTTTTTGGGGTGGCACGGTGTTTAGCATTGCAGTCTCATAGCGCCAGTAACCTGGATTTGATTACTAGCTTGGGTCACTGACTGTGTGGAGTCTGCACATTCTCCCTGTGTCTGTGTGGGTTTCCTCCGGCTGCTCCTGTTTCTTCCCATAGTCTGAAAGACGTGCTGGTTAGGTACACTGGCCCTGCTAAATTCACCCGAATAGGCGCCAGAGTGTGGTAACTCAGGGATTTTCACAGTAACTTCATTGCAGTGTTAATTTAAGCTTACTTGTGACACTAATAAATAAACTTTAAAAACTTTATTCTCCATTTTGTTCCTACTTTTGAGAGTGATGGTAATGATGTAATGTGCGCTAATGGCATCCATGCATTTTAGAAACATAACAGAAAGAATTTACAGCACAGAAGTAAGCCACTCAGTCCAATAGTTCCATACTTCACACAAACCTCCCATCTTCATCTATTCAACAGCTTGCCTTCTATTTGTTTCTTCTTCACCTGTTTGTCTAGCTTCATCTTAATTACTATGCATTTCACCACAACTGCTCCCTGTGATAGCAGGTTTGTACATTTCAATCACCATCTGGTTAGAGTTGGTCCTGAATTTTAATATCACTAGCTTACATTTATGGCTTGCAATTGAAAATGTCTTCTCTATGTCTATCCCATAAAATACTTTCATGATCTTAAAGATCTCAACCAGATCACCTCTTAACTCTTTTGCTAAAAAAAAGAACCCTAGCCACATGTGCAGGGCTCTCTGGATAGTGTACTATAGAAGGAATTCTGGCTGCTTTTATATTCTTTGTCTGAATATTCAGGCCAATTGTAGCACCTTTACTGTCCATGCTAAGATCAGCAAAGTTGACGGAAACTCCTTCTCTTATTTCTGTTGTCCAAGATGTTGGCAACATTAATTATTATCACTTTCAAAGAATTTAAAGCAAATATCAGAACGAATGTTGCTGTCATCGCCTTGTCCTGCTCCTATTCAATCCAATGTTTAACAGTGGGGCTTTCCAACACGTGGCAACCAAACTTTACTGCAGCTGACTAATAATGTGCTAATACTGTGCCTCCGACACGGGACTTGATCTGCAGACAACTGTCAGCAGGAAAGCTTCAATGGTTAGAATATTTTGTCACATGATTTTCCTATTGCATGATAAAACCGCAGTTTTTTTTCAGTGTAAATGTCAATTTTGCCTGTCAGTTTCGTTTGCAGCCTGTTCCTTTCCATATTTATATCTGAACTGATTAATTTCCAGAGCATTTCATCCAGGCAGTATAGAAATTAGGAGGAAATACTGCAAAATCAAATGGCTTAATCCAGGGTATCCATAGCTTTTAGACATGATGGGTTGCTGGGATTGTGCCATTTTATAGGTGGTGCTTATAGTTTAAATCAATCAATTTTCATCTGTCCCAAACTAAGAATACGAACATAGTTCAGTCCCCTGGATTAGATTTTAAGAAAGAAGGAACTTGCAATTTTATAGCAACTTTCACAACCTCAAAATACTCCAAGGAAATGGTGCAGTCAATATTCCTACTGTAAGGTCCCACAAACACTGATGACCAGATGATTTTTTTCCTATTGATTTGGCTGAGGGATAAATGTTTGAACTTTAAAGTAAACTCTTGTGTTCTTTTTTTGAAGATGCCTTTTGCCTTGTTGTAGCCATCTGAGAGGCCTCTGTTTAACATCTCATCCAGAAAATGATATCTCCAACAGTCCAAAGATATGCAGATTAAATGACTGGCCATGCCAAATTGACCTCAGTGTCAGGAAGATTAGCAGGGTAAATATGTGCAGTTATGGAAATGGGGCCCTGGATGGGATTGTGATCGGTGCAGACTTGATGGGCCAAATGGTCTCCTTCGGCACTGTAGGGATTCTAAAATTTCTATGATTTCTATATAGTGCAGCATCATCTCATATTGAGGGCCCAGCTGAGGAGCCTCATAAGTGGAATTTAACCCACAATCTTCTGGCAAAGAAACAAGAGTATACCAATGAGGTTACAGCATTAAGAGTGAAATTTAAATAACAAATCATAATAAGAATTAAAATTGGAAACAGAACAGTGTCGCCCATGCTGGACTGCCAGGGTTTGCCTACCACGTGCATCTGACACACCATAATTTGGACTCCTGTGGCTTGGTGGAAATGTGGCTGTTTTGCTATGCTACAGAACAGTGTAATTCAGGCATGCATGTATGGAGATTTCATAATTACAATATTCCATCAAAGGAGGCACAAAACAAGAATGTGATGAAATACACTCCACTTGCCTGGGTGAGTGAGAGTCCAACAGCACTCAAAAAGTGAACACCATCCAGGACAAAACAGTCTGCTTAATTGGAACCCCATCCCTTGCCTTTAACATTCACTCCTTCCATCAATGGCAGCAGTGTGTACCATCAAAAGTGCACTGCTAGAGCTAACTAGCATTCTTTTGACAGCGTCTTTCAAACCAGTGACCTCTACCACCTTGAAGGTCAAGGGCAGCAGAGATATGGAAACACCACCGTCTGCAAGTTCTCTTCTAAGCCACACACCATTCTGACTTGGAATGATATTGCTGGCCCTTCACTGTTGCTATTCCTATTGGCACTATAGGTGTGCTTATAACACATGACCTGCAGCAGTCCAAGATGCTCGCTGACCATCACCTTCTCGAGGATGGTATGGAGATGCTGGTGTTGGACTGGAATGGGCACAGCCATAATACCAGGTTAAAGTCCAACAAATTTATTTGGAATCATGAGCTTTCGGAGCAAGGCTTCTTCAGCAGGTGAGTGGAGTGCTCTAAAAGCTCGTGATTCCAAAGGAACCTGTTGCACATTAACCTAGTATTGTGAGATTTCTTATTGTTCTTGAGGGCAATTCGGGATGGCCATAAATGCTGACCTTGGCAGCAAACCTGACATTGCAAGAAGGAATAAACAAAGATAGATTAGGACAAAGAGTAGGAGACGCCAAGAGTGGTTGTTCTGTTCTCACCTGATGAGTTATTGGTTCTCATTTGATGAGATTTATGGTGAGAGTGGTGAAGAGTTATGATACAGCATTGTAGATCTTTGGTTTTCTCTTTAGAATTTAGCAGATAGCTGTACCACAGCACGTGTTAAACAACTGAGTCCAGGAAGGATTTAATTATTGGTCTGAACTGACAACTTGTCTCATTGAGGATAGTGGCAATGGTGGTACTACACTTAGAATGTGGAACTCACTATCACAATGATCAGTGGAGGTGAATAACATAGATGTATTTAAATGCTATTGATAAATACATGAAAGAAAAAGCCACAAAAAGATATGTTGCTGGAGTGAGATGAAAATTGGATAGGAGGAGATTGGGTTAAGCATAAACACTATGAAGCACCAGTAATGGCCAAAAGGCCTGGTTCTGTGTTATGCATGTTATGGAATTAGCCTCAGCCTCCTTAGATTAGGAGGAGGTAAGAAATATTAGAATTGTTACTCCTAATCAGGGTCCAGAGGTTTCTGGTGAACTTACACAAGTGGACTTCAAATAAGAAGCATTTTGGGATAAGCAGTGAAGCATCTGAGACCTGGAGTTTCTGACAATATCAGGTGTCAAGCTTTCTTTGTGTAGCTTAACAAACAACAGTTGGGATAGTCAATTTATAGATACAATTTATAGAATCCTACAATACAGAAAAAGGCTATTCAGCCCATCGAGTCTCCACTGATCACAATCGCACAACCCCAAACATTTACCCTAGCTAGTCCCCTAACACTAAGGGGCAATTTAGCATGGCCAATCCACCTAACCTGCACATTTTTGGACTGTGGAAGAAAACCGGAGCACCCAGAGGAAATCCGTGCAGACACAGGGAGAACATGCATACTCCTCACAGATAGTGACCTAAACTGGGAATTGAACTTGGGTCCCTAGCACTGTGAGGCAGTAGTGCTAACCACTATGCCACCTTTCAAAAGGAACTCAGGAATTTTAGTTGCCATAGAAGAAGATGGGTTCATCATTTCAGCAAAGCAAGAAAGTTCAAATTCATGAGAAAATGTGCATGCCAGCGCTTTATAAATTGATTCCTTTCTGGATGCCTAATCCTGAAATACAAGATATTTTTAGCTGAATTGACTTTCAATGTCATTCTCTGTGCAGTTTCGTGAAAACAAAGCTTTCTTTGAAATACTTGGCACTGGCTGAACTGAGGGAACACCTTTATTTACTATCTGACGTACATGGACTGTGAGATACACAATAACAGCACCTGCAGTATATGGCTGTGATTACTTTCTCCCACTGATAAGGAAAAGCCTCTCACTTATTGTATCACGTGTACACAGCTGAAACAAGGGGAAGAGAAAAAATAGGCCTTTGTGACTCACTGCGCAACTTAATGTGAAAATGTCAGCTCCACGATACCATACAAAGATTCCTGTTTTCCTCAACACCATGAAAGAATATTTCATAAGCTTAGATTGATTTAACGTTCAAGATGACGCCAACTGATCTGTTGGTACGTCACTGTGTGCTCTTCTGACAGGGGTTGCATATCATTCTTATATTTCACCTTTGGAGCCCAGCATTGCTGCCTCACAGCGCCAGGGACCCAGGTTTGATCCCCGTCTTGGGCCACTGTCTGTGTGGAGTTTGCATGTTCTTCCCACGTCTGTGTGGGTTTCCTTCGGGTGCTCCAGTTTCCTCCCACTGTCCATAAGACGTGTTGATTAGGTGCATTGGCCATGTTAAATTCTCCCTCAGTGCACCCAAACAGGTGCAGGAGTGTAGCAATTGGAATAACTTAATTGCAATGTTAATGTAAGCCAACTTGTGATGTAATAAATCAATTTTAAACTTAAAAAAAACAATCTTCCAGTTATTATACTTTTGCCCTCTAGAAATCTAAACAACCTTATTTTACCAACACTGCCCTCCAACAATCCTTCCCACCTTCAAAAAAATTGTGCATTTTCTCCATTCCCCCCATTCTCATTCCCATTGGGGATCCTCTTAGCCATCTTTCCCCATACTTTAAAATGTTTTACTGTATGTCGGATGCTAACAGATGACAAGTTGTTGTTGTTTCACAATATGTAATGCTCAGTAACCAATGTCATTATAAAAGCAAAGTACTGTGGATGCCAAAATCTGAAACAAAACCAGAAAATGCTGGAAAATCTCAGCAGGTCTGACAGCATCTGTGTAGAGAGAATAGAGCTCAAGCCAATGTTTCGAGGTGGGCACTCTGACGAAGGGTCATTCAGATCGAAAAGCTGGCTCTATTCTCCCTCCACAGACGCTATCAGGCCTGCTGAAATTTTTCAGCATTTTCTGTCTTTGTGACTGGTTGTCATTGTCCTCTCCAAATAAGTTGCCCCTTTACTTCACAGAGTTGCACTCACCTGCACAAAGGAAAACCCAAAGTTATCAGCAAAGGTGTAATAAAATATAGACTTGCATTCCTTTCTTAGCATCAGGATATCCCAACATGTTACATGGATCAATAGGATACTTATAAAGTGTTGTCAGAGAAGTAAAATAGGAAGTGAGGCAACCAAATCATACACAGCAAGCTTCCAACAACAGCTGATAAATGATTGGAATATCTATTTTTGATACCTGTTGGCCAAGACATAAACAGAACTCCTATGGTCTTCTTTGCTTGGTGCCATGGTATCTTTATCCACTCATTCCAGAGGGCAATTCCTTCTCCTCCAAAAGATAGCAGCTTGAAAATGCAGTACCCCCTCAGCACTGCACTGGGAATGTGTCAGTCTGTATTTCAGACCAATGTAAATAAAATGAAAGTGTTGTCTTGTTGATGTTAAAATCCACCTGAAAATTCTGATCAGCTGAGTACTCCACTGGCATTGTCACCTTCAATGGGAAATAGAATTGGTCTCTGCTGGCCGTTCAGGCATTGGTGATATCGTGACTGTGGAATTGTAGAAACCATCTTCATCCATAAAGCAACTAAAACTTAAAGTTGCAAACTTGTGTTGTAAAACAACTGCATCTGAAGATCATTTTATGCTGGAAAAAATCTGGTCTCCTAAATGTCCAGCAAATGTGTCCAGTCAATAGCTGAGCAATGCCAAAGTGCCCAGAGCTAAAGGGGGAAGGATTGTCCTGCAGAACAGAGAGAGGGAGGATGGATGGATTTGCTTAATCACAACATCACATTCTGTACTGAGGATAATCCAAAACACTTCACAAACAATGAATTACTCTTGGGTTGAGGTCATTGCAAGTGAGATGACAAGTCCATCTGCTTTTCAGGTGATGTTCAGTCTGTGAGAAATGTTGCTCGTGATATTGGAGAACTCCTTACTCTCCTTCGAATAGGAGCCTGTGTATTTTAACATTCATCTAAGCAGGCAGATGGGGCTTGGTGTAATGTCTATCCTGAATGATATGTGAGCTTAGCTGTGTTACCCTCCACTGTCACCTGATAATCTTCAATGTCAAGGTTCACATCCCAAGAGCAGGCACCTAAGCAAAGGATAGGAATTTGGCAGATGGAGTGTTGTTGGGGGAGGAAGGTTGTTATTGGGGTTTTGAGCAGTACTCACCAAAAAGACTTTACTCTCAAATAGAGAGAGGATACTGGAGAGAAAACTGCTAAACACAAAACTGGTACAGTGAGATCATCAGAACGTAAGAATTAGAAGCAGGAATAGGCCATCTGGGACCTTTCAGCCTGCTCTATTATTCAATAAGATCATTGCTGATCTTTTTCATGGACTCAGCTCCAATTACCTGCCCATTCACCATAATCCTTAGTTTCTTTACTGTTCAAAAATTTATCTATCCTTGCCTTAAAAACATTCAATCAGATAGCCTCAACTGCTTCACTGGGCAAGGAGCTCCACAGATTCACAACCCTTTATGTGAAGAAGTTCCTCCTCAACTCAATCCTAAATCTGCTCTCCCTTATTTTAAGGACATGCCCCCTTGTTCTAGTTTTGCCTGCCAGTGGAAAGAACTTCCTTTCTATCTATTCCCTTCATAATCTTATATGTTTCTATAAGATGTCCCCTCATTCTTCTGAATTCCCCAGTCTACTCAGTCTCTCCTCATAAGCCAACCCTCTCAAGTCCAGAATCAACCTAGTGAATCTCCTCTGCACCCCCTCCAGTGCCAATGTATCCTTTCTCAAGTAAGGAGGCCAAAACTGTAGACAGTACTCGAGGTATGGCTTCACCAGCACCTTATACAGCTGCAACATAACCTTACTGTTTTTAAACTCCATCCCTCTAGCAATGAAGACAAAAATTCCATTTACCTTCTGAATTATCTGCTGCACCTGCAAACCAACTCCTTGAGATTCCTGCACAAAGACACCCAGGTCCCTCTGCACTGCAGCATGCTGCAATTCTTTACAATTTAAATAATAATCCATTTTACTGTTATTCCTACCAAAATGGATGACCTCACATTTACCAACATTGCACTCCATCTGCCAGACCTTGTCCACCCACTTATCTCTTTGCAGATTTTCAGTGTCCTCTGCACACTTTGCCCTGCCACTCATTTTAGTGTCATCTGTGAATTTTGACACACAACACTTGGTCCCCAACTCCAAAGCATCTATGTAAATTGTAAAGAATTGCTGTCCCACCACTGATTCCTGAGGCACACCACTAGTCACTGATCGCCAACCAGAAAAACACCCATTTATAACCACCCATTGCTCTCTGTCCAGCTGCTTTGTGTTGGAAAAGGGTTAAAAGGGAAAATGCACAAAACTTGCCAGTTGAAAGCACTGGAATTTGACACCGTAAAGCACTGAATCAAATCAATTGGTGGAACGCACTGGACAAAAGCACCAATCCCTTTTGGGATATTTTAACACATTCTACCACTGCCAGGATTTATGGCTTGTGTGGACCAGAAATACTGCTGTAAATGTGATATTACTCACTTTAGTGTGCAGAAATTCTCATCAGCCACTGTATGCGAAAGTGAATGTTTATTAAAGTTTAAATATTTAGTGTTATAAATCCTTCCATAGTAATTTCAGCTAATTTTAACTATTATGAAGTGAACACATTATTCCCAGTGGCTACTTCATTAGAACTAATGAATTGAAAAAAAATACATCTGCGTGCATGATAAGGATTGAGAAAGTGTTGATTTCCTTTGCATTCTAATTTGGTATTGGCCAAGAAATGTCTCCAAACTAGGGAAGTATAACAAATACAATGTCACAACTATATGCCTCTGACACATGTTGATGGCAGGGTGTGAGCACAGACTGATTGCACAAACAATGATGACAGTGTCTTAACAATAATCTCTGCCCACAGCATCTGAGATCTTGGCTGCATCAAACAGGACTTCAACTATTGCATGAGCAAGAGCTCTATTTATTTTTATTCACCCAATAAATGTGAATCATCAGTAACTCAGAAACCTGCACAGGGAAGAACTCCATGTTCCCTGGCAGGCAAGTTTTGTGCATTTTCCTTTTTAATCCATTTCCAACACAAAGCAGTTGTTAACTTATTAGTATTCCTGACACAGCAGCCACTCTCTTGTAAGCCACTTCTATGTTTGGAGATTATGGTGTTTGGGTGTTTGCATCTACTCCCAGAAATCACATTGCCAAAATCATTCTCAGGAATGGCTTTATAAATCTGAAGGCCCATTGGTTAAAGAAGGAAAGGTCTTGTGTATGTAGTTTAGCACCTGATCATGCTCTGAAGTGTTTACATCCAATGAATTCCTTGTAAAGTTAATCACTACTGTTACCTTCCCTAGGCAAACAGCAGTCACTTTGTACCCAGTGAATTTGCTCAAACAAAATGAATGATCTGTTGTAATATACCTCAAAAGTATAAGACCATAGGAGCAGAATTAGGCCACTCGGCCCATTGAGTTTTCCCCATTCAATCATGGCTGATATTTTTCTCATCCCCATTCAAATCATAGAAACCTTACAGTACAGAAAGAGGTCATTTGGTCCATCAAGTCTGCACCGACCACAATCCCACCCAGGCCCTACCTCCATATCCCTAAGTATTTAACCACTAATCCCTCTAACCTACACATCTCAGGATACTTTAGGGCAATTTATTTTTAGCATGACCAATCAATCTAACTGTATATCTTTGGACTATGGGAGAAAACACACGCAGACACGAGGAGAATTTGCAAACTCCGCAGAGAGAGTGTCTCAAGCTAGGAATTGAACCCAGGTCCCTGGAGCTGTGAAGCAGCTGTGCTAACCACTATGCTACCGTGCCACCCATTCCCCTACCTTTTCCCCATAACCCTTATTTCCTTTATTAATCAAGAATCTATCTATCCCTATCTTAAAGACATCCAATGATTTGCTTCCACAGGCTCCTGCGGCAAAGAGTTCCATAGATTCACCACTCTCTGGCTGTAGAAATTCCTCCTAAAGATCATCCCTTTAGTCTGAAGTTGTGCCCTCTGGCTCTAGATTTTCCTACTAGTGGAAACATTCTCTCCACTTCCACTCTATGCAGGTCTCGCAGTATCCTGTAAATTTCAACAAGGTTCCCCCTCACCCTTCTAAACTCCAATGAGTATGGACCCAGAGTCCTCAACTGTTCCTCATATGACAAGCTCTTCATCCTAGGGATCTTCCCAAGGCCAAAACATCCTTCCTTAGATATAGGGCCCAAATATGGGGGGCGGGCTCTACGTTGGCAGGACACTCTGTTCTTCAAATTGTGCAATCAGATTTTTTATAAATAAGAGCTGTGGATTCATGTCTGACCCAAAAGGCAGCTCTTCCAGCAATGCAACACTTCCTCATTAACAGACTGAATTGTCAACATAGGTTATATGCATATGTCCTACAATTAGTCTTGAACTTATAATCTTCTGTTATCAGTTGAGCCAAGCTAACATCTTGCCAACTGGCTTTAGCAATGGAACCATTAGGAAACAGCACGTCATTGTTTCTTCAGAACCCAAGCTACAAAAGAGCCAATTGTCAAAGCACATGTAGATATTGTGTGTTTTACATAATCTGGTATTTTAAGTTGCCAATGCAAAGATTAGTGAAAATGTGCCAAAGTGAAATGGAACCAAATAGATTTAGGAAAGTTCTGGTTCAATTCTGATCTGTGCTGAGTGAAATGATCTCTCTGTAAACAATCCAGACTCCACAAAGTTGAAAATCACTGTGCAACAGTACCTACATTGACACAGAGCATTGTTCAATCATAGGGTCTGAAGGTGCCTGCTTCGATTCCTGCCTAACCTTTTAAAAATATGGAACAGATGCAAAGTGCGAAGTGAGTGGGCCCCAAAGGATGACGCACAAATCCAAATACTAAAATCTAGGCTATTAGTACTCGAGAATGGGGACAGTTTGCACAAAAACACTTCCACACTTGCAGAAACTAAAACTCACCATTGCCTGCTCTCACAAAGCTTGGAAACCAGGAATTTTAAGCTTCTTTTGGGACTGGGGGACTGGTGAAAATTAGTGTGAGAAAATTGCTCCCTGGCTGTTCTAAGTCAGCAGTCAGGACACGGTATTTTCCAATATTCTGGATATCTTGGTGATCCAGACAGCTGAAGTTGAGTCAATGTTCAATTCAGTTTGTGCACAGGCTGGCCAGGCTCCACTAGCTGCATACAAGGAGGTGCTAAGGTGATTTAGCTTGAGGATCATGCCTTAGATACCTCTTCCCAATCAAGATGAAATCAACAGTTGATTAAATGAGTTGAATTTTCCAGTGAGCACTAGGGCCTCAACATCGAGCCCATATGGGGTTCCGCCCATGTCATCAGTGTGCCAGCAGGGGCAACTTTTTGGAAAGTGAACTTATTACTGAGCTCCTCTGCACTCACCCTTCTGTAGGACAGTTACTGAGTTTCCAAGTCTGGAGGCCCAATCAGTGGGGTCACAGCACATAATGACCAGTAGACCCACAATAGAAAGCATACTTTCTGGTTGTATTACAGCTTGGTATGGCTCCTGCTCTGCCCAAACCAGTCTCCCCATCCATTGATTCTGTCTACATTTCCCACTGCCTCAGAAAAGCAGCCAGCATAATCAATGACCCCACATACTATGTTACTTTTTCTTTTTATCTCTCTCTGTTGGAAAAAAATATATATGAAAGTCTGAGATCAGCTGATTCAAGAACAGTTTCTTCCTGTTGCCATCAGACTTTTGAATGGACCTATCTTGCATTAAGCTGATCTTTCTCTACATCCTAGTTATGATTGTAACACTATATTCTGCATTCGCTTCTTTCCTTCTATCCTATGTAGGGCGAGGTTATGGCTTAGACTATTAATCCAGAAACTCTGCTAATGTTCTGGGGAACCGGGTTCATGGTGGAATTTGAATTCGATAAAAAATATCTGGAGTTAAGGATCTACCAATGACCATGAAACCATTGTCAATTGTCGGAAAACCCATCTAGTTTGCTAATGTCCTTCAAAGGAGGAAATCTGCTCTCTTTTCCTGGTCAGGCCTAATGTATCTTCAGAGCCACAGCAATGTGGTTGACTCTCAAATGCCCTCTGAAATGGTTGAGCAAAGCCACTCAGTTCAAGGGCAACTAGGGATGGTCAATAAATGCTGGCCAGCCAGCGATGCCCATGTCCCATGAATGAAATAAAAAAAAAGTACTGTATGAACAGGATTTTTTTTTGTATAGTGCACAAGAAACAATACTTTTCGCTGTATCCCAATACATGTACCAATAATAAATCAATCAAATCACAGGGAGAGTGCTTGTGCTGAGGCAGAAAGATAATCACCATTGGTTGCCTACTGAGAAATAAGCAAATAACGAGGCCCAATGCCAGTAGGACAAGCAGTGTGAATGGGAAACCCTCTGCAGAATTGGTTTTAGTATTGATTGTGATCTTCTACAACCCTACATCCCCTGAGATATCCACTCTCCTCCAATTTTGGACTCTTTGGATTTTCACCACCCAACATTGACAACTGTACGTTCAGCTGTCTAAATTCTGGAATTCCCTGCTCTAAGTCAGCAATCAGGACACAGTATTTTCTCTCTGCTCTTTGAAATGTACCTCTTTGACCAAGCTTTTTGTCACCTTTCCTAATGCTCCCTATGTAGCTTGGTTTCAAATTTAGTTGGTAATGTTCCTGTGAGGCATTTTAGGACATTTTACTTTGTTAAAGTGCTATTAAAATGTAAGTTTTTTGTTGCCATGCTCGTAATAGCCTCACTCTGTCTTGGCCATAAATCTTCACACCTATATCAGTGATCTTCTATATCCAAATCTGGGACCAGATGATTTAATAGCTCAATACCATACTGTCTGATAAAAGCAAAACACTGCGGCTGCTGGAATCTGAAACAAAAATCAGAAAATGCTGGAAAATCTCAGCAAATTTGACAGCACCTATGGCGAGAGAGTAAAGCCAACATTCCATGTCTGGATGGCTTTTGTCAGAGCACACTATTGGATGTTTCTAGGAATGGCATGGTGGCACAGTGGTTAGCACTGCTTTCTCACAGCACTAGGGACCCAGATTCAATTCTGGCCTCAGGTCATTGCCAGTGTGGAGTTTGCACGTTCACCATGGGTCTGCATGGGTTTCCTTTGAATGCTCCAGCTTCCTCCCACAATCCAGAGAAGTACAGGTAGGTGGACTGGCCATGCTAAATTGCCTTTTAATGTCCAACGACATGTAAGTGAGGTGGATTAGCCATGATAAATGTACAGGGTTACAGGGATGGGAGATGGTGGGCCCGGGCAAGATGCTCTTTTAGTGAGTCAGTGCAGAGTTGATGAGTTGACTAACCTCTTTCAGCACTGGCGGGGTTTTACGGTTCTATCAGCTGCTACTCTGAGGTGAACTGTTGTTCATATCTGATGAAACTGTGGTTCAGTGTCACACTCTTGCCTTTGGATTAGGAGGTTTTGGGTTCAAACTTCATTTCAGAAGCTTGAGTCCATAATTCAGGCTGACAATTTAGTGCATTGCTGAGGGAATGCTGAATAATTATGTATGTCGTCTTGAAAATGAGGGATGAAATTGAAGCTTCTACTGCCCTGGATGTAAAAAAAATCTCACAGCAGTGCTCAAAGCAAGGTAGAAGATCTATCTTCAGCATCTAGACCAATATTTTTGCTATTTGTTATGGCTTGCTGAAAACAAAATAGCTGCTACATTACACTTCAAGGAGTATTTAATTGGCAATAAGATATTTTGGAGCCTTCTGAGGACGTGAAATGCACTATATAAATGTAAATTCTTTCTTGTAGCCTTCATTCATTACTGCGACCAAGATCAGCAGATTGCCATGTGCAGAATCGTGTTGGACAAAATTAGTTTGCAGTATTGCAGTGTAACATTCAGTGTAACATTCAGAAACATCAAGGCCTTGCAGTTATTCTCTTGTGTTTGAGTGTTTATTCAGTCATCCTGATGAATGTTTTTTGTTGTTAAACACAATGCAGGATCATAGACTTCACCTGAATAACTTAATGAGGGCAGCAGAAGGATTGTGTCATCACTGAAAGACAAGGCATCGAGTTGTGCTAAGGCTTACTGCAATTATTCTGACTTCCCCAATGCTTGAGGCAGAAAATAAGTTTTGATTCCGTGCAGAGCTCTGCCACTCTACTTGTCCATAAACCTTTAACTGTCTGAAGACTAGCATTCACTTTTAAGTGACAAAAACACCTTGGCTTTAAACTTTCTAGTTCCTCCAATAACTTAGGAGCAAATTACATTGCTTAGGGTGCATTGAACCTCACACAGTAGGAAGGTCTTAGGTTTATATAGGTCCAACCCTCATAGTGCCACATCCTTCACCACAGCCAAGGCAAGGAGCGAAGTTGAAACCCCCTTCCCAAAAAAGTTAGAGCAGGGAAATCAAATCCAGAGCTATTAGCACCAGACATATCCGCCGTCCAGCCAACTGGTGTGTGCTGAGCTACACTCTCTGCAGCCTCCGCTACCTGAAAAGTCAACAACAGCAGGGAGCAAGAGGATACTATCATTTCCAAGTTCCCCTTCAAGACACACATTATTCCAACTTTAACTATATCATTGTTCCTTCACTGTCAATGCATTAACACTCTTGGACCATCTACCCATCAGCATTTTAAACACCCTTACCATTGGTCGCCCCCAATTCTTGCTCTGAGTCAAAAAGAAGGTTCTTGTTTATACACATTTAGGACTCAGCCTTGGCTCAGTTTGTAGCGCTCTCATCTCTTGATCAAATGTTGGATTTAGGCCCCATTCTAGAGACTTGAGCACTTCATCCAAGCTGATACACGCACTGTCAGAGGTGCCATCTTTCAGATGAAATTCTTAACCACGGGCCCTGACAGTAATTCCCTGTGGAAGTAAAAGGTCCCATGGTCCTACTCAAAGAAGAACTTCAATTATACTTTACACCTAAGTTAAAACCGCAAAATTGGTCATTTACATCAGCTTGTTACCAATTGTAAAGTGCTTCAGAAGAGTGGGTTGTGTGATGTAGCGGGTGGCATCTCCTCCTCTGAGCTAGAAGCTCTAGGTTCAAGTCCCAACCCAGAACTTGATGGTCGAGAAAGACACACTCATAACATGGTCAAACTTTGCAAATCCTTCCAACATATGTCAATGGCAGCTGGTAAGAGAAGTTGTTCCTGGGCAGCCATGAGATGGAAACAAATTGGAAACTCTGCCACAGCCCTTGGCATTCAGCATGCACGTAAAAGTGTACGCTAAGACAGCAGCCGGGAAGGGGGGGCAGTTGGTTGGACGGCGGATATGTCTGGTGCTAATAGCTCTGGATTTGATTTCCCTGCTCCAACTTTTTTGGGAAAGGGGTTTCAAACTTGCTCCTTGCCTTGGCTGTGATGAAGGATGTGGCACTCTAGGGGTTGGACCTATCTTTGGGCAGAGTCCGTGAAGAAGAAGAAAGTGTTTTGGGGTATTCCAGAATCATAGAAATGCTACAGTGCACGAGGTCATGCAGCCCATCAAATCTGCACCGACAACAGGCCCACCCCAGGGCTTATCCCCTCAACCCTATAGATTTACCCTACGAAAGATACTATATAAAAAAAAATCCATGCTTCACTCTTAACATATTTTCATCTGCTAGTAATGCTGTGTGAGATCCAGAGTGACAATACATTGTATAAATATCTGAAGCTGGCCAATTCAGCCTCTTGAACGTCTCTTTTTCTTCCCATGCTTTGATACACTTACCTGACAAAATTCCACCCCAGCCTCACCCCTGCTCTGATTTTCATCATATTTTATTTGGCAAAAGTGAATTAATATTTCACACCTACTGCACAAAACAATTCTACCAAGGTGAAGTTTTCCAGCCGTCGATCACTTTACCTCACCACAGATGTCACAAATGTATTCCTAAATCCTTTCATATATATCTCCCTGAAGCCCCATCACCCTTCTTGCAACAGCTTCCTCTAAATGTACCATAAACAGTGTCACTGGTGATTTGTTAGTGTTATAAATCCTTTACCTTCTGTTCCTGAAGAATGACTCAGGCAGGATCATGGTGACCTTCCTGTACCTTGCCCACTGGCTATTCTTGGATTTACCAATTAATCATCAGAAGAGCTCCCTCTGTGTCCAACCTGTATTTTAAATAAATGTACTTAAGAACCAGTGGAAAATGTCACCCTGTTTCAGAGAACCAGAATAGATTCTGGCAGATTTTAGTCCCAGTGAACACACATTTATCAGACTGTTCGTCTGCATCTTTATTTTCCTCCTTTGACTGCAGGAAACACATGGTTCTGATACATGTTGCTTGCTGCAGGAAGCAGCTGTATAGGTAAGCCACATTCCAGTGGCTAGCAATGTTTTCAAGAATAAAAAAGTCCGCACTTTGAAGGTAATATCACAAGAACAGTGGATTAATTACAGTATTTCAAGCAGACTGGATTAGCCAGATGGGCTATTAATAGAATGCCCCTCTTCACTGAATGGTTCCTCAGCCCCTCCTTCTATCTCATATGAAATGCAAGGAATCTCTGCCTAAAATCCTGCTTAAAAATGAGGATTCCATGTTGCTGCAGGAAAAGTCTGACAACACCAGGTTTACGTCCAACCGATATATTTGATATTAAACTCACAAGCTTTTGGGCTTTGCCCCTTTTTTAGGTGAATGGAGAGTTCTGGCCTCAGGAAGAGTATATAACAGCACAGACAGTTTACAAATTACTGATTAGAATATGAGTCTTTACAACTAATCTGCTATTCAAGTCTTAAAGAGGCCAACAAGCTGCAGGAAATGCCAGATGCCTTCAAGCATGTCCATGGCCTATGGTGTCACCTGTGAATCAGCTGGCAGAACTCTCCCTTTGAGTCAGACGATTATGGGTTCAAGTTCCACCTGAGCACAAAAAACAAGGCTCACAGTCCACTGCAGGAGTGCTGCATTGCTGAATAATAGGGATAAGAAAGAGGGACAATTGCTGTTCCTGAACATAGTCCAGCTGCTCCTAGTAGGAAGTACATTAGTTAAGAATTGGATGGGCATTGGCTATGATGCCCTTCATGGTCAATTAGCTAAATTTACCGCATGTCTGTTCATGCATGAAGAATAATCAATGGTTGAGGCATTGGAGCTGTCTTGAACGTGGAGTCCAAAAATAGTCAATATTTTAAGATGAGGTCAGAGAAATGGTGAATTATATTAGAAAATTCAAAGCTGCTTGCATTTATTTAGTGCTTTAGGCATAGAAAAACATCCCAAGATCATTTTCTGGGACATAATTGGAAAATATAGGGGTTAGCTCAGTTGGCTGGATAGCTAGAGTGTAGTGTAGAACGACAGCATCGATGTGGGTGTAATTCCTGCAGTAGACATAATAATTAATGAATGGCTGAATCCTTATTTTGCTCCATGCTTGTTTCAGTATCGTCCAAGCTATATAATGGCTTGTCTCTCTTGAACAGAGGGAGATGTCTATGCTCTCTCATATGAATTAGGAGCAGGAGTGGGCCCCTTGAACCTGCTTCACCATTCAATTAGATCATAGCTCATCTGATTGTAATGTCAACCCTACATTCCTGCTAACGCCCAATAAGTTTCATAGAATTCCTTCAATGCAGAACGAAACCATTTGGCCCATTGAGTTTGCACCAATAATAATCCCACCAAACCCTATCCCCATAATCCCATAATCCCAAGTATTAACCCCTGACACTAATATTAAGTATTAATCCCTCTGACACTAATGGACAATTCAGCATGAACAATCAACCTAACCTGCATATCTTTGGGCTGTGGGAGGATAGCAGAGCACTGGAGGAAACCCAAAGCAGACACAGGGAGAACATGCAAACTCCACACAGACAGTGATCCAAGGCTGGAATTGAACTCGGATTCCTGGCGCTGTGAGGCAGCAGTGCTAATCACTCTGCCACTCTGTCGCCTTTGATAATCAAGAATCTATCTTGTCCTGCCTTAAGATTTTGCTTCCACCACCTTTTTGAGGGAAAAAGTTCCAGGAGCTCAGAGAAATAAATTTGCCTTATCTCAGTCTTAATTAAGTGCCCACTTACTTGTAAACAGTGACCTTCATGGGCCATAGCTAATTACCTAATCAGACAAAATTCACCCAAGACCAAAAAATGTTGATACCGGAAAGGGATGACCAGAAGCTTGATCAAAAAGGACAGCTTTCAGGGGAACTGGAATGATCAGAAATAATGTACATCATGATCAGAAACAGGCAGGCTTTCTTGTCTATTATATGGTGTCTAAATGTTTATTTTATAACAATAGCACTTCTTAATCTTATTTGATACTATAGTGTGATCTTGTAGTTGGTGAAAGCCTAAAGAATCTGCTTATGCGTGTAAGAAATTCATCTGGGGAGTATATGACTCTCTTAGAATCCTTTGAATTTCAAGTATGGATACTTGGAAATACTAAAAATAACAGATGACCACAGGAATGTCTCTTCCTGTCTTATAGAAATCTCTTTTTTTCCACAGCACCACAATATTTAAATATTGCAGACTAAGGGGTTATCTTTTGCTCCTTTTTTTTGTGCGGGGCAGGAATGGCAGAAGGGATGGAGAACTGAGATGGGTGGAAGTCCCAAAATGGCTTTTACACTGACGAGATTTCCCCAATCGAATGTCTCTCCCCTCCTTGAGGTAATGGGAATCCTGACTTTAAAGTGCTGGGGTGGTGGTGGTGGTAGTGGTAGTGGGGAGGGGGGTTTGCCCAGGGCAGTCCACGGGGGTCAGTGCTCAGGAGTTAGTGCCGGGGCAAGTGCCAAGAGGGTGTTGTGTCGGGGTGGGGGTGGGGGTGGGGATGGGTGGTGTGGGGAGGGTGCGGTCCCATGATGGTTGGGAAAGGGGACAGTAGTGTGTGAGGGAAGTGCTGTGGGTGAAGGGGGGTGTGTAGTTCCATGATTGTGAAGGGGTTTGCGTGGGCTTTTTCCAGTTTTATTTATTTACATGAGGGTGCCTTTGAAATCTAACTTGCTCTGCCATCATGGGAGCCACCCTTTTCACTCCTTTTTGCCAAAATGTTTAAAAAATGGCAGGAAGACCCAGCAGCACAGCCAGTGGGCTACTCTCTATTTCTCTTGCCCAATATGGCATTTTGCCAAAAAGTGGCAAAGTTCCCCCATAAGAAATTTTTCTGTTTTTCAATTAAAGATACTTACTCAGTCAATGTGCCAAGATTCTGCAAAAAACATAAAATGCTGGAAAATCTCTGCATGACTGGCAGCATCTGTGGAGAGAGAGAAACAGAGTTAATGGCCAGAAATTTATCGCCACACTCGCCCCGAAATTGCATAACAGAATTCTGCATTGGCCTCGGGCAGTCATAAAATACACTGAGGTATAAAATACAGACCAATGTTTTGAGTCCATATGAATATTCTTCTGTTTCGAAAAAGAGTATTGAAGTCAAACTTTTACCTCTGATTCTCTCTCCACAGACCCACTGAGTTTTGCCAGCATGTTCTGTTTCAATTTTGGATCTCCAGCAACCAAGTTTATTTGCTTTTATTTGTCTGGATTCTGTATTGTTTGGTTTCCTCAGGGATATTCAGCCTCCCTGACCAGCAGGATGAAGCAGGCACTGTATAACTGGATCCAGAATGGACATTGATGATTATCCACTCCGTTATTGAAATTCTTGTAGATAAACAATTATTTAAACTTTGATTACCTTGTTGGTAAACACCGTGCTTCAGGAGATGTACGTCAAAGGAACATGCAGAATGTAATTTGATTTGGTTTATTCCTGTTGCATGTATTAGTATAAAGTGAAAAGTATTGTTCTTGTGCACTATACAGCTAAAGCATAACATACAGAGAGAAGGAAACGGGAGAGTGCAGAATGTGGTGCTAGAGTCATAACTAGTGAAATATGAGGTAAGTCCATTCAAAACTCTGATGGCAGCAGGGAAGAAGCTGTTCTTGAGTCAGTTAGTACATGATCTCAGACTTTCATATTTTTTTTCCAAACAGAAGAAGCAGTCTCACAACATCAGGTTAAAGGCCAATAGCCTTATTTGGTAGCACGAGCTTTCAGAGCATTGCTCCTTCATCAGGTTGCCTCTTCACTCACCTGATGAAGGAGCAGTGCTTTGAAAGCTTGTGCTACCAAATAAGCCTATTGGATTTTAACATGTTGTTGTGAATCTTCTTACTGTGCCCATCCCAGTCCAACGCCGGCATCTCCACATCATAGCTAATGGAAGAAAGTGGAAGAGAGAATGTCTGGGATTCATGGGGTCCTTAATTATGCTAGCTGCTTTTCCGAGGCAGCGGGAAGTGTAGACAGAGTCAACGGATGGGAGATTGGTTTGTGTGATAGATTCACGACCTTTTCTTACAATCTCGGTCAGAGCAGGAGCCATAACAAGTAGTGATACAATCAAAAAGAATGGCAACTCAGCCAGATTGGGACCTCATTGACCATCCACTCACCGGCAATTCAAAACCTATGCACATTGCAGAATGATTTAGTACAATGAATAGGGAGATTTTGACTTTGATTCTTGGCCAGTGTTACATTAGCTGATCACAGGTGTGCCTCAGTACCCCTGGGTATGGGCGGAAAAACTGGCCAGATTTCATCTTCTGGTTGCAATCCAGTAATGCCTAATGAAAGCTGATGCGAGATGAGGACAGGGTTGTGTTGTCCCTGAGACTGAACTGTTTGCTGCCAGTCTCGATCCACGCTGAAAAATTGCAATAAATGATTACCGAGTGAAAAAGACTTGTGTTTTGTACACCACCTTCTGAGCCCACCAGTCATACAAAAATACTTTACAGACAATTAAGTACGTTTCTAATGTATTCTCCTATGTCATAGATGTGCAGGTTAGGCAGATTATCTGAAAAATGCGAGGGTTTTGGGAATAGGGCTCTTTCTGAAAGTTGGTGCAGACTCAATGGGCTGAATGGACTCCTTTTGCACTGTTGGGATTCTATGGTTTACAGCACTTGTTCTTTTTTATTTGACTGTGTAATTTAATTCACCCTCAGCAGCTCTGCGAAGCCTTTCTTCCGATTCATGTCATCATTGTATTAATTTATCCAAGCTCTGGTTTAAATTTACAGGCTGTTTCTGACTTATCCCTCACACTCACAGCTAAAATGTTGAGGTGATTCCTGCCCCAATTCAAATGGCTGCCCGTCAGTATTTTGGCACTGGGAGCAGCATTTGTTGCTTTAAGGTAAGTGCTCCAGCCAATCGGTTAATCAGAGTTCTGTAGAAAGCCATGATTGGTGGCCACTGACAACACTGTTGCTGGGACAACAGATAGTCTCACCACACTGAATAACTCAGGTAAGTCTGGGGTTTAGGGATGGGGTGTGGCGGGGAGGCGTCTCAGTGACAGCACTGAGTAGGATGGTGGGGGCTAGGTGTAACAGACCATGGGGCGGGGGTTAAAAGGGTGATGAAGTTTGAAGGGATTGCATCCGATAGGTCCAGGGAACCCATAAAGGAGGCCTTCCCCTTGCCTGATACCAGCCCATGTGCCAAGTCTGCTGGGCTTATTTAAAGTAGGTGTATCAAACTCCCTGCCTGCATTCAGCAGGAAGCAACTGGAAAGCTAGCTGTGTAGAGATATACGGTGTAAATAAAGTAATTTGGTGACAGAATTTTTGTCTCTGTGGAGTTATTAAAGTCCCAAGAATGGGGAAGCTAACAGTGTTTTCCTCACTCACCAGCTCCCTCCCCCTTACCACCCTCTGAACTTTACAAGCCTCCAATATTCAAGCCTGCCAGCATTACATAAATCCCAGCCCATAACATCTTTTGCCAACCGTATATACCAACAAATTTTAAAATTTGACATGTTCAAATTTTTAAGCAAAGATAAAAAAATACTGCAGATGCTGGAATTTTAAACAAAAGCAGAAAATGCTGGAAAATCTCAGCAGGTCTGACAACATCTGTGGAGAGAGAATAGAGCCAATGTTTCGAGTGTGGATGGCCCTTCATCAGAACTGCTCTGTTTTCTCTCCTTACACGTGCAGGCAGACCTGTTAAGATTTTCCAGCATTTTCTGTTTTTAAATATAGCAAAACTGTTCTGGCCCGGGTGGATTCACGACTTGTCTCTCTCTGTCCTCTCTGTGGTGCAAATCGTGGTGCCATGGGTCAGACCTGCCTCTGGGAAGAGACATGAAGAAGAAGAGAGCATTCATTTTAAATTTGGAAACAAAAATAACTGGTTTTACCTATTGCCGGGAGGGAGAAAGTGGAATTTTGCCCAACCTAAATTGAAATTACTTGGAATTCAGAGGTAACTGTAATTATTCTTATACAGATTAGAGAAAAGTTAAAGCAAATAACATTTCATAGTATTAAATCAAAGCAAACATTCCTTAGATTCTCAATAAACAATTATTTCCTCATTTGTAATGCATATGTCTTTACTCTGTTCTTTAAGTTTATCCTGTCTTCTGACTCCCAAGAGTTTTTATTTTAGGCTATTTTCGTTTAAAAAGGCTCTGTGAAAAAGTTGCCAACTCCTGGTTTAGATGTGGTTATCAAGTCCTGAAGTAGAACTCTGAACACATAATCGTCTGGTTCAGATTGAAAGTGCTATCAATGCAGTAATGACTTTTTTATTTGATTGATTTATTATTGTCATATGTATTAGTAGACAGTGAAAAGTATTGTTTCTTGTGTGCTATACAAAGCATATAAACATACAGGAGGAAAATAGAGTGCAGAATGTAGTGTTACAGCCATAGCTAAGTGTAGGTAGATTAACTTAATATTGAGATAGGTCTGGTCAAAGATAGTAGTAGGGCAGAAGCTATTCTCGAGTTGGTTGATACGTGTCCTCAGACGTTTGTAACTTTTTCCCGATGGAAAAAGATGGAAGAAAGTATGTCTGGGATGCGTGGGGTCCTTGATTATGCTGGCTGCTTTTCCAAGGCAGTGAGAAGTGTAGACGGAGTTATAGAACACAGAACATGGAACATAGAACACTACAGTACAAACAGGCCCTTCAGCCCACAGGTTGCACAGATCATATCCCTACCTACCAGGCTTATCTATAACTCTCAATTCCATTAAATCCCACGTACTCATCCAGAAATCTCTTAAAAGACCCCAATGAGTTCACCTCCACCACCACCGACGGCAGCTGATTCCACTCACTCACCACCCTCTGAATGAAAAATTTATCCCTGACATCTTTGTGAAGGGAATCGGCTGCCATCGGTGGTGGTCGAGGCGAACTCGCTGGGGTCTTTTAAAAGACTTCTGGATGAGTATATGGGATCCAATGGGATTGGGGGTTATAGATAGGTCTATGGCTGGGTAGGTTTTGATGTGTTCGGCACAACTTGTGGGCCGAAGGGCCTGTTTGTGCTGTAGTGTTCTATGTTCTATCTCCTCTGTTAACGGATCAGAGTTAATGGATAGGAGACTGGTTTGCATGATGGACTGGCTTTGTTCATGACCATTTGTAATTTTTTGTGATCTTGGGCAGAGTAGGAGCCATGCCAAACTGTGATACAACCAGAAAGAATGTTTTGTCTGGTGCATCTGTAAAGATTGGTCAGACTTGTAGCAGACATGCCAAATTTCCTTAGCCTCATGAGAAAGTAAAAGTGCTGGTGGGCTTTCTTAACTATAGCACTTCTTTACTATAGCCCAATTCAGCACAGACCAGAGATCAATCCCAAGATTTCTTGATCTTCGTGGTTCAATACTGAGGCACATTTATCTGCTGAGCCAACAGGACAGCAATATTACTTGCAATATCTTGCCAGCAGATATGAGTTAGGCAAAAGGACAATTCAACAGTTGTTAAAAGATGAAGACTGAAATATTCACAATTATTCCTTACTAAATGGTATCAGTTTCCTCCCAAATAAAACAGCACATGGTCAGTCCCTAATAACATACATTCCATACTTTCTGCACTCACAGCAACAACTGTAGCATGTGTTTTACTCGACAAACATCTAAATATAGGAATGAAAATGGGATCTACAAACCGCAGTGGAATTTGTAAATCCTTTGCCTTGATATTCAGTGAATTATTCTTGCATGCCATGGCCAACTGCAGTATTCAGGCACAAGTGTTGTAGAAACTGGCTCCAGAATACTGCAATCAGCTCATCTTTGATGTGTTGTATTGAAAGGCGCTTGGGTAACTGAGAACATCCACTGGTTGATTTCAATTTTGGATCTGTTGCATTTTGTGGAAATGGAAATTGAATGTCACCTTTTATATAGTTAGAATTTAGAGCAAATAAACAGGCCATTCGCCCCAAATGGACAATGATATGTTTATGCTCCACATGAACATCCTTCTTCATTTCATGATGTTAACATACCCTTCTACTCCTTCCTTCCTCATGTATCAATCTAATTTTGTCTTAAGCGCATCTACGTTATTCACGTCTATACTGTTTAGTTTAGGGATGGAATTTTGCCATTTTTTTTGGCAATGCATCATCTCAGGAAAGAAATATAAAGGATTGGCTGTTGGCTGCACTGTTGGGTTTCCCACTGTATTTTCAGACACTTTGACAAGAAATTGAAGGGGATGGGCCACAAAGCCCACCCCGTCAGCAACTTGCATCTCTAAATGATTAGGGAGCCATTTTTAAAGGACGACTTTACTAAATCAGTAAAGATTAAAACTTCACCATGCTTTCCCCTCACCAAGGAACTCACTATCATCATGGAATTCCCCACAGACAACCCCCACCGACAAGGAGCACACCCCCCCCCAATAAAGGAGTTCACCTCCTTCCAAACACATTCCTCACATAACTCTGTTCAACACCACTACGGAACCTCATGCAACACATCCCTCCCCACCAACATCCCCCCATACAACATCTCCCAGCACTGCTTGGGCACTACCTCCAACACTGACAGTATCCAAGCCTGACCCTCTTCTCCCTGGGGCTATACTTACCTGTACGCCTCCTGTGGGCTGTGTATACCAGATGCACGTGGTGGGGCGTATCTTGATTGGCATATCGATGTGGCGGTACAGTTTAACATGGGGGTACTATCAGACATAAAGTCCTAATATACATATTTGAATGGATGCAAATGGAGATCCTGACTTTAAAGTTGGGATTTGTTTTGTGTCATCGGTGGGGAGAGTGGGACAATCAATTGGGGAAATCCCAACTGCGTAAAAGCTGTTTCTGGACTCCTGTTCGATTCTCTGTGCCTTCCACCATTTCCACCCTCCAGAAATGGGAGTGGAAGGTACCTCTCACTCCAGGTACTTTTTTTTAAGAAAAGGTTCTTGGGGTAAAAAAATTTGCTGATTCCTGATCTTGATTGTTATTTTAAATCCTGGAGTGAGACTCTGAGCCAACTCCCTACAGTAACATGTTCCACATTTAATCACGCTGAGAAGTGTCTCCTGAATGCCCTATTGGATGTATTAGTGACTATCTCGGACCTCTTCTAGTCAGATCTCTAGGTTTTTACCTTTTGCACCCTACACAGTACAAGTTCCTTAAGGAGTTTCGCCCATTCTTGTGTAAATAAGGCCTTTGGAATTGCCATATATGACAAATCTCTCCTAAGCATATACTACAGGTCTCACTTTTCAGCCCATTTGTATAGGGCAGTAACATGCTTGTGACATTGTTGAATAAACATTGGGGAATGTCCTACCCAAATTGTTAGTCACAAAAACAATTCACTGTTCATATACAGCTGTTATTTTTAACTTTGCTACTTTTTGTCCCTCCTTTCCTCTCTTGAATGTGTTGGCTCATTGCTAAGTTAACCTAATGACACCTGGTGACCTTTTAGCAAAGGGACTATTATGCATGTAAATACTGACTGTATCTTCCATGCCTTGCCCTCACATGATGTAAAGATGCCGGCGTTGGATTGGGGTGGTAAGAACTCAGTAAGAATTGAGCAACACCAATTTTTAATCCAACCGATTTATTTGATAGTAAAATTGCAAGCTTTCAACACTCTGTGTCTTCCTCAGGCAAATGCAGTGTTCTGGTCTGCAATAGCACAAATCAGCACAGACAGTCAGAGATTGCTGATTAGAATGCGAATCCTTACATCTAACCTGCTATTCAAGTGTTAAAGTGGCTAACAATGTGTGTGAAGGGAATCCTGAGCATTGGTTAGAGAATTGTGTATTTTCTCCAGACAGCACAGTAAGTGAGGTTTTTTGCTAACCCAGGCAAGTCATGGGGTTACAGATAGTGTGTCATGAAGCCAAGATCCCTGTTAAGACCGTCCTCATGTGTGCGGAGCTTGGCTATCAGTCTCTGCTCAGCGACTCTGCGCTGTCGTGTATCACGAAAGCCCCCTTGAAGAACATTTACCCGCAGGTCGGAGGCCGAATGCCCATGACTGCTGAAGTGTTCGCCCACAGGAAGGGAACTGTTTTGCCTGGTGATTGTTGAGCGATGCTCATTCATCCGCTGTCGTAGTGTCTGCATGGTCTCCCCAATGTACCATGCTTCGGGACATCCTTTCTTGCAACGTATTAGGTAGACAACGTTGGCCGAGTTGCAAGAGTATGTACCGTACACCTGGTGAATGGTATCCTCACGTTTGATGATGTCGTCCATGTCTATGATCCGGCGTGTCTTGCAGAGGTTGCTGTGGCAGGGTTGTGTGGTATTGTGGTTACTGTTCTCCTGAAACCCATTGTACAAAGAACCCCCAGCTTTTGTCTTGACACTACGGACTTCCTACAGAAACTCAACACACATGGAGCAGTTGAACCAGGGACACTCCTTGTCACAATGGATGTCTCGGTGCTCTATACCAACATCCCCCACGACTATGGTATTGCTGCAACTGCCTCAGTACTCAATGCCAACAACTGCCAGTTTCCGGATGCAATTTTACAACTCATCCGCTTTATCTTGGACCACAATGTCTTCACCTTCAACAATCAGCTTTTCATCAACACACGGAACAGCCATGGGGACCAAATTCACACCTCAGTATGCCAACATCTTCATGCACAGGTTTGAACAAGACTTCTTCACCACACGAGATCTCCAACCAAGGTTATATACTAGTTACATTGATGATATCTTTTTCCTTTGGACTCATGGTGAACAATCATTGAAACAACTGTATGATGATATCAACAAGTTCCATCCCACCATCAGACTCACCATGGACTATTCTCCAGAATCAGTTGCATTCTTGGACACACGCATCTCCATCAAGGACGGTCACCTCAGCACCTCACTGTACCGCAAACCGACAGACAACCTCACAATGCTCCACTTCTCCAGCTTCCACCCTAGATACGTTAAAGAAGCCATTCCCTATGGACAAGCCCTCCGTATACACAGAATTTGCTCAGATGAGGAGGATCGTGACAGACACCTCCAGACACTGAAGGATGCCCTCGTGAGAACAGGATATGGCGCTCGACTCATCGATCGACAGTTCCGACGTGCCACAACGATAAACCGCACTGACCTCCTCAGAAGACGAACACGGGACACGGTGGACAGAGTACCCTTTGTTGTCCAGTACTTCCCCGGAGCGGAGAAGCTACGATATCTTCTCCGGAGTCTTCAACATATCATTGATGACGATGAACATCTCGCTAGGGCCATCCCCACCCCCCCACTTCTTGCTTTCAGACAACCGCACAACCTCAAACAGATCATTGTTCGCAGCAAACTACCCAACCTTCAGGAGAACAGTGACCACAATACCACACAACCCTGCCACAGCAACCTCTGCAAGACATGCCGGATCATAGACATGGACGACATCATCAAACGTGAGGATACCATTCACCAGGTGCACAGTACATACTCTTGCAACTCGGCCAACGTTGTCTACCTAATACGTTGCAAGAAAGGATGTCCCGAAGCATGGTATATTGGGGAGACAATGCAGACACTACGACAGCGGATGAATGAGCATCGCTCAACAATCACCAGGCAAAACAGTTCCCTTCCTGTGGGCAAACACTTCAGCAGTCATGGACATTCGGCCTCCGACCTGCGGGTAAATGTTCTTCAAGGGGGCTTTCATGATACACGACAGCGCAGAGTCGCTGAGCAGAGACTGATAGCCACGTTCTGCACACATGAGGACGGTCTTAACAGGGATCTTGGCTTCATGACACACTATCTGTAACCCCCGTAACTTGCCTGGGTTAGCAAAAAACCTCACTTACTGTGCTGTCTGGAGAAAATACACAATTCTCTAACCAATGCTCAGGATTCCCTTCACACACATTGTTAGCCACTTTAACACTTGAATAGCAGGTTAGATGTAAGGATTCGCATTCTAATCAGCAATCTGTGACTGTCTGTGCTGATGTGTGCTATTGCAGACCAGAACACTGCATTTGCCTGAGGAAGACACAGAGTGTTGAAAGCTCGCAATTTTACTATCAAATAAATCGGTTGGATTAAAAATTGGTGTTGCTCAATTCTTACTGAGTTCTTGCCCTCACATGGCCATGGCAAGAAAGCAATATAACTCATCTTAACTAATCAGGGCTCAACTGATTTTAATAGGTCAGCTACTAACTAGGCAATCTGACTCAACCATGAGGCATCTTGGCATAATTGTCACCTTGCACATCCCACTTGTCAATGACGCAGATTTGACAACTAGAAGTGGTTCCTGAGCATCAAAAGGCCATTAAGTGTTAACTGTGACTCAGTTGAACCTTTCCAATTCTTAGTCTGGAGATTGTGGATTAAAGTCCATTCCAGAGACTTCAGCACCTATATAGGCTGACACTATCAGATGAAGTATTAAATTGCTGCCCTGTCAACCTATCCAGATGGATGCAAAAGTTCCCATGACACTATTTTGAAGAAGCAGAAGAGAATTCTTCTCACTGTCCTAGGAAAATATATCCTTTAACCAACATCGTTAAAACAGATTCTTCCATTATTGTCATATTACAGCTTGTGTGAGCTTGCTCTGCAGCAACTGGGTGCTGTATTTTCCACATTACAATGTGGAGATGCTAGTGTTGGACTGGGGTAAACAATGTAAAAAGTCTCACAACGGCAGGTTAAAGTCCAACAGGTTTAGTCGGTAGCAAATGCCACTAGCTTTCAGGAGCACTGCTGCTTCATCGGGTAAGTGGGAGTTCTGTTCACAAACATATAAAGACACAAACTCAATTTACAGAATACTGATTGGAATGCAAATCTTTACAGTTAATCAAGTCTTAAAGGTACAGACAATGTGAGTGGTGAGAGCATTAAACACAGGTTAAAGAGATGTGTATTGTCTCTAGACAGGACAGTTAGTGAGATTTTGCAAGTCCAGGCAAGTTGTGGGGGTTACAAATAGTGGTCAGCATGTGTGTGGAATATGTGCAAACTGATAGTATCAGCATCCTTAAGCACTATTGCTGAAACTATTTTAATTGACTGGGTGTAATAATTCTTTATTAATAATTAGTGAGTAGTCACTGGTCTTACCTCCAATTTATTACGGGGTATGTGTGTAGGTAAGTTCAAGTTATGCATATGTCTCATTGAATAGTAATTACCAGACAGTTGATCGTAGCTTGAGACACTAAAAAGCAAACACTTTCTGTAAATAGTAGTGGTTTAAAGTCTGCCTGTCTGAAATATTGATATGACTGCATTTATACCCATGCTCCAACTTCTAACAGATTATTCTCTTTATAAATATGCAAATATTAAAGAAATATTACAGATGCATACAATGAAGCAGTATTTCTTTTAAATCACCTCTACACCAGAAGGTCTTAACATATATAGATAAGTCCTTGGCTTTACGAAGTTTGACTTACGAGGAGCTGCACTTACCATGTTTATATTTTGATTTTATAACACCAAGCCAGCATGTTTACATGTGCGCATTGATGTTCCGTGTTGCTGATTTGTGTAACTGGACAGGTTGAACCTTCTTTATTATGTTGGAAACAAGTGTTACATTCTGTTAAATTCTTTTTGGCATAACCATTATGTTTTTATACACTTATGTTATATTTAATAAGCACTCAGACTCACAGAAGTTCAAGGTTAAGCAGGCAACTGACAATGATTGATGGCTTCATTTTACTCTCCACACTAATCAAGGAACTTGTGCCAAGTTGTGCACGCCACTTGACAGAACAAGAGTTGAGAGCATTTAACATCACCAAGTGCCCCATGAGTGATTTCTGACCTTGGTTCAGGGGCCAATTCCCCATTTGTACTATTGTTCTTGTGGGAGAATCAGTTCAGACTGGCAACGTTTTGACTTACACTATGGTTTTCAAGAAATCAATTGTGCTGTATCTCTGAGGACTGTATGTATATAAATTATGAGTGGTTAAGTGCCCTGTCCAGCACACAACTGAGTCACACAGACACAGAAGGTTCTGTTTTAGGTTAGCTGACTAAGACTGAAGGAAGAGAGTCATTACAATTAACCTTGGTGTGTGTGTTTTAGATAGACAGTGAATCAGTTAGGGATTCTCGACTGATTACTATCTCGTCATTTTTGGCAAGAAAATAAATGAGCATCGGGCAGCTTGTAGCGTATTTCTAATAATCTCCCCAACGTCCATGCGTGGTTGAATAGGTTCAATATTTAGGCTCGCAACCTAAAAAAATGCAACTTGGATCAAGTACTGGAGGACTGACAACCCAATGCGACTGAACTATCACCTTTGGAGGGATTGGAGGGAGAGGGGTAAAAAATTTTTAAATCAGTCTTAAAACTTAGTATTTTCTTCTATATCAACTTTACATTGCTCTAGTGCCACACATTACAGTATAATGAACATCAATAATAATGCAAAGCATACAACACATTGATTTGGTGGCACAGTGGTTAGCACTGCTGCCTCACAGCGCCAGGGACCTGGGTTCAATTCCTGGCTTGGGTCATTTTCTGTGTGGAGTTTGCATGTTCTCGCTGTGTTTGTGTGAGTTTGTTCCGGTTTTCTCCCACACTGCAAAGATGTGCTGGTCAGGAGCATTGGCCATGCTAAATTTCTCTCAGCATACCCGAACAGGTGCCGAAGTGTGGAGACTAGGGGATTTTCACAGTTACTTCATTGCAGTGTAAATGTAAGCCTACTTGTGACACTAATAAATAAACTTTAACTTTATTTTCTTTTCAAACAAGTATACAAATGATTTATTGCCCTTTCCTGTCAAATATCTAATTTAAAATATAACTGGTCAATCACTACTATAGCTACATCTAGAGGGTGTAATATTGACTTGGGGTGGTAAAAAACAATATTGATTCATTTCCATTGTAGCATCACCCTGGTTTATTCTATTACTCTACAACAAAATTATCCACATGAAGTCAACACTAATCACTTTTTCAACTGTTCATCTCGCCAGTATTCTTGTTACACTTACATTCTTATGAAGATGATGGATCCATCTCAAGTAAGAATCAATCAAACCCCTCCAACCCACTTCCACAATGCCCAAGATAGCACTCTTGATCTGATGCAGAAGGTTCTGGATTCAAATCCCACCCCCGGACATGAGCAAAATAATTTATGTTAACACTCCAGTACTGTACTGAGTGATGGCTACACTGAAGGAGGTGCCAACTTTCAGATGAAATTTTAAATGGTGGTCCAGATAAAAAGCCACATGAAGAACAAAGGAGACACTGGATCAGAGAATGTATAAAGAACAGTGGAGATGCAGAATAAAAGAGCGAGAAGCGAGCTGCAGAGATACAGGATAAAAGAAATTCAGTTTATTATTGTACCAAACGTTATCTTTCTGAAATATACTTATGGACTTTAGTAAGGCGTTTGATAAGGTGGCCCATGGAAGACTTCTGCAGAAAATGCAGATGTATGGGATAGAGGGTGATTTAGCTAATTGGGTTAGGAATTGGCTAGCAGATAGAAGACAGAGGGTGGTGGTTGATGGGAGATATTCATCTTGGAGTTCGGTGACAAGTGGTGTACCTCAGGGGTCTGTTTTGGGGCCCCTGCTGTTTGTAATTTTTATAAATGATCTGGATGAGGGTATTGAAGGATGGATTAGTAAATTTGCAGATGACACTAAAGTCGGTGGAGTGGTAGATAGTGAAGAGGGGTGTTATAGTTTGCAGAGAGACTTGGACAAGTTGCAGAGCTGGGCCGAGAGGTGGCAAATGGAGTTTAATGTGGAAAAGTGTGAGGTAATGCACTTTGGCAGGAATAATAAATGTGTAGAGTATAGGGCTAATGGTAGGATTCTTAATAGTGTTGATGAACAGAGGGATCTTGGTGTGTATGTGCATAGATCCCTGAAAGTAGGCAGTCAAGTCGATAAGGTTGTTAAGAAGGCATATGGAGTCTTAGCTTTTATTGGTAGGGGGATTGAATTTCGGAGCCGCAACGTCATGTTGCAACTGTACAAAACTCTAGTGCGGCCGCACTTGGAGTATTGTGTGCAGTTCTGGTCCCCACATTATAAGAAAGATGTGGAGGCATTGGAGAGGGTACAGAGGAGGTTTACCAGGATGTTGCCTGGTATGGAGGGCAGGTCTTATGAGGAGAGGCTGAGGGATTTGAGGTTGTTTTCGTTAGAAAGGAGGCGGCTAAGAGGGGACCTTATCGAAACATATAAGATGATTAGAGGTTTAGATAGGGTGGACAGTGATAGCCTTTTTCCTAGGATGGAAAAAGCTAGCACGAGGGGACACAGCTTTAAATTAAGGGGTGATAGTTATAGGACGGATATCAGAGGTAGGTTCTTTACCCAAAGGGTGGTTCGGGAGTGGAATGCCCTGCCTGCAGCAGTTGTAGATGCGCCAAGTTTGGTGGCGTTTAAGAGGTTAGTTGATAAGTATATGGAAGAGAAGGGAATGGTTTAGTTTGGAGGGGCATTGCTTTTTATATTGGTCGGCGCAACATCGAAGGCCGAAGGGCCTGTTCTGTGCTGTAATGTTCTATGTTCTATGTTCTATACTTAACGGCTCCTTGAGTGAGAAAAATATGCAAACAGAGACCCCCAGCCCTGAGTGAAAAGATTGGACATGCCTGTGCTAGCATTTAATAAGCACAGTAAATTCTAATATACACAACAATGATTTTAAGTTAATTAGGAAGTAATTAGAGTAAGTAAATAACATAAGTAGCAATAGCAGGGCAGATGTTCTGTTTCAACTGTGAAATGTGAGCACTTTCAGACGCATAGACAACCCAGGATAATCACTTCTGCAGAGAGACTAAGCAGTTGAAGGAATTCCTGATCAAGATTATTAACCTACAAGCCAAACTGCAGATACTTCACAATATAAGGCAAGGGGAGAAATACTTCAGACACTTTGTTCCAAAAGAAGGTCTTCTAAGAGAAGACTCTTAGAATAACGCCGTCCGTCTGGTCAACAATAAAGGACAGAAGGATGTGACCATAGGCTAGTTAGTTAGCTTAACATCTATCATAGAAAAAATGCCATTATTAAAGATGTTAGGTAGACTTCTCCCATGGTCCAGTGGTAGGTGGTCAGTGGGGTTGGGGAGGATGAGAATTTGGTGCGAGTGCAAAAATTGGTTTTATGCCAGCATGAACTTCCGGTGGAATCTTCCACTGGTGCTTGTAATGGCAGATTGGGAAACCTGCTGGAATCTGGCATGAAAGTGATTTGCATCTCACTAATTGGATGCAAATGAACATCTGACAAGAAATCTTCCATTCAAGCCTAATTCTCTGTAATGCCTACAAGAAAACACATCAGTCCAGAACAGAATTTGGGGCTCACCAGCAACCCTGGAACACCACAGAAGTGGGCAGAGGGAACACTTACAAGTGAATCTTCAAGATCCAGTGTCACAAGGAGGTCTGTTTTCTAGCCTGAGGGATGTTCCTGGAGATCCGTCATCTTTTTAGGAAATCCATCTTTTTTCTCCAACAGTGGGTCAATGATGTTGGGCACCTTTTCAATATGGCACCCATGTTTAATGGTAGGATGCGCATCATCCTACCTATCTTACCAGAAAATATGGCATTAAACTACGGGTGTATAACTAATGAGCTTGGGGCTGCAAGAATGGTGTGGCTTCCCATCGGTCTTGGCAACCGGAAATGTTCCTAATTCCCACTCCCTCGTGGGCCCTAGCCCCAAATGGAAGAATTCTGTCCTATATAACAAGGCACTTAGATAAATTTAAAGTAATCAAACAGAGGCAACATGGTTTTGTGAAAGGAAAATCATGTTTAACCAATTTATTGGAGTTTCTTCAAGAAATAACAGGTGGTGTAGATAAATGGAAATCAATGAATGCACTGTACTTAGATTTTGAGAAGGTATTTGTTAAGTTGCCTCATCAAAGTTATTGCAGAAAACGTAAGTTCATAAGTATAAATAACACATTGGCATGGATAGAAGATTGGTTAGCTAACAGGAAACAGAGTAAGCAGAAACAGCTCATTTTCTGGTTGACAGTATGTGATGGGTGGTGTTCCAGAGAAATTAGTGGTAGGATCTCAACTATTTACAACTTATATAAATGATTTGGACGAATGGTCCAAACGTTTGGCTACTATATTTTTGATGACACAAAGATAGGTAGGAAAATATGTTGTGAAGAGGACATAAGTAGGCTACAAAAGGATGGGTATAAGTTAGGTAATGGATAAAAATCTGGTAAATGGAACGTAACGTAGAAATTTGTGAAAATGTCCATTTTGGCAAAAAAATAAAAATGAAACATATTATCTAAATGAGAGATTACAGAGCTCTGAGATGCAGAGGGATGTGGATATCCTAGTGCATAAATCACAAAAGTCAATATGCAGATACAAGTAATTAGGAAAGCTAAATAGAATATTATCATTTATTACGAGGAGAATTGATGGCAAAAATAAGGAAATTATGCTTCAGTTATACCGAACATCGGTGAGACTACATCTGATATACTGTGCACACTATTGGTCTCCTTATTTAAGGAAAAATATGATGGCATTGAAAAAGTTCAAATAGGATTTAATAAGCTAATAGCTGGTTGGGTGATATGTTTTATGAAGAAAGGTTGGACAGGTATGTTTTGTATCCATTAGAGTTTTAGATGAATAAGAGTCAACTTGATTGAAACACAAGAGGCATGATTTTGTGACTTCACTTGTCCCAAAACTGTAAAATCCTGCCCAGGATCAATGGACCTTCCATGCTTCGCCTCTTTTGACTCCCATGGCAGATGGAATGGTAAAATTCTGGCCATAAGATCCTGAAGTGTATTGACACGGTGATTATGAAAAGCGTGTTTCATCTTGTGGGAGAATCTGAAAATTGGGGTCACTTTTTAAAAAAGGAGTCAGCCATTTAAGACAAAGATGCGGAAATAAATTTTCTCTCAGAGGGCTTTGGAACATTTGTCCTCAAAAAGCAGCAAAGAAAGAATCTTGAATAGTTTTAAGGCAGAGGTATATAGATTCTTGATAAGAAAGGGGTGAAAGGTTGTTGGGTTAGACAGGAATGTTGGATTGAACTTAAAATCAAATCAGTCATGCTCTTACTGAATGGTTTGAGAGGCCACATGCTCCTAATTTGTACGTTCACATATAAGTTGGTGTTACTGTTTCCTACATTACAAAAGTAATTAACTTCAAGAAATACTTCAGGAGCTGTGAAGTGCTTTGTGATGTCAGTGATCATGAAAGGCACTTGGCTTGGATCTTCCAAAGAGCAGCAATTATTGTTGAATTGCCATTCCACTTGAACTTTACCCATCTTAGCACTGCTCCACCTTTTTAACGTGTCTTCGAGATCCAGCTTTCTCAGAAACGTGCAGCACAATGTCCCACGGAGAACTCCATTAGATTACAGAAGAGTTGAGGGAGGACAGCAGCTGTTCCCTTATTCATGACAATAACTACTGTGCAGTAAATTTAAAGGACCAGTCTTAATGTTAGTGAAAGGATAGAGCAATAGAGTGGGGAGGTTGATAGGAGGGCAAGTGAGTGAGTGGATAGGATTGCAGGTGGATGAGGTTGTGGGTGGGTAGGGTGACAGCTTGGTGAAGTGGCAGGTAGGTCGGTAGGTGGGTGATAGGGTGGTAGATGGATATATGAATAGGCAGATTGGGATCTGGAAGGAGGGATAGTCAGTTTGGGAGCCAGTCAGGGCTGGTCAATAGTAGTTAGGTGGTTATGGGTTAGCATGGTTGAGAAGTGTAGTTGGTTCAGGCCAGGGAGTAGTCAGGTGGAGGGATGATTGGATGGTAGTCATATAGTGTAACTAGGGGTCAGTTTAAGTGATGGGGGGGGGGAATGGTCAGTTCTCCAGCAGTTAGATTTGGTTTGAATCTATCTAACTTTCCCTGGGTCACTATCCACATAAACATGTGAAACTGTTTGAAGGATCCAATTAACTCGGAATCAGAGCTATTCATGAAGGATCCCAGGGAGCAGGTGTGGAATTTTACCTTTTATTTTGCAGAGTGTGGAAGCAGATGGGAAAAGTGAAGTTGAAGCCTCTGGCACCAGTGGTAGGTTTCATGAGTCATGTTGGCAGGGCAGACTCTGAGTGGATTTCTTAAAGAAATATTTAAAGGCTGCTCTAGTGCACAGAAGTCAAGATGGGACACTGCTCCCACAATCTACCCCACTCCATTTACACAACGCTGCTTGGGCAGACTATTTGAAACTGCCAGCATGTATTGCCAGGCCCTCTCCTGCTGATACCCTGGAAGAGTTCAGGTGAATGTATCTGCCTGCTAGATGCACATTGTGAGTGACCAGTAGTTATTCACATCGGTATGTCCTCACGCCGATATAAATTATTTAACGTGGGGTTGTGGGAGAGCAAGGGAGGGTGGTCAGGTGTAGAGGCCTGATAATTATATTCAAATACATTATAATGGCATCCTGAATTTGAACTTTGGGATATCCATTACATCTCTGGCTGGGGGCAGGGACAATCGCAGTGAGACTTTGTGCCCATATAAAATGTGATTTAGGCTTCTTGTGAGATTTTCCTTTGCTGTAATCAAATCTGCACAAAAATAACATGAGCAGAAATTCCCAGCCCAGGGGAGCTGTGAATAGGGTGTGAATCATAGAATTTCTACAATGCAGAAGGAGGCCATACAGTCTATTAAGCCATCACTGGCAACATTCCACTAGGCCCTATCTCTGTAACCTCACGTATCTATCCTGCTGACACTAAAGGACAATTTAGCATGGCTAAATGACATAACTTACACATCTTTGGACAGTGTGAAGAAACTGGAGCACCTGGAGGAAACTCACACAGACACAGAGAGAACATGCAAACTCCACACAGGCAGTCACCCAAGGCCAGAATTGAACTTGGGTCCTTGGCATTGTGAAGCAGCAATGCTAATAAGAACATATGAACATAGGAGCTGGAGTAGGTCATCTGGCCCCTTCAGCAAGTTCTGCCATTCAAGAAGATCATGGCTTTGCCATCCAGCAAGCCAAGACTTGCTGGGAAATTCTCACGAAAATCAGTGGGTCAGGCTTTCCAAGGGATCCAGATTCATATCTTCGATCCAGAGATCAGAAGATCTGAGCTCAAACTTTCCTTTTTTTTTGCTTCCGAATGCTGCATCCACATTCAGAAATGAGTTTACTCTCTCTTCACTGCTTTTTTCATGAAGGTAGTACTTGATGTTGTTGTACAGCTTCAAGGCAGACGGCACGTAGCTACAACAATCTCTCAACTCAACACAACTCTCAAGATTGATATGTGAAGGGTTCTATTTTGGCCAAGACTTACTGGTACGTTTACACACAATATATGATAGATTGAAAAATATAGTTTAAATAAGAAAAAAATCTGTTTGAATTCTAGCTTCATCCAGAAATTAAATGTGGGCCAGGGTGTCTCCCACTGGTGGATGCAGTGGGCAATCTAAATTGCTGTTTACTTTGGTGGGATTGTAATATCCCACTTGGCAGAAAGAGCGGAAATGTCCTGGCCATGGAAGTAATATGACATATATTACAAATGCCTATCATGATTTGAAGGTCTACACTTATACAAGCATCGTGAGATTTTAAAGATTCTTTCACGAATGTGGTCGTCGTTGGCTGGGCCAACATTTATTGTTCCGCCCTAATTGCCCTGAAAAATATTTTAAGAGCCAACCACATTGCTGCAGATCTGAAGTCAGATGTAGGCCCGACCAGGTAACTATGGCAGATTTCCTTCCCTAAATTAGTGAACCAGATAGGTTTCTATGACAATCGGCATCAATAAATTGTTAATTCCAGATTTTTTTAACAATTCAAATTCCACCATCTGCTGTGGTGGGATTTGAATCCCAGATCCTCAGAATATTTCTCAGAGTTTCTGAATTATTATCTCATCCCATTGCGTCTCTAAAACACCTCTATTTTCTTTTTTCAATTTGCACCAATTTATTCAGCTGTCTGTCACATACACACTTGGTAGCATGAGGAGAGAATCAGATATCAATTAGATCAGGATACGCATAATTATGACTCATCTATAAAGAATTTGATAATACTTTCTCAAGTATTTTAAATTTAATTACAATTTGCTGCTGTAAATGTGCGAACTTTTTTTCTAATCCTCCAGTCATGAACTTGCCAACTTGCAAAGCAATACCATTCCATAGGAGTCTGTCTTCCTTCAGTTTGTGAGAATGGCCATTCTTGACATAAAAGGCTACACAGTATGTATTAGCTCATTATAGTAAGAAATCTCACAACATCAGGTTAGAGTCCAATCAGTTTATTTGATAGTAATCTTACAAGCTTTCGGAAACGGTGTTCCTTCGTCAGGTGTATGGAAGGTTCTGACATTCTCTGATCAGAATCTTCCACCCACCTGACGAAGGAACACCTTTTCCGAAAGCTTGTAAGATTACTATCAAATAAACTGGTTGGACTTTAACTGGTGTTGTGAGACTTCTTACTGTGTTTACCCCAGTCTAACACTGGCATCTCTACATCTTAGCTCATTATACCCAGCAGCTTTCAAAATCGATCTCAATCTTCTCCTTGCTTGAGATCCATGTATGTTCACCTTGTAGCAGACATCACTGAACTGTGATTAGGAATGAGGAAGCTGGCTGTCTATTGACAGAGTGCCTAAGTCTTTATTTCCCCAAGTTAACTTGCTTTTTTTTTCTAGTCTTATTTGGCTGATGCCAATTACAATCAAGATAGTTCATCACTTTCCAAGTTCTTGCTAAATACTGTTTTGCAGAGCATCTCCAGCTTTCCAATAAAATTTAGAGATGCTATGGTTTGCGAAAATGTTACTGAACAGTTTGATATCTTCGCACAATTTGTTTAAAATTTTTATTTTATTTGGAGGATATGATTAAAATCCTGCAGCACCCTAAATGGGACAGAGAAACAATACTATGATATGATGGCACATTTAGAAAAAAATGTCATTAAGTCTTTTGTTATGGAGACCCTGCCTGATGAACAACTGGAATAGGCTGCCAAGAAAGAGTGTCAAGGCCTAGGGCACTGGACTCACCTAAGGAATAATCCAAAGTTACAATATGAAATCTGGCATTTTGAAAAGATGTAGTCTAAGCAATTAGCCCTTCTTTCACAGAATCATAGAATCACTACTGTGCAGACAGAGCCCATTTGGCCCATCGAATCTGCACCGACAACAATCCCAACGAGGTCCTATCCCCACTTCATCACTCTGCTAATCTCTCTAACCTCACACATTCCAGGACACTAAGGGTTAATTTAGCATGTCCAATCAACCTAACTTGCACATCTTTGAACTTTGGGAGGAAACCGGAGCACCCAGAGGAAAACTCTGGGGGAAGGAATTGAGATGAGGTGACTGGGAGCGAGGAGATTAGCTCCCAAGTAGAGAAGGATTATAGACAGTATGAGAGGGAGGTTAGACAGGTGATGGAGAAGGGAAGCGCCCAGACTGAGGGTTTGAGGTGTATCTATTTTAATGCCAGGAGTGTAGTGAATAAAGTGGATGAGCTCAGGGCCTGGATTGCTGCTTGGAAATGTGATGTGGTGGCCATTACAGAGACTTGGATGTCTCAAGGACAGGACTGGGTACTTCAGGTACCAGGATTCAGATGCTTCAGGAAGGACAGAGAGGGAGGTAGAAGAGGTGGGGGAGTGGCATTGTTGATCAGGGACAGTGTCACAGCTGTAGAGAAGGAAGATGCTGTGGAGGGACTGTCTACGGAGTCTCTGTGGGTGGAAGTTAGAAACAGCAAGGGGTCGTAAACTTTGCTGGGTGTTTTTTATAGGCCGCCCAATAGTGACAGGGATATTGAGGTGCAGATAGGGAAACAGATCCTAGAGAGATGTAGAAATAACAGAGTTGTCATTATGGGAGACTTTAATTTCCCAAACATTGACTGGAATGTTCCCAGGGTAAGGGGTTCAGATGGTGAGGAGTTTGTTAGTGTGTTCAGGAGGGTTTCCTGACACAGCACATGGATAAGCCTACAAGAGGAGAGGCTGTACTTGACCTGGTGCTACCTAATGATCATAATTCTATCTCCTTCACAATAGCATTGGAAAGAGATAGGATCAGGCAGGATAGGAAGGTGTTTATCTGGAGTAGGGGGAAATATGAAATCATTAGGCAGGAAATTGGAAGAGTAAACTGGAAGGAGGTGTTCTTGAGGAAAAGTACTGAAGGAAGGTGACCGATTTTCAAGGAATGTTTGTCTGGAGCTCTGCATGACAACGTTCCGGTGAGACAAGGAGATTTTGGTAGGTCGAGACAATTGTGGTGCACAAAGGTTGTGATGAACCTAGTTAGGAGGAAAAGAAAGTTGTACAATAGGTTCAGGGAGCTAGGGGATGTTAAGGATCTAGAGGCGTATAAGACTTGTAGAAGGGAGCTTAAAAAGGAAATTAGAAGAGCCAGAAGGGGTCACGAGAAGGCTTTGGCAGGTAGGATTAAGGAGAATCCCAAGGCATTCTATAAATGTGTGAAGAGTAAAAGGATGAGAAGAGAAGGGATAGGACCTATAAAAGGTGAAGGGGGAAAAGTCTGTGTGGAACCACAAGAAATGGCAGAGGTGCTTAATAAGTACTTTGCCTCAGTATTCACAATGGAGAGTGATCTGGGGGGTTGTACACAGGATTGCAGCAAACTGAAAAGATTGAGTATGTGGACATTAAGAAAGAAGAGGTGTTGGAACTGTTAAATTCCATCAAGATAGATAAGTCGCCGGGTCCAGATGGGATGTACCCCAGGTTACTGTGGGAGGTGAGAGAAGTGATTGCAGACCCCCTGGCGATGATCTTTGCATCGTCGATGGAGACGGGAGGGGTTCCGGAAAATTGGAGGATTGCGGATGTGGTGCCTATTTTCAAGAAGGGGAACAGGGAGAGCCCGGGCAATTACCGATCAGTGAGTCTGACCTCAGTGGTCGGTAAGTTGATGGAGAGGATTATGAGAGATAAGATTTATGAGCATTTAGAAAAATTCAATATGATCAGAAATAGTCAACACGGCTTTGTTAAGGGCAGATTGTGCCTTACGAGCCTAGTTGAGTTCTTCGAAAATGTGACTGATGAAGGAAGAGCAGTGGATGTGGTTTACATGGATTTCAGCAAGGTATTTGATAAGGTCCCCCATGCAAGACTTCTTGAGAAGGTGAGAAGGCATGGGATCCAAGGGGCTTTGGCCTTGTGGATCCAGAACTGGCTTGCCTGCAGAAGGCAAAGAGTAGTTGTGGATGGGTCTTCTTCTGCATGGAGGTCAATCACCAGTGGAGTGCCATAGGGATCTGTTCTAGGATTCTTGCTGTTTGTCATTTTCATACATGACCTGGATGAGGAAGTGGAGAGATGCGTTAGTAAGTTCGCCAACAATACGAAGGTTGGTGGTGTTGTGGATAGTCTGGAGGGATGTCTGAAGTTGCAGCGAGACATAGATCGGATGCAAGACTGGGCGGAGAAGTGGCAGATGGACTTCAACGCGGATAAACGTGTGGTGGTTCATTTTGGCAGGACGAATGGGATGAAGCAGTATAATATGAAGGGTAGGAGTCTTGGTAGTGTTGAAGAGCAGAAGGATCTTAGGGTCTGGATCCATAGGACTCTTAAATCTGCCCACAAGTGGAGGATGTGGTCAAGAAGGCATATGGTGTACTAGCCTTCATTAATAGAAGGACTGAGTTTAGGAGTCGGGAGGTAATGCTGCAACTTTATAAGACCCTTGTCAGACCCCACTTGGGGTACTGTGTGCAGTTCTGGTCGCCTCACTATAGGAAGGATGTGGAAGCTATTGAGAGGATGCAGAGGAGATTTACAAGGATGTTGCCTGGTTTGGGGGGGCATGCCTTATGAAGATAGGTTGGGAGAGCTAGGTCTCTTCTCCCTGGAGAGACAAAGGATGAGAGGCGACCTCAAAGGTTTATGAGATGTTGAGAGGAATAGATAAGAGTGGATTCTCGGAGGCTATTTCCCAGGGCTGAAATGGTTACTACAAGAGGACACAGGTTTAAGGTGCTGGGGGGGGCAAGTACAGAGGAGATGTTAGAGGTAAGTTTTTCACTCAGAGGGTGGTGAGTGAATGGAATCGGCTGCCATCAGTGGTGGTAGAGGCGAACTCGCTGAGTCTTTTAAGAGACTTCTGGATGAGAACATGGGATTTAATGGGATTGGGAGTTACAGATAGTTCTATGGCCTGGTAGGTATAGATATGATCGGCACAACTTGTGGGCCGAACGGCCTGTTTGTGCTGTAGTGTCCTATGTTCTAAAGCCACGCAGACACAGGGAGAATGTGCAAACCCCACACAAACAGTGACCCAAGCCAGAAATCGAACCCAGGTCCTTAGAGATGAGAGGCAGCGGTGCTAACCACTTAAACACATCTGGTGATTTTTTAAAAGTTGTTTCACAGGAAATAGGATGTGTAATACAATAAAAACAGAAAATGCTGGAAAATTTCAGCATATCTGACAGAATCCGTGGACAGAGAACAGAGCCAACATTTTGAGAAAAATGTTGGCTCAGATCTGCTGAGATTTTCCAGCATTTTCTCAAAGAATCCCTATAGTACAGGAGGAAGCCATTCAGCCTGTTGAGTATGTACTGACCCACCCAGGCCCTCTTTCTAGTTTTGTTTCAGATTCAAGCATCCGCAGTTGTTTCCTTTTATCTAGGATGCACTGTAGTTAATTTTACATTGATTCAAAATTCTGAAGCCAAATTTTACCTACTAGCCACAAAGAAAATGATGCTGTGATCATCTAGAACCATAATCTTGAACTTTGGAGCTGTACTTGCTGCTGACTTCCTCAATAAAAATACAATGAAGTCATATTTCTAAAAGTTTTCAAAACTCAGCAAATTATTTTAACAGATACTTGGGGTTCACTATTGGACATACCCTGTCAAGTATGGAACTAGGTCATATCGACCACAGGTTTCGCCTTGAGGTAGCTCACCTGAAAACTTAATACCATAATTGGTCGTAGCAGCATTAGGTTAGGAGGAAGGGAGAAATAAAATTACCGAGGGCTGCTTATTCCTAATCATTAACCAGTGACCCACACTGGAATGTCAGGTGAAGACAGGGCTGAAAATGGCTGTGATGCTTGAATGCCTATTGATGTTCACCATCTATGGTCACAGATAAAGAATGACTCCGGGAGTGATGTGAAGCTGCATTCCAGTGAGTCAGTGCTACTAAGACGAGCAGGCAGGAAGTTATGGACGGAAGAAAACAAAACTTATTTTTAGGATGATACATATAATAGATGGTTCTTTTAATTAGATAATAATAAAACATGATTTTAAAAAATTGGGCTTTAAGTAACCTTCCCTGCAAGTCTGAAAACTTCAGTGAGAAAACATTTGGCAAATGTAGTGCAGGGACCAAACATTACAGACATTTCATTCATGTCTCATACTTGGGATTCTTGCAGACTTTTTAAATTCCTAGTCGGATAAAACAATTAGACTAAACATCCCTGTTATCCTGTCTGTTCTCTTTCCCTACCACACATCCCCCCTCCCACCAGTCTACTGCACTGAACAGGTACACATTCAGTCTCTACTGTATAATAAAATGTTCCTATAGTCTACGAAATAACTGCAAAATAACTTCTGTCTGCCAGATACTATGCAAAATTTCCTCAGTCTTACATACTCTAAAATACCCACACAACTTGGCTTGCTTCCTTGGAATAACTTCCCAGTCTGGGCAGCTGGGACTGCACATCACACACAGTCTCTCACTTTAATGCAAAATACTTTCCTTTCTAAGTGTGCAGAACATTTTTTTTGAGGAAAAGAGAAAATTCCCCAGACTGAAAAGGATAACAACATTTGCTCCCACAAAACAACATAGTGGTGACAGCACAAAACATTTTTTTAAACAAGCCCAATAGGGGACCCCGAACACCTGCTAAAATAAATCATTGAGTTTTTGAGAACTTCCACAATATAATTTCACTGTATTTTTAGTGAGGAAGTTAGCAGCAAGATCTGCATCTCCAAAGTTCAAGATTGTGGTTCTGGGTGAGCAAAGCTTCATTATCTATGTAGCTAATGAGTGAAACGTGGCTTCAGAATTTTTAATCAATGTGAAATCAATTATAATACATCCTAACATCCTTGCAACGGATTCTTTTTTCGTTAAATCATCAGACGGGTTCATTCTTTTTAAAATCACAGACACACGAGGTGGATTTTATGAGCAGTTTCGTCTGTTGGTGACTCGCAGAGTCACTGGAACTGCCTACTCATGTGTGCAATTGCATTGGCGTGTGAAAGCAAGGCGTTCCGGCCCTGTCCCTCTTGACCCAGGATCCTCAGCAGTGGAAATTCCTAGCATTTTATCCATTGCTAGCCTCTTGCTCACTCTGACTTAATCTAACTTGGACAGTTTTTGGAATTTTTTTATAACAAAGGTTTCAGGAAAATACCTTTCTTTCCTACACGAGAAATTCTCATCTGCTGCCTTTCATTCAAATCCAGATTTCCAACCAATCCTGATATAGATTCCAGGCTTTCTGGAACAGACAAAAAAAAATTCCATGCGTGTTTTCAACAATGTATTGTTTTTGGCACTTGTACTTTAAGTTATATAACTATTTTCCTACATTGCTGACAAAGATTATCCTGGACAATAAATAAACTAAAGAAAAATCAAGGCATGTTACACATGGGAGAGGAAACACTAGAGGATCTCCTATATTCTGTTTTCTCTGAAACTTGCATTTTTAAGACACCCTGCAAGCTGAGTTTTTGTGCCGGTAGTTGTCATCAAATTTCTCATATAGTCAGACCCCATCTGCAAAGAAGACCTAGAAATCTCCAGCAGTCAGTTAATGCTAATCTTGACAATAACATAATGCAATAATAATGTATAAGCCCCTATCTGTAGCAGTAATGAATCTTTCTTAGAATTTTCCTTCTGATTTTTCCTCATTTCTCCCTCCTGCCCGATTGGCACTGATTCTTACTGGCATTGGTTACACACAGTCATTCCTCACAGTAGCCTCAACATTGGATGCCAGGAAGCAATTATCCAGATGCTGCAACTCCACCTCCCGTGTTAGGAGAATGTTTGCAAACTGCACCTCTGAATGCTATTAAAGGCATGTTCCATGTATTCTAAAACAATGGCTTGATGGATAGATACATCTTCTGCTGTGACTGAATCTCAACTACTCAATATTGCATAATGTTTAATCTCCAGTTCACCAACTGATCTGAGCTGTAAATATAAATTTGTCCTGAATGTTACTGCACCAGAAATGGAATCCTGTTCCTGATCTTTATCCGCTTACACCTGTTAAATTGAAAGACTCTCCTGAAGGCTATTCTAGGGAGATGCACCTGCTGCAGTCCCAAGCCACAGCTATCCAAATTTCTCAACTTCACTAAAAGGGCACAACAAGCAGGCTTTGCCCAGGGTGGGAGGAAAAAGAACTACCAGAGTTCCCACTTCTAATCAAGCAAAAATCTCTTAGCCATATCCCAGTCTGACACCCATCACCCAGGTACCTGCTGAAACACTTGAGCAGATCACACACCTCCCCACCTCTATGACCGCCCCAGGCCTAAAACCTTTCTAGAGCCCTTCATTCCTTCAATTCTAACTTCCTTTGAGCTACTTTCAGCTAAACCGTGGCCATCTACTGTTCCTAAGCATTTCTGTCACTCCTTATAAGACCTGTCATAAAGAGCCCAACCTCGTAATTAAGTTTTTAGGCGCGACCTCGCAGCGAGAGGATTTGAGTACAGGAGCAGGTATATCTTGATGCAATTGGAAAGGGCCTTGATGTGCAGTTTTGGTCTCCTTATCTGAGGAAGGATGTTCTTGGGCTAGAGGGAAAGCAGAGAAGGTTTACTAGACTGATTCCTGGGATGGTGGGACTGAAGAGAGATCGAGTCAGTTAGGATTGTATTTGCTGGAACTCAGAAGAATGAGGAGTAATCTCATAGAAACCTATAACATTCTAACAGGACAAGACAGAGTACATTCAAGAAGGATGTTCCCGATTGTGGAGGAGTCCAGAATCAGGCGTTACAGTCTGAGGATTAGGATAGACTATTTAGGACAGAGATGAGAAATTTCTTCACCCAGAGAGTGGTCAGCCCGTGGAATTCACTGCCACAGAAAGTAGCTGAGGCCAAAACATTGAATGTTTATAAGAGGCAGTTTGATGCAGCACTTGAGGCAAAAGAGATCAAAGAATATGGGGAAAGGTGGGATCAGGCTCAAAGGGCCAATTGGCCTCCTTCTGCTCCAATTTTCTATGTTTCTCATAGTCCCTTCTTGGGTTCATTTTCAAGTTTGGTTGATTAATATTCTGTGAAGTGCCCTTAAGATGTTTTTTGCCCAATGTTTCAGGTGCTATCTAAATACAAGCTGTTGCTGGCTAGATTCACACATGTAGACTAGTCACTTGGACAAAGTACTGAATGACTGCCAGTAACTGTTAATTGCATTCCAGTAAAAGACATCACTATAAGAGACTGAAAAAGAGAGGAAAATCAGAAAAGAAGCTACATCCTCCCAGTAAGAAAAAGAGCATGTTTACAGGAGTAAGGGTGAGAAGGACGTGGTCCAGCTCAGTTGTTTTGTCCCTTGTGTTACATAGAAATTGACATTAATGAAGAGCAAACATTTGGACAAGAACAAATTGTCTGACATTACATAGAATTACATAAATCTACAGAACAGAAAACAGCTCAGTTAGCCCAACTAGTCTATGTTGGTTGAATTTATCACATGAGCTCCCATCTACTCCTTTTCACTTAACCCCATCAGCATATTCTGCAATTTCTTTCTCTCTCATATGTTCACCTGCTTCTTCATAAATGAATCTATGTCAGTTGTTTCAACTACTCTTTGAGGCACTAACACAAATAATTGGCATCAATCCAAGACTGCCAAGCCAGGGAACCTCTCAGCCCATCCAACTACCATCCCATCACACTGCTCTCAATAACATACAAGATCCTGGAATGCCAGCTGCTAAATAGACTGAGCCTCATCTGGGAAGCAACAACGTATCTTCCTATTCCAATACTCACCTTAAATGGGCAGTATTTTGCATAGGCTGCCACTGCTCCAAGTAGGTCCTGACATTGACCTCACACAATGAGATTCACAGAGGTCTGGACATAAGAACCACCTTTGTTGACCTATTCTGTGCCTCTGACGCAGTGCAGTATACAGAAATGCTGCAGAAGTCTCCAACATCATGTGTGAAAACCCAACTGAGATGCACCCACAAATGGATGACAACCTTGCCGCTTGACGTTGCACCTCCTGGTTGACTACAAAAAATACCAATTGCAACCTGGTAACTAGCCACGAGGAGAGGCCAGGGCAGAAGTGGCACTTGCACCACAAAGAACAGCCCAAATTGTGACTGTGAGGCAATCCCCAAATGCTGAACTCCAACTCTAAGAAATCCATTTCTGGTGGCATCATAACCATTCACACTGCATCAGTTGGAAAACCATTGAAAGATTCATTGATCTTGACATTAAACCACTTCCCCAACCACTTCGCAAACAAAATATTTATCCTCCTCTTGCCTACTCAACCAACCTGCAGCCTCTTGGTGTCCTCATCATTTACTTGTACACCTTTGTATTGTCAGAATATTTGGATATTTTAGACTCCGTCTCCTCATCTAAGTAATTCATATAATTATAAATAGCTGAGGCCTAAGAACTGATCCTTACTGTACCCCACTGGTTATAGCCTGCCAACTTCAGAATGTCCCCTTTTTCCAAATCTCCATTTTCTATTAACCAATCCTCAATCCATTCTAATATATTATCCCCAATGTAACAAAATGTTTCCTCATGTCACCACTTTTTTTTTTCCAGTCATTTTAAATCTGTAACATCTGGTAAGCCAACCATTCTGCCTCTGAACAAAGGTCTTTCTTCACTGTATCAAAGCCATTCATGGTGTTGATCACATCTATCACATCTTCAGTGTCTCTGCTCAATGGTGAACAGCCATAGCTCATCATGTAATTGAAGTCCTCAGTTCAGATACCATTCTAGTGAATCTGTTTTGCACTGTCTCAAAGATAGTGACATCCTTCTTAAAGTACATATCTGGAGCTGAACACAATACTGCAGCTGAGGCTTTACCAGCATTTCATAAAGATTTAACATATTCTACTCGTTTATTAATACCAAAGATCCCATGTGTTTTTTCTAAACTTCTCATTTTGTGTTGTCACATCTAAGGATTTTTGTACATAAATGTCAGATCTTTCTGTTCCTGCATTGCCTTTAAAATTACACTCCTTGTAACTCACATTGTCTCTCCTAATTCTTCCTACCAAAATTTATTACTTTGCATTTCACTGTGTTAGATTACACCTGCCCATTTCATGATCAGCATTTTCTGGATGGAATGGAATTAAAACAAATGAAATGTATTTGCAAATGTAAAAACTTCAAGTTTTTAAGTGTCCAGATCACCAACCTGTCCTGGTCCCTCCATGCTGGTACTATAATTAAGAAAGCCCTCCAAAGCCTCTATTTTCTCAGAAAACTAAGAAAATATGACTCTCACCAATTTTTACACACGCATCATAGAAAGCATTCTTTCTGGTTGTCACAGCTTGGTATGGCTCCTACTCTGCCCAAGATTGCAGGAAACTACAAAAGGTCGTGAAGTCCAATGCATCACGCAAAACAGCCTCCCATCCATTGACTCTATCTACACTTCCTGCTGCCTTGGTAAAACAGCCAGCATAATTAAGACCCATGCACCCCTAATGTTCTCTCTTTCACCTTCTTCCATCGGGAAAAGAATACAAAAATCTGAGATCACGTACCAACCGACTCAAGAACAACTTCTTCCCTGCTGCCATCAAGCTTTTGAATGGATTTATCTTGCATTAAGTTGATCTTTCTCTACACTCTAGCTACAACTGTAACATTACATTCTCTGCTCTCGTTTCTTTCTCTATGAATGATATGCTCCCTCTGTATAGCGCACAAGAAACAATACTTTCACAGAATATTACAAGTGACAATGAATCAAATCAAATATAATCCTTCAGGTAGATAAGGCCTTTCTTTGCACTGACACATGTTGGATACAATTCAATGTGCATCTTGCTGAAGACATCATTTTCTTGAATAATTCTAAACAGCGAGTGTTGCCAGGCTACTTATTCAGGTTACACTGCAGGTGGCTGTGTTCCATCTGATGTGGATTATCAACAGAAGTTATTAGATTACAATCAAGAATGGAACTACAATTGATTTTGCCCTTCCATTTCTAAACCAGAAGCACAGAGGTTAATTGTAACACCACAATTCAGATCATCTAACAGTATCGATTGGTGATTTGATTTGGTATAGTCTAGCACGAATGACATAATGGCCGCATTTTTCCCAAAGTGTCATAATGGCCAGATTATCGGAACAAGACCAATGCTGTTTGGACCACAATCATTCCACACTTAGTAGTTCTTTTAGCAAATGAACAGGATGCTTCACTAAATAATCAATGATGCTCAGCCTCACAACACACTTTTGAACTCCTATCTCCTGTATTCTTTCTCAAATTTGGAATTGATTGGCCCTTTAATTGCCTTACTAACTCCTTAGGAGTTTGCATGTTCTCCTTGCCTGTGTGGATTTCCTCTTTCAGTTCAAAAACATGCAGGTTAAGTGGACTGGCATGATAAATTGTCCCTTAGTGTCAGGGATGAGCAGAGTAAAAGGGGATATGGCCTAGGTGGGATTGCTGTTGGTGGAGGCTCACTAGACTGAATGACTTCTTCTATATTGTAGGGATTCTACATAATAGGAAACTCATATCCAAACTTCATGGCCAGGACCTCGTCTCCTCCCTTTGAAACTGGACCCCCATACTAACACTATAGTTAAGGAAGCTCACCAATGTCTCTACTTTTCCAGAAGGCTAAGCAAATTTGGCATGTCAGCTACAACTCTCCAACTTTTACAGATGCACCATAGAAAGCATTCATTCTGGTTATATCATTCCTTCTCTATGCTTTGTTTGTATAGTGTACAAGAAACATAGTTTTCACTGTATGCTAGTATGTGACAATAATAAATCAAATCAAATCCTTTAATTGACTGTGGGTGTGCCTCTAACATTCACGCACATCCGCCTGGCGCAATTTCGCAATGCGACACAATTACATCAGGAGCCCCTCCCAATGTCATCACATGCAATTTAACTCTGTATTGGGACTGCTAAACACCTGGACAGTTCATGTAAAATTTTGGGCTATGTTTTATAATAAATTAAAAAAAAATTACTGGAGAAATTGTTTAATATAAGAAAACACAAAACATGTAAAATTTTCACACTTACAGTATTTCACTTGAGACTGGAGGTGGACTATGATTAACAATTATAAATTATATTGCAATAGCAAAGACCATCCATATGCAATCACCAGGAGACAATTCATGTACAGTGCACACTTACTACTGCAGGAAATGTGTCAGAGATACCTTCCTTTTTTAAACTTTTATTCTCTTTTTTATTTTTTGGCAAAGTTAATGGTCCAGTTAGGGTGATTTTCCTCGTAAGTGGCAAAATGTTAGCAGAAACTCCCCAGGAAGGGCTGAATGAAGGATGTGGTGAAGCCACAGGCTCCAGCACTAGAGAAGAACGTTGCCAGTAAACAATGATACTCCTGTGGTCCAGACACTACCAGGTGTTGGTGTTTCCCCTCTGGGTACTCCCTGCCTCAGCCACATAATACGTACACCTCCAACGGCACTCAAAACAACATCTTTTAATTGGTTGTCTCCTCCATCTGTCAGTTCTTAATTACACTGCTCTAGCAACATAGCAGGGCAAGTCCCACCTTCCTCCCAAGCATGCCAGCCTCCTGAAAATCACCTTGACAATGGAGCTTTGCATTATCCCAGCAAAATCCTATCCAATGTCTCTATCCATTAGATAAGCTTAAATGTCAATACTTAAAGTCCTTTTAACCTTTCCATTGTAAAGCATTTTATTTTACCTCCTGCTTTGAAGGCAATCACTATTAGGAAAGCAGTGGTGAGCTGCCTTCTTCAACAGTGCAGTACATGTGGTGTAGGTACACCCACAGTTTTGTTAGGGGAGGCGGGGTTCCAGGATTTTAATCCAAAGACAATATACTTCCATGTCAGGCAGTTTGGAGGAGAATTTCCAGGTGGTGGTGTTCCCATGTATCTGTTGCCGTTAACCTTTTAGGTGATAGTGGTTGTAGGTTTGGAAGTTGTTGTCTAAGGGGCCTTGGTGAATTCCTGCAGTACATCTTGTAGATTGTACACACAGCTGCTACTGTGCGTCAGTATTGGAAGGAGTAAACATTTGTGAATATGATATCAATTAATGGGCTGCTTTGACCTGGATAGCGCCAAGCTTCTTAAATATGGTTAGAGCTGCATTCATCCACACAAGTGGATAATATTCCATCATAGTCTTTGACTTATGCCTAGTGTGCTTTTGGGTCAGGCAGCAAGTTACTTGTTGCAGAATTACTAGCCTCTCACCTGTTCTTGTAACCATGGTATTATATGGCTAATCCAGTTAAGTTTCTGGTCAATGGTGACCCTCAGGACGAAGATAGTGAGGATTCAACAATAATACCATATAATGGTAAATGTAAAGGGCTGATGGTTAGATACTCTTTTCCAGGAGATGGTCATTGTCTGGCATTTGTGTGGCACAAGTGCCACTTATCAGTTCAAACCTATATTTGTTTGAATTTTGTTGCATTTTGACATGTGCTACTTCAGTATGAGGAGTCATGAATGGTGCTTAATATTATGCAATCATCAGCAAAAATTCCCACTTCTCACCTTATGGTGAAAGGTCATTGATAAAGCAGCTGAAGATGGTTGGGCTTGAGACACAACTCTTGAGGAACTCCTGCAGTGATGTCTGGAGCCAAGGTGGCTAACCTCCAACAACAACAAACATCTTCCTTTGTACTGATATTACTCCAAGCAGCAGAGAGTCCCCGGCCACTCTAATTCTCATGCCGCCAGTTTTGTTTGAAACATCAAGGAACCCTCTCACTCAAATTCAAGGACACCATTCTCACCTCATCTCTGGAGTTCAGCTCTTTTGTTCATGTTTGAACCAAAGCTACAATGAGGACAGGAGCTGAGTGGCCCTGGCAGAACACAAACTGAGTATCCGTGAACGGGTTATTGTTAAGAAAGGACTACTTGATAGCACTGTTGATGATGCCTACCATCATTTCAGGAGAGTAGATTGATGGGGCGGTAAGAAGCCAAGGTGGATTTGTTCTGCTTTGTGTGTACAAGACATACTGTAGCAATTTTCCATATTGTCTGGTAGGTACCAGTGCAATAGCTATATTGTAACAATTTGGCTCAGGGCGCAGCAAGTTCTGGTTCTATTTCTGGCACAGATCTTCAGTATTGTTTCTAGAATATTGTCAGAGCACATAGGCATTGGATATTGTCTAGGCTTCAGTTGATTTTTTAATCATATGGAGTTAATCAAATTAGTTAGAGACTAGCATCTAAAACATTGGGGACCTCTGGAGGAGGCCCAAATGGATCACTCCTGACTTAAGATTGCAGCAAATGCTTCAACATTTTCTTTTGCACAGATTGCTGGTCTCCCCATCAGTGAGACTGGGGATACATATGGAACCTCCTCCTCCATTTAAAGTTTCACCTCCATCTAAGAAAATATAGGTCTGTTTAGGAAAGAGATTGAAGTAATTATAAGCTGCAATTGTAATGATTTTGCCTTCAGCTGTATCTAATCTTTCTGCGTGCAAATGATGTCATGTTTTAAATTCAGAGCAAATGTGTAATGATAACTTCCTATTTTTAAACTCACAAAGAACTTGCTGCTGGGATTTTTAAAATTGGGATTCTCACGCCGAGGGTCAGGAGATATATCCCTCCTAAACAAACATACTTTTCATGGACAGTGAAAGGAAACACATTTTGCCTTGATAAAATCATCCAAGTAATTCATGGCTCAGTCTAGATCTAGTTTAGGCTTCTCATTTATTTATTTTTGATATTTGGGCAATCCAGAGAAATAAGGCTGCATTTATTGGATATTGTCAGTTTTCCTGAGAATTGTGGGTCATTTTACTAATGAGGTTTCAAAATCAAAACAACTTGCTAAATCACTTCTCTCTCTTCATATAGCATCCCTGGATGCTAATCATGGTTCGCTTCACATCTGTTTCTCAACAATATCACAATTGGGCAAGAAGAGGTAGGCCTTAAGAACCATCTCAGTCAATACTGTGCTGTCAGCATCATTAAGCACTGCACTCTACTATCAGAGCTAACTGACCTTAAGTAACTTCAGAAAACATTTAGGAGTTAACTATACTAATCACAAGTAGGAAATTTAGGAATGGAAAATTAATGTTTTTAGAATAGAAGTTTGTGGTTAATTTTCTTCTGCCCCCAACCCATAAATTACCTAATTTATGAAACCAATTCCACAACTTATTATAGAATCTGTGCTTCAAACCTCAGTATTATAACCAATATACCATCAAACCCATTTGCACAGTACCATATCTAGTTGTAGATATAAGCATAACGAGGCATAGGTAATAGATAAAGATGGCAAAATACTAGCACAATGTAACAAGTTGTAATCATATACAAACTGAACAACAGCAACTTGCTTGTGCTCCTTTGACATCTTACTGACAGACCTGAAACTGGAATTCCACCATACCGTAATACTGTGCCATTCTTTAACCTCTAACCAGAAGGTCATCATGAGTGTGCGGAGGGTCAACTTCATCTCTTTTCCTGTGAATTTTCAGCTGGTTCCTTCTTCGCCATTAACCAACATTTAAATCTTGTGGAGGCAAGAAACAGTGGAAAAAGCTGCATTTGTAGCAGTGCAGAACATAGTTCCATTGGCATAACCCACTGTAAACCATCCCATCATCATGTAAAGAATACCAAACTTGAATAGAAGATCGAAAATGTGAAGATTTTATTGTGTTATCAATCCATTTTGTAACATTTCCACAAAAATAATTAAACACTGTAACAAAGTAGGCTATGGCACATTCGGAACAAAATAAAGATTAAAGCCAAATTAGAGAAAGAATGCTACAAACACTTAGTACAGCAGTAAGAAATTCAGACAGGTTTGGCAAGAAGAACAGAATTTGGCAAAGAATTTTGCTACAAAAACATTCTTAAATGATGGTGAAGTGTTTTATTTAAAAGCACTTTGCGAATCTGGTTAACATTAATTGCTGAAGCTTCAGATTATCTGCAAAGGGATAACCAAAGTGAGACACATACATTCTATATAAAATAAAATGATTTGTAGTTTCCTCCATTAATATAGCCCCACAATCTGGCAACTATCATTCATTCGCACAACATTTGATCTTAATAACAGGCAAATTCTAAACATTAACTTATAATTTTCATTGGACAGAAAAAAGGTAACATTGTTACAATAGACTCATATACTCCCTAGCAAAGGAGAAATGGAAAAAAACTTGGCTTTTGTTCTCTCCTCAACTTCAGATAGTAAATGGTCTGAGTGAGAATTTGAATCACTTGCATACAATCTTTTATCTCAGTTTACACATGAAGAATGATCTTTCATGGGGATAATGAATCAATAGAAGTGTATTAGCAGGATTTTGCCTGAACAGACTTCAGAAGATACTCCAAAGCCTATCTCATGTAGCAAGGAGTAGATTTGCTGTCCATTGATTATGAATAGATAAAACCTACCCCAAAAACACATAACTGAAGAGATTGGAGCAAGGAATTGATAATTAAAACATACTGAAATAGGGTTAACTAGGTGTAAAAAAAAGCATGAGGTGATCAGAGGAATAATGCACAATTTGTACACTTCTTAAAAAATGATGACTACAAATGTAATTCTCTGATTTCAGGAATTACAGAAGACTTAATTTTTTCCAGTTCCCCCCACAGATAGTAAATATCACAAAATAAATCAATACAGAATATGACATCAACTTTACGCCAAATAGGGACTGGATGACAGATTTATCTGAATTCCCAGGAAGATGGTCCCAAAGAGATGTGTAGAGTTTGCTGACTCATGAGATAAGAAAATTGCATATAGCTAATGATCAAACTATCAGATGAACTCACACCACTACCAGAAGAATCTAGGAACGTTTTACGATCATGCTTTAATGGGATTACTACTACACTCTCGTCAAAACCTCTCCTGAAGGAAATAATCAGCTTAGTATCTCTAATAGTTTAAAGTTTAGGATGCATGATATTTTCATTAATGACTATGTAAATGTGCTACCATTTATATTGCATTGCCGCCTGTGTGGGTGCAGTATTCCCTTGCTCTCTCTGCTAGTCACTGGATGAGATCCCAGAAAGTAAGACTGTTACTCAACAACATATTAGCAGTCATTAGGAGAGATGAAAGAAGAAATCTAGCAGCCACCATCTTCACAAAACAAAACAAAATATACCTGCCAATTTTGTGAACAGCAAGTAAACTACCTTCTCTTATCACACAAGTAAAAACTAAAAGCAATGATTTTTACGAACAATTAATTTTGATTTATCAGTAGTAATCAATTCCTCACGCTATCCCAAAATCAACCCCAGTGACCAGTTTGCTTGAAATTATTTTCAAAACCAGATGTCTACAAGTTGTGTCTCCCAAGAGGTTTAAATGCTGTTTAGTTAGCAATCCTTTGGTGTATAGATGGTGGTAAAGTTCAGAATCTTTCCCTAAACTGTGCTGGGGAAGCCAATCTATAACCCTGGCATCAAGTGTATACTACAACTGATAAGATGATGAAGCAGCTAGAAACAGTAAATGAAAAAGTGCACGTTTTGATATTAAGTGAAGAAAGGATTAGGCTTGGCACTAATTCTTCTGCAGATTAAGAAAAGGTGAATAGCTATTAAGATATTGAAATTGTACTTGTCACTTTAAAAACCCACTATCATAATGGGTTATTGTAATCATTAAAAAAGTGCAAATTTTTAGACAATTAGGCACGGAAATCCAATACCAGTAGTTTTAACTTTATTCTTCTTATTTTAGTTTTTCGCTGCTGGCTAAGCCAATATTTATTGCCCATCCCTAATTGTCCTTGAGAAGATGATGGTGAACTGCCTGTCATCTTGAACTACTCTGGACCATGTGCTGTTAGGGACAGGATTCCAAGATTTTGACCTAGCAATAGTGAAGGAATGGCAAAAGAATTCCAAGTCAGGCTTGGAGGGGAGCTTGAAGGTGATGGTGTCAAAGACATTTGCAAGGGTTTGGAAGGTGTTGTTGAAGAAGCTTTGTTGATGCTGCAGCACATTTTATAGATGGTACACACTGATACAACTAGGAGTGAATGCTTAAGGTGATGGAAGGGGTACCAAACAAGTATGCAGCTTTGTCCTAGATGTTGAGCATCTAGGGCGTTAATGGAACTGTTCTTATTTAGGCAAGTGCAAAGTACTCCATTAAACTCCTAACTTGTATCTTGTTGGTGATGGACAGACTTTGGGGAGTTAGGAAATGAGTTATTCACTGCAGAATTCCCAATCTTTGGCCTGTTCTTGTAGACACATTATATGACTGGTCTAGTTTAGTTCCTGGTCAATGGTAACTCTCAGGATACAGAGGTTTTCAGTGATGGTAATGTCATTGATTCAAGAGACTTCATTGTCTGATATTTAAATAGCAAGTAACATTTGCATGACATATCAGCTTAAGCCTGAATCCTGTCAAGGTCTTGTTGCATATGGACAGAGATGGTTTCAGTATCTGAGAAGTGTCAAAATGGTGCTAACCATTGTGCAATCAGTGAACATCTCCACTTCTGACCTTACGATGAAGCGAAGGTAAATGGTGAAGATGGTTGGGTTAGGACATTTCCTGAGGAACTTTTGGAGTGGTGTTCTGAGATTAGGATAAATGACTTCTAACAAATCACAGCCATTTCATTTTGTGTTAGGTATAACTCCAACAAGTGGAGAGTTTTCCTGATTCCCATTGTCTCCAGCTTTGTTTGGGTTTCTTGAATGTCACTATTCAAACATGGTCTTGATGTCCAGGGCAATCACTTTCACCGCCCCCAAGTTCAGCTTTTTTACTAAAAGTTTATTTATCAGTGTCATAAGTAAACTTACATTAACACTGCAGTTAAGTTACTGTGAAGATCCTAAAGTTGCCACACTCTAGTGTCTGTTTGGGTACACAGAAAGAATTTAGTATGGCCAATGCATCTAACCAGACGTTTTTTGGATTGTGGAAGGAAACCAGATTACTCGCAGTAAAACCACATAGACATGGGGAGAATTCAAGGACTCTTCACAGACAGTGACCTAAGCCAGGAATTGAACCCGGATCCCTGGCACTGTGAGGCAGTAGTGCTAACCATTGTATCATCCAGACCAAGGCCTTAATGTGTTGTTTCATGACTTCAAGATTTAACATGACAGTGCATTCAATAAAACCTGTGGTGAGGGCAAACGTGCTAACTTGCCTTAACGTAATGAACAATAAACTTCTCCACAAAATTCTGCAGGAACTTGATTCAGGCCATATTTATAAGGTGAATGAAATAGCTTTGTTCTTTTATATTCACCCTGGTCAAGGTGGACAGCATCAAGAGTATAAACAACACAGAGGCTATGTTTCAACGTTACTGCGACTGAAAGGTTATAGTTTTTCAAAACAGAAGCACAGTGCTTCAAAAAAAAAGTGAAACATCTTTCCGTTGATTATGAAACCAACTAAACCTGGATGATATTACAAGGTTGATCCAACAACTCTATCGAAAAATGAGATTTGGGCAGAAAATAATTTCAAAAAATCATAACTGCTCTGTTCACACTCATACCAATGCCATAAAAACCATCAAGCTACTTTTTCTTCCTCCAACCACTATGTCCTTAATCTAATAGATCCCCATGTTTTAGCTCAGCAAAAGTTGACAGTCATAGACACTAAGGAATCATTTGCAAAAAACCTGCTCGGAGGATCTCCAATCACTTAAAAAAGACTAGTGAAACAAGAAACAATTATCGTTTCAAACCTGTATTTTTCTACCATCCATTTGTACTATAAAATTTACCGCTGATTTACCATAAAATAATAGAATGGTTACAGAACAGAAGAAAGCTAATTGGCATTTTTTGTTGACAAGTCGCCGGGACCGGATGGGATGTACCCCAGGTTATTGTGGGAAGTGAGGGAAGTGATTGCTGAGCCCCTGGTGATGATCTTTGCATCGTCCATGGAAACGGGAGAGGTTCTGGAGAATTGGAGGATTGCGGACATGGTTCCTATTTTTAAGAAAGGGAACAAGGATAATCCGGGAAATTACCGACTGGTGAGTCTGACCTCAGTGGTTGGTAAGCTGATAGAGAGGCTTCTGAGGGACAAGATTTATGAGCATTTGGAGAAGTTTAGAATGATCAAGAAATAGTCAGCATGGTTTTGAGCCTAGTTGAGTTCTTTGAAAATGTGACTGAACACATTGACGAAGGAAGAGCGATGGACATAGTGTACATGGACTTCAGCAAGGCGTTTGATAAGGTCCCCAATGCAAGGCTTCTTGAGAAGGTGAGAGGGCATGGGATCCAAGGGGCTTTTTGGCCTTGTGGATCCACAACTGGCTTGCCGGCAGAAGGCAGAGAGTGGTTGTGGATGGGTCTTTTTCTGCACGGAGGTCGGTCACCAGTGGAGTGCCCCAGGGATCTGTTCTGGGACCCTTGCTGTTTGTCATTTTCATAAATGACCTGGATGAGGAAGTGGAAGGATGGGTTAGTAAGTTCGCTGACGATACAAAGGTCGGTGGTGTTGTGGATGGTCTGGAGGGATGTCAAAAATTGCAGCAGGACATAGACAGGATGCAAGACTGGGCGGAGAAGTGGCAGGTGGACTTCAACACGGATAAATGTGTAGTGGTCCATTTTGGCAGGAATAATGGGATGAAGGAGTACAATATCAAGGGTAGGAGTCTTAGCTGTGTTGAACAGAAGGATCTTGGGGTCCTTAGGACTCTTAAATTGGCCTCGCAGGTGGAGGATGTGGTCAAGGCGGCGTATGTTGTACTGGCCTTCATTAATCGAGGGATTGAGTTTAGGAGTCGGGAGGTAATGATGCAGCTTTATAAGACCCTTGTCAGACCCCATTTGGAGTACTGTGCGCAGTTCTGGTCGCCTCACTATAGGAAGGATGTGGAAGCTATTGAAAGAGTGCAGAGGAGATTTACAAGGATGTTGCCTGGATTGGGAGGCATGCCTTATGAAGATAGGTGGAGGGAGCTGGGACTCTTCTTCCTGGAGAGATGTAGGTTGAGAGGCGACCTGATAGAGGTTTATAAAATGTTGAGAGGAAATGATAGGGTGGACTCTCAGAGACTATTTCTCCAGGCTGAAATGGTCACTACGAGAGGACACAGATTTAAGGTGCAGGGAAGCAAATACAGAGCGGATGTTAGGGGTAAGTTTTTCAACTTTCTTAGGGGTCTTTTAAAAGACTTCTGGATGAGTATATGGGAACTAATGGGATAGGGAGTAATAGATAGGTCTGTGGCTTGGTAGATATAGATGTGATCGGCGCAACTCGTGGGCCGAAGGGCCTGTTTGTGCTGTAGTGTTCTATGTTCTAAAGCAAATGGTGCTGAAGAAGTATGTTGTTCAAGTTCTGTATTAAGTTCTTGGTTTACAAAATGAGATGTTCACAACAGTTAAGTATTTGGATAAACTACAGATGCTATTCAGGAAAGAACAAGCATCATGTCCGAGTTAGTGTGCTCACTCATTTAAGAAAAAATTTCAGGGAAATTCATGTAAATAAATGCACATAAATTTTAAGTAAAAAATGGCAGTGATATTACTTTTACATTTATATATATCTTCTTATTTTAGCAAATCACTACGTGTTCAAAACTAGAATAGCACCCAAGATGCCAACACAAATGGGTTGGAACACGTATGAACATGATATTCATGAGTTTCCATTAAATTTTAAGGCTGGTAGCAGAGCCTGTTGCAGCAAATTACATACAAATTACGTTTTTGAGAGACTGATTTATTGCAGGCTCTTATTAATTTATGGCATGTGGACATCTGACAAGGCTAGCATTTATTGCCCTTCTCTAAATTGCCCTTGAGAAGGTGATGCTGAACCATCTTCTTAAATCATTGCAGATCACGTGGTGCAGATACTCCCACAGATGAACAGAGTGTTTCAGAATTGTGAACCAGCATTGACAAAGGAACGACAATGGCCATAACTTACTCAGGGTGGCAATCAATGTCAGATTGCCACTCTATACTCACTAACCTGTGCCTCATTTTTTCAGTGCCCATCTCATCTGACCTTCCAACTGAGCCTGGGCAAGATCCAGGCAGCACAGTTGCCTCTAAAGTCCTGCACCTAAGTCTCAGAGTCAGGATGAAAGACAACAATTCCCCACTTTTATGGCTCTAGCTATCTGGACGTGGGCTTGGGGCAGAGTTGCATGTGGGGATTGGTCTCTGTAATGCAAATGATTACCTGGAAATTTCCAAGGGGAATTCCCTAGCACTGGTGTACCACCAAATATGACAATGGGGAGTCTGGAGGTTATGGCCTGATATATTTCCAAGTTGAGATGACATACAGCTTGGAAGAGAACTTGCAAGTGCTCTCATTCACCTGCTGCCCCTGTTCTGCCATATGATGGAAGTCAGTATTTATCTAATTTCCCTATAAAGGGAACTGCTAAAGCTGTTTCAACCATCCTAGAAACAATGCATTCAAAATGCTAACCACTTGGTGCACTAAAGTTTTTACGTTAACTCTGGTTCTTTTTGCCACTCGCCCTAAATCTGTGTCTTCTCATTAATCCTTTAGCCATTGGAAACAATTTCTTCTACCTAACCCCTAACGCTTTTAAATGCCTTTTTCCAGGATCTGAGTGCCGTAGAGTCCTCTAAAAATGACCTTCCCTTATAATCTAAAGGCTAACAGCCAACTTACCATACAGCATTAATTTTCTACTCTTTTCAGTTCTAGGTGTCCTGCCCATTACCTCATTTTCTCAGTAAAGATAACGGAATGCCATTTCTTTTACTCTGTAAAAATACACATTTAAAATAGGATAGGCATTGCTGCAGATTACATAATTGTATTTATTTCAAGTTGCACATGGTGGGGATGGAAACATGCATATTTCATTCCCTAAAAAAGCCAATCAATAGTTTGCTTTAAAAAGTAATTGAGGCCAAATTTTTTCCATTATCTGTATCTCACAAGTACTGATTTCTGAAAAATTGCTAGCCTATAGTTTATTTCCCCCAATTAGTTTAGCAGTATTTGTTTTAGTAAACAGAACAAATGAAGCGTTTGTACCTAAATTACAAAGGAATCCAAAACAATTCTTAAGTCCTTCATCAGTCTGGCACCAGCTTACGCTATAAGCAGTTGGTCAAGTTTGTACCCGAAAACCTTACTCAGATTGATGGTTCCACAACAGGAGGCACTTCATAGTATTGTGGGAAAACATACATTTACGGAATGCTTAAACAGTTAATCAGGATTGTGTGCTTTTGGCAAATGCACTATATTGTATTATAATCACTGTTGTCAGGTACCAACAATTAATTTCAATTCATTATAAAACTTGTGAATCTCAAATCAACTTTACAACTTTCATAAAAAGATTAAAGATTTATTGATACTGGTTGGATAAGAGAAGTTGCAGTATTTTTATTATAGTTCATCCTCAGTGTATCTGTTATTTTCCTGGATCAGAATGCCAGGAATAACTGATAGGAATGGGGAACTGAGTAATTGAAAAGTCCCTTTCATCAATGCCACTATTGTTCAATAAAATGGGAAGACCAGGAGGAAATAAATTACAATACAACTTCCACTATATTTCCTCATCCTACAATTTACCGATTGTTGATTATGGCATGATTGAATGAAGATAGGCACAACGTTTGCTCAGATGGAAAGAACCCAAGAATGAGTCCAGCTGACTTACTCCTTTACATTCTGGTGGAATAGTGGCATTTTTAGAGGCTTGGGAGAAGGTTACCCTTTTCATTTAAGGATAGTGCACACAAAGGCATAGAAACTGCTCAATACCCTTCCTTGTGTTACCCTTTACTTTAGAAAAGCATCAAGTCTGGGAAAAATCTGAAACCAAAGGCATAATTACCATTCTTAAACTCATCACTTTGGAGTTAACTTCTAGATTGGGTCTGTTTTGCCAATGTACAACTGCCTGAAGTTTTAAACTTGATTTTTTCACCCCATAAATGATGGTAATCAAGGTCACTGCAACATTATTCAACACCTTATTGTAGGAATTGGAATATATTGCCTCAAGAGGCACATAATTCTTGGAACTATTTGAATTGCAGATTTTTTTTGAAAACAGGTTTTCACTTGGTGAAATTACCACAAAAATTGGATGAGATTTGATCTTTTGAGAATGCGTCAAACCTATACTTTAAGCCTTAATGATAAATTATTCTTTTATTAAACTAATGAAATTTTCTGAGAAAACAAAATTGACAAGATCCAATATAACAATGTAGAATATATTTTAATATAAAAGATCTCTCATGCAGAATACATAGATGGCAATTTCTGGGTAAGTGAATGCTTTCTTGGTAAACTGCACATTCTATCTACTACTATCTTTTTAATTTTGAAACATACATTAACTGACAACATTTTCAAACTTGCACCTTATCCAGTTAAAGTCATAATTGAGTCAAAATAATATGCCAAACTGGCTACAGTTGTAAAATGGACTAGACATGCAAGTTTGAGCTGACAAATTTAATAGGAAGAATGGGAACTTTTCCTTCTCAAATTAGAAATTTAAATAAAAATATCTGGGTCACTAAGACTCAGATTGATGCTATCTTCAATTCTAATGGGGACACAGCAAGTTACACAAATGGTTGCCTTTTAAGAACAAGGATTCAAAATCATCAACTTTGATGGGACCATCCAAGCGCCTTCAATGTGGCCCACAAAGTCCAACAAAATCTATTCACAATCAAGTTTTTTTTAAAACAAGTTGTAACATTTATCATTTACATTGTGAGTTTTGAAAGTACTATTCTAAAGACCATTCCAATCAGAAAACCTAAATCTTCATAAATCTTGAGATATTAACAATGGTTCAAGGATTTAAACTTGAGCACATGAAGATTTTGCACATGCCTCTTGTACAGAAAAACAATTTAAATAACTGTCTTACGTATGAAAATCAAAAAAGAATCTGTACTTCGATTTTTCTGACTTTTTGGCATTTTTTGTGCGTCCTCCCCACGTCAAAACCTCATTTTCTCTCCGTTCTTCTGAAAGATACTGATTTAGCAACTTTTAATTATTTAGCACTCCTCATATGAAAGATAAAGGATGGGGTTTTACTGCTGCTTTATGCCTGTTTTGTGCCAGAAAAATGCTATACAATCTAGCATGTAAAGCAGCTAGGGTGAATAGCACCAGTTTTATGACACTAGGATTTCCAGTGCAGTCAGCCTCTCATTGGAAATGGATGAGAAGCTGGTTAATTCACTGAAATTGTGCTTTGCATCTACTTAGTGAGCCCAGTGCTCAATCGTCTGGGCTCACTCACCTTTATAGCCTCATTGGGAGAGGTCCTCTCCAGCGAGGAAAACACCTGCTCCTCATGAAAGAGAACAACCGTGTTGTCCTCGCTGGTGAAACCTCAGGCCATTGAAGCCCCCCTTAAGGAGGCCAAAGTCAAGGTATTGCCAGACTGGAGCATTTGCACAATGCCAGGGGTCAGGGACAATAGGGAGTGGGGTCTATGGGGGCAGAGGCCCCGCTGCCAGTCTGTATGCGATTGGAGAGAACAGTGGGATCACAATCGAGAGGCAGGGTCCGTGATTGGTCAGAATGGCAGGGGAGGGGGGAAGCAAGTTGAGGCTGTTTGCAGGGGCCTGATAGTGCTCTCTTTGTCTGTTACTATGCATATGCAGCAGAGGTTTACCCATGCGCAACACATTCCTCTACAGGCTGGCTAGCAAGTTAAGCCCCACCCACTGCCTTCTGTAGTGAGAAACAGACTCACCCAAAATTTTAAAACAGGAAGCATAAAATTGGGCTTGAAAATGCACTCAAGAATCGGATCTGGAATTATCCCAGTTTCATGTCCACCTGACACCTGGAAAAAACTCTCGTAAAGTGTCTAAATACACTTTCTGACAAGGAGGAAAGGGATGTAGTGGATTTTGATCAAAAAAGTCAAAAGTCAATAGCAGTAGTTATGATGAAAAAGTTGAAACAATTGAAGATGAGATTTTGACAACAGTGAATGGGTAGCAAGAGTGAAAGAACAGGGCAGAGAATTCCCGAGGACAGGAATATATCACTTGAGCAGCTGCTCATGGCTAAGAGGAAGTAAGTGCCTGGGATAAGGTTTCATAGGCACCAGCTGCCCATTTAACAACATTGCACCTCACAGTGTCAGCAGATGATTGAAGAAATGGGCATCATAGTATTTACATTATTTCCTTAGTTAAGGACCAATGAGTCCGTGCACGCCAGTGCGAGACAGACTGCAGCTGGAGTGAGTTTTAATGTTGAGAGCAAAGAAGTACTCATCTTAGGGGAGAGGCACGCCTGCGAGGGTGATTCAAGGGCAAATGTGAGGTAGAAGGAAATTGAACTGTGCCGCCTGTTAGCGGATAAGTGACTGGTAAGTAAATTTTTTCTTTTTACTCTTAGCATTGTAGTTGTTATACACGACAATAGTGTTTCCATGTAATTTCTATGGTTGGTAAAGGTTATATTCGATAGTAATGAGGAGAAATAAAGAAGGGCCCTAAAGAACTGCATATAATCTGAAAAAAACTTTCAAAATTCAAGGAGAAAGACATGATATGAGAGCTCCAAACTGTGGTTTGCTCCTTTTGCTCCATGTGGCAGACTGGGGACCATTCCAATTCCCTGGGTCAGCACGTGTGCAGCAAGTGTCTCCAGCTCGTGGAAGCTTGACTTTCAGAGCATCCGGAGTCAGAAAGTATCGTGGATAGTACATACTGAGAGGTGGTCACACCACAGGCTCAGACTCTGCAGGCAGGAAGGGAATGGGTGACCACCAGACAGAATGAGAGAGATAGGCAGGCATCTTGTGTGACTATTCCCCTACAAAACAGATATACCACTTTGGATACTGTTGAGGAAAATGACCTCACTGAGGAAAGCAGCGGCAGTCAAATTCGTTGCACCATGGTTGATTCTGCTGCAAAGGGGAGGGGTAAAAAGTATGCCAGTACAATAGTTATGGGGGATTTGATTGTAAAGGAAATAGACAGATGTTTCAGTGGCAGCAAACAAGATTCCAGGGTGGTACGTTGCCCTCTTGGTGCTAGGGTCAAGGGTGTCTCAGAGCAGCTGTAGAATATTCTGAAGGGGGAAGGCGAACAGAAAGTGGTCGTAGTACACGTTGATACAAGCGACATAAGTAAAAAAGGATGAAGTCCTAAAAGCAGAATACAGGGAGCTAGGAAGAAAATTAAGAAATCAGACCTCAAAAGGTAGTGATCTCAGGACCACAGTGCCTGTCAGAGTAGAAATGACAGGATATATTGGATAAATACATGGCTGAATAGATAGTGTCAGGAGAGGGTTTCAGATTACTGGGGCATTCGGACTGATTCTGGAGGTGGGGGGGATTTGTGCAAATTTGACAGGTTACATCTGGGCAGGACTGGGACTGATGTCCTCGGAGTGTTTGCTGGAGCTGTTGGGGAAGGTTTAAATATGCCAGACGGATGGAAACCTATGTAAAAGGAGTCAAGAGAAGGGAGCAAGGACAAAAACAAAAATAGAAAAGAGAATAAGAAAAGTGATAGGCAGAGAAATCAATAGTTGATTCAAAGACTAGGGTGCTGAATTCTAATAAAGGAAACTGAGGATACGAAGCATGAGTTGGCCATGATAGATTGGGGAGAATTACTTCAACGGATGATAGTGGACAGACTATGGCAACATTCAAGGAATGCATGGGGGAACTGCAGCAACTGTTTATGCCTGTTTGGCACAAAAGCAAAATGGGTAAGAGGGCCAATCTATGGCTTACAATGGAAATTAAGTGTGTACTCAATCTAAGAAAGAAGCATACAGATTGGCCAGGAAAAATAATAGGTCTGAGGATTGGGAGCAGTCTAGAATTCAGCAAAGGACCGAGGGATTGATTAAGAAAGGGAAAATACAGTACGAAAGTAAATTGCAGGGAACATAAAGACTGACACAAAGGGTTTCTACAGATACAAGAGAAAGGGATTGGTGAAGATAAACATAAGTTCCCCTACAGACAGAAACAGGAGAGAAAGAGTATAATAGGAGACAAAGAAATGGCCAAGCAATTGAATACATACTTTGGTTCTGTCTTCATAAAAGAGGACACAAATCAAATGCCAGAAATATCGCAGAATGCAAGATTTAGAGAGAGGGAAAAACTGAAGAGGTGATTATTAGTAGAGAAATGGTACTTGGAAAATTGATGGGATTGAAGGTGGATAAATCCCCAGAGCCTGATAATCTGCATCCAGGAGTAATAAGTGGCTCTAGAAATAGTGGATGCATTGGTGGCCATCTTTGAGGATTTTATGGAATCCTGCACCCTGGAGATTGGAGGGTAGTGAATGTCACTTCAATATTCAAAAAGGAGAGAGAAAACAGGGAATTATAGACCAGTAATCTTAACATCGATAGTGCAGAAAATTCTTGAATCCATTGTCAAGGACTTTATAGCAGAGCATTTAGAAAGCAGTGGCAGGATCAGACAGAGTCAGCATGGATTTATGAAGGGGAAACCATGTTTGACAAATCTGCTGGAATTCTTTGAAGATGTAACTAGTAGAGTTGACAAGGGGGAACCAACTTTGGTATATTTGGACTTTCAGAAAGTGTTTGAAAAGTTCTACACAAGAGATTGTCATGCAAGATTAAAGAGTATGGATTGGAGAAAGTGTATTGAGAAGGATTGAAAACTGGTGTTTCCTCAAAAAGTAGGGTGCTTTTCAAATTGTAGGTAGTAACTAGTGGGTGCCACAGGGATTGGTGCTGGGAGCCCAGCTATTCATAATATATATTAATGATTTAGATGAGGGAACAAAAGTTTGCAGATGATACCAAGTTGGGTGAGAGGGTGAACTGTGCCAAGGGCGCAGAGATCCTTCAGAATGATTTGAACTGGTTGGGTGAGAGGGCTAATCAATTGCAGATGCAGTGTAATTTGGATGTGTGAGCTTATTCACTTTGGAAGCAAAAACAAGATGACAGATTAGTACCTGAATGGCAATAAATTGCAAGAGGGGATGTGCAGTGGTACTTGGGTGTCTTTGTGCACCAGTCATTGAAGGTAAACATGCAGGCGCAGCAGGCAGCAAATGGCATGTCGGCCTTCAATGTGAGGAATTTCAAGTACAGAAGCAGGGATGTGGTGTTGCAACTTTACAGAGCCTTGGTGAGGTCACACCTACAGCACTGTGTGCAGTTTTGGTTTCCTTTGCTGAGGAAGAATGTTCTTGCTCTCGACAGAGTGCAGCAGAAGGTTTACCAGGCTGACTCCAGGTATGGCAGAACTGATATATGAAATAGATTGACTAGGATAGGATTGTTTTTGCTGGAACTCAGACGAATGGGGTGGGGGGAATCTCAGAGACTTTTTAACAGATTTAGACAGGGTAGATGTAGGACGGATGTTTCCAGAATCAGGGATCACAGTCTGACGAATTAGGGTAGACCATTTAGAACAGAGCGGAAGAGACATTTCTTCACCCAAAGAGAGGTGAGTCTATAGGATTCATTACCACAGGAAGTAGTTGATGCCAAAACATTGAATGTATTCAAGAGGCGGCTGGATGTAGCACTAAGGCAAATAGGATCAAAGGTTATGGGGGGAAAGCTGGATTAGGCTTTTGAGTTGATGATTAGCCATGATCTTAATGAATGGCAAAGGGCCTTCTTCTAAATTCTATAGGTCACAAAACGCACTTCTATTCGGAGGTCCAGATGATTTTCCCCCTTTCAAACTCAGTATATAGTGGGATCAATCATGTTGCCACTCCCAACATCCTGGCTGATGACAGCTAATTCAGCACAGGAAATGGATGTAACCCAAGAGCTTCCTACTCCAGCTCACTGGATAAACTTCCAATCAACTGGAGGATTACGGGAAAGAAACTCAACATTTTTCATAAAGCTAATGAGCAAATATTTCCATTTATCATTTGTACTTAGTGGTTTCTGAACCCAATAGTATAAAATCCTTAAAGGTCTGACAGGTAAAATAATGCTTCCCGATCAGAAAAGTGCCACACTTGGAAACAACAGTTGTTAGTGGACTGAAAAATTGTTGTGTTGCTTGTTATTCTTTGCAACATCGAAACATTTGTGCTTGCATTGGGATCACATTTCTGTAATCTCTACTGTTGCTAACTAATGACATAAAAAATCAGATTTCTAATATGATTTTGACTATATATATTAAAATGAATGTTAAGAGAACAAGTCCATTCCAACTCCATTTTTAAAAATTCATATTCAAGTATCATTTTGTAAAAATTATGGGAAATGATTATTCAAGCCTTTAAAACAGGTCAACCTTGCATTGATACGGTGCCTTTCATGATGACAGCCACTTTACAGCCAATGAAGTAATTTTACAGTGTAGTATTTATGCATACAGAAATGTGGCATCAACTAGATAATCTATTTTTGTGATGTCGAGAGATCAATATTGACCAGGACATGAGGGATTATACTGCATAAAGACAAATTACTGCGGATGCTGAAATCTGAAATCAAAAGAGAAAATGCTGGAGAACCTCAGCAAGTCTGACAGCACCTGAAAGGAGAGAAAAAAGCTTTTTGAGTCCAAGTGACATAGCTTTGACAAAGGGCATTTGAACATGAAACATCTGCTCTTTTCTCTCTGTACAAAAGCTGCCAGGCCTGCTGAGATTTTCCAGCATTGTTCCTTTTGATGAGTGATAATTCTCTTGCTCTTCTTCAAGCAATTCAATTGCTCCATTGAGAATTCTTACATCCATCTGAGGGGGAATATAGAGCCTCCAGTTCATATCTCATTCAGAAGAAGGCACTTCTGACAGTGCAGAACACTCAGTAATGCATTGGGAATGTCAGTCTGGATTTTTATACCCAAATCCTTTGGATTAAAAAATCCTCGAGTGGAATTTGAACCTGCAATCTTCTAACTCAGTGGTGTGCATGCTATGGTTTAATGTAACAACCCTTTTAACAGTAACTTGAAATAAAATGCATTTCTTTACTGTTCAGAAATAAATTGTATTACAATATATATCTGCAAAAAAACTGTCCTTTAAGGTGTAAACATTAAATACAAGGATGCAAAATATGATAAATCCCATTACAACTCCACTATACATGCAATTTCCCAGATTGAAGTCTCAATCTTAAGTGCTTTAGTTGAATTGGAATTGTTATTATTTGGAACATTTACATAAAACCTAATCTTTGATCAAGATACTGAATTGATCTGTTTTCTTACTTTAGTAAACGACATTGAATCAAAGGAACAATCTAGTCTATTCCATTGTGAAAATTTATATATTCGATGGAGTTGTGCAAATGTTTATATATATACATAATACTGTTTAGTCTTTCTGGAAACCTCTGGAGAATATTAACAGAGGTGTTGCATTTGAACCAAAGAAGGGATTTGTAACAGCAATGGGATTTATTTTGAAAAGTTATTTGCAGTGAACAAGAAGTCACAAACAAAGCCTGAAGATAAAAGAATGAATAGAGTTATATTAAAATTACTTCATTATTAGAAATGACTGGACTCAGTAAGAAGATACTCTTAGTATAATTCTGCATCATAATTTTAGATATACCTCTTTTTGGAACTTTTGTTGGCTAAAGAAATTTCTCTCATTGTTTTGCAAGACAGATTTTCATTATTCATCAGCTGAGAGGCAAGCAGAAAGGAAAACAGGGTGGGGAAAATTGCATGCTTATTACAGTAACCACACAATTTTCCTACCATTAATTTAAAATGGAAGGAAATTTATGCAAGTTCTGTTACCAATGTATAATCTTTCCTGCTCAATACTTCTCTTGATACTCTGTTCAGGACGCTTAGCAATAGGATTAAAGACTAAATAAACTGTTTCTTTTTAAAACCTATTGTTTGAGTGTTGGTATCTGACATTATCAGCAGAATTAGGTAATGTGCAGGTGACGAGTTCCAAAAAAATGTATTGCTGGAAGTGGAGTCATTGTTAGCCATTCTGCTTCACCTTTGCAATGCAAGGTACAGCACTGGTTATCAAAGGTGGCTGCATATCCAGAGATTCATTAGTTTGCAAAATATTGTCCAGGTATATGAACCACAAAGTTAGTATGAGAGAATAGCAACTGATTAGGAAGGCAAATGGAATGAAGTTAATGCAAGGAGAAATGAATATAAAAGAAAAGTTTTACCGTAGTTGGTTTTGTGAAGAGAAGGTCGTGTCTCACTAACTTGATCGAGTTTTGATAAAGTGACGAAGATGATTGATAAGGGTAGGGCAGTGAGTGTTGTCTTCACGGTCTTCAGTAAGGCCTTTGACAAGGTCTCTCATGGTAGACTGGTGCAGAGGGTGAAGATGCATGGGATCAGAAGTGAGCAGGCAAGGTGGATATAAAACTGGCTAGGTCAAAGAAGACAGAGGGTAGCAGTGGAAGGATTTCCGAATGGAAGACAGTGATAAGTAGCATTCCTTAGGGATCATTGTTGGGACCTTTGCTGTTTGTCTTTTTTATTTATATAAATAAATACGCACACATATATAAGTGATTTGGAGGAAAATATAACTGGTTTGATTAGTAATTTTGTGAACGACACAAAGGTTGGTAGATTTGTGGATAGCAATGAGGACCATCAAACAATACAGCAGGATATAGATCAATTGGAGACTTGGGCAGAGAGATGGCAGATGGAGTTTAATTTGGATAAATGTGAGATAATGCATTTTGGAAAGTCTAACACAAATAAGAAATATACAGTAAATGGCATAATCTTTAGGAATATTGATAGGCAAAGAGATCTGGGTGTACAGATACACATATCACTGAAAGTGGCAATGCAGGCAGACAAGATAATCAAGAAGGCATACATTATGCTTGCCTTTATCGGTTGGGACACTGAGTTTAAAAATTGGCAAGTCATGTTGCAGCTTCATAAAACCTTAGTTAAGCCGCACTTGGAATACAGTGTTCAATTCTGGTCGCCATACTACCAGAAGGATGTGGAGGCTTTCGAGAGGGTACAGAAAAGATTTATCAGGGTATTGCCTGGGTATGGAGGGAGGTAACTATGAAGAAAGGATGGAGACACTTGAGTTTGTTCTCACTGGAAAGACAGAGGTTGAGGGGAGACTTGATAGAAATCTACAAGATGAAGAGAGGCATGGACAGAGTGGATAATCAGAAGCTTTTTCCCAGGGTGGAAGAGTTAATTACTACGGGGTACAGGTTTAAGGGTAAGGTTTAAAGGACATGTATGAGGGAGATATTTTACACAGTACTAGGTGCCTGGAACTTGCTGCTGGGGAAGGTAGTGGAAGCAGATACGGTAGTGACTTTTAAGGGCATCTTGACAAATACATGAATAGGATGGAATAGAGAGATATGGTCCCCAGAAGAGTAGGGGGATTTAATTCAGTCGGGCAGCATTGTCAGTGCAGGCTTGGAGGGCTAAAGAGCCTGTTGCTGTGCTGTAATTTACTTTGTTCTTTGTACAGGGCTGTCATGAGACTGCGGAGTACTCTGTACAGTTTTGGTCTCCTTATTTGAAAGGGATATATGTGAATTAGAAGCAGTTCAGAGAAGGTTTATATGACTCATTCATGGAATAAAGGGCACTTTTTAATGGAGAAAGTTGAACAGGTTGGGCATATGTCCACTGGTGTTTAGCATAATGAGGGGTGATCTGATTCAAATATAAGGTGGATACTGGGGGTATTCTTTTGTGGGAGACTGCAATTAGGGGACATAATTTAAAAATAAAGATGGAAATGAAGAGAATTTCTTTCTCTCAGATGGTTGTTAATGTATAGAATTCTTCTCCCGAGAAATTGTTGGAACTTGGGTCACTGAATTTATTGAAGATTAAGTTGAATGGATTTTTGGTACACAAGGATTGGGGTGTGAGGATGCAGACAGGAAAGCAGAGTTGAGACCACAACAGATCAGTCATAATATTACCAAATGGTAAACAGATTCAAAAGAACAGACAGCCTACTCATCCTAAGTGCTACGTTCCTGTACATACCAAAGAATATTTAAGGAGCTATATGAATGCAAGTTTCTTTCTTTCCGGGGTGGGGGGGGGAGGATCTGTTTACTGAGGTTAAGACAGTAGAGGCGATGACATTAGAAAAATACAAAACATTAAACAACCACAGTGGTTGATGATGGCACTGAGTCGAAGCTTTGGCAGGAAAGGGCACAATGAAGCTGTAAAAATAAATTCCGTCAGATTGCACCAGAAGTAGCAATGTTCTGCTGGCTAGCATGGAACTGTCCAGATATATACACTAGAGTATTTTGCAAAATATTAAAAAATTGCTGTGAGCTAAAATAATTAAATAATTCAGTTTAGTGTTTGAGCCATATTCACCATCAGAACATGCTGTAGAATTATTACTTTCAACATGCTCAGTGATGAGAAAGTTTGAGTTTGTTGTGAATCTAATGTGGACATTTAGTTATGAAGTTAATGAAATCCTATACATAGCACAAACTGGAGGGTTTGCAAATTGCAAATTTTAAACTTGGGAATGAGTTTAACCCTGAAACTGAACTAACTGTTAGAAATTGATGTACTGTACACAGATTTTGGTTATTATTTATATTATATACATATACAAGACAGTGAATTTCCATTTCAATTTTTTCTTACTACTGCAGTCCATTCCTTTGATATGGAAGCCTTCCAATATTGATAGGGTACAGGCTGTTCCAAGTTGTATGAGGTAGGACCTGACGGTATATTAAGATCATGCAGCATCACCAGGTAGTTGTTTATATCCCATTGGAAAATTCACTATCTGGGTAGATTCACATTTGGCAGTTGTGATTAGAAGGTAAACTCTTCATAAAAGGTACAAGAAAACTAACTTACAAATGCATGTAACTATTACCACTGCATAAATATTACACCTTCAAATTAGAAATTGAAAAATGTTTATAGTCTGTCAATGAGGAAAGTACAGAATAAAATCCCAGTTACCACTAATACTTTCCTATCCCACTTGGTGTTGTGTGCAGAATCAAGCGGCTCTTAACATAGTATGTAAATTTTAAATCACTTTACCAACATACATTCTCACTCAAGACAAACGTGTTGGGATTACATTCTTGTAGTTTTCTGCAAACTCGTATAACAATTAGAAAGCAAGCACTGCTGTATTGGCCAACTAATCTGTACTAGAAATATGGGTCTGAGAACTTTACTATTTAAAAAAAAATCTACTCTGAAATATAGTTGGTTGTATTTACTGCCTTCATTTGAAGATTGTATTTTCCAAAATGTTAACAGCTTGCTCCATAGCCCATAAAAATGATGGATTTAATAACTTCTCCCAATCAATAATTCAGTCAAATCTTAGCCAACTGAACAGCAGAACATCTACATCCAAAGATAGGCAAGAGATAGCAATGCTACTTAAAAGGTTTACATTTATGATTTTCAGTATTTCAGCAATTTGAGGGAAACCAGAGGAAAGTAGAAAATAAGTTGGGTTCAAAAGGCATTATTCACCTACCCAATCTTAGCTAGTGATTAATTTATTCTGCCTTTCTCCATTTCTGCAAAACAGCCAAATATATTATAGCACTGTGAATATAATTTTGTTAACTGATACTGATGCCCATATATGTAGTGTTCAATATAAATTAGCAGTTGTCAGTGTAGGTTAGGATACACTGCAACAAATTCTATACCACAAAACCTAAACCAAAGATGTTAACATAAAGGCTTAAACTGCTTCTGATCTACCACATATACAAAGTTATGTTCTGGGAAACCTTGCTGTGCACACAGTACCAATTTAACAATGTTCAATTTTCTAAAACACATTTTCTGACATACATTCGACTAAAACAGATGCAGATGCTGGAGGCAAAACAATTTTGCGAAAAACTCTCAATGAACAAAATTAATCAAACTACTAACAAAACTAAAGCACATATTATTGATCAAATATCATAAACTGAATAAGCAGTGAAACTTAAACATGCCCTTATTTACAACACCCCATTAAATATTAGCAATGGATAGAAACAGTTTCTTCCTTGCTTTATTTTTGAAATACTTAGACACTTAATTTAGGTTTCTTATTTTGTGTTAAGTATTCCAAAATTTCTTAATACCAAATAGCATTCATACTGTACAATTTCAATCAGGTTTTCTGGTTGAGATAATTTGAAGATTCTCTTCTTCCATCACATCCCCCAAAGAACAAACAAATTTATCAACTGATAGCTCAATTCAACCTTAGACAAATTAGAAAGCACATCAATAACAAATCATACCCCTTCAAAAGCCCACCCTTACTCAATCTGAAGTTAATCCCCATTGGCTGAAATTTCAAATTCCCCTTTGCTAGATTTACAACCATTGGTTCAACTGTAATGTTAAAAAAAACAAATATAATCCCTATTTAGACACCTGTATTCATTGATTTGAGTATTTCTTGTTGTTGGTAATCATTAATCGGGTTGTAATGCACTGTGCTTCATCCAGCTGTAGACAAAGCTATAGGATGATGCAGGGTTTTTTTTCCTTGAAAGGGTTCTCAGATGTCGGGACTCCAAGAATCAGCGGGTCGCTCCGGGCATGCTGCTCACAGTAATTCATAAGGTCTACAGCAGCTTTGGATACCTGTTATAAAAAAATGATTTGAAAGGATCAGTCAAGGCATACAAAATTGTAACTGATTGCATATTTCTCTCTCTTTTCCAATTTCCTGTCTTCTACCTTCCTTGGCGCTTGCTGGAAACCACTTAACAGACACCACCAGTCGTTTGGTGATTTGTTCACATGCAAGGCTTTTTCTTATGCTCTTATGTTCTTAAGGCTGGAAAGTCAGCAAGCTACACAACTGCCCATCAGTCACCTTCTAGTACCTCACTCTTTCTATGTGAACCTATGCAGCAAATACCAGGAAGCTATTCATACTTGGTGACATCATGAAGAAGCACAATGTTCTTGTTCAAGATACTGATCACTCCCTACAGTGGTTTTAATAAAGAGAATAAAACTCCAGATGATTTGTCCCCCTTAATCCAGGGGTGCAAGAATCAAAATGTACTGCCTCTACCTGTGTCACAATAAAAATCAACTAACTCAATGAACACAAATGAACGTGGATGAATCCAGATTTGCATGTTAACAATTTACCCAGAACTGCAGAAGAAAAGCAATCTGCATTCAAAGTAATAATCATCTTTTTCTCAATATGCATTTGTGTATGTACATAGTTCAATGTATTGTTGACAAATCACATGGAAAATGTGGTCATGTGTACTCATGGCTGCATTTGCCAAGTCTCAATATATACAGAGCAAATATTTCACGATGCTTGCACGTAACACCAATTTTACAATGGAAGAACTGACATATTGAAAGTTTACTTCCAATAAAGTGCACTTTCATAGATACATGTGGGAGTCTTTCAAGGGAAAACTAAACTCTCTGCAGGAAAGATACGTGCCGGTAAGGAGGAAGGATGGGAAAGGTAGGATTAGAGAACCGTGGCTTACCAGGGAGATTGAGGACTTGATCAGGAAGAAGCGAGAGGCTTACATTAGATCTAGGCAACTGGGGACTGAGACAGCGCTGGAAGCTTATAGAGAGTGTAGACGGGATCTTAAAAGGGGTATTAGAAAGGCAAAAAGGGGCCACGAGGTGGCTCTGGCAGGTAGGATTAAGGAAAATCCAAAGGCATTTTACACCTATGTAAGGAGCAAAAGGATGGTTAGAGGCAAGATTGGACCTCTTAGGGACAGAGGAGGAGATCTATGCTTAGAGCCTGAGGGAATGGGGGAGATCCTGAATGAATACTTTGCGTCGGTATTCACGCAGGAGACTGGACAGATGTCTGTGCCTGATGTTGACAAAGTTGAGGATCGGTTGAGGGAAATAAGGATTACGAGGAAAGAGGTGTTGGGGCTGTTAGGCAGCTTAAAGACATATAAAGCTCCGGGGCCTGATGGCATTTACCCCAGGCTGCTAAGGGAGTTGAGGGAAGACTTGGCTGGGCCTCTGACGCAAATCTTTGTCTCTTCCTTGGACACAGGTGAGGTCCCAGAGGACTGGAGGATAGCAAACGTAGTACCGTTGTTTAAAAAAGGTCAGAGGGATCACCCAGGGAACTATAGGCCGGTGAGCTTGACTTCAGTTATAGGTAAGCTAATGGAGAGGATCCTTAGGGACAGGATGTATGAGCATCTGGAGCGCTGCGATCTGATCAGGGATATGCAGCATGGCTTTGTCAAGGGGAGGTCTTGTCTTACAAATCTAGTGGAATTTTTTGAAGAAGTGACAAAAACAGTTGATGAAGGACAGGCTGTTGATGTTGTCTACATGGATTTCAGTAAGGCGTTTGACAAGGTTCCTCATGGTAGACTGATAGAGAAGGTGAAGGCGCATGGGATACAGGGTCGGGTATGTAGATGGGTCGAGAACTGGCTCGGGAGGAGGAGACAGAGGGTAGTAGTGGAAGGCTCTTTTTCCGGCTGGAAGCCTGTCACTAGTGGAGTGCCACAAGGCTCTGTACTAGGTCCTCTTCTATTTGTGGTCTACATAAACAACTTGGAAGTTGGGGTAGGTGGTGAGATCAGCAAATTTGCTGATGACACCAAGATGCTTGGATTGGCGGGTACAGAGGAGCAGTGTCAGGCAATACAACAGGACATAGATAGGTTGGTAGACTGGGCAGATAGATGGCAAATGGAATTTAATCTGGATAAATGCAAGGTGATGCATTTTGGCCGGAAAAATGTAGAAGAGAGTTATAGGATAAAAGGTAAAACTATACGGAGCATAGAGACGCAGAGAGACTTGGGGGTGCAGGTTCACAAGTCTCTGAAGGTGTCCTCACAGGTGGAGAAGGTGATAAAGAAGGCGTATAGTATGTTAGCTTTCATAGAAAAGGGTATAGAATACAAGAGTAGGAGTTTGATGTTGCAGTTGTATAGAACGTTGGTTAGGCCTCACTTGGAATACTGCGTCCAGTTCTGGTCGCCGTACTATCCGAAGGATGTGGAGTCCTTGGAGAGAGTGCAGAGGAGGTTTACCAGGATGCTGCCTGGTATGGAAGGACTGTCTTATGAGGAACGATTAAATAGACTGGGGTTGTTTTCCCTTGAAAGACGTCGGCTTAGAGGGGATCTCATAGAGGTGTATAAGATTATAAGGGGTATAGATAGAGTAAATGGAGGTAAACTTTTTCCACCTTCAGAAATGGATAGGACGAGGGGTCATGGCCATAGGGTGAGGGGGGCTATGTATAAGACGAATATTAGAGGGCAGTTTTTCACACAAAGGGTAGTGGGGGTGTGGAATGCACTGCCGAGTAAGGTGGTGGGAGCAGGCACGCTGGGGCTGTTTAAGGGTCTCTTGGACAGCCACATGAGCGGTATGCAGATAGAGGGATATATTAGGACTGTTTAACTACGGCTTTTTTTCCCCACAGGTAATTCGGTCCATACTTGACCAACATTGAGCATGCATTCGGCAGGTGGTGCGAGTACAGCTCTTGGATGTTGATTCATGGGTTGCCTGGTACCTCATGTCGTAAATGAGTGCTTTATGTGGACCATCTGAAGGGCACCATGACAGCTCAGAGACTATCGATGTGGCTGTGCAGACACTTGGAATTGGGCCGGTGTCTGCGGGAGTTTGCGCGTTCTCCCCGTGGTTGCGTGGGTTTTCTCCGGGCACTCCGGTTTCCTCCCACAACCCAAAAATTCGCTCTTAGGCTGATTGGGAAACAAATTGTCTCTATAGTGAGAGTCTTCCATATTAGGAATAACCTAAATCTATAATAGGATAATGGAATTGCTACTATATAGTTATGACGGCGGCGCGGGCTCGTTGGGCCGAAGGGCCTGTTTCCTGTGCTGTGTTGCTCTTAAAAAAAAATATGTGGGTTAAGCTAGTAGATAGCTGAAGCATTAAAAAAAAGTGTCAAATATAAGTTAATTGATCTGATTTGAGCTATAGTAGTGTTGCTACAATCAACCTCAATGACCTTGACTTGCTTGAGATTCCCTAACGGTCGACAGTCTTCTGAAACTTGCAATCTACGTGAATAATGGTTATTTGGTAGTGGAAGGTGATTAGCACAGAGGGAACCATATTCCTTGGAGTCTAGAAGGAACTGAATGCCTTCAGGAGGGAAAGGACGAATTCATAAGATGACAGATTTGAAAATGTTTGCTAATATAGAACATAGAACATAGAACAATACAGCACAGAACAGGCCCTTCGGCCTTCGATGTTGTGCCGACCAAAATAAAAAGCAATGCCCCTCCTAACTAAACTATTCCCTTCTCATCCATATACTTATCCACTAACCTCTTAAACGCCACCAAACTTGGCGCATCTACAACAGCTGCAGGCAGGGCATTAATAGTTTGTATTAAAGTTCCACTTGTCAGTATAAATATTCAAAACAATTTTTTATTGGAGGCTGTAAATATTTATCAAATATTAGCATAACTGATTACTGAAAATGAGCTCAGTATGACTGAAGTTGAATTTAAAACAAAGCTTAGCTTAAAAAGAAACAGCTCTATCCTTTAGAAACTTGTCTCTGGTCAGCTCATCATTAATACTTATATCAAACTTATCATTTGATAAATATTCCTCCGCTCAGACATTCAAAGTTAATGCAACAAACATGGTGGCAGGAGAAAGCAACAGAGAACAGAAAAAAAATATTGGAAAAAAAAATTATACAAATCCAGATATGGAACTTTCCTGTATTGTTGATACAGATTCAGTATTGTAAAACAGCAGTTAAATGTTCTATAAAATCAACCCAGTAATTCAGTGATCTAAACAGGAAATTAGTCTTTTACCACTGGAACTTGATAATCTGGTGCATGACCAATAAACAGACAATTATTATTGTATAACAGTAAATAAAAACTATTAGAAATGTTTAGTCAAGTTTTTGTTAAAAGTGCTAAAATAGATATTGATTGAAATTTTCTTCTGGATGTCTTCTAGGGATGAGTACACGAATAGGGAGGGAATAAAGGGAAACGGACTAAATAAGGGCAGAAGATATTTTTGTTTAGTTTGAGCATCATGATTGTCACATGATTGGAGGGCCGAAGGGCCTGTTGCTTTGCTGTACCTTTCTTTGACTCATTCAAGAGAAGAAGTTATGTTAATGATCCATACAAAAGAGGAGGTCTTGATTTTGACACCCAGTATACATAGATAGTTCATCTTAATCAGAACAATACAAGTTTTTTTTGGAGGGGGGTGGTTGTTGGCAGGATTGTCAGCCTGGAAAACAGCCAGGGTTTCTCTTGTTGACTTGGCTGGATTGCAATTGATCCATTGTTGAAAAGTAAACATCGTTGGTCATAAAGGCTTGCATGCAAATTGTCTAGAAGTGGGTGAAGTACTAAAGTGTGTTTGATGTAGTGCAAATGTATGAAGCAGGGAAGAAGATTCTGCCATAACTTAGTGGTAAGCAAGTCACATTTGAGTCAGAAGATAATGGGGTCAAGCCAGACTATGAATTTAGCAAATAATTTGAACTGATAATTCAGTAAAGTACTGAGGATGTGCTGCACTGCTATCTTTCAGTTGAGATTTGTATTGAATCCTCTTTGATTCCATAGTATAGAGTGGGGGGAACTCTCCCAATGTTTAAGTCAAAGTTCTGATCATTTATCTCATGGCTGTTTGCGGCACCTAATTATGCAAAAATTGGCAGCCAAGTGTTTCTGTATCATAAAAATGACTATGCTACAAAAGTACCCATTGGCTGTGAAGTGCTTTGGGACAACCTGAGGATGTAAAAGGATCTATATAATCAATTTTTAGTTACATTTTGCTGTTTTTGTATTCGCAATCTACAGATAAATGTAGTTTCTCAAAGTGCTTTCTGTCTTCACTGGTTCGAACAGTACTTGCTGGCACAAGACGGAACATATCACCACAGGGTGTTCTGAATTGTTCTTCAACCAGACAGAAAAGAATCTTAGTAGTAAACATGTCTGCCAGACTCTAAATTTCTCCGTCTCTGGCAATGATGATTCACTTGTATATTGAATTTGCCTATGTGATGGTCCAAGTAATTTTTGCTTGATGTAGGAACTCATGAATGTATGGAATGTATGGAGTGGGTGATCGTAGTGTCTGTAATAAATTGCAAATTAAAAGGAAATATTGATCTGGCTACCAACCAGTCTGATTACAGTTATGCATTTCCAGTCTGGAAAACCCCTTAAAAATACTGTAGCCAACTCAAATCCAGTATTGATTTAAAAAAAAATTGAAAGTGGTAGGGGGTTTATATTTGAAATAATGAATAATGGCAGCAAGATTAAATTAGTTAACGCTATCTCTAAGTTGCTGGAAATAGGAACAGCACTGTAGAATATACAATCCACTTCAACTTTCTTAACTTGCCATGTTCACCTACTTTGTGTCCTCAGGTTTAAAACCTCCAAATTTTGCTGGTGTGTAGAAAGACTGACTTGTGTGAATATAGCATTTTCGAGACTTAATGATGGGCTCAAAGCACTTCGTATACTTTTGAAGTGCTGTTTAATATAGAAAATGCAACAGCTAATTGTGTACAGCAAGGTTTTGTAAGCAGCAACTTTATGATGATCAGATAACGTTTTAAGTGATGTTGACTGAGGGATCAATATTGGCCAGGACACTGGGAATACACCCCTGCTTCTGCTCAAAATAGTACCCCGGGATTTTTTTTATGCCCATCTGAGGGACAGATGGGATTCAGTTTAATGTCTCATTTGAACGATAGCACCTTCAACAGCACAAGACAACCTAAATACTGCACAGAGATATTGAGCTTTGTATTCGCAACTCACAACCCTTTAATCCAGATTGAGAGTGCAACTAACTGAGCTATGGCTGACAACATTTTTGAAAGGTTACACTAGGCAATGTGTGTCAGGAAGTTACTTAATTCTGTACAGCCCTGCAGCCAAACACTATTCTCTCTTCAATTAACATTCATATATCCATTTTACATTTTACAACCAGGGCCAGTGAGATAAATCATTGGTCCTGGTACTTCTGTTTCTGGCACCATATTCCTACTGCAATACCATTATCCCCCCCTCTCCACTGTCTTCCACCCCATCCTGAAATTTCCCTCTTAATTAAGTGCGGCCAGTTGACATAAAGAATAAAGTACAGCACAGGAACAGGCCCTTCGGTCCTCCAAACCTGCGCCGATCATGATACGTACCTAAAATAAAACTGTATGCGCTTACAGATTCCAATTGAAGAACAGTGGGAGGCCTTTCAAAGTGATTTTTCACAGTGCTCAGCAATTGGGCAGCACGATAGCACAGTGGTTAGCACTGCTGCTTGGCAGTTCCAGGGACCTGTGTTCGATTCCTGGCTCGGGTCACTGTCTATGCAAACGTCACACATTCTCTCGTGTCTGTGTAGGTTTCCTCCAAGTGCTCCGGTTTCCTCCCATAGTCCAAAGATGTGCAGATTAAGTTGATTGGCCATGCTAAAAATTGCCCCTTAGTGTCCTGGAGTGTATTGGTTAGAGGGATAGCAGGTAAATGCGTAGGGATATGGGGATAAGATCTGGGTGGGATTGTGGTCGGTGCAGACTCTATGGGCCGAAGTGCTGTTTCTGTACTGTGGGGTTCTAAATTCTATATCCTTCCATTCCAATCCTATTCACGTATTCATCTAGCTGCCCCTGAAATGCCGCAATTATACCTGATCCCAACACCTCTCCAGGCAGTGTGTTCCAGACATTCATCATCTATATGTAAAAAACTTGTCTTGCACATCACCACTAAACTTTTGCCCAAGCACCTTAAACCTATGTCCCTTAATACTTGATCTTTCTATCTGAGGAAAGAGCATGTGACTATTCACTCTCTCTGTCCATGTCATTCAACCTTGTAGACCCCTATCAGGTTACCCCTCAATTTCCATAATCCCAGTGAGAACAAACCAAATTTATCCAACCTCTCCTCATAACTAATACCTGCCAGACCAGGCAACATCATAGGAAACCTCTCCTGTACCCTCAAAGTATTCACATCATTCTGGCAGTGTGGTGACCAGAATTGTACACAATATGTAGCTGCTTCAACAATTCTTTGAACCTTGACTATACCAGCTGAAGTCAACTGGAACAACTTAGGTCAAAAAAGATTTCCCGACTTGAGCAGTTCAATGAAAAAGCCCCTGGTTGTAACAGTCCTCTTTGGCAACAAAATCACAAAATGACTCCCCCCACAAAAACAAAATATCACCTCATTACAAATCGATACATTCTGCCAACTACAAACCTCAGAACTTTATTTCCTTTCTGCATGGTTCCTAAGTGTCTATTGATGACTTCACTCTCTAATTAAAAACCCATTCACTACATTTATATTATTTCTTCAACGATTTAATCTGATAAAAACACACATTTGTGCTCATAGCCTCACTACCGAAACTTAACTATCTGGAACAGTCAATCAAACTAAACTGATAGGCATCCCATTGTAATAATGATAGGTTATGGAATCAGTCAACAGCACAAATTCTTTGGTAATTCTTAGGCTGCAGACGCAGTAATACAGCAAGCACTCATTCAGATTTTAAAAAAATGAAGGCCAGTGGATTTTAATGACAGTTTGAGACTTCCTAAGGGATTTAAACACTGATAGCTTGAAAGATTTGGTGAGTTTATTCACTTTTTATGGTACATTCATACCTACTTTCACAACCCCAAAGGGCACTTGATCTCTCCCAAAAGGGTACCCTATTCCTTCAAACAACTCCAGTAAATTTAAACCTTTGCTTAAAAAATGTAAAGCCTACAATCTAACAAATGAAAACTGGATGTTTGCAGGCAGATACCTCTGTAAATCACAGATGTGCAAAACTGCAACTTGCCCCTGATCCCTCAACCCCATGAAAATGGCAGGTGCTGGGTTCAGGCACTTCTACATTTGGGGCTCCAGCTCTATTTTGGCTAAGCCTGAGGAAATGCTGCTCATTTGTGTGAAAGTTCAGATCCAAAGTATTTGTTTGGTTAAAATGTGTTTTTTGCTTGGCTTAATCATAAAATATTATACTCTATTGTGGGTTTATTATCTTATTTTCAGATAAAGAACAAAGTACAAAGGAAATCAGAATTGAAAAAGGGACAATTTGAGGGTCAGCATTATATCATCAACAGCTAGGCTGCTACACAAAGGCGTAGTAATAAACCCAAAAGAGCAAAAGAAGTATTGGCTGTAATTCTCCCAAGCTGGAACTAACCACCCATGCCAACTGAAACCTGCAGGGTTTTGTGCTGACATTAGAAGTGGAGAATGCCACCCTGATAGATGCTAATTTCCGCTTAGCACACAGCCCATTGGCCTACCTCACTTCCCGAATCCGGGCTGGCATTTTTAAATTGTGACCTGATCTCCACATTTGGAGACAGGCCTCTCCTCTGCACACAAAAAAAAAATGATAATTCCACACTGACCAGGGGAGCACCATCAATCCCTCAGAGGGGCATCCTTCCCCGCCCCCACAATTAATGGAAACCTCCTCCTCCCCCCCATGCAGATATGAGGGTGACAGGCTGTAGTTTTACTACTATTTTTGCAAACCAGTTGGTTGGAGGATGCTGCTCATTGCTGAATGCTGTGGTGCTTCCTCAGCCCTCAGGGTCCAATACCTCAAAATCTTCACTTGTAAGGACCTACACAAGAGTCTGCCCACTGTAATCACAGCACAGGGTGAATAGCAAGGGCTATTCGACTGAGGCTGCAAGCCTGCAAAACTGTACTTAAGTGTGGTTTTGAATATGCATCAGGTTCCCACCTGCTGTGAGTGGGAACCTGATTGGGGCCAATAGCATAGCTTGGGAAGATTGCAATGGGTTTGGTGCTCAGTGCTAAATCCACTTTTCTACTGACCCCTGCTTCTCGAGGTCATCACGATTCATGATCCTTACTAGCAGATCTGGAGAAATCCTTCCATTATTTAGTTCCTATATCTGTCTAGCAAATGTCTTTTGGCCCAGCTGAATGTGTGTTTTGGAATTAGCACTAAAACCCATTTTGATGCTTTCAGGGACTGGGAAAGGGAAAGTATCAGCCAGGATTCTTGTTTCTAATTGCTGAAAGGTACCTCCTACTGGAAGTCTGTAGAACTATCTTGGAGGTTAGATTGGGGTTCAACTTGGATGGCTCCAAATTGAACAGCAAGTTGATATAATTTGACCAATTTAATAATTGGTTAAACTACCCGACAGCCGTCACTATGCATGGAACCAAACTCCAGGATCAGTTGCCTTATTTAGAAAATGAGGAGAAAAGTGATAAAATTAGATAAAGTTAGCAGGTTTCAGAAATCAAACCCTGAAAGAGAAGAGCAAAGTTCAACTGGGACTTGAAATGGTATTCCATGATTCTTTATTTTAAAAACCTGTCCCCATCACCCCATGCCAACCCACTGTCTCAATTTGAAATACAAACACTGATGTTAACTGTCTCTCAACCCTATATTCTGATTGATGTTATTATAGTATCTGATTAGCAGCTTTTCAAGATGGACAGAATATAATTTTCAAAACATGCTCAAGTATTCTAGAATTTCTCAATAACAAACCAGTAAACATAATTCTAAATGAATGCAAATTATGGGATGCAAACAGCAATAAAATTTTTAAACACATTCCCAAATTATAAAAAAGTTGACTTGTTAATCACTTTAAACACATGGCTGCAGTGTTTCAACAATAACGTTGCCTTTTACATATTAATACATGCAGGGAATACAGCAGAGAGAGCAGAATTATGCTTAAAGCTTGATCTGAAATTTTAACTTGCTTCTGCTCAGTTTTTCATTGCTTTGAAAGTTCCAAAATCAATCCTGAAAAACTTTTCCAAACATAGCAACGAACCATGAAACTCAGACTGGATTCAGTGAATAACAGGAAAAGTATTTTGGTCCAAACAAGATCAGCTGTTTGTTGTCGATTATAACTGCACCTGCTAGTGTACCCTTTTAAATCTTCTGACCCACTTGAAACAAACAGTCATGATAAATCAATAACATCCTGTACGTGCCAATGATATTTTGTGCTGGTGATATTTTCATTCCTGTAAATCGTACTTAATATTGTCTGAAGTGAAAATATTAGCTCACTGTAACCTCTAATAGCTGACAGCCACTTCACAATAAACACAGCACCTAACTCCCTCCCACGCTACATGACTTTTGTTTCTGGAAACAACTGACACCATCACTTCAAGCAACTTTTATGTTGATGAAGCAGCACCAGGAGAGTGACATTGGATATTATTTTTTGACTCCCCCTCCCTAACCACCTCACTACCCTTGCAATCAGTTATCCCATAATGGATGTGGCAAGCCATTGGCTATTGATAGATTCTTCCTGTCCAGCCAAAGTTGATGGATTTTGCATGGCTCGCCCATCTTGCTGCCAAGGAGTCAATGACTTTGGCATGACTGGGAGATCCCACCAGTTGCAGCAGCTGGACAACTCTGCCCATTAAGTGGAATTCCATGGCATTCAAGCATCACATTCCACATTTTATTAGGGTAGTGCATGCCTGGCCGTGGTAGTAGCCCAAACCTAAAAGCTGCACACTTTCTGCTATTTCACTCAGTCAGTCTTGAAAATTCAAGTTGTACAGGAAGCAAAAGTTTATTTCTCATCATTGATAATGCAGTGTTGCTGGGATAAGAGAAGGGAATACCTTCTTAATTTTACACATCTCTACATCATAGTGCCCAGCACAATTCATATGCAGTCAAAAGTAGTCAAGTATTTGCTAAGTCCATCTCCAACAAGCATTTCAATAATGGCCATAATTCTTCCAGGTTTCGGATCCCAGTTGTGTATGTCACCTGCTATGTTTATTGTGAAACCACTTTTCTCTTGAAGGTGTTAACCAATGCTGGGTTACCTCCATGGTCACTAGTAGAATTCTGCTACCTTGTCTAGAGGTCACTCTCATGCATGAGTCAAGACAGTGAACACAGCTGGCTACTGAATACAAACATCATAAACATCTCTTCAAATATACTTCAAGCAGTAGACATTAGATAATCAGGAGCAGTTACTTCATCATCCATTCCCTAGTTCAATCAAACCATTCCTATTGCTTCCTTAGTCGAAATCAGCTATTTCTTTAAATATGAGATCTTAAATCTGAGAGAGCAGTGAGTGAATTGGGTTTGCATTGTCCAACTGCTTGATAGATAGACAGACAATTACCAATTATAAAGCACCTTTTGTGACTTCATGTTCTGAAGCATTTTTCAACCAATTAAACACCTACCGTCACTTTTGTAATGCAGGAAATTATAGTGCCAATTTGCACATAGTAAGCTCCCACAAAAAGTAATGAAATAAATTACTTAGTTATGTTTTTGTTAATCTTGGTTGATGAGCAATTAGGACAGCTGCCCTGCTCTTAAAAAAGTGCGTATTTTTGACATTTACTTAACCAGCTAACTCCTCAGCAAAGAATGAACTCCCTATTTCAATTTAAGGAATGGAATTGAGTGTGCTAATGATACCCTTATGTCACTGGGACTGCATACTGTTCAGTTTACATGTTTGGTCCATACCAAAAAAGAGAGTTAAAACTTGCAAAATTCTGCAGTTAAAATGGCAGCAAATCTAAAGGATTGCCAGAATCCAATCTCCTTTTTTTCCTTCTTGGAAAATATCCATAATTAAGATTTATAGAAGCACATTTACAAGAATAATCTTTTGCAGAGACAGAAGAAGTTGAATTTGAAATAATTTGCATGATTCAATGGGTGGGATCGACTGTCTAGTTCAGAACACACACTGTTCAGAGTTTGAGAGTTACAAGTCATTAACTGGCTCCAGACTCCAGACTGTTATGTGCTACGCCTGCAGGGCTTTGATTTAAATAGACAAATTAAAGTACAGAACCTCAGGAGTCAGGCAATAAAGTTTAAATAAATGTTAAGAGAAAGCTAAAATAAAAAAACACATTGCCCTATGATTGCTAAAAATATTATTCTGAAGAGCATTTCTGGTGACGAGTAAACATTAATCTCCTGTGACTGGCACTGACCCAAACAAAGAAACAAAGATTCCTTCATGCAAAGGCTGCAGAAAATACAAGATTGCACTTGAAGAAATGCAGTGTAGATGGAAGGGGGTTTAAGCAAAATGCAATACTTGATTGTGCAAAAATACAGTTTGCACTCAAGTGCACTGGCTGTAAATATGATTTAATTGTAACTTTCAAAAAATAACTATACTTGAAAATGCAAAATATTTCAGGGCCACAGAAAAAAAGAGCATGGGAGTGAAACTAACTGTATGGCTCTTTTACAAAGCTGGCAAGGTATAATGGACCCAGTGGCAATTCTAATGTTGTATGTTTGCATGATTCCAAGTCAGGATTCAATTTCTGCCCATGCACTTGGAAATTAATTCAATCATCTGTTCATCCAGCCATTATCTGGATACCTTCCTAGTTTCTCTAATTCTCTTATTTCATGCATGAGTAGATACTGAGTCCTTGCATAAATTAAATCCTGTAACTCAACCTATATGAAGCAGAACACTGCAGAAATTGATATTCAGTAGGTTAAAAGAAAATCTGCATTAGAACTGCAATTCAGTTTGCATGCAAAAAACCCATAGCTCAGATCTCCAGTTTCCAGGTGGTTTGTACCTGAAGGTCCTCAAAAGATGGCTGGCAGACTGCTCTAAAGTCCCAACCCAAGGATGCAGCAGGAATTGCTTGGGAAGTTTCAACTTCTATTGGGAAATTACTTTTTATCTGAGACCCTCAAACACTGAGTTAGGATCAGAAACTTTGCTGGTTCCAATTCATTCAGGAAAATAATTGCTCAGGAAAAGTTGTAAGGTTTAAAACTAGTTTAGTTCTAACTCCTGGGAAACTGTACCAGTGACCTCTGACTCCCCATTGGAGTTGCTGATAACCCCCAGTTGGCCCTTCATTTTTTCTCCAAGCTTCATCCCCGACCACCCACTTGATGCTTTCAACTACCCGAACCCCATTATTAGCATTCTCTCGATCAACTGTCACCCCAATCTCTCAACTACCCTACCAATCCCCTAGTTCCCCCACCATTCTACTAGCAACCCCACCAAATTCCAATCCTCTACCACTCTCTATCATCCTGGCTAAACTCTTGAAGGCACCCTTCTGACCTACTCCACAACTACTCCCTTCTTTCTGCCCGACCACTTTGCAAATACCTCCGTTAGTCCTCCCCAGTCCAACTACCTGACCCATCACATATCCCAGTCCACCTATCTTACACACCTAGTTTCTTAACATGGTTTCAGGACATTTAAACATATGGTATTTAACAATTGGTGCTTTAAAAAAAAGGTGGTGTGGCTTGGCTTCCCTGAAGTTTTCACACTATGAGGAAGGGCCCTATGTTCCACATTTTGGAGATCTGGGTGAGGAATGTGGAGCTCTAGTGCAAAGTAAATAAATAGGAGCAGAGTGGCAATCCAATGATCATGGCCACTTCTCACGAGATTTGACCTAATGGTTTAGTTAATACGCAATTCAAAGTGAAGGACTCAGCCAAGCAGACCTCCATGTTCCATCCTCTAAATAACATTCCTGAACCATTCATCAGCATGAGCTGATGAAAATAGAGGGGCTTGGATTTTAGTGAGAAAAGAACGAAGAGTGCAGTGAGCACAATAATCACTCATCTCAATTTAAAACTGTTTGAACAGTAGGGTCTATAATAACTCCACCCACCTATTCTTTCAATGAAGATCTGAGCCTTATAAATCAGAAAGGCTGCCAAGGTTGATCCTCACCTCTGAATTACAGATCTCAATTGTAGCACAGGCTCTACAACTGACTTTTAATTTGACAATAATAATGAAAATCAGCCAGAATTCCATTTTGATTATCATCCAGTGCCTCTTAATTGGAAGATCTCAGGAGAGCTTGATTACATCTCAGCTACGATATTCCTGAATGCTATTGTAAAAATTGGCATATTAATAGTGGCCAATGGATAAAATACCAACAGAACATGAATAAGAGCAGCATTCCAACAGAGCTCTGCTTTAAGAGGAGGAAAATTGATAATAAAGACAAATAAAAACCACAACTCTCCACAAGTAGTACTTTGAATGCTTGAAGTCTGCAACAAAAATGATGGAAATACTCAGCAACTCTGGAAGTATCTGTAAAGGAAAAAAAAGAGTTCATGTTTCAGGCTATTAATAACATGACAATAGATTACAGATTTGAAGAAGGGTAATCAACCTGAAAGGCTTGCATTGTTTCTCTTTCCTTAGCTGCTGCCTAATCTACTGAAGATTATTTCCTGGGATTTATTTGCTTTATTTTTCTTGCTCAAATTTACTGCACCTTGATTCTTTTAACTTGATCTAGTCTATTCATAAGATGCTTCCTGCTCTCCTCAAACCATCTCACCTTGATTCTTTCAATGCCTGCTTCAATCCTCAGTTGTTCCACCAGTTTCCGTGCTTGTGCTATATTGTTAGTTGTTGACATTGTTTGCCATCTATTCTAGGCCAAGGCCAAACCAAGATTGCTGTTGGACAGAAACAAAAACATGTCAGATTTTTCTAGTAGATTTAAACCACCAGAACTACCAAGATTTGCAATCGCAGTTTTCAGTTCCAATGCTCTTTTTTGAAAGGGACACACAATTTGAAAAGTTATCAAACTATCAAAGTTGCAGTATTTAATGACTAATTTGATTCAACTTAATAATCCTATTTTTCCACAGAAGTCCTTGTGATGATCCTAAATAATTCCTCTTTAGCTCTTTACTGGCCAATTATATTTACAAAAGCTCCATTAGCACTACATTCAAGCTGCTGTGAGATTCTGTAGAAAAGGTTTACTTCAATCAAAACAACAGACTGAATTTAATACAAGCAGAAGTTCCAATGCTAGAATTGAAAACAGGAAGTGATTCTACTTTGGCTGGTGGTAAGAACAGGGAGGCATATTCTTGGTGGTGGCCAATGAAGTAACTGCATTCAATTAAGGATAATAGCTTGCCACCCAGTGTCCAGAAGGCCAGCAGTTCAGTGGCTGTAATACCAAGAGAAGGCACCTCAATGCTTGAGAGAAGAGTGCTGCCAATGGCCAGGGGCTATGTTATCACATGAATGATCATTACCTTCAGGAAATGGAGATGGACCAGGAGATGCCCCAAAAAAAGTGTCTGGTCCTGCCCCAGAGCCCAACAGGAATCTGCTGGTTTCATTGTGCAGTCTCTCCATGGCAGTGGGTTGTTGGGCAGGCAACTAATTTGCCAACTTTCCCACCACTGAAAATGGTGGGACGGAACTCAGTTGCCCTCCATTTTTGTGTCCTCCTGCCAGCTTTCCTATTTTTCAGACTACTGCCAAGGGAATGGTAAAATTACAGCCAACATCTTTTGCTCCCAGAAAGCCATGCTGATCAAGGCCTCAGATTGCTCTTTGACATTGCCAAAATAGCCCAAGATGGTCAGAAGAGGTACCCAAATTCCATTCCTTTCTTGCACCCATGATAAAGTTTGTTCATCCCATTTTATCTGACCCTCAGCCTCCTCAGAATAATAAATACAATCCTTTGCCAGGTTGAAGATAAACTGGAAAAAATTTGCAATGGTTGCGTTAAACATTGGATTTAAAAGTATCAACTCATCCCAGAATCTAATCTATTGAGCCAGCCAAACATTTTTGTATCTAAAGACGTTAAAGCATCCTTTTTTTCTACTTGAACAAAAACAGAAAATGCTGGTAAATCTCAGCAGGTCTGAAACCATCTGTGGAGAGATAATAGAGCCAAATATCAGGATGACCCTTTGTTACAGCTGAAGACGAGGCAAAAAGGGAGACAAGTTAAAGGAGAAATTGCTGAGTGAGAAATAAGTTCAGGCAGATGGAGGAAAGTAGTAATAGATGGGGATTTTAGGTGTAGAGGGATCGGATGTTCACGATGAGGAGGCGGCAGTTCGGGCCAGGGCACTGGAAGTTGCACAGGACAAATTTCCCTTTCCCCAGAGATGCTCTCAGACCTGCTGGGATTTTCCAGCATTTTCTGTTTTTGTTTCAAATGCCAGCATCCGCAATATTTTTCCTTTATCTTTTTTTTTTAAAAAGAACTTCATTTGGAATGTTCTACAAGCCGACAACTATAACTGAATATTTTTCATTCCACTTTCTAATCATAAATGATCAAAAAAGCTGTCGTAAGTCTTGTTATGAGCTTGTTAATATAGAATAATCAAATGTTTGTAAATGAACCAATATTTACTTGCATAGTTTTGAATGCAAGTAAATGACTGGTGCTATTTTAATTCAGATGCCATGATATGGTCAATTGTAAGCCAGTACTTGGGTTTGCACTGTTGAATCGAGTTCCCACTTCCTTGCAGCAACCTTGTGAAGCCAGTCTTCATGGGTAAACCTCTATGTCACTTCAGTAATTAAAGGGAGCCAAATAAAGTAATGCCAAATGTTGAAAGCATTTGATGAATGTCCAATATCCCAGGATCTGACATATACCAACATAAAAGCAGCTGATAGTAAAATTCTCCCTTTCTTCCCCACTAAAGAAAATTCTAACACTGGGATAAAGTAATTTTTAAGGCTTGGTGAGGTATTGTAATGTATTGAAAATGGCGTGCCAAGCAGTGGCAATCCTCCAAGTCTGTTGAACCCATAGTCTAGGGGCACTGTTGCAGAAGAGAAGGAAATAAAGAGGCTTGGTTATCCTTGGACTGCTGTGTCCTCCTAGAATAGTGAAGGACAACCTAGACAGGCAAGTGGGCTGCATGAATGGTCCTCCTTCATCTCAACAGACTGCAAGATTAAAAATTGGCTTTGTTCACTATGTCCATTGAATAAGATTGAATGCAAGTAATGCACACTGAATACTTCATAAGTTATAGCAAATGCTGAATAACTCATTAATTAATAGATGTCTTCAACTTTGTGGCAAATGCAAAATAAATATTTACACTTGATTGGATGTAGAGGGAGTACATGGCTCTCTTAGTCAATGTTGTGTACAAAGAGCATGCACCTCACTTCACGATCCCTTGCTTTATGTGTACATCACTTCAGTCACGGTAGGAAAAACCGCTATGCGGATGGAAACCATTGGAATGTGGCAACTCCGCACGTGGGCAACAGTCAACAAAACGTTTCATGGGTCACACTCAAAACTCTGATGAGCCGCATGTTACCCACCACTGTCCTGGAAGCAAATTTACAGTATCTTATGTAAGAGACATAGATTATTAGATGGCTTGACCAAGTATGTAGCCTGAGGAAACCGAAGGAGCTGGGGAATAAAGACTTCGGATTGTAATAAGTTATTTATTCACTAGATTTCACATACAAAGTAATCAAATATATGCTATTAAATTGGGCTCTTGACTCACTATTAAGTATTTGGTATTTTATACAAATTTTCTGGTTTTATAAGTCAAAAAATATTCTTTTTAAACAGAAATCAGACCATTGAAATTTGGACCTTCATATTATTGTACCTTGTGCATAAATGCTTCCACAGCTGGTTTACAGATTGAACAGTCACGTTGACACTCCTGTTACTATGGCAGCCTTAGTTGCCCTGAGCAGTTTCATAACCAAGAGAAAAAAAACAGTATAACAGTAGAATTGATTTTTTTTTAAACAAAATGTGTTGGGCACATTACCCTATATAGATTCAGAAGTTTACAGCATGGAAAAAGGCCCTTGAGCTCACCTTGTGCACGCCACCCTTTTTTTAAAATTTCTAAGTTAGCTCCAAGTGCCTGCATTTGGCCCATATCCCTCTACATCCATCTTACCCACGTAACTGTCTAAAAACATTTTAAAAAACAAAATTGTATCTGCTTCTATTACTACCTCTGGCAGCTTGCTCTAGACGTTCACCACGCTGAAAAAATTGCCCCTCTGGACGCTTCTGTATCTTTCCCCGCTCACCTTAAACCTTTGCCCTCTAGTTTTAGACTCCATACATTTGGTAAAAGATGTTGACTATCTAACTGATCTATGCGCCTCATTATTTTATAATTTTATAAGATCACCTCTAAGCCTCCTATGTGCCAGAAAAAAAAGTCCCAATCTATCCAGTGTCTCCTTGTAACTCAAACCATCAAGTCCTGGTGGTATCCTAGTAAATCTTTTTTGCACTTTTTCTAGTTTAATAATATCCTTTCTTTAATAGAGTAACCAGAACTGTACACAGTATTCCCAGTGTAGCCTCATCAATATGCCCTAATTTTTTTTATTCATTCAATATTCTGACCAATGAAACCAAGCATGCTGAATGCCGTCTTCACCACTTTGTCCATCTATGACTCCACTTTCAAGGAGCTATGAATCCGTATCCCCAGATCTATCTGCTCTGTAACTCTCCCCAGTACCCTACCATTAACTGAGTAAGCCCTGCCCTAGTTCAATCTACTAAAATGCATCACCTTGCATTTATCTAAATTAAATTCCATTTGCCATTCGTCAGTCTACTGGCCCAATTATCAAGATCCCACTGCAATCTGAGATAACCTTCTTCAATGTCCACTATGCCACCAATCTTGGCATCATTGGCAAACTTATTAACTATGCCTCCTAATTTTCATCCAAATCATTAATATAAATGACAAATAAGAGTTAAATTCAGTGCAATACAATTCAGTTGATGTTGTAATTTTGCTTCAAGAAATGTATCAGGATATAATAGTCTCATCCTGAATATTTATGCATCAACTGAAAAGCTGTTGAAATACCAAGTCTTGAGAAACTGGTTATATTTTACATGTTTCCTCTGGAGCAACAGCTGGAGATGCAATTGGAAATCCTCGCGTTATCTTGGCCAAGTGGCCACTGTTCATTTGTAGATTTCAACAGTGAACAACAGGCTACTCATAGGATCTTACTGGACAGAAAGAGTACATTCAGTGAGGAGCTCAGTGAATCCCATGATGGGGTAGACAGAAAGTCACCTTTTACCTGCTTTTACCTCATGGGGTTGAAGTTCCTAATGTTGTATTTAAATGGAACCCAGACAGCCGTTCAATGCAGGCCAGTAATTACGTATTACTCCACCAGAGTCCGTGTGGCTGCAGCTCTACTGGAGAAGCTGGCACATCAGCATTCTGGGACATAAGTGCCTGTGGTATTGCATTTCACTCATCTCTACATAAAAATACTGCCTGCAATACATCCATGGTGGAACCAATGCACACACTTTGCCAGCATTTTAGCCTTCTTGATGCCCTGTAACCTCTTTCTGCCCAGGTCCTTGCTCTGTGCTGACCTGTAATGGACTCTCCTCCTCAGCTGAATGAAACCATCACTAAAACAGGTTGTTTGCTGCCTGCATCATGGATGCCTCAGTGGATGTGTGAACGAATTGAAAGATACATTTAATGAGTGCATCCTTTACAGGTTTCCCTCCATCCCAAAGCTAACAGGCAAGTGTTAAGCCCTTCACCTGATGTCCATCTAGACATAACATTGCCAGCCAAGCCGTTCCAGGTAAAGAATATCCTGGAGGATGAGATGAACATTCCTTCCATTCATATATGAACGCCTAAAAAGACAATGCTCTTTATGCAGTATTATGAAAGCTGTGTGCAAGAAACCTCAAGTGGATACCTTGCTGTTTGTCTTCCCTACTCTCGAAATTCTATAGGTGATTGCCTTGGCAGTACAGAAAGACTAACTAACTGAGGATCCCATGTCAGCCATGGCCAATCACCCAGAAGGATTAATGTTTGGTGTTGCGAGTTAGCTTCCCTCCACCAAACATGGCCCTTGGAGGCATGCATCTCAGTTCCTGTCTCTAACCGTAACCAATGACAAATGGCACAGAATGCTGAGATCTCGTTACAATTAGATCCATGAGTTAAAAGTACACCTGCTGCAATCCTAGTTCAACACAGAGATCACAAGCGAGCATTGCTGACATTCAGCTGTCTCATAATTATCAGTGTCCCTTTAGTCAGCCACTTGTGCCAATCTTAAATTTAAGACGACTCAAAGATTCTCCATCCATCTTGAGGGATCTGACTAACTGCTTGGTCAAAAATGGTGCACATCACCTTTTAAACTCACTCCACAATCTTCTACCCTTTCTCTTCCATCCACCAACTCCCCCATTACCACAGACAGATCCTACATTGTCCTTTACCCTCTTCCCATTACCCTGGACCCTTTCACAATCCACCTTCACAATTCTTTCCTCTCCTCAGAGCTGACACCCATTACTGTCCCCATCCATGCCCGTCCTGACTTCACCGGTCCTTATCTGAGCTACTCGTCTCTTTCTCTGTTACCCTTCTGATGAGACCCTCACTTACCAGACTTTCACCCTGTAACTACTACAGATCACATCCCACTCCTAGGCAGGGATCGATCACAGGTCCTTGGCATTGTGAGGCAACAGTGCTCATGTCAATCTCCCTTGTCCAGCTTTGTTGCAATTATTTTAATGGACTCAAAGTTTTGCCATGTCCCCAAGGAGGAAAATGCAACATTTACACTCCTCAAAGTCGTGGAAGAGATGAAGCTTGCCAAGTGTACGCCACTTTTCTAGGTGTAAAGCTGAACTTCCTAATTTCCCAGCAGTGGGCAACTTAATTAGGAGGGGAACTTAATTCTGGCGAAGTGATATTTTAGTGATCTCTCATGAGATTCTAACACGTACAAACGGAGTTCCTAACATTGTTCATCAGGATGTGCAACCTGCCTTTAACCTGTCTTGAAGGTCCGGAAAACAGAATTCCCACCATCAGGAAACATTTGTTGCTTCATGCCAAATTAATTGCCCCACCTGCCAGGATTCCCACTGATGGAAAGATCTAAAAATGCTGTCATACATGTACTCAACCCCATCTGAGATCAGATAAATTACCAACTGCCAGAGATACAACTTCCTCGTCTCAACCATTGCTCAGATTAAGTTTGTGAAAGATGATTTTAGTTCGAGAAATCTTGCTTCATACTCCTCTTAACTATAGTATTTAATAATTTCTTCATGAACAAGCAGGATAATGTGCCAGATTTTAAAAATGACGTTTTAAAAAATCAAGTTACATAAAAATATATTTGCCTTGATTTCTGAGAAAAAGAAGTTGCTTGTTAATACTTTCATTGCCTTTCTTGTTAAATTAATGAATAGATATTAGTGTCCAGAAGTGTTATGGAATAATTCATGCCAATAAAAATAAATGTGCACGTGACTTAAAATGTATTAAAGCCACAAATTCAGGTCAGCACTTAAAACTGTAGAGTGATATTCTAGTGTTTCCATAAACATGTTTTTATTTCCCCAAAGGCCCCCAGATGTTTTTATTACACATTCATTTTGGAGAACAGATATCAACTAACCTCCACCAGAGGCAGTTATAAGACACATTCATCTCTCCTTTGGAGATAACCTCTCTATGCATAATTCTTGGAAGAAAACTAAGCCCTGGGTCCTATTAATGAAGACTGACCCCAGCCAGAATGCATGCTTGCATGATCAGGACCAAACTGAGGTCAGATGCTCCTCCCCATCATTTCAGTAAGCAGTTGTGTATCCTTAATGCTTTGTCTTACGCACTTGGGCAAATTCTGCAGAAGAAGTTCCTTACAGTTAACATTTTCAGAAAAATTAGAGGGAGATTGATAGTTTTAAAAACTAAATATGAAATGAAAAAATCTGGAGGATTAGATGCTTAATGTAGAAAAAAAAGGCAACCAGAATACATTGCCTCTTTTCAGTTTCTTAGTATGATCAAAACTAGCTTCAAGATAGGATGCAAAGCTGTATCTTTAATGCTTATTTGAATAAACATAATTTTGAAATAATGCTTATTGATTATAAATCACTTAAAAATTTGCATTGTTATTGTTCCCTATCCAACAACATTACTTCTCAAAGCACTCATACATAACTTGCTTTGCAAGTATAACGATTGCTGTGACACAGGCAAAATACAGCAGCCAATTTATGCACAAGATTTCACAAATAGTAGTAGTGTCGGAACACTCAGCTGACTGGAAAGTGTGGGTCTTGGTCTACCCACTCTCTGACTCAGAGTCAGAGGCCCCTCTCTGATTCAAAGATGAGAATGCCACCACTACACCGAGGCCAAAGTTTTTGTTCTCTCACAGGGTCCAGTATTAAGAACAGTAGATGTGTCAAAAGAATGCTAAAAGTTACAAATTTAGGCCTAGCAATTGAAGCACCGACTGCAAAAAAAGCCTATGAAATGTGTGTACATTTAGTTTAATGAAACATACTTTAATTTTTTTTTATTCCACCCAAAAAATAATTCAAATTGAATCCAATTCATGGCACCACAAGTGGGACAAACAAGATCCAAGCTGACATGATAAATCATTGCGCCCTATCTGGGCTTGATCTGACACTTCAGCTTAGCCAAAAGACCGAGATAGCTGTGAAAAATCACATCAGGCGACTTCGCAGTTGAATCTCATTGGCTACCCCAATCATTGATTACCCATGCCTGGGTGATCAACCTGCCTAATCACTGACTCTATTCCAACCTGGGAGATTAATCTGTGTGATCACTGCTTTTCCTTGGCCTGGGAAATCAACCTGCCTGATCATTGACTCTCCTAAAATAAAGTCATTGAAGATATCAGTCAGATGACAAAAAAGTTAGTCAAAGATGAAGTTTTAGGAGGAAAGCGAGGTGGTGAGGACAGGAAGAGCGTAGAATACCCTGCCTGCAGCAGCTGTGGACTTGCCAACTTTAAGGGCATTCAAATGGTCAATGGATAGGCATATGGGTAACATTGGAATAGTTTAGGTTAGAGGATCATTAGATTGGTTCCACTGGCTGTGGGCCTGTGCTGCGCAGTAACGTTTTATGTTCTAATTCCAAAGCATGGGGTTAGATGCACTGAAGGCACAGCCAATGGTGGATATTTATGACTGGGAATGCACAAGAGACTAGAATTAGAACATGGATAACCTGAGGTATTTTGGAGTTGGTGGAAATTACAAAAATAGGATTGGATGAGTCAAAACCATGAAAAGATTTAAAAAAAGAATGAGAGTTCAAGGATGAAAACAATAGTGAGATGTCGTTGAGTCAAAATTCTGGAATTCCCTTTCTACACCTACACCACATGATCTATAGGGGTTCAAGGAGGTGACTCACTATCAGCTTCAAGTGCAATTAGAAATGGGCAACAAATACTGACCTACTCAGCAACATTCTTGAAAGAATTAAAAGTCAATATGTCCTAAAGTGGGAGCCAAATCACCAAGCACAAGGATGGTAGGGGGATGCAACATGCTGTGAGCTAAGACACAGACAGCAGTGCTTTGGATGATGTCAAGTTCAGAGGGTAAAATGTGGGAGTCCAGTCAGGAGAATGTTGTAATAGTCAAATCCAGAAGTAACAAAAGCACAAATGAGGTTTTCAGCAGGAGATAAGCTCAAGCATTGGCAAAGTTGAACAACACTACAAAAGGTGGAAAAGAAAGTCTTGGAGACTGCACGAATGAGGTTGAAGTTCTTTTGAGAATCAAACGTGATACCAAAGTTGCAAACAGACTGACTTTATCTTAGACTGTTGCCAGGGAGAGGGATGAAGTCAGTAGGTAGAGAATGTATTCTTCCTTCTCACCTTCTCAATGACTATTAGGATGGGCAATACCAACATCCCATGAAATAACATTTTCAAGAATATTGCTGACTCAGTCTGTATTTGTTGTCCATTTCTAGCTGCCCTCGAACATGATGATGAGCCACCACTCTGAACCACTGCAGCCCATGTGGTGTAGGTGCACTCACAATGCTGTTAGAAAGGAAGTTATAGGATTTTTCGTGGAGAGAGGTGGTGATGAGATAGAGTTCTGTATCACATGTTGAAAGTTAACATTGTGCTTTCAGTGATGTTGCCAAGGGATAACATGTGGATGAGAAATAGAGGCCAAGATTGATTCTTAGGGAACATGACAATGGTGCAGTCACAGGAACAGAAGTCGTTGCAAGCAATTGTTTGGCTAAAATTAGATAAAAGGAATGATTTGAGCAGCTCCACTCAGCTGAGTGACAGTGGAGAGGCATTGGAGAATGATAGTGTGGTCAACCATATCAAAGGCTGCAGATAGGGCAAGAAGGATGAGGAGGATAAAGTTTATCTTTGTCACATAGGATGCTTGAGAATTTGAAAAGAATGGCAAAATCATGGTGTATTGGAAACTGAAATATCTAATTTTAAATGGCTCTTGCACAGTAAGTCAGAAAGCTTCAATCAAGAAATAGCTAAGTTAGAGGCTGTCTTTGAAAGGGGAGTATTTTAGACAACTCACACAAAGTGCTACTTGCAATTGATATGCCAATCATTTGGGAGAGGATTGGAGGGAGATGGAATTTCAACCTTCATGAATTGGCTTCTTAAAGCATAATCATTTGTTTCCTATTCTTCATATTGAAGGAAGCCATCATAAACAATGATTTTGATTGGTATTACTGTCATGGGATATAATTGCTCTTCAAATGTCTAATGCAATAAAACATAATTGACTATGTCACCTGAAAAGAAATTGTGAATTTTGAAAGGGAAAATGTCTTTTTTAGGGCTCTTAATTCTCATGTTAATCAATCTGTTAACAAGACAGCAGATCGGTATTTGGGCAGTCTGAAATAAACAGCACAGTGTAAGTTCAGAGGGAAGAAAGTTGCTGTTTGAACAACTGAGTCTCGTTTTAATACTCTAAAGAAATTACTTACCTCAACTTCTTCCATTCATTTTCTGCTATCCATCAGACTTCTTCAAATTTATACGTTAACATTTATTTGCCACTTAACTGTCCAGTTTTCAAGTTTTCTTACATTTCACAGTATTATAAACCCCAGTTGTCATCTGCAAATTTTGACACTGAATTACTTGTCTCCATAATCAAATAATCAGAGATTATTGGAGATATAAACAAGAAACTTACAGAATGGTGTTTTGGAAATGGCAAAAATATTGGTGAGTCTCGACAATATTTGGTATGCTTGGCAATATATTTACAACTTTGATAAAAACTTTATAACAAAGGAAGTTAATTGGTGCACACCCACATGTTTGCACACCTTGCTAAGACTCTCTCACACCAATGATTGAATGTCATTGCATCCTTATTGTTTTGCCCCTCCCCCATAACAATTTTTGTTTTTAAGTTTAAAGCACAATTTCTTTGACTGCAGAAGTGCACACTTGCAATAATCTACTTTTGCACAACTTGCTGTACTGTACAAAATATTTCTGGGTAGATCAACTAACCTTAAAAACAAATTGTAGTTAGCTGCCTTAATGATGCAGTTCGTAAGCCCTCTATCCAGCGCAACTCGCTCCATTAAATAGTACAAGATCTCAGTTTTCACTTCTAGGGCAGGATTTTAAAGTTTGTTAATGTCACAAGTAGGGTTACATTAATACTGCAAGGAAGTTACTGCGAAAATTCCCTAGTCACCACGCTTCATCAGAGGGAGAATTTATTTTGGCCAATGCACCTAACCAGCACATCTTTCTAATTGTGGGAGGAAACCGGAGCATCCGGAGAAAACCCACGTAGGGATGGGGAAGAATGTGCAAACTCCACACAGACAATGCCCAAGCCAGGAATTAAACCCGGGTCCTTGGCACTGTGCTGTGCTCACCCCAAAACTGGAAAATCCTGCCCAAGCTCAACAGACCTTTCCATGGTCCACCCCCACCCACTAGATGTGTCTCCTTGTCTGTGCTGGACCAGCTAATCTAAACTTTGAAAATAAAATCAGTTATGATGCTTACTCATTATCCAATGACACTTGCTTATAGTTGAAATGCAGAAGATGGTGCAGAATCAAGGCTCAGTGATTCCATTTGTAGTGAAATTCACTGGCATCACTGAAAGAAAACCAATTTAGATAGGATACTGGAAAATCATCTATTATAAGCCAACTTTTTAAGAAGACAGTAGAGGAGAAAATTGACAGGAGGAAAATGCCTTCAGAAATAGTCAATCACAAAATAGGTTTCATGCAGTGTGCCAATAAATTTTGGCCCAAAAGAGACAGTAAAGAGGGGTTCTTCGGCTTGTACACTTTTCTGATACAGATAGTATATAATCACCATACTGGAATGTGTTTTTCTTTTTCTCTGGGATTTTACAACAAGTTAAAACAAGTCTAAGTATTTTTCCTGAAGAGCAGTTAAGGTGTATTTAACGTTTCTGCAATCAAACACAGCACAAATAGGACACAGCACAGCCCAATTGTCTTTGGGGTATATATGACGCTTGGAATAGTGCTTAATTGCTGTCTTCAAGGAAATGAAGATAGCAAACAAAAAGAAAATGAACAGGAAAGATTTCTGGAACTTGCAGAGAACAAGGGAAGGAAGTAGCATAGTGATATTGTCACTGGACTAATTATCCAGATATCCAGGGTTTGAATCCCACCATACAAGACAATGAAATTTGAATTCAATAGACTTTTATTCCATATTTTTATATGATGGTTAATGCCCTTTAGGAACCCGCTGTCTTACCCAGTCTAGTCTACATGACTCCAGATCTGCAACAGTGTGGTTGACTCTTAATGCCTTCTGGAATGGCTTAGCAAGCTGTTCAGTTCAAAGGCAGATAGCCAGCAAATCAGGAAAAAAATGCAAACTGTATTTAATCCTAGTTATACTAAAATAGCTTTTGGTACTGGGGAGTGGGATTGATTGGACAATGGCCTCCTTCTAGATCACATCATCAATGCTCCATTCTCAGTGCTGAAATTTTCACAAAACCAACTGCCAATCCCCAAAAGTGCCAAAATTCAAATTAAGAATATCTGACATTTACTACATTATATTTATGCATGCAGCAATAAAGCAGATAGAACAAAACAAGGAGGAAAATAACATTAAAAATAATTATAAACTTGTCTAAATTACACGAGAATAAACAAGCCAGATCAGATTTGAAAGCTATTGTGGTTTGGAGCTATGGAAACAGGAGGGGATAACTTGTCTAGGCCAGAAAAAACAAGAACTACTGGGTGGAAAGAGCATTATGGCTAAAATAATCTTTAAAATAAGGTGAGGGAATAGAAACCATAGTGTCTGAGTCATGTAAACAGTAAACAGCTTTGTATTTAGAACTACTAACGAAATTTCAACTCCAAAAGCACTCCACCTGAACAATTTACATTAACTCTGCAGAGGCAAACTGATGTGTTCTCTTCATTCCTCCCCTCAAAAAGGTCAATTCAGTAATATGAAATGCTAAATTTGTATGCCTGACTGGATCCTCAGCTTTGAGGATGTGTTTTTAAAAACATACAAGATAGCAAATGGGAGCTTGAAGCTTTTTGAGCATTGCCAGGGTTAACGACTGGGGAACAAACCACAAGCTCTATCTCTAAAAGACTAGTAATTAGTGGTTAAAGATGTAGACAGCGACTGCATGCATGTAGCAGTAAACAGACAATTGCAGGATTTTTGCAGTCTAACTTGTGTGATTACATTTTGTAGAAATATTGGAAATTTACTTAGGGAAAGGAGTTCAGGGAAATTTGTTTGAAAAGTATAATGTTACATTGACTAACTTTTTCACACAAGTGCACAAGGATGGTCCCACAATAATGGCTTTGAATATATCTGCACCTCTCAAATGCCAACAAACTTCTGGGGTAAAGGGATAGTTAAAGGGATAATGTTTTTCAAAACAAAACAAACTTGAGTAATTAGAATAGACATCAGAACGTTTATACGTGTGAGTAGTGTGCTGATAGATTTCAACATGACTTAGCCTCTTGATAATTTGAAGCTGAAATTTATTGTAAGCAAAACTGAATCATTAAGTTACTTGAATGAAGTGACTTCATACTAACAATTTGTTTTTATAAACTGTACTTCACTGTTTGAAATGAAAACAAATGGAACTGAAAATGAATGAATGCAAAACACCTTTTGCAGAACAAGGCATCATTTGAATATTTTATCATCTTTGCCAATTTTGTCTCTATTTCTGAGGGAAGGTGTTAGCATTCAGTGCAGTCTGGTAAAACGGGCAACTGATATTCACTTTTGGCTAGCCGACTGGTAAGTGCACCAGCTGCCTGCTCATCAAGTGAGCAGGGAAATAAATTATTTTGAGTTTGAACATCTAAATCATGCTCCGAATGGGGAACCTACTGCATTTGCCAATGCAATATGTGGATCAGGATGAGACACAAGATGGGATAGAGGGCTGGGGAGAGGGGAAGGTTGGGCAGGAAGCAGGTGTGAAAAATATACCAAGTCAGCAGTATTTTATGGAATTAAGTGCAGCACTCTTGTTTTTCCTGCCTCAATATATAATATACAAACATCTGTGTGCATGTTGCACTCTCCATTCATATCTGGACTCCAACTATTCTATAAGATTCTAACTTCTATCATCAAGGGACCTAAAAATAATCCAGAATGTAATTTCTCATGTCTTATCTAACTACTTTGAGACTTAATTTTAGCACTGACTGGTGTTGTTAGCTAATATCTGAGATAATATAAAGAAGCTTTCTGATTTGCCTGAGTTGAATTGCACACCAACTGATAGTTGTGGTGACAACCTTGAATTGGCCACAAAAAAAATTCTGAAAGTACCAATCTCTGTGATAGCATGTCATAGGCACTGTGATAGCATGTCATAATGCAAATTGCATTATTGAATCCATCACAACATTAAAACATTAAGTTGTGGATGAGGGGCCCCTCATTTACACCATCATTTAGGTTGGTATGCGAATGACTCCACCATAGTTCCCTTCCATTTCATCTAAAAATGCACATCGAGATATACCAAGAAATTTCTGTAAAAGCACCAACTTAAAAATAATCAATCTTGAATCTACAAAGCATTACAGCTACAATTTATATTGGTGAATCTCTATTTTAAGTCACATTATAACAGGTTTGTATTATAACACAAGAAGTCACAGATACATTGCCTGCTGGCATTCACATGAAGGATAGTTATTTGGGCAAGGAATTGCAAGAAGCAGAGGATCAAATATCTTGGCAGGAGAAAGGAAAAGGGAGCAAATTTGCTCGAATAAAGAGGAAGGGCCTAAGGACCTGTGTCAAAATTCTAATGATCTAACTGTCAAAGATCTAAAGCGGAACAAGAATAATGGAACTCTATCGTAGGAGAATCCGCATCTTTTAAGCGTCATGCACCAGGTTCTGAATGTTACCTTCTCTCTTTCAAATTCTGATCAACATTGTGTTTCTAGAATTTTCTACTTCTATTTTTGCAGCATTCATTTTAGCTGAAAGCTATGTTGATTTTAGGGAAGCTTTGTAGTTTCCCATTTATAGGTGACCACAGAATTAAGATTATGCTATTTCAGATCAAACACTGCAGAATTTTGAATTTTCATGGTAGATATAAATAAAGCAACTAATATTTGACCTGGAAATGTAGAAATGCTTCTCTCATCTGAAAGCAGCAACCCTTGTGGGATATGTCCACAGGTGTAAACTTTATTATTCCACGGCCAACATATATCATTTCGGCTCATGTGATTTGATTATCTGACTATAATAGGCAAAATTGAATGCAAAATGCAAGTTTCTGTCAGAGTTTCTGAATATTGATTGGAGCAGAAACCTGGACGGCACAGAGGTAAACTGTAGTATTCCTACCATTGTCCTGAATGAAGTGACCAAGCTTTAGACAGACTAACTACATATGTGTTGATTTTACTCTGTCACTGACATTGTGTATCTGACGCTCAAGATGGACAGGGCAGGATTCCCCCTTCTCTACTTCATTTAATTTTAGGTACAGGCAGGACTTTGCAATGGCTTTTTCTGTGACTTGCACCGGGGATCCCGCTGCAGAGAGTCACCATCATCAAGACCAGAAGATCCTGCCAGTGGAAGGAGCAGAAAATTTCAGCCAAATGTTTATGATACAAAGTCAAAACACAAAGTAAAAACTTTTTAAAAATTGGCATTACTATGGAATTCAAAGGTGGTGCAACAGGTTAGCATGCAGCTCCAAAGAGTTATTACTTGGTCTTGAGAATATAATCCTCACCAGGATGAATGATTTTAGTCATATTGTTGATACAGGGGATTGCAGGTTAGATATTTCTCCTCTGGAGGAAAATGAAAAAAGTAATACCTATGGAGAAACAATAGTGCAATTCACCTGTCACAGTTCAGAATAGGAAGCTAATTTCTGAAACTCAGCTATGGAAGTATCGTAGCCTTCCACAATGTGGAGATGCCAGCGTTGGAGAGGCACACTAAGAAGTCTCACAACACCAGGTTAAAGTCCAACAGGTTTGCTTGGTAGCACAAACTTTTGGAGTGCTGCTCTTTCATCAGTTGAGTGAAGAATTAAGTTCACAAACAGGAGACATGTAGGCACAGACTCAATTTACAAAATAACGTTTGAAATGCGAGTCGTAACAGATAATCAGGTCTTTACAAGTACAGATAATGCAAGGGGAGAGTGAGTTAAGCACAGGTTAAAGAGGTATAAATGGTCTCGAGCCAGAACTGTTGAGATTTTGCAAGCCCAGACATGTCATGGGGGTTACAGATAGTGTTACATGAACCCAAGATCCCAGTTGAGGCAGCTCTCATGTCTGCAGAACTTGGCTATCAGATTTTGCTCACGATTCTGCGCTGCCGTGTGTTGTGAAGGCCACTTTGGAGAACACTTACTTGAAGATCGGAGGCTGAATGCCCTTGACTGCTGAAGTGTTCCCCGACAGGAAGACAGCACTCCTGCCTGGTGATTGTTGAGCAGTGCCCATTCATCCATTTCATAGCATCTAGTTGCAAGATGAAGAACTGGTTGTTGAAGGTGAAGATGTTGTGGTCCAGGATAAAGTGGATGAATTGTAGAATTGCCTCTGGCTACATCGAGGGCATTTTGAAATCTATTTTACAAAGAATCCCCAGCTTCTGTCATAACACTACAGATTTCTTACAGAAACTCAGCACACTAACAGCAATTGAACTAGGAACACCCTCATTACAGTGGATTTCTTTCACTCTACACCAGCATCCTCCACGATGACGGCATTGCTGCAACTGCCTCAGTACACAATGCTGACAACTGCTAATCTCCAGACAAAACTCTACAATCCATCTGCTTCATCCTGGACCACAGTGTCTTCACCTTCAACAACCAGTTCTTCATTCAGATGCACCGAACAGCCACGGGGACCAAATTCACATCTCAACATGCCAACATCTTCATGCACAGATTTGAACAGACTTGGGTAGAGCAGGGACAGGAATGGATGTTGCAGGTTCCGGGGTACAAATGCTTTAGTCGGAGTAGAGAAGGAGGTAGAAGGGGGGGAGGAGTGGCGTTATTGGTCAAAGACTGTATCACGGTGATAGAAAAGAAGTTTGATGAGGACTTGTCTGTTGACGTAGTATGGGCTGAGATTAGAAACAGGAGAGGAGAGGTCACCCTGTTGGGAGTCTTTTACAGACCTCCTAATAGTTCTAGAGAGTGTGAGGAAAGGATTGCGAAGTCAATTCTGATTAGGAGTGAAAGTAGTAGGGTAATTGTGATGGGGGACTTTAACTTTGCTAATATTGATTGGAATAGCTATAGCGCTAGCTCGTTAGAGGGGTCAGTTTTCGTACAGAGTGTGCAGGAAGGTTTTTTGACTCAGTATGTAGAGAGGCCAACTAGAGGTGATGCTACATTGGATTTGGTGCTGGGCAATGAGCCAGACCAGGTGTTAGGCTTGGAAGTTGGTGAACATTTTGGTGATAGTGACCACAATTCGGTTACGTTCACCTTAGTGATGGATAGGGATAGGCATGAAGCTGGGGCAGTAGTTATAGCTGGGGGAAGGGTAATTATGAGGCCATCAGGAGAGAATTAGGTTGCATAGATTGGACTAGGAAACTACAGGGACTGGGAACATCTGGAATGTGGAGCTTATTCAAGGAGCAGCTGCTGCGAGTCCTTGATAAGTATGTCCCTGTCAGGCAGGGAGGAAATGGACAAGTAAGAGAGCCTTGGTGTATGAAAAAAGTTGATTTGCTGGTTAAGAAGAAAAAGGAGGCTTATGTTAGGATGAGGCTTGAAGGCTCAGATAGTGCAATGGATAGCTATAGTTTAGCCAGGAAGGAGGTAAAAAGTGAATTGAGGAGAGCTAAGAGGGGACACGAGAAGATGTTGGCTGATAGGATTACGGAGAATCCTAAAGCTTTCTTTCGATATGTTAAGAATAGAAGATTGGTTAGGGCAAGATTAGGGCCAGTCATAGACAGCAGTGGGAAGTTGTGCTTGGAGCCTGAAGAGATTGGAGAGGCACTGAACAAATATTTCTCTTCGGTATTCACGCAGGGAGATGTAAATGTAGTTGTGGAGAACACTGGGATACAGGGTTGCAAACTGGAAAGTATTGAAGTAGATAAGGAGGATGTGCTAGATATTCTTGAGGGTTTGAAGTTAGATAAGTCCCCTGGTCCGGACGGGATTTACCCTAGGATTCTCTGGGAGGCAAGAGAGGAGATTGCAGAGCCTCTGGCTCTGATCTTCAGGTCCTCGTTGGTTACGGGTGTGGTTCCGGAGGACTGGAGGATAGCGAATGTGGTCCCATTGTTTAAGAAGGGAAGAGAGACCTTCCAGGGAATTATAGGCCAGTGAGTCTTACTTCTGTTGTGGGCAAGGTATTGGAGAGAATTATTAGGGATAGGATTTATAGTTATTTAGAGAGAGATGAATTGATTGGGGATAGTCAGCATGGTTTCGTGAAGGGTAGGTCATGCCTTACTAACATCATTGAGTTTTTTGAGAAAGTGACCAGAGAGGTGGATGGGGGTAAGGCGGTTGATGTAGTATATATGGACTTTAGTAAGGCGTTTGATAAGGTGGCCCATGGAGGACTTCTGCAGAAAATGCAGATGTATGGGATAGAGGGTGATTTAGCTAATTGGGTTAGGAATTGGCTAGCAGATAGAAGACAGAGGGTGGTGGTTGATGGAGATATTCATCGTGGAGTTCGGTGACAAGTGGTGTACCTCAGGGGTCTGTTTTTGGGCCCCTGCTGTTTGTAATTTTTATAAATGATCTGGATGAGGGTATTGAAGGATGGATTAGTAAATTTGCAGATGACACTAAAGTCGGTGGAGTGGTAGATAGTGAAGAGTGGTGTTATAGTTTGCAGAGAGACTTGGACAAGTTGCAGAGCTGGGCCGAGAGGTGGCAAATGGAGTTTAATGTGGAAAAGTGTGAGGTAATGCATTTTGGCAGGAACAATAAATGTGTAGAGTATAGGGCTAATGGTAGGCTCTTAATAGTGTTGAGGAACAGAAGGATCTTGGTGTATGTGTCAATAGATCCCTGAAAGTAGGCAGTCAAGTGGATAAAGTTGTTAAGAAGGCCTATGGAGTCTTAGCTTTTATTGGTAGGGGGATTGAATTTAGGAGCCGCAGCATCATGTTGCAACTGTACAAAACTCTAGTGCGGCCGCACTTGGAGTATTGTGTGCAGTTCTGGTCCCCGCATTATAAGAAAGATGTGGCGGCATTGGAGAGGGTACAGAGGAGGTTTACCAGGATGTTGCCTGGTATGGAGGGCAGGTCATATGAAGAGAGGTTGAAGGATTTGAGGTTGTTTTTGTTAGAAAGGAGGCGGCTAAGAGGGGATCTTATTGAAGCATATAAGATGATTAGAGGTTTAGATAGGGTGGACAGTGATAGCCTTTTTCTAGGATGGAGAAAGCTAGCACGAGGGGACACAGCTTTAAATTAAGGGGTATGAGTTATAGGACGGATATCAGAGGTAGGTTCTTTACTCAAGAGTGATTAGGGAGTGGAATGCCCTGCCTGCAGCTGTTGTAGATGCGCCAAGTTTGGTGGCGTTTAAGAGGTTAATTGATAAGTATATGGAAGAGAAGGGAATGGTTTAGTTTGTAGGGGCATTGCTTTTTATTTTGGTCGGCACAACATCGAAGGCCGAAGGGCCTGTTCTGTGCTGTATTGTTCTATGTTCTATGTTCTATGTTCTATCTCTTCACTGCTCAGGACGTTTAACTGATACGTTAGATGACATTTTCTTCCTTTGGACTCATGGTGAACAATCACTGAAACAACTATACGACGGCATCAACAAATTCCATTCCACCACCAGATTCACCATGGATTACTCTCCAGAATCGGCTGCATTCTTGGACACACGCATTTCCATCAGCAACAGTCACCTCAGCACTTCGCTGTACCACAAGCCGACGGATAACCTCATGACATTCCATTTCTCCAGCATCCACCGTAAACACGTCGGAGAAACCATCCCCGACAGACAAGCCCTCTGCATATACAGGATCTGCTCAGATGAGTAAAATCACAACACCTACAAGCGCTGAAAGACATCCTCATAAGAGCAGGATATGGTGTCCAACTCATTGATTGAGAGTTCCAGCGCACTACAGCAAAAAAAAAAATCGCACTGATCTCCTCAGATGACAAACATAGGACATGGTGGACAGAGTACTCTTCGTCATCTAGTACTTCCCCAAAGCGGAGAAGCTACGGCATTTTCTCTGGAGCCTTCAACATATCATCAATGAAGACAAACATCTCACTAAAGCCATTCCTACACTCCCACTACTTGTCTTCAAACAAACCATTGTCCGCAACAAGCTACCCAGCTTTCAGGAAAGTAGTGATCACGACACCACATAATCCTGTCACAGCAATGTCTGCAAAATGTGTTGTCTCATTGACACAGATGCCGTCATCTCATTTAGAACACCATCCAGCAGGTACACGGTATATTCTTTCCACTCTACCTGATAAGCTACAGGCAAGGACGTCCCGAGGCATAGTACATTGGGGAGACCATGTAGACACTACGACAATGGATGAATGGATACAACTCAACAATCACCAGGCTGGAGTGCTCCATCCGTTGTGGACCACTTCAGCAGTCAAGGACATTCAGCCTCTGATCTCCGAGTAAGCATTTTCTAAGGCAGCCTTCATGACATATGACAACCAGAATTACTGAGCAAAAACAGATAGCCAAATTCCTCACTCGAGGATGGCCTCAACTGGGATCGTGGGTTCATGTCACAATGCCTGTGATTCCACGCCATGCCTGGTCTTTTAAAACCTCAATAACTGTCCTGGCTTAAGACAATTTGCACCTCTTTACCTGATGTTTAATCCCTTCTCCACTCACATCACCTGTACCTATAAAGACCTGATTGCCTGTTAAGATTTGCATTTCAACCATTATCTTGTAAACTGAGTGTGTGTCTATGTGTCCCCTGTTCGTGAACCCAATTCTTCACTTACATGAAGAAGCAGTGCTCCAAAAGCTTGCGCTACCAAATAAACTTGTTGGACTTTAACCTGGTATGAGAGACTTCTGACTGAGCCTCCCACATAAGCAAATTGAAATTAGAGTTGCCCTTCTCACCCTTTATTGTATACCTTACACTGAAACAACTTAAGGTTGGATTCTGAGAAAACGTGTTTGCTGTCTTATGTTGTCATGACAGTGGACCAGAGCTCTGAATTACTTGTGGACATACTGAACTTTTAAGAAAGACATGTTTTATCAAAAAAGATATACAAATAAAAACTGTCTGATGTTGTAAAGTTGCCAACTTGTGGGAATTCCTAGGTGGATTATATTAATTAACTAGTTCAGAGAGAACAAAACGTTGCACATTTTTCAGACAGACACTTCAAAAGAAGAGATCCAATACAAAAACCAAACTGTAATCTCTTACAAAGAGAATGGGAACTGATTATCAACCCAACAGAAACTATCTTCTTTGAGTTATATCCCCGACTATGAATATATTGTCAGTTGAATGAAAAACATGTTTGCATATCGCATGGACTCAGAGGTTTACAGCATGGAAACAGGCCCCTTTAGATCAGCTTGTCCACGCTACCTTTTTTTTTTTGAAAGCCCCAAAACTAATCCCAATTATGGTGCAGGAGGGAGGGGTTCAGGTTCTTGAACAATTGGGGCTCATTCTGGGGTAGGTGGGACCTCTACAAGAGAGATGGTCTACACTTGAACCAGAGGGGAACCAATATCTTGGGGGGAAAATTTGCAAAGGCTATGCAGGGGGGGTTTAAACTGATTCAGAGGGAGGGGTGGGATCCTGAGTAGCTTGGATGTTAAGAGGACGAGAATAGGGGGGTCATAGACGAGAACTGTAAAGCATAGCAGCGCATGGGTGGAGTAGGGCATGGTTTGAAATGCGTATACTTTAATGCAAGAAGTATTCGCAATAAGGTGGAGGAACTTGCAGCTTGGATCAGTACCTGGAACTTCGATGTTGTGGCCATTTCAGAGACATGGATAGAGCAGGGACAGGAATGGTTGTTGCAGGTTCCGGGGTTCAAATGCTTCAGTCAGAGTAGAGAAGGAGGTAGAAGCGGGGGAGGAGTGGCATTATTAGTCAAAGACTGTATCACAGTGACAGAAAGGAAGTTTGATGAGGACTTGTCTGTTGAGGTGGTATGGGTGGAGATTAGAAACAGGAGAGGAGAGGTCACCCTGTTGGGAGTCTTTTATAGACCGCCTAAAAATTCTGGAGAGGTAGAGGAAAGGATTGCAAAGTCGATCCTGGACAGGAGTGAAAGCAATAGGGTAATTGTTATGGGGGACTTTAACTTTACTAATATTGATTGGAATAGCTATAGATCTAGCTCGTTAGAGGGGTCAGTTTTTATACAAAGTGTGCAGGAAGGTTTTTTGACTCAGTATGTAGATAGGCCAACTAGAGGTGAGGCTATATTGGATTTGGTGCTGGGCAATGAGCCAGACCAGGTGTTAGACTTGGAAGTTGGTGAACGTTTTGGTGATAGTGACCACAATTCGGTTACGTTCACCTTAGTGATGGATAGGGATAGGCACGATGCTGGGGGCAGCAGTTATAGCTGGGGGAATGGTAATTATGAGGCCATTAGGAGGGAATTAGGGTGCATAGGTTGGACTAGGAAACTACAGGGACTGGGAACATCTGAAATGTGGAGCATATTGAAGGAGCAGCTACTGCGAGTCCTTGATAAGTATGTCCCTGATGTAGAGATGCCGGCGTTGGACTGGGGTAAACTCAGTAAAGTTTTGCAACACCAATTTTAAATCCAACCAATTTATTTGATAGTAAATCTGTGTGGATATGAGTGCCTCTGCAGATCAGAACACTGCATTTGCCTGACGAAGGCACAACATAGTGTCGAAAGCTCGCGGATTTACTATCAAATGAATTGGTTGGATTTAAAATTGGTGTTGCAAAACTTTAAGTATGTCCCTGTCAGGCAAGGAGGAAATGGTCGAGTAAGGGAGCCATGGTGTACTAAAAAAATTAATTCACTGGTTAAAAGGAAAAAGGAGGCTTATGTCAGGATGAGGCTTGAAGGCTCAGTTAGTGCACTGGATAGCTATAGATTAGCCAGGAGGGAGCTAAAGAGTGAGTTGAGAAGAGCTAAAAGAGGACACGAGAAGACTTTGGCTGATAGGATCAAGGAGAATCCTAAAGCTTTCTTTAAATATGTTAAGAATAGAAGATTGGTTAGGGCAAGATTAGGGCCAGTCATAGACAGCAGTGGGAAGTTGTGCGTGGAACCTGAGGAGATTGGAGAGGTACTGAATAAATATTTCTCTTCGGTATTCACGCAGGGTGATGTAAATGTAGTTATGGAGAACACTGAGGTACAGGGTTGCAAACTGGAAAGTATTTAAGTAGATAGGGAGGATGTGCTAGATATTCTTGAGGGTTTGAAGTTGGATAAGTCCCCTGGGCCGGACGGGATTTACCCTAGGATTCTCTGGGAGGCAAGAGAGGCGATTGCAGAGTCTCTGGCTCTGATCTTCAGGTCGTCGTTGGTTACAGGTATAGTTCCGGAAGACTGGAGGATAGCGAATGTGGTCCCATTGTTCAAGAAGGGGAATAGAGACTTTCCTGGGAATTATAGACTGGTGAGTCTTTCTTCTGTTGTGGGCAAAGTATTGGAAAGAATTATTAGGGATAGGATTTATAGTTATTTAGAGAGAAATGAATTGATTGGGGATAGTCAGCATGGTTTTGTGAAGGGTAGGTCGTGCCTTACTAACCTTATTGAATTTTTTGAAAAAGTGACCAAAGAGGTGGATGGGGGTAAGGCAGTTGATGTGGTATATATGGACTTTAGTAAGGCGTTCGATAAGGTGGCCCATGGAAGGCTTCTGCAGAAAATGCAGATGTATGGGATTGAGGGTGATTTAGCTAATTGGATTAGGAATTGGCTAGCTGATAGAAGACAGAGGGTGGTGGTTGATGGAAGTTATTCATCGTGGAGTTCGGTTACAAGTGGTGTACCTTAGGGATCTGTTTTGGGGCCCCTGCTGTTTGTAATTTTTATAAATGATCTGGATGAGGGTATTGAAGGATAGATTAGTAAATTTGCGGATGACACCAAAGTCGGAGGAGTGGTAGATAGTGAAGAGGGGTGTTATAGTCTGCAGAGAGACTTGGACAAGTTGCAGAGCTCGGCCGAGAGGTGGCAAATGGAGTTTAATGTGGAAAAGTGTGAGGTAATTCACTTTGGCAGGAATGACAAATGTGTGGAGTATAGGGCTAATGGTAGGAGTCTTAATAGTGTTGAAGAAGAGGGATCTTGCTGTATATGTACATAGATCCCTGAAAGTTAGCAATCAAGTTGATAAGGTTGTTAAGAAGGCATACAGAGTTTTAGCTTTTATTGGTAGGGGGATTGAATTTCAGAGCTGCAACGTCGTGTAGCAACTGTACAAAACTCTAGTGTGGCTGCACTTGGAGTATTGTGTACAGTTCTGGTCCCCGCATTATAAGAAAGATGTGGAGGCATTGGAGAGGATACAGAGGAGGTTTACCTGGATGTTGCCTCTTATGAAGAGAGGCTGAGGGATTTGAGGTTGTTTTCGTTGGAAAGAAGGCGACTAAGAGGAGACCTTATTGAAACATATAAGATGATTAGAGGTTTAGATAGGCTATCACTGTCCACCCTTTTTCCTAGGATGGAGAAAGCTAGCACGAGGGGACATAGCTTTAAATTAAGGGGTGGTGGTTTTAGGACGGATGTCACAGGTAGGTTCTTTACCCAGAGGGTGGTAAGGGTATAGAATGCCCTGCCTGCTGCAGTTGTAGGTGCGCCAAGTTTGGTGGCGTTTAAGAGGTTAGTAGATAAGTTTATGGATGAAAAGGGAATGGTTTAGGTTAGAAGGTCATTGCTTTTTGTTAATTGGTCGGCGCAACATCGAAGGCCGAAGGGCCTGTTCTGCGCTGTAATGTTCTATGTTCTATGTTCAATTGCCTGCATTTGGTCCATATCCTTCCAGAGCCATTTTATACACATAACTGTCTAAATCTTTTTAAAAGACAAAATTGTACCTGCCTCTACTACTACATCTGGCAGCTTGTTCCAGACAGTCACCATCACTGTGTGAAAAAATTGTCCCTCTGGACACTTCTATCTTTCCCCTCTCACCTTAAACTTATGCCCTCTAGTTTTAGAGTCCTGTATCTTTGGGAAAAGATATTGACTATCTAGCTGATCTATGTCCCTCATTATTTTATAACATCACTCCTCAGCCTTCTACACTCCAGAGGAAAACGTCCTAGTCTACCCAGTCTCTCCTTATAATTCAAAACATCATGTCCTGGTAGCATCCTAGTAAATCTTTTCTGCATTCTTTTAGTTTAATAATATCCTTTCTATAATAGGGCGGCAAGAACCGTGCACAGTATACCAAGTATGGCCTTATCAACATATTATATAACTTCAACAAAACATCCCAACTCCTGCATTCAATGTTCTGACCAATGAAACCAAGCACTTTGAATGTCTTTTTCACCACTCTGTCCACCTGTGACTCCACTTTCATGGAGCTATGAACCTGTAGCCCTAAATCTCTTTGTTCTGTAACTCTCCCCAACATCCTACCATTAACTGGTTTAAGTCTTGCCTTGGTTCAATCTACCTCGTATTTGTCGAAATTAAACGCCATCTGCCATTCATCAACCCACTGGCCCAATGATCAAGATCCTGTTGCAATTCAAGAGAACCTTCTTCACTGTCCACCATGGCACCAGCTTTCAGGAAAATATTTATTCTTGGTGTCATCTGCAAACTTACTAACCATGTCTCCTATATTCTTATCCAAATCATTAACATAAAATGACAAATAACAGTGGACCCAGCACCAATCCCTGAGGCACACTGCAGGTCACAGGCCTTCAGTCTGAAAAACAACCCTCTACAACCACTCTCTGGCTTCTGTCATCAAGCCAATTTTGTATCCATTTAGCTAGCTCACCTTGGATCCCCTGAAATTTAACCTTATTCAATAACCTATCTTGCGGTATCCTATCAAAGGTCTTGCTAAATCCATGTAGACATCAACTGCAGTGCCCTCATCTACCTTCTTGGTTACCCTTCAAAAATCTCAAATTTGAGAGACATGATTTTTCATTCAAAGCCATGCTGACTGTCCCTAAACACCTGTAGATTCTCTCTCTCTCAAAATATTTTGACAACTTACCCATCTCAGATGAGAGACTCACCGGCCTCTAGTTTCTAGGCTTTTCCTTGCATGCTTTTTAAACAAAGATACAACATTTGCCACCCAATCTTCAGGTACCTCACCTGTTACCATCTCTGCTAGGGACCCGCAATTTCTTCCCTCGCCTCCCACAATGTCCTGGGATATACTTCATCAGATCCCAGGGACTTATCTACCTTATGCGCTTTAAGACTTCCAGCACTTTCTTCTCTGTAATACATATATCCAAGACATGACTATTTATCTCCCCAAGTTCCCTAACATTCATGTTTTTTTCAACAATAAATACTGATGAGAAATATTCATTTAGGATCTCATTCATCTCCTGTGGTTCCACACAGATAATTTTGTTGATCCTTAAGAGGCCCTACTCTCTCCCTAGTTACTCTTTTAGTATCTCTCTCTGATTTCTACAAACAGGCCACAAGTCAGCAGATCAACAGTTGAAAAGGAACCACCTCCTTTCAGCTGACATGCAGAACCAAAAATCTACAAATCAATTGCTTCACTGCCAAAGCCAGAACTACCAGAATCATCCAACTTAATTGCCACATTGTTTTACCATCTACTCCTCACTGACAATCCAAAGACTGATTCTATATCTTTTGAATATTTATTTTTGACACTTATTTGTAATTTGTCTGTAATGTGTGCTGTTTTATTATTTTCTTCTTGTGTTTTAGTAACAAATAAACTTACTCTTTTGAAGTTTATTTATTAGTCATAGGTAAAGCTTACACTAACTCTGCAACGAAGTTACTGTGCAATTCCTCCTGCTGCCACAGTCCGGTGCCCGTTCGGGTTAATGCACCTGACCAGCATGCGGGAGGAAACTGGAGCACCTGAAAGAAACCCATGCAGACACTGGGAAAACGTGCAAGCTCCACACAGGCAGTGATCAAAGCCAGGAATTGAACCTGGGTTCCTGATGCTGTGAAACAGCAGTGCTAATGTGCTGCCAAGCCTAGTTAAATTGGCTTCTTTAAAAACAAACACATTTGGATTAGGAAAAAGTAACTGGAGGGAAGGGATCCTTTTTAAATTAAGCCTTGTTGCGATTAAAGGATATTTAGTAAAGAGGGATCAGGTCATTCCTTCTCACCCAGGAACACAACAATTTGGGATGCATCTTGCCCAGAATCAAAACAAATTGGGACATCTTGCCTGTGGGCCAATCATAACAGGATATGCAAATGTAATTTATTATTAAATTTGATTTGTCAAACATTGATAAAGTGAGAAATATTATTACTTGTGCGCTATGTAACAAAGCATACTGTTTTGTTACATAGAGTATGTTGGAAGTAAGGAAAGGAGTGTGCAGAATGTAGTGTTACTGTCACAGATAGGGTGTAGAGAACGATCAACTTAATATAAATTCAGTTAAAGGTCTGATGGTAGCAGGGAAGAAGCTGTTCTTTGGACTGGCCACCAGAGATCATGCTAGTACTTATCAATTGCTAGTATAACTTAAGTGAAATAAATGATGGTACCATCCTCCTCTGCATCTTTCCTGAATTTCCCAAATAAATTCTATATATTAGATGGATTGGGTGGTTAGATGGAATGACCACATTAAATTGCCCCTTAGTGTCCCAAGCTCTGTAGGTGACGGGGATTAGTAGGCTAAATTAATGGTATTACACAAATAGAGTGGGTGGGTGGGCCTGGGTGAGATGCTCTGTCAGAATGATGGTTAAAAACTCAATGAGTTGAATGTTCACCTTCTATATTAAATACTGTATTCTATATTAAATACTGATTACTATTCATTCAAAGTCTCTAACTGTAATGTGTAATCTAATTTTGTTGTTTTGACTTTTTCTGCAACTCTTCCAACTTTCTCCTCATCCCACAAAATTTCTCCTGTTTCTTCCCTGCTATACCCAAAAGTAGTGCTTCTTATTAGGGCACTGTTGCATAGATACCAGTTACGCTCTGGAATATCACAGTCCCATTTTTCAATAACAGCACTAAATGGCTACTAATCATGGGGCAACTCACTTCCAAGCAGGGATCAGTGAATGGTGATTAGGGACAGGAATCCTGGAAGGTGTTTTCTCTGCCTTATATAGGGGCATTGAAGCCAACTGTACCAGTTCAATCTAAGTCTTAATGCCTGTAAGGTTTAATTCCACTTTTTAGCATTGGGTAAAAACCCCATGCTTTTACTCACTTGAAAAGAGAGCTATCAGCAGAAAGGATATTGAATGTAAAACCACAATATTTTAGCCTTAATAGGCATTATTGTGCAGAATAGAATTCCAGTTTACCATTCAAGACTTCAAAGTATTTAAGTTTCATGTTGCATTATTTTGTTCCTCGTTAATAAGAACTGAACATTCATTGTACCTGGAATTAAGTTGGGCATAGGGCCAATCCCCTTTTCTATCTACAATACAATAAATTGGCACGCTATTAAAAACAGTTAAAGTACCTGGAGGGCAAAGAAGGTGACTATGGAATGAAAATAAAGCTTGTCACTGCCTACTGAAAATTTCTCTCAGGCACGCGATTGTCTTTCAGTTTACATTCCAGCTTTCACCTCAATGAGGTTTCTGCAACTATTACTTAGCAACTTTTATGAGTCATTTTTAGACAGCTTTCAAGGTTATGGGAGAACTGAATTTTTTGCAGTGAGTGTAACATAGAAATTAATTAAACATAAACAATTAACACTGAATTTATAGTTTATCTTCTGAATTTGCTTCTACTTGGTAAAAAAGGTTGGAAGGATGGATAAAAGTTTGCCGTTTGACTGTTTTTCTCATTTCCCATTCAAATATTTTCCTCCCACCCTGAGGGTGCACAATATATGTTGGAATAAAATTTATAGAGGACACAGAACATGGGCTGGAAAACTGTGCTAAATACATATGGATGAATCTGATCACTTTGCAATTGAGCATACTTTTCTGGCAGCTCTTTCAGGCAAGCCCGTTTGTCCCCTGAAAAAAAAAAGCCATAATTAAAATACATTATAATTAAGAAAAGTATGTGTAACATGACTTCCCAATTACTTAGGGTAGAATTGAGATGGGTATTCCCTGTGCCCACCTGAGTCTTTATTTTTAATAGATTTTACAGCACACTTATGATACAAGACTTAAAAAACAAAAATCCCAAAAAGTTCTTAACAGTATATCGCTAAATCTAAAATGCAACACCTCTACCATTCCATCTGCCAACCAATCAACACACATACTTCTCATCAAAGAATAAACTGTTTCCATTAAACTGTTATTCTTCTGTCCTGACAAGTGCAAGGTGAAAAGCTTCAACAATGTCTCTCTTTTCAGCAAAGTTCTTTATATCAAACAACTAAATCTGATATGGTCAACTATCATCAAGTACTTAATAAGACTTCAGAACAGGAAGAACAGAAGAGAGGTCAAGCAAGGTGCTCATACACTGCTAATCTTTGAGAGTGCGCATCAAGTTAAGAATTCAGAAAAGAAACGTACACCCCTTTGCACTTCTAATAAATTAATTCTGGGACATTTCTTTCAGTCCATTATTTTCTGGAAAGTACTAATAAACCACAGCAAAGCTTCAACGATGTAGCAGCCCTTTAAAATTGCGACTTCAATATGTCCTCCCTTCTCTCTAACAGCATTCATAGCCTATCACTAATTGCCCTCGAGAAAGTGGCGGCAAGTTGCCTTCTTGAACCACTGCAGTCCATGTGTAGTATGCACACAACAATGAAAGGGAGTTCCAGGATTTCAACCCAGCAACAGTGAAGGAACATGGTTCAAGTCAAGACGGTCTGTGACTTGGAGGGGAACTTACAGGTGGTGGTGTTCCAATGCATCTGTTCCCCTTGTCCTCAGTGGGAAAGGTTGAGACTTTAGAGATGCTGTCAAAGGACTCTTGGCAAGTTGCCACAGTGTATCTTATAGATGGTACGTACTGCGGTCACTGTGTGTAATAGATCACCTTTGTGAACAACTGTAGTCCATGTGGTGTCTGAAGATCCAGCCAAACTTTTTAATCATTGGCCCTATTCCATGATCCCGACACCAATTTTTAAACACTATAAAACGAGTTGAGGAATTGTTGGAGTGTAGTTTAAATCCACAACTGAGTGAAAGATGGAAATGCTATCAACTATGCCTGTCAAGTTGACATGTATCCAATAATAAAAAGCATAACTGCTATATTCTGAATTAGATCCTGATGTATTTCCATGAGGTAGGTATATTAAACTGATGAAGATAAGGAGAAGGAACACCAACTGAATAAACCCCTCTACTGATCAGCTGATTTGATCTTTCTACTATTTCACAATAAGTGTGGTCTGGGTAAGCTAACATTTTTAAATGCAATAGATTGATTTCCCAACCAGTCTAAATGCACACATTTTGCTTGCACTTTGCAAACTATGCCCTCCTGTCCACAGACTTAATGACAATTGTCCCATGGCTCTGACATCCATCATTATGAAATACTTTGAATAGTTAGTCATGGCACAAATCAATTCCTGCCTTCCAGATTGCCTGGATCCACTTGCCTATCACCACAACAGGTCCACAGCAGATGCCATATTCCTGGCCCTACACTCAACCCTGGAACACTTAGATTACAAATACACTTGAGTCAGATTCTTATTCATAGACTACAACTCAACCTTTAAGCACTGTTTATTCCTACGACACTCATCTTCATACTTCACGGCTGGGGCTCAGCTTCTTCCTCTGCAACTGGATCCTAGAAGTCCTAACCCAAAGACTGCAGTCAGTAAGGATAAGTAACAACACTATGATTGGATCTCAACATTGGTGCTCCAAAGGCTGCGTCCTCAGCCCCTTACTATACTCCTTACACAGCTTTGACTGTATGGTCAAATTCCCTTCTAACTCAATTTTCAAGTTTATTAATGACATGACCACTGTGGATCAGATCTTAAACAATGATGAGACGCAGTACAGTAAAGAGATAGAGAATCTAGTGAGCTTGTGTGATGACAATAATCTCCCCCTCAATGTCAACAAAATGAAGGAGATTGTCATCAACGTCAGGAAACGTAGAGGGGGGCATGCCCTTGCCTACATTAATGGGGATGAAGTAGAAATGGTCAAGAACTTTAGATTTTTAGGTGTCCAGATCACCATCCTAATTCCTCCATGCCAATACTATAGTTAAGAAAGCACATCAATGCCTCTACTTTTTCAGGAGACTAAGGAAATTTGGCATGCCTGCTACAACTCTCGTCAACTTCTATAGATGCACCTTAGAAAGCATTCCTTTTGTTTGTATCACAACTTGGTATGGCTCCTGCTCTGTCCAAGACTGCAAGCAACTATAAAGGGTCATCACTCAAAACAGCCTCCCATCCACTGACACTAGCTACACTTCCCGCTGCCTTGGAAAAACAGCCAGCATAATCAAAGACTCCACATATCCTGGATATGGTCTCTTCTACCTTCTCCTGTCAGGAAGATGATACAGAAGTCTGAGATCATGTACCGACTGACTCAAAAATAGCTTCTTCCCTGCTGCCATCAGACTTTTGAATGGACCTACCTTGTGGATTTTTGTCTGCACACTAGCTATGGATGTAACATTCTGCACTCTCTCTTTTCCTTCTCCATGTACAGTAAGATTTGTCTGTATACTGCGCAAGAAACACTATTTTTCATTGCATACTAATACATGTGACAATAATAAATCAAATCAAAATATGGAGATCCTCTTAGCCAATTATAATTACAAAGAAATCTGTCTTCTGTAAAACTAGCTTCATTTACATGCTATGTGGCTATTGGTACTGGTATTCAAAAATATGTTTGTTACTGGATATATATCTAGTGGAAAGCTCAGGTTTGATCCCATCTAGGTTGTGTTATCTGACCTCTAGTAATACATCTGAAGATCTGTTTGTAAAGTAATTGAAATTTCTATGTCAAAAAACCCTGGCTAGAGGTTATATGCATATGCAAATCAAGGGAGGGATAGCACTGGGGTTTGAAGAGATGATTTTATAATCAAATATTCTATGACATTATTTAGGTTTACATAGGAATATGGCCACAGAGGCAAAACAATAACTGATGGTAGAGAAACTGCACACTAATAAACACAGGGAGAGGGTGGTGTAATGTTTTAAACCAGTGCTGAATAATCAGGGCAGTACCGACAATGACTATTATTGCTGGGGTGTGGCCCGACCCATTGATACTCCATTCATTCCTGCTGCAAGTTTCAGAGGCAACTCTGCATTCTTTACTGCAGTGATTATATCAATAACCTATTCATTCTTACATACCACTGCAACATTCTGAACATTCTTAATGGGACACAAACAGAAAATAACTAGAAGAGAAATCTGCAAAAGGTTTCTACTACTTTTTCATGATATAAAATGTAAAATATTTTGCCAAAGAACTGCATTTTTATGCAATTTATAATATAACAAAAGTTTGAAATTAACCTGCGAGAAGAAAAACAGAGCAATTCCTTTTCAAGAACTCTTCAGAGTTAAAAATGCATGTCAAACATAGCATTAATAATCAAGGAAATAATTTATAATAAAAAATGTTCACTTTATTGAAATTCAAAACAGAAATTGTTTTATAATTTTCTTTACATTTCCTCAAAGTCATTGTCATTTTCACGAGAATGTAGGCTGTAATCATGTTGCTCAACACTCCCTAAAGCAACTCTGAACGCACCTGAACTCTGAACTGTGCCTGCATGGATGTCACAACTGAAATGCTAAATGTGCAGTGAAGAAGGGGGGACAATATAAGGGCAATGTTAGAATTTTCAGGCACTGATTTACCAGGACTCTGCAGCACAATTCACAAGGAAATATTCCATGAAATTTCAATGATTTAATTGGTAAATGGACAGTGAACTTAAAAGGTTAAGTTGCGGTAGGTTGCATAAATTTGGCTTGAACTCCCTTAAGGTCAGAGGTTTGATAAATGATCGAATTGAAGTATTCAAAATAATAAAAGGATTCAAGAGCGTACACAGAAGTTTTTCCTCTGGCTATGGAATCCAGAACAATGCTTAAAATTAGAACGAGTTCATTCAGGAATAGCATCCAGAAGCAGTTTTCACGCAATCTGGTATTCCGTCTTTCTAAAAGGCTACGTATGGTGGATCAATTAAGATTTTCAAGACAAAACAAAAATTTTAAATAGGTAAGGGTAAGGCAAATGGAGTTGGGATACAAATCAACCATGATCTAATTATGATGGTTGAAGGGATGAATGGTCTATTCTTATGCTCTTATATCAAATCACCTGGACTAGAAAGTCCAAAATTTGATCTCAGGTCAGTGCTCAGTTCTTGTCAGCTATGTCAGCAGTTGGACTGCAATTGTGGGAGACAAGAACATCAGCTAGAATTTAACGACTACCCCGTGACACCTGATGTGAAGTGAAAGTAGGACCAAATTCAGTGATGCCAGTGAACTTATCAAACTTCTAACAGTTTAAGAGACAATCAATTTTTACTATTTGGGATTTAAACATGAAAAAAAGGCTGCTTGAGGAATGGTGCCTAGTTGCTGGCTAGGCCTACAAGAGTCAGTTCCGTCAATAGAGATAGTAAATGTTTTCTACAACCAAAAAGTTAAAGTATACCACTATGTATTCAGCCCAAGTATTCTTCTTGAAGATCCTAAACTCAAACATTTTTTTTTCCACATTTACCATGATTTCATTTGATAGTAAGCAATTGCAAATGATTGCAACAGGAAATGTTGACAAGAGCAGCAGAAGAAACCACAACTAATGTGTGGAGTTTAGATGGCCTCCCTTTCTTTTCTACTTGCCCCTGAACAAAGAGCTTGCTCCATTTTTAGCTTCATCCAAGTTACTGAATAGCTGAATAAGCTATTCAATTTGGCAACCACAGCAGCTTGAACTGAATTGTACAGGAATGAGTATTGGTCAGTTTTTTTGGCATTTATCTATATTTGGTGAACAACTAAGAATGTTTGCATTCATGTCAGGAGAAAACAGTTTACTGTTCAACAGATGACACTGAATCATTAAATGTGAAAAACATTTTATGTTGTTGACATGTAAAAAATGACTAATTCACAGAAGAGACAAAATCATAATCCCGATTGCAAGGATTTTAAAAAGCCAAAAATAGATTTCTGAACATGCCATACATCAAATGTCCACATCAATGATAGCTCACAAAGGGCAACCATTAACAGCTTAAGAACATAACTCCAAAACAAACCTCCAAGTTTACAGCACTGATTATTGTACAGAAGAATTGGATTTTGTAAAACTGAACAGCATTGCTGAATTCTTATGGTAAATAAAAAAAAATTATAAACCAGTGTTTGGCGATAGAAACTGGGCTGCAGTTTCCAAATGGAGATGTGGACAAAGAAAAGAGGAACAGGTCAATGTCATCAGAGAGGGGCAATGAGGAGGGTGGATCACCCACATGTAAAATATAGCCACAGAGTATCATTAGCAGAGGTCTATTAAAGCAAGTAAACAAATGTCATATATAATGCAAAAAGGACAAAACTAAAACTGCAAATTTTAAGACAGTATTTAATTACTCATGACACCTCTCAGCCAAGATGTTGTACCTGTCTTACTGTTACCTCCAACATAATTGTGTGCACATTAATATTCAATTGTCTCTGTACATTTTTGATTTCTACCATTCTCCTTTTGTTCTCTTTCTCGTCACCTTTCTAAATATTATTTCTACTTCTGCCCTCAAGAGGAAAAGATAATACATCACATGACTGCCACAAGCCAAATATCTATTACTGAAACTGAACAATGTAACCCTAAGATTTGTAAAGTTAGACCTGCAATTAGGAAATTGTGCAGAAATAGATCCAAGTCCAATATGGAAAAATCCAGGAACAGCAGGCAGGTACTCCACGTAAAATCATACAATAACATACTTTTGGATTTTTAGTCCATTTGTGTACCTCACCGACTGCTGATTTTTGTTCTTATTTAATAAATGAATGAAAGTGTTAATTGAGCAAATGAATCTTGTTCAACTAAATAAGGCATGTAATTAAGTAGCTTTTCATCTATGTGACAGTTGACATGAAAACACTTGCAGTTTTGCAAAAATTTCAAGTATAGATTTAAAATTTGACAGACTGACAAATAATACATGCAAAGATTTTAACCTCATGAAATAAAACATATTACACATTAATAAGTGACTATTAGAATTTTGTAGTAGAATAATAATGAGATGCATGGGCTTAGAACTGGGAAGCAGAATAAAGGATAGACCGCAACATGGGAAATCGTGCAAAAATAGATCCAAGTTCAGAATGATGAAATCCAGGAAGAACAAGCAGATATTCCAAGATGTTTGAGAAACATGATACCAAAAAATTGAAATTCTTATTGACCCTCGGTTGGTAAGTCAAATGCTGCTACAATCTTCTTGGAATTTTATTTTTCTTGCACAAGGACAATAGATAGGCAAAGCAAAGCTTAAGGACTTGTCAATTTATTTTCTTGTAATGTTATTTGTTGAATTAATTTTAGTTGTATTGTAAATGGAAGCTTTTTTGTTACAATGCAAAGGAAAAAATAATTAACACAATGATAACTGGTGAATATTTGGGGGGCAGTGATCATTGTATCACACGTTTGTGGCTGACTATGGAAAAAGGACAAAGAACATTCCAGAATAAGAAAACTTAACTGTCAGAAAGCCACGTTCAATGAAGGAAGAATGGATCTGGGCCGATTAAATTGGAGTCAAAGGTTGGCATGCAAAACAATTGACGAACAATGGACTACCTTCGAAGAGGAGGTGATTTGAAAACAGTCAGGGTACATTTCCTTGAAAGATTGGCAAACAAATCCAGAGTTCCCTGGATGACAAAGGAGTTAGAAATTAAAGGAGAAAAAGCATGCTCAAACCAGATGTGCTTAAGGTCAAAAATACAACTGAAAACTTTGTGCATTAGAAGGTTCAGAGGATAGGTGAAAAAGCAAATAAGAGAAGCAAAGAAACAATATTAAAAAAGATTGGTAGCCAGCATAAACAGGAAACCCAAAGACTTAGGAATTCAGCTGGTTAGGGACCAAAAAGGGGATTTACAAATGGGGAGAATGTATAACTGCGGTACTAAATTAATATCTTGCTGTTTTCATAAAAGGAATCAATGAAAATCAAATCATGGTAAAGAAAATGTAATTTAGATATTATATGGATTTAAAATTGACAAGGAGCTGGTATTAGCCAAATTTTATGTACTTAAAACAAGGCACCAGGGCAGGGTGAGATGCATCCATGGACACTGAATGAAATGAGGGTGGAAATTGCAGAGGAATTGATCATAATTTTTTAGTCTTAATTAGACTTAGGGATGGTCCTGGAGGACAGGAGAATTTGCAAACATTTATACTCTTATTCAAAAAAAAGGTGTAAAGTTACATCTAGCAACAATAGGCCAGTCTGTTTAATTTCAATGTGGGAAAACTTCTAGAAATATTTAGGGACAAAGTTAATAGTTATATGGCAAATCCAGATTGTTAAGGAAAACCAGCATCTTAAGGAAATATCTGCCGGAACATTGACCGTTTACATTGGTGGAATCTTCTGGTCCCACCAATGATGCACCCCCACCCATAAGTTTCCCAGCAGCATGAAGGGGAGTCAATGGAATCCCATTGACAGCGGAGTGAACCAGAAGATCCTGCTGCCAGCCAATGGGACAGTAGCAACTTGGATGCAGGATTGGAAACAAACAGTATTCGCTAATGTATTGTTTATGTTGGAGGAAAGTTTGTATTAGGAACCTTGCTTTTCCTGATATATATTAATGACCTAGACCTTGGTACATAGGGCATAATTTCTACAAAATTTGGAAGCATTGTGACCTGTGAGTAGGATAAGTGTAGAATTTCAAAAAGGACGTAGGCATGTTGGTGGAATGGGAAGACAAGGAGGCAGATAAAGTTCAATCCAGTGAAATGTGAAGTGATTCATTTTGGTTGGAAGAACAAAGTCTATTAAAAAAAGGGTATAAAAGGGGAAACAAGAGCATAAATATACATGCATAAATCATTGAAGGTAGAAGCACAGGTTGATAAAGTGGTTAATGAAGCAGTGTCTCTGGCCTTTATTAAACTGGGCATAAAGTACAAAAGCAAGAAAGTAATATTGAATTTGTATAGTCACCAGCTTGATTTCAAGACTAGTGCATCTCGTTCTGGAAGCCACACTTTAAGGAGAATAAGACGGCATTGGAGAGGACGCAGAAAAGATTCATGAGAATAGTTCCAGGGATGAAGAACTTCAAACATGAAAATGGATTGGGAAAGTTAGGGTTGCTTTCCTTAGAGAAATGATGATTAAAAGGAGATCTGATAGAATTATTCAAAATTATGAGGAATCTGGATAGATTAGATTGCAAAAATTTAGCTATTCATGAAAAGATCAAGAACAAGAAGGTACAGCTTTAAAGTAATTAATAAAAGTAAAAAAATGGTGAGAGGAGGAGAAACTTTTTTTAACGCAGCAAATGGTTAGGGTTTGGGACGCAACTCTATGCAATCTCTGTTTGAGACAGTAAACTCAGTAAAGTCTGGCAACACCAATTTTAAATCCAACCGATTTATTTGATAGTAAATCTGCGAGCTTTCGGCCTTTGTGGCCTTCGTCAGGCGAATGAGGAAGGCCACAAAGGCTGAAAGCTCGCAAATTTACTATCAAATAAATCGGTTGGATTTAAAATTGGTGTTGCCAGACTTTACTGAGTTTACCCCAGTCCAATGCGAGCATCTCTATATTGAGACAGTGAAGTCAGGTTCAACTGGTGGAGGCAGGCACTCTGGAGCACACGAACAGAATGGGAATGGAGGGATATAGAAAACTGGCTTAAAATAGGCATCATGAGCCGTGGGAGTTCCCTGGGAAGTGTGTAAATTGTCAATGATACTGATGTATTTGTTTTATCCTACAGGTACCTTGGTTCGCTTTGTTGTCTAACAAGGGGCATACACACGATGGGTCGTGAGAGGGCTGCTCTTGGATTTTTTTTTGGGAGTAATCTAGTGCTTCACGTCGTTAGTGTATGCTTGACCTGGACCATTTGATGGGCAACACGACAGCTCAGTGACTATCGCTGTGCTGTGCAGATACATGGATTTGGGCCTGTGTCTGTGGGAGTTTGCGCATTCTCCCCATGCTCGTGTGGGTTTTCTCCAGGTATTCTGGTTTCCTCCCACATCCCAAAGATGTGCTCTTAAGCTGATTGGCAGAATAAATTCTCCCTAAATTGTCTCAAATTTGGTTTCAATGCATAGATCTATAAACTTAGACAGGAATCACGGGTAGAAGTGGGAACATCGAGGTGGCGGCGCTGGCTCGTTGGGCCGAAGAGCCTGTTTCCCACGCTGTTTTGTTCTTTGAACTGAAGTCTTTTGAACCTTCAACATGCTCCCCCAAAAGTTAAAGTGCTGTACCAGTGAATGAAGTTAATGAACAATAATTGTAATGTTAATAACTGGCTTTACTTGTATAGGAGTTAAAAAGTGCTGGAAGATACTTTCATTAATTGAAACAGAACAAAATGTGCAATTATTTACCAAAGCACATTGATTCTTTGTTGCATTCTTAATAGTTGTCCCTTTAGTCAGCTATACAACAGAAATTTAATAAGTTAAAAAGTAGTTAAGAGTTTAGATACGAGTGAAGAATGATCTATGTACATGTAATCCTAAGCAACCTTTAAATGCTGTAATACACAAAAGCCATTGCATCAGTGTTGCCAGGTTCCATTTCACTCTGTTTCAAACAAATGCTTGGAATTTTCTGTTATGTTGGTTGACAATCTACCAACATTCTCCAAAATACCACGCTACTAAATCCAAGTTAAAATGTGCTGTATAAAAGGTTTGTGAATAAACACTGCTGAATATAAAAATATAGAACCTCCACACCCCACAAATACAGTAATGATCTGAAGATCACTGCCAACATGTGACTGATGTTGCTAAGCACAGGGCAACAGCTGTTATATTACAATGAATCTCACTGCACCATTTAGAATCGGAGTGAACGCAATTACATCATTCAGAATGCCACAAGAATGTCAGCACAAAGCCTTTGAAAATTCTTCTTGTTGCCCCACACAGAGGCAGCATTCTCATGTACACTACTAAGCAAGTATTACACTAGAGCCAAATGGAGGCGAAATAGAATGCTGGCTCTTGCATACTTATAGTAACAAGAGGCAAGATGATCCAAAAGAGTGCTTTGTCTGCTTAATAAGGAAACCTTACACAAAGACTACTGTTGTAATCAGGGCACAGCATGAAACAGAGCACTAAAGTCTACAAGTTGCCTAATTTGAGTAAGCAAATGTTAATCCTCTCATGCAGATGCTGATTTCAGCAGATCTCAAATTCAACCATCCATGAAAATGGTCTCAGCGTAAAAACGACTTTTGAAGTAAATTTTGCCCAGACCAATTTGAAGGATAGAAATGTTTGGTCAGTTCACATTTATAATTCAGAACCTTATTTAGGGAAATATTGATTACGTGCTGACTTTAGATAGCCTGTGGAAGCTGGACATTGGAAATAAAAAGGGACAAAATGCTGGGTCATCAGCATTTGAAAGGTAAGTCAGTTAAGATTTACTTTAAGGTTATTCACCACATTTCTACCCAGTGACCTACTTTTGTTTTCCCTGTTGCTGATAGACACTTTGGGTATTGCAAGTGTTCTCAGTTTTGATTTCAGATTTCTTCAATTTGCTTCTCAATTCTGCAGGTCAAAGACAGGAGCAGGAATGGGGCAGAAGGTGGCAGGCAAAGATGTTACATGAGGCTCAACTATGACAACTGCTGTGAAATGACTTGCCAACATTTATTTTCACGACTATTTCTAGGTAGGAGAGGTAGATTCACCAAATATATAACTATCCTATGTATATTTTCTCACCGTGCCAATTACATGGTGCACTGCTATTACTGCCTGTGGTGGAAGAAACACAAATGCGTAAAGTATATAGTACTGAGATTTGATTTATTGTCATATGTATTGGTATAACAGTGAAAAGTATTATTTCTTGTGCGCAATGCAGACAAAGCATGCCATTCATAAAGTACATTGGAGAAAGGAGAGGATGCAGAATTTGGTGTCACAGTCATAGCTAGGGTGTAGAGAAAAAACTAACTTAAGATAGATCCATTCAAAAATCAGATGACAGCAGGGAAGATGCTGTTCTCAAGTCGGGTAGTACATGATTTTAGACTTTTGTACTTTAGACTTTTGTCTAGGGTGTGTGCTGTACTTGATTATGCTGGCTGCTTTTCTGAGCCAGCAGAAAGTGTAGGCAGACTCAATGAATGGGAAGCTGTTGTGATGGACTGGGATACATTCGCAACTCTTTTTAGTTTCTTGTGTCTTGGTTAGAGCAGCAGCATACAAAACTGTGACGCATCCAGAAAGGATTCTTTCTATGGTGCATCAGTAAAATTGGTGAGTGATGTTGCGGACATGCTGAGTTTCCTCAACCTACTGAGAAAGTAGAGGTATTGATTGGTTTTCTTAGCTATAGCATCAGCGTGGATGGACTAGAACAAGTTATTGGTGATCTGGACATTAGAAACTTGAAGCTTTCAACTATTTCCATTCATCCCAGTTGAAGACGATATGGGCATGTCCTCCATTCCGCTTCTTGAAGACAATGACTATTTCCTTCCATTGCACCATTTCACTAGATGTACGTGCAAACATGATTTGCAAAGGTTATAGTCTCCTTATTAACATCGAACCCATGTTGGGAAGATAGATAGCATTGCACCTTCCCACAACTGTACACAGAAGTACTTGATTTGATTTATTTTTGTCACGTGTTGGTATATAAATGAAAAATGTTTGTTGCGCACTATACAGACAAAGCATACTGCTCATAGGAGAAAAGGAGTGTGCAGAATGTAGAGTTACAGTCACAATTAGGGTGTAGAGAAAGATCAACTCGATGCGAGGTAGGTCCAATCAAGAGTCTGATGGCAGTAGGGAAGAAGCTGTTCTTGAGTCAGTTGGTACATGACCTCATTTTTGTATCTTTTCCCCATGGAAAAAGGTGGGAGAGAGAATGCCCGGGTTGTCTGGGTTCTTTAATTATGCTGGCTGCTTTTCCAAGGCAGCAGGAAGTATAGACAGAATCAATGGATGGGAGGGTAACACTGTGCTTAAGTACCATAAGTAGTAAAATGAGGAAATGCAAATACTAGTCCAAACTGGTCGTGTTTACATTAAAATGGATAAAATGGGGAAAGACAAATACTGGTCTGACCTTGTGTTTCCTTCTGGGCTTGATTGGAGAAATAATTTATATTTAACTCTGCCCCCTAATGGAATGCCATCTGACATTCAAAAGAGAAACATTTAACATAACTAATGCATGAACTGGTGTTCCTGCTCAGTACAAAGGAAGGCACCATGTCTGCACTTCATTTTGTCCTGAAGTGCTTCACTTAACTAGTTAATATTCTTTAACACCAGTTCATTTAAAAATTAGCAGGGCCTGAGAAGTTACATGATTTATGAAGAGTACTTCCCTTTAAGGAATGATGATGATGATAGGGTAGCAAAGTGGCACAATGCTACTCACTGCTGCCTTACAGTATCAGGGAACTGAGTTTGATTCCAACCTTGGGTGACTGTGTGGGGTTTGCATGTTCTCCCAGTGTTTCCTCCAAGAGCTCCAGTTTCTTCCCATAGTCTAAAATGTGCAGATTAGGTGGATTGGCCATACTAAATTGCCCTTTAGTGTTCAAAGATGTGTAAGTTAGTGGGGTAAATGCATGGAGTTATGTATGGGGATAAGGGCAGGGTGGTCGGGGGGAGGGTGTTGCTGGGTAAGATGCACTGTTGGAGAGTTGATGCAGACTAAATGAGACGAATGGCCTCCTTCTGCACTAGTCCAAACTGGTCGTGTTTACGTTAAAATGGAAATGATCCCATCAAAGCATTTCTTCATTTCACATTTTCACACATATAAAAGTAATGCAATTTAGGATTCTGAAATTCCATTTCATCAGCCAAAAGAGCAGCTCAGCCATAGATATTATCTATGGTCATTTTTAATAATTATTTCTGACTTATTATAAAAATCCCTCAAATGTTATTGCTCTTCTATTGTGTGCATAACCAGCATCAAAAGAACTGCAGCAGTGCAACATGGTCAACCATCTTAGCAGAGCAATTAGAAATGGACTATTAACGTGGTTTTGGTAGCCTCGCCCAATCTTGAAAAGAAAGAAAGTTAGGTAACAACAGCGCTGCATTGATGTGTAGTAAAAACCATCTGACTTGATATGCACGAACTACATGGCAGTGATCTTCAAATAAGTCAATTTCAATCAGTAGGTCAATCTTGGAGTCTCAAAGTCAGAGAGTCAGAGGTTTACAACATGAAAACAGGCTCTTCAGTCCAATTTATCCATGTTGCCTTTTTGTTTAAGCCTCAAAGCTAGTCAAAATTGCCCGCATTTGGCCCATATCCCTCTATATTCGTCTTATCCATGTCACTGTCTAAATTTTTAGAAGACAAAATTGTACCCACCTCTACTACTCTCTAGCAGACAGTCACCAATGTGTGTGGAAAAAATTGCCCCTCTGTATCCTTTTGTATCTCTCCCCTCTCACTTAAACCTACGTCATCTAGTTTTAGACTCTCCTACCTTTAGGAAAAGATATTGACTACCTAGCTGATCTATGCCCTCATTATTTTATATACCTCTATAATATCATTCCAAAGTCTCCTACGCTTCAGACAAAAAACTCCCAGTCTATCCAGTCTCCTTATAATTCAAACCATCAGGTCTCAGTAGCATCCTCATAAATCTTTTCTGCACTCTTTCTGATTTAACATCCTTTCTATAATGGGGTGACCAGAACTATACAATTGTCATTGGCTGCTGAACCATCAAAAATGTGCGTGATTCAGATGTCTTGTGATAATCAGCAAATCAGCATTGGCTGCCAAGCTACTGTCGAAAATGTGCCGGACTCTGCCTCCTTGTGATGATGAGCCAATCAGCTTATTGACTGCCAAACTACACCAAAATGTGCAGAATTCAGGCTTCTTGGGATGTTACATGAATAAGCTCATTGACTACTGAACCACACCATAAATATGCAGAACTTGGGCTTCTCGTACCACACCATAAATATGCAGAACTTGGGCTTCTCGTGTTGACCAGCAAATCAACTCTTTGATTGCTGAATTCTCAGGTGCCAAAACATGGTCTCGGGTGGGTGAAGACAAAATGATAAGCAAGGAGCCAGGGACCTCCAAGGTGGCAAATATTTCCCATTTCCACTAGGAGTGGGAAAGTGAATTTCTTTTTATGAATGTCAATGGCAAAACCATTTGTCTCATTTGTCAACATAGTGTAGCCTTGAGTAAAAAAAAAGGTAATTTGGAACTATATCACAAGACAATAAGGCAAAATTTCCCCTTAAACAGTGCCACTCAGACAAAAAGAGTACAGAATGAGATAGAGAATCTGGTGAATTGGTGTGCCAACAATAACCTCCCTCTCAATGTCAACAAAACAAAGAAGTTTGTCATCGACTTCAGGAAGTGCAAGGGAGAGCATGTCCTGTCTACATCAATGGGGATGATGTAAGAAGGATTGAGAACTTCAAGTTTTTAGGCATCCAGATCAACCTGTCCTAGTGACCCCACCCTCCCCATGCCAACACTATAGTTAAGAAAGCCCACCAACATCTCTACTTTCTCTGTAGAATAAGGCAATTTGGCATATCAGTTATGACTCTCACCAACTTTTACAGATGCATCACAGAAAGCATTCTTTCTAGTTGTATCACAACTTGCTTTGACTCCTGCTCTGCTCAAGACCACAGAAAACTACAAAAGACTGTAAATGTAGCCCAATTCATCATGCAAACCAGGCTCCCATCCGCTGAATCTGTCTACACTTCCCAGTATCTTGACAAAGCAGCCAGTATACATAAAAGCCCCACTCACCCTAGACATTCTCTCTTCCATTTTCTTTCTTCGGGAAAAAGATACAAAACTCTGATGTTACGTACCAACCAACTCAAAAACAGCTTCTTCCCTGTTACTGTCAGACTTTTGAATGGACTTACCTTGCATTAAATTGATCTTTCTTTACACCCTCACTATGACTGTAATGCTACATTCTGCACTCTCTCTTTTCCTTCTTTATGAACGGTATCTTTTGTCTGTATAGCATGCAAGAAACAATCCTTTTCACTGTACGTTAATATGTGTGATAATAATCAAATCAAAAGTTGGGACGTTAAAAGGAATATTGCAAATTCAACAACTACTCTTTTCAAAACTTGCAGCTAAAGATAATAGTAAAAAAGCTCTTTTCATAGAATCACAGAACCCTACAGTGCAGAAACAGGCCCTTCAGCCCATTGAGTCTGCACCTACCACAATCCCATCCAGGCTCTTTCCCATATCCCTACACATTTACCTGCTAATCCCTCTAACCTGCACATCCCAGGACACTAAGGAGCAATGTTAGCACAGCCAATCAACCTAACCTACACATCTTTGGATTCTAGGAAGAAACCAGAACACCTGGAGGAAACCCACGTAGACACGAGGAGAAGGTGCAAATTCCACACAGACAGTGACCTGAGCTGGGATTCCAACCCAGGTCCCTGGAGCTGTGAAGCAGCAGTGTTAACCACGGTGCTACCGTGTCGCCCTAGTAGTCAGCTGCTGACAAAATAAAAAACTGTTCACCAATGGCAAAGTTATCAAGGCTATGATGGTTGCTGCCAGCACCTTGTGCAAAAACTTTAAAAACAAAGATGAACTAGTGTGTTATCCACCAAGTGCAAACGAGCAAGGTTATTGAATTTTCTCATGTAATGAAGTTGCTGTCAAGATCGCTAACACAATTTGTGCCAGATCTCTGCAACATCGCTTGTTCAGATTGTTATTCAATCCCTCATGCAGATGTGTTGTGGTTAAGTGGAGGAAAAGTCAAGATTTTTAGATCTTCTCTCTGAAATTAAATCTCCCTTTCTTAAATCACAAAACGAGTTGTACAGCGAGCTGTTAGATAACGCATGGTTGCTAGACTTGTTTCTTACGGACAAGTGCAAAACTGAATCTAAACCAAGAACGGCAAGGGCGAGCCAGAGACAGGTCTTATATAATCAGTACAGTGAATGCGTTCAATGTGAAACTGGGGCTATGGTCTTCCCAGTTAAAAGCAAACCATTAGAATTTACAAAATGCTTGTAAATTCTCTCAAAGGTAAAGCACGTACACATCTCATTCAAAAAATTGATGAGGTATCCTTTTTGAAGCTCAATCTGAAAAGGATTTTTCAACACATGATTTAAACAGCAAAAGTAGAAATTAAAGTGATGTTTGGAAAAATATTAATGTTGGCATTAGGAAGAGTTAATTGGAGCATAGGTACATGCTTTGTAACAAAAGGGAATAGCAAGTTAGCACTAACGTAAGTGACAATGTTTTTGATCTGCCAAACAAGCATATCTCTTTGGAAAAAACTTAACAATCAGGTTGCTGCGAGGTGTCAACCTTGAATGAAAAGAATGCAAGATACTTCATAGAAATTCTAGTGATTATATAGATATGTTCCACAGACACTATCAATTCAGAGCGATTTACTAAATCTGCTTCTTGATCATTATACATTTGACTAACAATATCAAGATAATAAATTGCTTATAGGGTTTTGAACTAACCTCACTTCCTAGACATGATGCAATGTGAGAGACCTGTCAGTCGCAGTAAAAGTAGGGAAAGCCTACACTACGATCTTTGCAAAAGAGCTGAAGGCATATGTAGAAAAAATGAAACAATTGGTTTCCTAGAATGTTGAAACCAAACAAGGCTACTAAAATATTAATGTAATCTGAACAAATGTATTCATCCTTATGGACTCAGAGTATATCAGGACTTGTTTACCGATCTCTCTCTCTGGGTACCATGACCTGAAAGGGTATAGTGAACATGGACTTCTCTCATTCATCCATGGTCATGCTTGACAAGGTGGCAGAGGTTTGCTGCTGCCTGCCGCAGATAGCCAACTAGGAAGACAGAGTAACAATCAACCTGTTTGGTCATGCTATGATATGATATGCCTTTCTTGGCCATCACGTCCTGAAGTGGGACTTGAATCCATAGTTTCTAGCCCAGAGACAGGGTCGCTGCCATTGTGGTTAACGAATATAACATACTTAAAAATGTTTTCAATGTCAATATTTCAGTTCTTACATTTGTACCCAAGTGATTTTTAGCATGTAATTTGTATTTTGTTGTGATTGTTTTGCCAATACTGTTATGAATTTCCACACACTGATATTTGATCTCATTAATTCATATCCTTAAAAGCTTCATTGCCAGAATGGTAGAAATGCAAAATCTTTGTATTACTTTACAAACAACTCTATATTTGTAATTTATTTGGGTGGCACACTGCTGCCTCACAGCGCCAGTGACCCAGGTTTAATTCCGATCTTGGGTCACTGTCTGTGTGAAGTTTGTACTTTCTGTGCGAGGTGCTCTGGGCACTCTGATTTCCTCCCACACTCCAAAGATGTGAAGGTTAGTGGATTGGCCATGCTAAATTGACCCTAGTGTCAGAGGGATTAGCAGGGTAAATGTGTGGGGTTATGGGAATAGGGCCTGGGTGAGATTGTAGTAGGTATAGACTCAATGGACCAAATGGCCTTTTCTGTCCTAGGGATTCTAATGATTTTGCAAATTAAGAGTTTTCTCTCAGCTTCTTTACAATTTTCTGCTTGCGTCTCCAGGTTTATGCTGTGAAGTTGTTCCAGGGCAGATATCATCACGACCAGTCAAGATACAGCCTGACATGATCACACTCAAATAATAACTTTCAGAGAACATCCCAGATTTCTCCATCATCATCACTGGACTTATCTAACCCTACAGATTTACCAGACGTGATGGCAGATAGCTAGTTGGAAGGGAATGACGCTGTGGTCACCCACAAAGTGTCACTGAATCTGATTTTTAAAAAATGGGGAGAGTATGCTGAATCTTTATGCTGGTCAAGCGCAGGTTGATGTGTTTACAATCATTACAATCATCCTCAGCCAAAAACGTCAAGTAATGATCCATCTCAACTTCTTCCTGAGATTCTGTGTCAGTCAGCATAGCAGTCAGTCTTTAACCATTTGATTTACTCCATGTGAAATGAAGAAATGGCAGACCATGCTTCATTCTGCAAAGATTATAGGACTGTATTCCAACTCTGGAGTACAGTGCAAGCCATGTTTCTTGGCAAGCTGTTCCAGTCAAGCTATAATATTGGCATCTACTGACAAAATGGAAAATTGCCCAGATATATTCTGTCCACAAAAAGTATGATCAATCCAAACCAGCTAATATTGTCTTCATCAGTCTATGCTCAATTAATAGTGATAGAAGGTATCATTTACAGTACTATCACACATCACATATTCATATTCAACTGGTACTTAAATTTGGATTCCAACCAGCTCCAGACCTTAAAATAAAAATTGTAGTTCAAGGCTGAAATTCAGAGGTGAGGTAAGAGACTTAGGTAATATTCTTGGCATCAAGGTGGAAATTGACCAAATTTGGCCGAGTTGTTTTATAAAACTACTCAGCCAATGGGAATTGTGGGAAAACTCCATTAGTTAGAATCATACCTAGCATAAAAAGAAATGACTGTTTGTTGGAGATCCGTCATCTCAGTCCAGAACATAGCTAAATGAGTTTCCCAGGGCAGTGTCCAAGGCTCAACCAACATTGTCCGTTTCATCACTGACCTTCCCTTCATCATAAAGGTAGGGGTGAGGATTGTACGGTGTTCAGTTTCAATTTCAAAGATACAAAAGTAGTGCATTCAGCAGCAAAACATGCAAATTCCAGCTGCTAACTGGCAAGTACCATTTGTGCCACTTGAGTGTCAGGCAATGACCGTCTCCAACAAGAAAGCACATAACCATCTCCAAATTTTCTTTCAACATTCATCAGCAGCATGATGGAATACTTGTCATTTGTCTGGATACATGCAGCTCCAGCTCACAAAGCTGAATACTATCTAGGATAATTCAGCCTGCTTAACTGTCATCCTATCAACTGACTTAAGAATTCACTCCCTCCACTATCAGAAGGATTGCAATGCATACCATCTGCAAGATGCACTGCAGTAACTTGCTAAGGCTCTTTTGACAGCAGTTCCTCTACCACATAGGACAAAGATGGTAGCCATTTGGTAATACCATTAGCTCCAAGGTCCCTATCTTCTTCTGGAAGCATATTGCTGTTCCTTGAGCAATGCTGGGTCGAAATTCTGGGACACCCTCTCTAGCAGCAATGCAGGAATAGTTTCATTACACAGATTCCAGGTTCAAGGCTGCTGCTCCATTCCAAAGGCAATTAGGAATGGGAAACAAAAGCAAATCTTGCCCGAGATGCCCACATCTCACGAATGGATAATAAAACTTTTGGTTTTTTTAATACTTTCCAGTAAATTTCAGCTTCTGATAGGTTAGTTCACTTGGCTAGTGTGGCACTTAATAACACCTGAGGTAGTTGGCTAAGATCGTTCTTTGGATCTGCCTCCTCTATTTGCCCCAATGAGATTTCATGACATCATGGAAGAGCTGTGAGAAGTAGAGATGAGTGCACAGTCCTGATAGTAACTGAAGACACTACTGTACGTGGAGATAGAAAAAGTTTACTTTCCCCAAATTAAAAGTTTTAAAAAATTCCCTTCTGTTCCACAAAACTCAATTTGCAAATATATTGCATTTCACTACAACTCGTGACTCAACTCATATTTGTTTCTCATTATTGCTCTGCTGTCTGTGAAAGGCATGACTAATCGTCATGTGAGTCCCCGTGTCCCAGAAAACTCCTACACTTCCCTTCAGCATCTGATCTAAGGAAAGAAAACACACTACAGACATGATTTCACCTCATTGTCTGCCTCTGCCAATTAGATATTTTTTGGAATCCAGCTGTACATCAATTCAAAGCATTGTATTGAAGTCACTCCTTATAACACTCAAGATCAGTAAGTGATATTATTGTTTGAACTTCATTCCCATAAATAGAAACATGCTGTACAGCACATCACATGCAGCATTTTATGACATTAGGAAAGGATATATATGATTATTATTTTTGTACTAACCCTTTCTCCGATGTTTCAGAGACTAGGGGAACAGCATTCCTGAATTTCAACAGAAAATTGGATGAAAGGAAAAGGTAGCAAATAGGAAACCAAAAAAACTAAAATGTTCTAATCAACTGAGTCTATTATTACTCTTTATATTCTTACCTCTTTAAAAATAAGTTAACACTCATCAACAAAACATAAAAAAGGGGAAAAAGTTGACTTGCTTGCTAGCAGGACTAACATGCTTTTGTTAAAAAAACGTGAAGTTTCTTTTCCAGTGGAGTCAAGAGTTTAGTGAACAGAATATTTGAAAGCAGCACAGCAGCAAGAGTATGCTGATGCACTTGTGCTTTGGTATTGCAGCTATTGATGGAAATTCATAGCATGGTTGTGGGACAAACAGGAGGACTGATTCAGCATAAGCCTTCAACATAAACAAGACATTCTCGTAAGCAGTGTCACACTGCAAGAATCAGCAGCCTAGACATCATGGAGGAACACTGCACATGGGCTGGCAATCAGTGGGGATTGATAACTGGACTGTATGAATTTGCCACTAGTCAGCTATTTATATTTACACCATCAGTACAGTACAAAAGTCACTGTTGCCTTTAAACAAAGTCTTTAAAGATATGCAGAAAATATTTGGAAGTGTTGTCTTCAAATGATATTTCATAAATCCCAGATATTAACTCTGATTATTTTCCAATTATGTTGTAGCATGTGCACAAATTTAGTGCACTGGTCTCTTTGGTCCCTGAATTTTTGTGTTGGTTATTCACATTCAACCTCTGTTAGGTGCTCAGAAGTAGCATTGATGGGTAGGTTGATGATTGCAAATCTAATAAGCTACAGAAGAGCAAAGGGCCTGCTTTTTGTTACATCACCATCAGTGTCTGGACTTCCTTTGCTTCAATCATTACACACTCTCATATGTGGAGCATTATGATGTCCTAGATCTACTGTGGATATGAATGATAATTAGCTATTCTATGTTACCACTGGTAGACAAAATGAGGAAATGCATTCTACTTCTGCATCAGGAGATCACGGAGTTCTTGCTTAGCTACCTTTTTGTAAGTGAAGTATCACCTTTGGCTCCATCATGGGATCTGAACCCTAAAGAAGCAAGGGCAGCATGTGAGTACCTATTGGTCCTCAGTGAAATCTCTACAGTCCCACAGATGATGAATGTGTTCACTGGCAGACTGAAATTCAGACTATTGTTCCAGTGCTACTGAACAATATAGACTTTGGATTTCTCCACATTAGATTATGTTGCAACCATATACAAAGACACAAGCTACCTCTCCATACAATCTAGTACTGAACCACTCTCTGCTTCAAGCAGAAACACAAAGGTCTGTAAATCAATAAAACCCAGGATCAGTGATCAATGCAGGTCTCCTTCTTGAACAGCAAGATTCTCATGCATTATTGCTACCCATTCCTCCACAATGCATAGTACATCACCTTTTAATTCTCCATAATATTTAGATTTCTGAAGCATGTGTATTTTTGAAACTACTTCAATTATGGGTTGCGATTAATGTTATCTTTTGAATTTATTTGCCTAACAGTTCTCTTTTCTCTATAGATAGCAGGCAGTTCACATACATAGTCAAGTTTACCCACGTTATTGCTTACCATATTATGCATTTTGATCATTATTGTCCTCAGACACAAATTAGATTACCATACATCAAATTCTGCAGTGTTCCAATCTTGAAATTCGCACCTCAATATGCCAACATCTTCATGCACAGGTTCAAACAAGACTTCTTCACCACACAGGATCTTTAACCAAGGCTATATACTAGATACATTGATGACATCTTTTTCCTTTGGACTCATGGTGAACAATGATGATATCAACAAGTTCCATCCCACCATCAGACTCACCATGGACTATTCTCCAGAATCAGTTGCATTCTTGGACACACACATCTCCATCAAGGACGGTCACCTCAGCACCTCACTGTACCGCAAACCGACAGACAACCTCACAATGCTCCACTTCTCCAGCTTCCACCCTAGACATGTTAAAGAAGCCATTCCCTATGGACAAGCCCTCCGTACACACAGAATTTGCTCAGATGAGGAGGATCGTGACAGACACCTCTAGACGCTGAAAGATGCCCTCGTGAGAACAGGATATGGCGCTCGACTCATCGATCAACAGTTCCGACGTGCCACAGCGATAAACCGCACTGACCTCCTCAGAAGACGAACTCGGGACACGGTGTACAGAGTACCCTTTGTTGTCCAGTACTTCCCCAGAGCGGAGAAGCTACGACATCTTCTCCGGAGTCTTCAACATATCATTGATGACGATGAACATCTTGCTAGGGCCATCCCCACTCCCCCACTTCTTGCTTTCAGACAACCGCACAACCTCAAACAGATCATTGTTCGCAGCAAACTACCCAACCTTCAGGAGGACAGTGACCACAATACCACACAACCCTGCCACAGCAACCTCTGCAAGACATGCCGGATCATAGACGTGGACGACATCATCAAACGTGAGAATACCATTCACCAGGTACATGGTACATACTCTTGCAACTCGGCCAACGTTGTCTACCTAATATGTTGCAAGAAATGATGTCCAGAAGCATGGTACATTGGGGAGACCATGCAGACACTACGACAGCGGATGAATGAGCATCGCTCAACAATCACCTGGCAAAACAGTTCCCTTCCTGTGAGCGAACACTTCAGCAGTCTCGGGCATTCGGCCTCCGATCTTCGGGTAAATGTTCTTCATGACACTCGACAGCGCAGAGTCGCTGAGCAGATACTGATAGCCAAGTTCCGCATACATGCGGATAGTCTTAACAAGGATCTTGGCTTCATGTCACACTATCTGTAACCCCCGTAACTTGCCTGGGTTAGCAAAAAACCTCACTTACTGTGCTGTCTGGAGAAAATACACATTTCTCTAACCAATGCTCAGGGTTCTCTTCACACACATTGTTAGCCACTTTAACACTTGAATAGCTGGTTAGATGTAAGGATTTGCATTCTAATCAGCAATCTGTGACTGTCTGTGCTGATATATGTGCTATTGCTGACCAGAACACTGCATTTGACGAAGACGAAAAGGTCAAAAGCTCACAGATTTACTATCAAATAAATTGGTTGGATTTAAAATTGGTGTTGCTAGATTCTTACTGAGTCTTCCAATCTTAACAGCACAGCTATGTTTAAAGTTCTGCCTCTTGAACATTACACTTTCTTGTATAGAATCACAGTTTAACAATGTGGAGGCTCCCATCTCTTCTGTAATCCCAAATTGAACACAAGAACAGTAGGAAATTGATGAATAATGATTTGGTCCATGGAAACGTCCCATAGCGAGTTCATTCGCCCACCACTGCTTGGTGAATGTAATTTACACCTCCAAAGCAATATCAGCTGTGTTCTTAATACTTGTCTTAACAGTTTTGTATGTATTTTTAATTATAACTTAATATGCATATACTTTGGAGTTCATTTTAGTTTGTGTAACTTTTCTTCATTCCAACATTCCTTCAAATAGTTGTTTCAGTGTTACCTCATCAAGAGGAGGCTTTGAGATGATTTTTAACAAAACATGTCTGGTTAAGCTATAATAAAATCTGAAAATGCTGGATAAACTCAGGAGGTCTGATAGCATCTGTGAAGAGAGAAACAAATTTAATATTTTGAGTCCAATGACTCTTCATTTATTTTGTGCTCTAGATTTATACAGCTGCTACTGTTTTCATTTTTCTTCCTCTATTTCATTTTTGCCAGTCTCAATTGCTGCTTTTGTCATCATGGCATTATCCCGCTCAAAGCAGGAAAATGCCAATGTGGCCCATCATGCCTCCTGTTTTGCAGTTGGCTCAGCAGAACAGTACTGTGTTCTCCAAGAGTTTTTATTTTTCTGGATTTCACTGTGGTGCTTACCAACAGAAGAGTTGCCTTTGAGGAGGTAAAGAGTCTTCTACAGAAATATCCAAGAGCAAAATTTAGCCTGCTCTACACTGGATATCAACAGCTTTCAGAAAATATTCCTTGATCCAGAATCAGCAAATATTACATAAAACTTGGCTCCTGGTTGACTGTCTGATAGGCTGTAATGACTGCTAACATTTGGTCAGATTTCAGTCCTGGGAAACTATTTTCTCTCTTTTCGAATATTTTGTCTTCCATTCTACAGCCACCCACAGTGTGTTGCTAATGTTGAATGCTTGATGATAGAACAATACTAACAGCAACTGTGACAATTAAAGGACTCCAATTATGATGTTGCTAATTGCAATAACAGTATTTTACTACTGTTGCAGGGCTATTTGGTATTTGTAGCTAAGGATAATTGTATTTTATCTTCTATGGCGGGGGGAGGATGCAGGGAAGGTTGGTGGGGGGGTGGGGGGGCTCCACTTATCCTTAAGATGCTATGTTCATATCTCACTAGAGAAGAGAGAATGTGTTGGGCACAGACTTTTGTTTGAGCCTGGGTTGGCATTAGGAACTTTTTATTTTCATCCCTTTTCTCTTATCTTGCCTATCTTTTCCTATGGTTGCTGTTTAAGTAGATGTTATTAGCTGGCCCTTTCATTCAACCTCAGTTTGGTCAGTTAACAACTTACTGTATCAACTTCCAAAAATGTTTTATCTAATATGTCTAAAGTTTCTACAGATTTTGTTAGCTGGAATGTAAAATTTGTGAATCACCCTGTGAAATGCAGTAAAGTATTTCCTATCTACAAAAGTTTAAGGCTGATATTGTTTCCTCTTTATCTATTTGCACACTTAAAATAGTTTTAGACTCAGGAAGGAGCGGGTGGGACAGGTCTTTCATTCTAAATCACGGGATGCTGCAATTTTGATTTATAAAAAATCCCATTTGTCTCTTATTTCACAGCATATCCTAATGGAATGATTGATTGTTTCTGGTACAATCTGGTAGTTTATTTAATAAGTAATTCTGGCCAACCTATACGCACCTAATTGGGATGATGCTCTGTTTTTTTTGAAACCACATTTCTCCTATGTGCCTAACTTACACTATTATCTAATTCTGAATGCAAACTTCAACTGAGTTTTAAAGTAGTCTCTTGATTGCTTTAAAACTGGTTCATGCCTTTTTTTGCTGGGTCAGCTTCCATTATTAATTCATTTTTACAAGTCTACACAATTACAGATCTTTGTCATTTCCTTTTCCTTACTGCAAGAGATTTTTCCTTCTCTCCGGTTCATCATTCTTTTTCAAGGATGGATTTCATTCTTTTGAATAATAAACTTATTTTGCTTTTAGACTCCTATGAATATCCTATCATTGTTATATCTAACTGTGCTCTGAAAACGTGTTCTCTCAACATACTTGACGCTTTGACCATGTTCTTTTCACATGAATTATTTAGATTCCTCTTTTCCTAAATTATTGTTCTTAGACACAATTGCATCCACTACGTAGGAAGTACTTAAGGTTACATCTGTGGTCAGATAATTTCAAGAACTGCACGGGTCAATTCACAGCACTCAAAACCCGAATTGGTTGACCAGCAGAAGTACACTTTCTCATGGTAATTTTCCTTTTACTTTAAATCAGGCAAACATGTCATAATTGTGGAGTAAGGGCATGGACCCCCTTTGAGTGCAGCACCCTATTTCTCTGCTGAATGTAGGTTACAATATACTAGCTAAAGCCCTAGCACCCTGTGGAGTCCACTTTGCCATCTAGTGCTCTAAGCAATCTGGTTTATCAAGGGTCGACAATCATTCTCCAATTTAAGGTGGCTTTAAATGTTGAAAGAAACTCATTCTACTCTTCCAGAGGATATAATTTCCTTTGATGTTGAAAAAAAATATTTGACCGTGTGGAGACTATTTATTCAAAGTTTTAGCAGAATTTGGTTTGGTCCAGTTTTTATCTTGTGGATTAAAATTTTATATTCATCATCGCAGCTTCAATCCATATCATCTTTCTTTACCTATTTTCCTCTCTCACAGGCACCAGACAGAGCTGTCATTTGTCCCATTTCTTTCTGATACTGCTATTGGATCACTTGCTGTGTCTCTTCAATCTAATAAGGATGTCTTTGGAAGTAACAGGCGTGGTTTATGTCAAATGGTCTCTCTTTATGCCAACGATTTTTTGTTGTACATATTGGATCTTTTATGTTCAGCCTCAATGTTCGTGACAGTTTGTTAAGTTTGGTAAGTTTTCAGGCTACAAACTAAAAGTTTATTTTTTCAGCTTAATCTTTTTGCATTAGGCATACCTTTTAGCTTATTCCCCTTTTATTTGATTTCTGATAATTTTAGTTACTTGGGAATATTGTGACACATGATTTCAATAATTTAAATACAACTTCAAACCTTTGTTAGAATGTATAAAGCAAGTCTTTGCATATTGGTCACTGTGGTCCATACAGCTTGCTGGTCATATCAATTCTGTCAAAATTATGATTTTACCCAAATATTTATATTTCAGGCTATTCCTATTTTTAACTTTAAAAATCTTTTAAAATCAGTTGACCAATTGATTTCTTTTTATATGGAATAAAAAGAAATCCTGAAATTTGTGAAGTCTTTTTGGAAGACCAAAACTTCAAGAAGGTCTCGCTTTGCCAAATTCCTTGCATTAGTATCGGTCTGCCAATATTCATAAGTTTATCTATTGCGTTCAGTTATTTTTAGGCAATAATAATCTTGGCCTCCCTGTCTCTTTTGTTTCCTTATTATGGTCACAGTTATCAGCTTGTATGAATTGCTATACACAAAATAGTATTGTGTTGAGCTCCCTCAAATATGATCACAACTCGAAAACCACTTTGGATTCAGTTCTGTTCTTCCCTTTATTCCTATCCATTCTAATTAATTTCCCCATCTTTTCTAATTGATTCAGTCTTCCACCTCTAATCTTTTAAATATCTTTTCTTTGAAAGTACATTTACTTCCTTTAATTATCTGGTAAGGGAGCATTGTGTTCCCAAATTTTTTTCCCTGGAAAAGGTACCTATGCATTCACCATTTTGCCAGTAAACATTTTGCTGCCTTTTCTTCTCTATCTCCTGACAGTCTCATTGGTCTATGTTTAATGGTTTAAGGGTTAATCCTAATTTAAAGGGCTCGGTTTCATGCAGTTATATCATCCAAAAAAAATCTCTGATCTGTCTTTAGCTAACACAAAGGCGTATTGGAAGTAGGTCTTGAATACTGAGCTTCTGGCAATCTATAGCAGTTGATTCTTTTCATAGGGCAATCTTCATCATTGTATATTAGACATCATCTATTTCATTTTAGTGTTACTCATCAGCTCTATAAGTCTAGAGGTAGAATGTACAATGGACTGGATCCTATCTGTGTGAGATGTTATTTACTTCCTACAATGTTTCATGTTTCTGTCAAGTCCAAGGCTAGCTACTTTCTGGTCCTGTATTCTCAACTTCCCCCCCTCCCCCAAGTGTGGCAAATCTATTCATATTAACCCTGTTATTTTTGGAGTAATCCCTAATGAGATAGCTGTCAATCACAAGGTGCCTTGGCCTTTGCCTCAATGCTTACATGTCAAGTTTAATTTATTCAATTGTAAATCTGTGGCTCCACACTCAAATTTGCAAAGGGGCAAAGAGGTGATGATGTTTCTTAAACTTGAAGATTAAATACATCTTATGTAGATCAATTCAAAAATTTGATTCAGCCTGGCAAACTTTTATTTGTTATTTCAACAACCTTTCTTTTTCCTCTACAAGTTAAATAATTGCTTATTCCTCTTTTTCATTCCTTTTCTAACTATTTCCTTGCCTGTATTTCATGGTGCACTTTTTGGTAAAAAACAAAAAAGTGTGAAAAAAAAAGACTTATTACAGAAGAGTAGAATCTTACTTGCAACTGATTGCCCAATATTATGTATCTAGGAGATTGAGAAGAACTCCACTATTACAGTAAACAGATTAGAATGTGAATGAAGCCCAGTCCATCACGCAAAACAGCCTCCCATTCACTGATTCTGTCTACACTTGCTGCTGCCCTGCGAAAGCAACCAGCATAAATCAAGGACCCCACGCACCCAAGACATTCTCTCTTCCATGGGAAAAAGATACAAAAGTCGGAGGTCACATACCAACCAACTCAATAACAGCATCTTCCCTGCTGCTATCAGGCTTTTGAATGGACCTACTTCGCATTAAGTTGATCTTTCTCTACACCCTAGCTTTGACTGTAACATTACATTCTGCACTCCCCCCTTTCCTTCTCTATGAACAGTACGTTTTGTCTGTATAGCACACAAGAAACAATACTTTTCACTGTTTTCTAATACATGTGACAATAATAAATCAAATGATACAAAAAACTGCTAGGCATCTAAACATTAAACACCAGCAGAAATGCAAAAAATACTGCAATCCTGGAAATCAGAAAATTAAACACTTAAGCATAGAAGCAAAATAATGTACTTCTGGAATAGTTCTGATGAAGGGTTATCAATCTGAAAAAGTAATCTCCACAGATGCTGAGTATTTTGAGCACTCTTTTTAAAAATGATTGGAATGATATTTGGGCTGCAAAAGTTAAACTACGACACAAAGTTACACAAATTAAAGTTCATCTTATTAAGTATCTTGGAAGAGGGTGACTTATCCTAAAAAATTGAAGTCAAGCCTCTCAGGAGTGAAGTGGGAAAACATTTACATAAAAAATGTAAACAAAGGTGTAGTAGTTTATAACTCTCCTGCAAATGACAGGCTGTTCAGTCAATTATTAATATTCAAAGATTCAAATACTTTTTGATTAAAATTTAAGGGGTAAAGAGCAAAAGAGGGTAATGGAGTTAAGTTACAATTTATCCATTATCGCACTGTATGACAGAATAGGCTTGCAGGACCAAGTAGCATGTTCCTACATCTGGCTTAAAAAATGCAAGATCACAGCGAAGAATGAAAACATTAAACAACCTGGAATCTAAGAAGTATGTTAGAGTGTGCAATGAAGGATTGTAGTGGCCAACAATCCATTCCAAAAATGAGAAATATTATGACCATCTCAAAATTTGTCATGAAATCAAAGCTGAAAATCTTGGCATGCTATAATCATACCAATTTTGACAAGCAGTTAAGCAATATAGAGAAGAACTGCAAAGTTGTGGTTTTGAGGCAAATTCTGAAGATCTTGGTCAAGTTACCTTGCCTGTGAAAAGGTGCTTGGAAAATCTGAGACCAGAAGAACTCCGCTGACCAAGATCAGAAGAGACAGTTGTACTTTGTTTCCAAACTTATTTGTCCTGGGACCCACTTTTACCAACTGGCAGACTTTCAGGACCATGCCATGTTCACTTACCTTTAATGTGACAAGTGAGCCAGCTTTCCTCACAATCTCACTCCAATCAGGTTCAATAAGAACAAAACCAAGAGCAGGATTAGGCCATCTGGCCTCTCAAGCCTGCTCCGCCATTCAATAAAACCATAGTTGTTCTTTTTGTGGACTCAGCTCCACCTACTTCCTTAAAAATTTACTGTTCAAAAATTTATCCATCCTTGCCTTAAAAACATTCAGTGAGGTAGCCTCAAGTGCTTCACTAGGCAAGGAAATCCACAGATTCACAACTCTGTGTGAAGCTCCTTCACAACTCAGGCCTAAATCTTATTTTGAGGCCATGCCCCCTGTCCTTGCTTCTATCTTATACTTATTACTTTCAGTCTTATGTGTTTCTAAGATCTTCCCTCATTCTTCTGAACTGTGTACAGCCTCAGTCTCTCCTCAAAAGTCAACCCTCTCAACTCCAGAATCAACCCAGTGAATCTTCTCTGTACCTGCTCGAGTGCCAGTATATCCTTTCTCAAGTAAAGGAGACCAAACTATACACAGTACTCCAAGTGTGGCCTCACCAGCATCTTATACAGCTGCAACAAAACCTTGCTGTTTTTAAACTTCATCCCTCTAGCAACAAAGGAAAAAGTTCCATTTGCCTTCTTAATTACCTGCTGCACCTACAAACCAACCTTGTTAAATTCACACACAAGGACATCCAAAAGTCCCTCTGCACAGTAGCATGCTGCATTTTTTTTTAAATTCACAGTTGATTTCAGCATTATTTTTACCAAAATAAATGACCTCACATTTACCAACACTGTACTCCATCTGCCAGACCCTTGCCCACTCACTTAGACTATCTATATCCCTTCAGCATTCTCTGCACACTTTGCTCTGCCACTCATCTGCATCATCTGTGAATTTTGACACATTACACTTGGTCCCCAACTCCAAGTCATCTTTGTAAATCATAAACATTTGTAGTCCCAACACTGATCCCTAAGGCACACCATTAGTCACTGATCGCCAACCAGAACACCACCCATTTACCTTCACTCTTTGCTTTCTGTTAGTTAACCAATTTTCTATCCAGCTAATGGATAAAGTTCTTATGCTAATCCAGAATGATGACAACCATACAGATTGTGGAGTGTTTTTAATGCATTGTCATAGGTTAGATACTGCAACTCAGTCTCTTCACTGGAGTCAGTAAGTTAATAACTTGCTCTGGGGTCTCACACACAAAGGGATTTTTCCTCCCATCTCTTCTGTTACAGAATCTGAATCTTCTCTGGAAAGAAGCAACGGGATCTGTCGAGCATAACAGCCAGACGTGACTGAATACAGCTCGTCAGTCTATTGACGGTTCCCTTACTAACGTTTTTTTTAAAAATGTGCTGCAGCAGTATGGGTAACATGTAGTAGTTTTGTTTGTTTATTTGTATTTTATTTGTACTTGCCAAACTTTTAATGACTTTTGGAAAACATCTGCTTATTTGCAGTGCTGAAAACAATCATCACCCGTTCCTTGCAATTTTAGATTCAATTCATTCAGAATACAAAAGATGCCTACATGCTAAGACAGAGTTAGCAACCAATTTTCCTCACCAACTGAATCAGCCAAAGGGAGATTATTTCTCAAAGAGGAAAGTGTGGATTTCATACCTCAATTTGCAACCTTTGCCAAGCATCTAACCCTTTGATAGCCAACATAAGCTGAAGGACTGGTGTAGGGCCGAGGGTTTCACATTTGTGGATAACTAGGAAATCTTTGTGAAAGAAGGGCACCTGTATAGAAGGGACGGGGAACACTTAAATGGGAAAGGCATGAATATCTTAGCTGGGAGGTTAGCTGGACTGTTCCGGCAGGGTTTAAACTAATATGGAAGGGGGGAGGGGCTGAGACCAATAGCTTGGTAGATAGAGAGATGGGAGATAGAGTAAGCTTGGATGAGAAGAGATGCACTGGGGAGAAGGAGGTTCCGAGTGTGTCTGGAGTGTGTCTGTTTCGATGCGAGGAGCGTAACAGGAAAAACGGATGAACTTAGGGCCTTAATGTTTGCAAGGAACTTGGATGTGGTTGCGGTGACATGGTTAAAGGAAGGGGAGCAGTGGCAACTGAACATTCCTGAGTATAACTGTTTCGGGCATGACAGAGGAGGGTCCAGAAGAGGTGGGGGAGTGGCGTTGTTAGTTAAGGAGAGCATCACGGCAGTGCAGAGGGAGGACAGTACAGAGGAGTTAAGAGTGGAGTTGCTGTGGGTGGAGTTGAGGAATAGAAAGGGGGTGATTACAATGCTAGGGGTGTATTATAGGCCACCCAACAGCCCGCGGGTAGTTGAAGAAGGCATATGTAAAGACGTTTTGGATAGGTGCAGAAAGAACAGAGTCGTTATCGTGGGAGATTTTAATCTCCCTAGGGTGGATTGGAAAGTACCTAGAGCTGGGGGTTTGGATGGACAGGAATTTGTAAAATGTGTACTGGAAGGATCGTTGGAACAGTATGTGGCTAGCCCGACTAGAGAAGGGGCTATATTGGATTTAGTTCTGAGTAATGAGCCAGGGCAGGTGGTTGATGTTGTAGTAGGGGAACATGTGGCTAACAGTGACCACAATTCTGTCTACTTTAGGATACAGATGGAAAAGGATGCTTGCTGCCCTAGGGGCAGGGTGCTGAAGTGGGGGAAGGCTAACTAGAGTCGGATTAGGCAGGAACTTAGGGAAACTAATTGGGAATGGTTGTTCGAGGGTAAGTCCACGCTAGGCATGTGGGACTCTTTCAAAGGAATACTGAAAATGTTGCAAGATAAGTATGTGCTGGCCAAGAGGAAAGATGGGAAAGGTAGGATTAGAGAGCTGTGGATTACTAGGGATATTGAGGACTAGGTTAGGAAGAAAAGAGAGGTGTATGATAGGTCAAAGCAGTTGGGAATGGAGACAGCATTGGAGGAATATAGACAGAGAAGGAGGGAGCTCAAACGGGGAGTTAGAAGGGCAAAAGGGGGGCATGAAATGATTTTAGCGGATAGGATTAAGGAAAATCCAAAGGCTTTTTACTCCTACGTTAGGAATAAAAGGGTGGTTAGAGGAAAGATCGGACCTCTTAGGGACAGAGGAGGGGAACTCTGCTTAGAGCCCGAGGGAATGGTGGAGATCCTGAATGAATACTTTGCGTCGGTTTTCACGAAGCAGAGGGGCTTGTTGACACCTCCTGTCTCTGAGGGAGCTGTGGACCAGTTGAGGGAAATATCCATACCGAGGGAGGAAGTGTTAGAGCTTCTAGGTAGTATTAAAACTGATAAATCTCCGGGGCCTGATGGCATTTATCCCAGGCTGCTTAGGGAGGTGCAAGGTGAAATTGCTGGGCCTCTGACGCAAATCTTTGCTCTCTTCCTTGGACACAGGTGAGGTTCCAGAGGACTGGAGAATAGCTAATGTTGTACCGTTGTTTAAAAAGGGTAGTAGGGATAACCCTGGAAATTATAGGCCGGTGAGTTTGACGTCAGTGATACAGAAGCTGTTGGAGGGGAGTCTTAGGGATAGGATGTGTAGGCATTTAGACGTTGCGATCTGATTAGGGATATGCAGCATGGTTTTGTTAAGGGGAGGTCGTGCCTTACAAAACTGGTAGAATGTTTTGAGGAGGTGACGAAAACGGTGGTCGAAGGGCGAGCCGTTGATGTCATCTATATGGATTTTAGTAAGGCGTTTGACAAAGTCCCTCATGGGAGGTTAGTTCAGAAGGTCAAGACAAATGGGATACAAGGACAGGTAGCTAGATGGATAAGTAACTGGCTTGGTAATAGGAGACAGAGAGTAATAGTGGAAGGGCGTTTCTCTAGCTGGAGGTCGATCACTAGTGGTGTGCCGCAGGGCTCGGTACTGGGACCTCTTGTAGTTGTAATATATATAAATGACTTGGAAGAGGGAGTAAAGTGGAGTGATCAGCAAGTTTGCAGACGATACAAAGATGGCTGGACTTGCGGATAGTGAGGAGCATTGTCAGGCAATGCAGCAGGACATAGATAGGCTGGTAGCTTGGGCAGATAGAATTCAATCCTGATAATTGTGATTTGATGCATTTCGGGAAAAAGAACGTAGCGGGGAGGTATATGATAAAGGGTAGACCTATTAAGAGTATAGAAACGCAGAGGGACCTGGGGGTGCAGGTGAACAAGTCTCTGAAGGTGGCAGAGCAAGTGGAGAAGGTTGTGAAGAAAGCATACAGTATACTAGCCTTTATAGGAAGGGGTATAGAGTACAAGAGCTGGCCTTTTAATGTTGCAGTTGTATAAAACGTTGGTTAGACCTCATTTGGAATACTGCGTCCAGTTCTGGTCGCCCTACTTCCGGAAGGACATGGAGACTCTGAAGAGAGAGTGCAGAGGAGGTTTACTAGGATGCTGCCTGGTATGGAAGGTCTGAGTTCCGAGGAGAGGTTAGGCAAATTGGGACTGTTTTCCTTAGGAAGACGTAGACTTAGAGGAGATCTATTAGAGGTGTACAAGATTATGAGGGGTATAGTTAGAGTAAATAGGGTTAAGCTCTTTCCTAGGATGGACTCGAATAGCACGAGGGGTCACGGGCTTAGGGTGAGGGGGGTAAGGTATAATTTGGACGCTAGAGGGAGATTTTTCACAGAGGGTGGTGGGTGTATGGAATGCGCTGCCAATTAAAGTGGTGGAGGCAGGTACTCTGGAGTTGTTTAAGAGATGGGCAACATGACAGCTCAGTGACTATCGCTGTGCTGTGCAGATACATGGATTTGGGCCTGTGTCTGTGGGAGTTTGCGCATTCTCCCTGTGCTTGCGTGGGTTTTCTCCAGGTGCTCGGTTTCCTCCCACATCCCAAAGATGTGCTCTTAGGCTAACTGGCAAAAGAAATTCTCCCTAAATTGTCTCAAATTTGGTTTTTAATCCATAGATCTATAAACATGGACAGGGATCGCGGGTAGAGGTGGCAACATTGGGGTGGCGGCGCAGGCTCGTTGGGCCGAAGGGCCTGTTTCGTTCTTTGTTCTAAATACTTAGATGGGCACATGAACAGAATAGGAATGGAGGGGTATAGAAAACTGATTTAAAATAGGGATCATGAGCCTTGGAAGTTCCTGGGAAGTGTGTAAATAGATGATGATATTGATGTACTTGTTTTTATCCTGCAGGTGCTTTAGTCCACCTTGTTGTCTAATGAGGGGCATACACGCGATGGGTCGTGAGAGGGTTGCCCTTGGATTTTTTTTCAAGAGTATCCTAGTGCTTCATGTTGTTAGTGTATGCTTGACCTGGACCATTTGGTGGGCAACACGATAGCTCAGTGACTATTGCTGTGCTGTGCAGATACGTGGATTTGGGCCTGTGTCTGTGGGAGTTTGCGCATTCTCCCCGTGCTTGCGTGGGTTTTCTCCGGGTGCTCCGATTTCCTCCCACATCCCAAAGACATGCTCTTAGGCTAATTGGCAAAACAAATTCTCCCTAAATTGTCTCAAATTTGGTTTTTAATCCATAGATCTATAAACATAGACAGGGATCGCAGGTAGAGGTGGCAACATCAGGGTGGCAGTGCAGGCACGTTGGGCCGAAGGGCCTGTTTCTCGTGCTGTTTTGTTCTTTGTATACCTGTGTGGAACAAAGAATGTGTGCGTTCAGCCTCTATGTTTGGAACAGAGACTCAAAAAGCTTGGTATTCAATGCGCTGCATTTAACAAAAGTCATGTTTCTTTCAATAGTACTTCAGGGTTGGATGGAATTCCTTTCGTAGTGAATGAAGCAATGATTCCAGACAATGTCCTGACCAATGGCTTCCTTAATCCTTATTATAACTCCATTGTTCTTCCCAGTCATGTTGGTTGCCATAATGCTTGTGACTCCTTTGCAATTAACCCATCAAGCCTTCTCTTTCCAATAACATAACTATTCAATGTTGAATAGTTGCATTGGTTAGTACTATCAAACAGCACAATATGCCGAACATATCTAATGTAAACTAACAAGGTTGCACAATCTGTATTGTTTGTACTTTCATTCAACAGCATTTAGAACTCCCCAGCTGACTTTGAGCAAGAATTAAACTTACTTCCAAATTCTCAGCAACATCACTAATTTGGTGAGTTACCTAATGACAATATTAAGTGAGATGCATTTTCAGTTTTACAGCTGACCTCTCATCTAGGACCAGCTGAGCCAATCTAATGCTGCAGGGAGAATTAATCACTGCAGCACCATGAAGCATTGTCTCTTTAGTTACACACTAAGCTACCACGCCCGCTTGAAGCGCTTCAACCTGAGAAGACTTCAAGCTATTCCCAAAGTGAAGACTGTTCTGAGGGACTTCCTCTTTGCTGATGACTACGCCCAGTATGTTGGCTCAGAGCCACAACGGATAAATTTTCCGTAGCTTGTGATAACTTTGGACTTATCAACATTGAAAAGATTGAAGTCATGCACCAGCCTGTTCCTCGTGCACCATACACACAAGCCATAATCACAATCAAAGGGCAGAAACTATAGGCAGTGGACCAGTTCACTTATCTTGGCAGCACCCTCTCTCAAGCAGTGACTATTGACGTAGAAGTTAACTGCAGAATAGCAAAGGCAAGTTCTGCTTTCAATAGACTGTGCTCCACTGTACAGGAATGTCGAGGAATCAGCCCAGCAACAAAACTGAAGGTCTACAGCACCACAGTATTCACTATCCTCCTGTATGCCTGTGAAATGTGGACTGTGTATCGAAGGCATGCAAGACAACTCAATCATTTCCACACGACTTGTCTTTGCAGAATATTATGCATCCAATGGCAAGACAAATCACCAGACACTGAAGTTCTCTCTAGAGCAAGTTTATCATCAGTCCACACACTGTTGATGGGTGCACAGACATAGTGGTCAGGTCACGTCATCTACATGTTAGACAAAGGCATACCCAAGCAACTTTTTGAGGAAACCTCTGCTGGAAGATGCTCGTATTGAGGGCAGAAGAAACGTTTCAAAGACACACTTGAGGCCTCCCTGAAGTCACTTGACATTGACACGACCACCTGAGAAACACCGGCACAAAACCATCCTGCCTGGCGCTGCCTCATCCACAAAGGCTGTCAAGCTCACGAAACAAGGTATACTGCTGAAGCACAACTTTAGTGAGAGCTGCGCAAGTCCAGAGCCATCAGTGCAATAACTGCAGTGTCAACACAAGTCTGTCCAAAATGTGCCAGGACATTCTGTGCCTGAATTGGCCTGATCAGTCATCTTCGGACTGCAACCAGCCTCAAAACGGCTAATGGTGTCGAGGTCCTCATCGATGACAATGGACGAACAACAAACTACCACGTAAGAGACAAATTGTGTTTTGTCATTCAATGTTAAATTTGAGAACTTGAGCTGATGATTTCAGTTCTTGCTACATCCTTTGAAAAAAATCTAAATGTTTGTTCTTGAGATCGCTATTCTTCATCTTCAGGTATTTTTGCAGTTGAGTTTTATAAACTCTCATTTGCCAATATTTACCCACATATAACACACACAGGCTTTGCATCCTAATTTGCACTGGCAAAATTAACAAAACCATACGTCTCAAGAAATCATCTTTATACTACTTTGTTCCTAATTTTAGTATTTTCTTTGTGGGCTATTTGCCAGAGGCCCCGGCATAGTGCTAACAGTACTGTTGTGGACTCTCTAGAGCAGCTCTCTCCAACAGATTCTGATGCAAGATTCTTGCAGTAAGTACACAGCCTATTGGTGTCTTTTTCTAGTCACAAAACGATTCACATCCATAGTCATCTTGTCTAGCTCACACATGAAAGAAGCTCACCTCCAAATGAATTTGCACCAAAAGTATTTACATACAGCATGCTGACCTGCTCAATGTTGCCTCTTAGAGTCAGTAGTATTCTCTGACCATTTTTTTCAACTCTTCATACACAGAAATTGGCTCCTCCAGCCAGAAACTGTTACACTTTTGCCAGTCTATCCATCCCTGTATGGCTCATTAACATAATTTCCAAAAATTGAGGCAGCGGGGTTTGGTCATATTTAGAATACCGAGCATTCTTGGCACCAAGTCATGCAATTTTTCAGAAAACATCATGATCCTTTTTATAGTGACCCACAATCCAATTGTGGAGTGTAACCCCGATTTTGAAGAAGCTGGTCTTAAAAGCACAGAATCCCAATAGAACAGAGGCTGCCATTCTGCCCATCTGTACCAACTCTCTGAAAGAGCATCTTACCCAGGAAACCTCCTCTTCCCCCGACATGCATTTACTCACTAATCTCCCTAACCTACACATCTTGGGATACTAAAGGGCAATTTAACATGGGTCAATTCACCTAATCTGCACATTTTAGGATCGGAGAATCCATAGGACACCCATGCAGATACAGGGAGAATGTACAAACTTCACAGAGTCAATGTTCATAATCAAACTTCATAGTCACACCTAAAGCTGGAGTGCACCTGGGTCCCTGATGTTGAGGCAACAATGCTCACCACTATGCTACCATGCCACCCACTGAGCATGGTATTTGAAGAGATCTTGCTTAGATGCAATGCAATCCCATACTAATTTGCTGTGCTTTAATGTCGTGGTAGTAGAGCAAGTCATTCAGTTCTCAGGTTGACTATGAAATAATTGAAAATGACCAACCCAAACTCCTTTCATCCTTCAGTGAGACATTGTAATAAACTTTCCTCGTTCTTAGCAGTTGTATTTTATTTGCTGCTTTAGCTGCCTGGTGTCACCAGTAATAGAATACAGGCTAGGCACATCTAATTTCCCTGAAGCAAATCCTCAAGGTCTAGAAAAACTGACAATTAGTAGGCAACTCAAATCATGTGATATATTCACCCATGGTTATATGGAATAACAATTCTTGTTCACTTTATTGTTCCATTCCTGTAATTTTTAAAAATCTCAATGTGGCCAAACAGTTCTTTATTTATTCCTTCCTCACTCACCTGAACTATATGCTTCTACCATGACAGCTCATTTCTCTATGTACTTCAAATGTTTGGATTTCCTATCCAGCGTGTCCAAATTCTTTGAGTCTGAATACTGATTTTCTGAATTCTTCAGAGCCATCCCCTTCAATGTCCACTTCATCCAAGGAAATGTGGCTCTCTCAGGCAATGCATCTCTTCCCACCATCACAAAGGGCAGCAAACAACGATCATGTCGGACATATTGGACAACCCTGCCTGACCATTCCAAACATCAGAAACACATTTTCAAGAAGTCATTATTGGCTCTACTAAGGATCTGATGATGGCATGTGCTGTATTATATTTCCGTTCAAATGCACGATGTAGAAGAACAGGTGTCATTAGCCAAGCTTTCTAGGGATATCCTTGGTTCCCAAGCAGCCAATCCTTTAAATGTCGAGGCCCCTCAATAGATTGGGAAGTCCTGTGAGTGAGCCAAGGTTTAAGAGTGATGAGCGCGACCTGGAAACTTAGCAAACACATACAAGATTGTTTTTTGTGATCACAGATTGGCTGGAGTTAAATCCTTTCCTATATATTAATCTCTCAGGTTGCAGTGAGGGAGCTCTCAGGCCACGCATGGAGTAGATGGTGCCTTGGACTTGCGGGAAATCTGAGATTGCCACAGCTATGACAACCTGATTTGTGTTACCTATATGGAACTGCAGCAGGCATTCTCCAATCCTCTTGTACTTGTGAACAGATGCAACTGAATAACCATTCACACAACCCCTTGAATAATGTCTATCTCCAAGCCCTTCACCTACTTTCAGTATAAAAACAGCCACCTCAAATTATCCTTTGCAACCTAAGAAATAGCTCAGTATCCTCCTCAGGCATAACTACACATTCACAACAAGGATCTGGATTTGGCTCAATAAACAATGTGTTTATAACATTGTCAGCTCACCTCCAGTAGTTCAGATCATAAATATTGCTATCCAAGCTTCTTAAAAAGGTCAACCTGGCCTCAGCCTCAGAATGGACTCCGAAACTTCACCAAACAATTTTTTAAACTTTTGCCCTGGACAGTCTTTCACTCTTCACTGCACAGTCCTTTAACTTTAACACCAGGCAGTCTTTCATCCTTCTCCTCTGTTCTGTCCTATCTCACCCCACCCATCTGGTTATGTCTCCCATGCCCAACCTGATTGCAGCTTATGTTACACATGCCTGACACATAACAGAGATGGTATTAAACAGTAAAAGCAATGTTACAAACTCCAAGTTGTGGGCAGAACGAAACTCACCATGCGTCCATTGCTTTTAATTAAAAGTCTGGTTTTAAGACTAAGTTGGGGAGCACTTTGGAAGAGAAGCATGATTTTGAGTTGGCCTTTTAATGAGCATTCATGAAATGCAAATGAATGCAAAGGTGGATCCCACGTTGCTCAGTAAGAAATTTGATCCGCTTTTAACCCAGAATGAGATTTCAAAGCATTTTTCTATCAGCAGGAATATTTTCTTTCACACCTATGTTGGTGCTCCCATGTGGTAGAGTTCCCGCCACTGATAGCTGTGCATGTACAGGAAGTGTTCCCTCTAGCGTTGCTGCACAAATTAAGATATCATCAATATAACTGATTTGCAATTACATACATTGATTAACTGCATTGTAATGCTATATTTTATAAATACTATTGCACATTTTATCTATTTTGCAAGTAAACGTAAAAGCATGAAATAAGAGCTGTTAACCTCATTTCAAGAGCCTGAGCTTTTGCCATACACACCCTGCAGACTTGGATGTTCCATCTGAGTATTGGACTATTACAACACCGGAATGCTTTGTAGGTTCATTATGTACTTACATGAAGATACCAATTGATTTTCAGTGGAGATTTATTGATATGCAAACTTTGCAGCAATAAAATTCTGCATGTGAAGAACTCAGATCTGTAGGTTATATTTACCAGCAACTGGATTAACATTTAAGTAGCAAAATTATTAATATCATAATTTATTATTTCCATTGCAATCCCTGGCTTTGAGCTAACACAAGATTTATATTTATTACAACTGTGTAAAATCGAATGAACTAAGCACAATAAATTGGGCTAAGACAGTGTGGCCTAACAATATCTTTGATATAAACAGAAGCAAGAGCTTTACTGGAATTATAGTAACAGCTTTTTTTTTTAAGATTAATTTTGCTCTGTACTGTACATTCTGGAAACCTAGACAGACAAGTGAAATTAACTGTCAACAGCAGTTTTAAATGTGCTGTTGCTAATATTTAACATTACTTATTTGGGATTGTGCAACATGATTGCAACAAATTATGGCATTTTGTCCAATGTATAATAGTACCATGATAGCCCATGAAGTCCTGGGTTTGATAATTGGTCTGTACCATCATTTTATTTCATCCAAAATTGCAGATGGGAAACAAATGGTTTCAACCCAAAAGGTAGAAACAGAGAAAGTCAAGTGAGCCACGGTTCTCACTCCTGACTGGTATCCACTATTGTAAATGTTCTCCACGATACAGCATGCCAATAGACAAAATTTAGTCTCAAAGAAAACATACTTGGCAAGGTACCAAAAGGTAGTTGGCACATATATAAGTAGAATCTGTACAAGTTAGTGCCTTATGGAAAAATTGGTAAAATTCAAGATTTTTCACTTTGAACAACTTAATAGTCATGCTTGACGCCATTATAAAATAATTCATAATAATAAATTTACAACTCATTACAGAGAGCTTTTTTTATTTAACCACTGAGCAGACAATCAGATATTAAAGCAGCTGCAATGAGATTGTGGTGAAAAGAGGAAAGAAACTGTTTTTGTCTAATGTATTGAATGAATTTAAAATATGAAATATATCCTGTTTCATTAAACCAAACTTTGCCCTCAAATGCTTCAAATGGATTTGAATATTTAGTTTGCGATTTGTGCAGAGGGCTACATATAACAACATGCAGTATTAAAGATAGAATGGAAGGTGCAGAGAATTCTATCTAAATGTCAAACAACATGATGCATAGTAATGCTTAACTGTTGCTGCCCTCTGAACTCAAGTCAAGATTACAATTATTCACGACAAGCAACATTTCAGGAATGTGAAGAATGCTGCATTGTTTGAAAGGCATTAGGCAGTTTACTGGAAATTTTGGGCAGTTTACATTCCTATTTTATACTGTTACTATAGAAACACACTTTCCCTTTCCTCTTCCAAAACTAAGTTTCTGCAAAATGTATAATGTTCTGCAGATGTTCAAAATAACTTAATGTTCAAAAATAACTCCAAATTGCGCACTTCTGTAAACAAAAACTATTGCAGCAGATGAAGATCACTAAATATAGCTGACATAATATTTGTTCATGTAACATGTTAAAGACTACTTAATTGCTTGACTGTTTTTTTTTAAATTCATTCATGGGCATGGGCATTACTGGCAGGACCAGCATTTATTGGCCATTCCTAATTACCCTTGAATTGAGTAGTCTGCTGGATCATTTCAGAGTTTAAGTTTATTTATTAAAGTCACAAGTATGAGGGTTAGATGCATTGGCCATGTTAAATTGCCCCTTAGTGGGGATGCGTAGGTCAGAGCGATCAGTGGGGTAAAGGTGGGAATGGTTGCCTTCTTTACCGTAGATTTCTATGATTCTCTGATTTGTATAGGCTTACATTAACACCACAACGAAGTTACTGTGAAAATCTCCTAAGTGCCATACTCCTGCACCTGTATTGGTACACTGAGGGAGAATTTACCATGGCCAATGTACCCAATTAAAGTAAAAAAAAAAAAATCTTTTATTAGTCACAAGTAAGGCTTACACTAAGTATGCAATGAAGTTACTGTGAAATCCCCATGCCTTTTGGGAAGAAACCAGAGTATCTGTGCACATTCTCCGCATATCATGCTAACACGGGGAGAATGTGCATACCGGCATGATTGTTAACACTGCTGCCACAAAGTGGCAGGAACCTGGATCTGATTCCAGCCATGGGTGAATGTGTGGAATTTGCAAATTCTCCCCCCATGTGGATTTCCTTCTGGTGCTCCATTTCACTCCAACTCTTATTGTGCAAAGATATACAAATTAAGTGGATTAGACATGGTAGATGTGTGGAAGTATAGGGTGGAGGATGGATCTGGGTAGGATGCTCTTGCAGTGGATTGCAGACATGATAGGCTGATGGCCTCCTTCTGCACTGTAGAGAATCTATGTTTCTATGGCACTTAAGAGTCAACCACCTGGACCTGCAGCCTCATACCAGGTAAGGACAGCAGGTCTTCTTCTGTAAAGGACATTTGTGAACTAAATGAGTTTTCACAACAATAGTAGTTTTGTGGTCATTATTAAAACATTAATTCCAGATTTTTGTCGCATTCAAATTTTGCATCTGCTATGGTGGGATTTGAATCTGGGGTTCCCCAGAACAATATCCTGGGTCTCTGGGTTATTAGTCCAGTGACAATACCATTGTACTGCTGCCTCCCCACATGTATAGACAAACAAACCAATTTTCATAGTTCAATTTATGACAAAAAGAAAGGAATTTCTTCAGAGGGTCTTAGTTTTTGGAATTCTCTCCCCCAGCTAGTGGTGCAGGCTGGGTCATTCAAGTTAGATTGATTAAGGAGACCAAGGTTAATAGGGGCAGACAGTTAAGAAGAGTTAAGGCTACATCAGACCACCTATGACTGTACTGACTAAGGGTATGAGTGGCTGAAAGGTCTACTCCTGCTCCTATTTATGTTCTTAGTGGATGAATTACTTGATTTTTTTTTACAAGTATGCATATCCAGACTTAGGGCAAAAACAATAATTCTTTACATGGCTGAAGAATAATTATTCACAAATTAGTAGAATTCAGCTGCAATGTTAAAATTGAAATAAAGTTCAGCAGTCACAGAAATATCAGAGAAAAAGGAAACGACTCCGACTCCCACCAATTTCTCCCCAATTCTCCTCTTCCCTTCTAAAGATATAGATTCCTTGTTAAAGTTCAGTTCTATGATAGCAACTCTTACCCACAATACTATCCGAGTGCTGCAGGCTATTTGATTGGGGTGACAAAAACGCAAGTTCCATTTCAAATAATAAGACGCTGAACCTTTAGCAGAAATTTCAGTATTCAGAAGCAGAAATACCCTCTGATTTTCTATTTCCAAAATTCAGAGTACTGAGACTAATGTTTGAGCCCCTGTAGCCATCATGGCGGAGACCAGTTTACTCAGCTTGATGTACAGATTGTGTCGTGGTTTCAAAGGTTCAGCTGTTCTATTGACAAACTTGAGTAATTTAGGAGCTAAATTGCTTCATTTTTTAAACCAACCAACTTGGTTACCTTTCTCTTTGGTTGTGATAATATATGGCAACAGAAAACCTATGCAGCAGTTGACTTGATTAAGATTGCGTGAGAGAGCAACTAGACTTCCCTTCAAAACTGCTCCTCTACTCTTGCTACAGTAGTACTGAAATCAAGATTCAATGTGTAGGAACTGATGCAAACTTATACCTCTCTTATTCCAGAATACAAAGAACAAAACAGCATGGGAAACCGGCCCTTCGGCCCAACGAGCCCGTGCCGCCACCCGATGTTCCCGCCTCAACCTGTGATCCCTGTCTATGTTTATAGATCTATGGATTAAAAAACAAATTTGAGACAATTTAGGGAGAATTTGTTTTGCCAATTAGCCTAAGAGAACATCTTTGGGATGTGGGAGGAAACCGGAGCACCCGGAGAAAACCCACGCAAGCACGGGGAGAATGCGCAAACTCCCACAGACACAGGCCCAAGTCCATGTATCTGCATACCACAGCAATAGTCACTGAGCTGTCGTGTTACCCACCAAATGGTCCAGGTCAAGCGTACACTAACGATGTGAAGCACTAGGATACTCTTGAAAAAAATCCAAGAGTAGCCCTCTCATGACCCATGGCGTGTATGCCCCTTGTTAGACAACAAGGTGGACCAAAGCACCTGTAGGATAAAAACAAGTACATCATCATCATATATTTACACACTTCCCAGCGACTCCCAAGGCTCATGATCCCTATTTTAAATCAGTTTTCTATACCCCTCCATTCCCATTCTGTTCGTGCCCATCTAAGTATTTCTTAAATATCTCCAGAGTACCTGCCTCCACCACTTTACTTGGCAGTGCATTCTATACCCCCACAACCCTCTGTGTGAAAAAACTCCCTCTAGCATCCAAATTATACCTTACCCCCCTCACCCTAAGTCCGTGACTCCTCGTGCTATTTTGACTTCATCCTAGGAAAAAGCTTAACCTTGTTTACTCTATCTATACCCCTCATAATCTTGTACACCTCTATTAGATCTCCTCTAAGCCTACGTCTTCCCAAGGAAAACAGAGGTTTGCCTAACCTCTTCTTGTAACTTAGACCTTCCATACCAGGCAGCATCCTAGTAAACCTCTCTATGCTCTCTCCAGAGTCTCCACCTCCTTCCAGTACTAAGGCGACCAGAACTGGACGCAGTATTCCAAATGAGGTCTAACCAACCTTTTATACAACTGCAACATTAAAGGCCAGCTCTTGTACTCTATACCCCTTCCTATAAAGCCTAGCATACCATATACTTTCTTCACAACCTTCTCCACCTGCTCTGCCACCTTCAGAGACTTGTTCATCTGCACCCCCAGGTCCCTCTGCGTTTCTATACTCTTAATAGGTCTACCCTTTATCATATACCTCCCCTGTACGTTCTTTCTCCTGCAATGCGTCACCTCGCATTTATCAGGATTGAATTCCATCTGCCATCTGTCTGCCCAAGCTACCAGCCTATGTCCTGCTGCATCGCCTGACAATGCTCCTCATTATCCGCAAGTCCAGCCATCTTTGTATTGTCTGCAAACTTGCTGATCACTCCACTTACTCCCTCTTCCAAATCATTTATATATATTACAAATAGAAGAGGTCCCAGTACCGAGCCCTGCAGCACACCACTAGTGACTGACCTCTAGTTAGAGAAACACACTTCCACTATTACTCTCTGTCTCCTATTATTAAGCCAGTTACTTATCCATCTAGCTACCTGTCCTTGTATCCCATGAGCCTTCTCAACTAACCTCCCATGAGGTGCTTTGTCAAACGCCTTACCGAAATCCATATAGACGACATCAACGGCTTGCCCTTCATCGACTGTTTTTGTCACCTCCTCAAAAAATTCTACCAGATTTATAAGGCACGCCCTCCCCTTAACAAAGCCTCTTTTGGCATCACCCTGGAGTGCAAAATACACATATATTAGGTAATAATAATTTAGGGACTGAATGACATATTTCATCATGTTATTATTTTTCTTTTTCCAAAGAGGAAAATAGATACTACGTTGTTTCCAGTTTGTGACTTGCCACAAAACGGTCAAGCGATTTTCAAGTGTAACAACAAATTTTCACTTTCCTGATACTACGTGTTGACTTAGAAATTATATCCTTTTCTTAGGCAGTTCCTCAGTATTGAAGATTACTTGTTTCTGCTCTGACTCAGTGTCCTGAGATGGCTAAAGTCCAATGTGCAATTGGGCAGGTGATGCTTGAAGGGCTGGGTTAGCAGATTATTATTTGCAAGTTTGTGCATTCCCACTGACATCTTGCACGTTATTGAAATCCTTCCACGCAGTTGGTACCTTCCTGAATGAATCTTTTCCATTTTCAGTAGTCATAAGATAATCTCACGAGTTGGTGATACGTTTGACCTCTTCAGGGATGTTTTGAGGACATCTCTGAAACATTTACACAGTTGTCCTGGAAGTCTCGTGCCAAAACTGAGTTCAGAATAAAGCAATTAATGAGTGTCTTGTGACAGGCATTTGAACACCATGCTGTGCCCAATGGTGCTAAATTTTGAGTAATTAGCGCCTCTTCACTAAGTTGATCTGGAGAAAATGCATCTGTTGGACCATCTTTCTTGCCCCTGGAATTGGTAAATTTTGCAAAAGCGCCACTAGTGGTACCTCTCATTCAATTTACATAACATTTAAACTGATTTGTGTTTTCAAAATCCTTAATTTAAATGCTATGTAAGGTTAAAAATACAATTTAGAATAATATTTGTGCCCAGAAATTGGAATTAAATCAATGTGTGATAAGGAAACAAATTATATAATACAATGACTTTCTGCTGTTGCAGCTGATTTGAATAAAACAAAACAACATTTTTTGACTAATTTTCTTGTAATGTAGACGACTTCGGCATACAAATCAAGAGACAAATATTTCACAGCATAGGAGTTGGAAGGTTCAAGAGATTTTGAAACTCAGCACCTGGAAATGCCAGCATTACTTGAGCCTTGTTTCAAGGCTGTTGGCTATAAAATTCAAAAGTTTCCTGAGGCAACAATAAATTTGTAGAACTGATTAATATTAGTTTGTAGACTGGTATAAAATTGTCCATTAATAAACTGTTTTGATTTCTACACTCTGATCTTGATGGTGTAGATTTTTTTTTAAAAATTTGATTGGATTTGTTGTCATATGTATTAATATACAGTGAAAAGTATTGTTTCTTGCGCACTATGCGGATAAAGCATACCATGCAGAAAGGAGAGTGCAAAGAATGTGGTGTTACAGTCATTGCTGAGATAAATTCATTCAAAAGTCTGATGGTCTCGGGGAGGGGGACTCTTTGAATCTGTTGGTACACAATCTCAGACTTTTGTATCTTGTTCCCGATGGAAAAAGGTGGAAGAGAGTATGTCCAGGGCCCTCGATTACACTGGCTGCTTTTCCAGGGTAGCAGGAAGTGTACATGGTGTCAAAGGATGGATGGGAGGCTGATTTGAGTGATGGACTGTGCTTTCACAACCCTTAGTGGTTTCTTGTGGTCACGGACATAGCAGGAGCCATACCAAGCTGTCATACAACCAGAAAAAATGCTTTCTGTGGTGCATCTGGAGAAGTTGGTGGAAGTTGTACCAGGTATGCCAAGTTTCCTTAGCCTCCTGAGAAAGTAGAGGTGTTGATGGGCTCTCAACTTTAGTGTCTGCATGGGGGTCCAGGACAGCTGGATACCTAAAAAGCTCTCGGCCATTTCTATTTTATCCCCATTGGTGTAGATGGGGCATGCACTCCACTACGCTTCCTGAAGTCGACGACTATCTCCTTTGTTTTGTTGACATCGAGGAAGAGATTGTCAATGTACCAGCTCACCAGATTCTTCATCACTTTCCTGTACTGTGTCTCATCATTGTACGAGATCTGACCACAATAGTGGTGCCATCAACAAACTTGAAAATTAAGTTGAGGGTAATTTGGCCATATAGTCAACATTGATAGGGCGTGGCTTCTTGTTCAAGGTCATTCTGTTTCAACTAGACCATAGAGGGCATCGCTATTAATCCTCATCACGTCTTCATCCAGAGTGCATGCACATACTTTCCAGCATAGCTTGTTATGCAGCAAGCCCACATTCATTTGTCTCTTGACAAATTGTAGCACTCAACAGGTGCCACAACTGACATCAGCAAATTCAGCAGACATCGAGTCAAATCCTTTCATCCCTTTTGTTTAGTGATATATCAAATTGTAACCTTTACAATAAGCTTGGTTCATTTTACAAATTATGCTCCTGATCATTAATTTGTAAATCCTTAAGCAAATTGCTAAAAATAGTACAAATGAAGGAAAAAAACCATACAATCATTCACAATAATCAAAATAAAACGAAGGGAAGAAATTCATTTCACAATGCTAATCTATAATTGAAATTTTGCACAATGGTGAAAACAGTAATTTATATGCTCCTTGCATCCTGGTATTTGATTTACTTTTTTTATATATGGGTTTTACAGGAGCTTTGCAAGAATAATCTCTTTCAACAAGTCCATCAAGTGACTCACTCATTCTGTTTAAGCTGTTATTCTTTCGCTCCTTCCTGCTGCCATTCCCACCCTTCTCATACAACTGATGTATTTTTGCATGCATGTTTTCCTTCAAGAGTTCCATTTTCTCATCCTTGCAGTTTTTGATCTCTTCAGATATTTCTTTCTCAACTACAAGCCACACTACTTCAAGCATGTTGTAAGATGGAAATAAAGAACTTGAAAATAGGAAGATTCAAAACTGTAAACAATTTGTTATATGGTTATATCATACACAGCAAAATGTACTTGAACGAAGTATTTTTTTAAGTCACATTTAATCAAATCTTGTCCTAATTTTGCATGCATTGATGAACGTTACGTAAACATAGCACACTGGAGAGAAAAAAACGAGTGCCCTTACTTCCACATGGTATAACCAATCCTGAAATTTTTCAGTGCACCATAGCTGGTTGGTTCCCACAGTGGAGGCAAAACTACTTGTAATCTTCATTCTATTTTTGCAACTTGTAGTAATAAATTTTCAACAAAGTGCAGAATCGATAGGCTGAAAGGCTTCTTCTGTGCTGTATGATTCTATGACTATTGACTCGAAATCTTTCCAATAATCAGACTGTTTGTCCATAGGGGCTAACAATAAAAAAAAAGCTACGATTTAGAAAAACCAGTGAGGAGAAAGTGTCCCTTGTGAAACAACATTTACTACATTGTTGCCCCCTGTTGGAGACAAACTGCCACCTTTTGTTGTGGTAGTAATCCTAGTAGCCTCAACGTAATGCAAATAGATAAATCTAGAAATTTGCATGTCACTGCATTTGTGGTTTACTCAAAAAATCTTTGATATGCAATTTGCATATATGAAGACTACTATATAAAGTTAAAACACACAGGACTACAAGTAATGTCTCGAGACGGAAAGAAAGCTGGTTAGCAGATAGGAAGCAAAGAGTCGGCGTAAGTGGGTCTTATTCTGATTGGAAGAAAACTGCCAGATCTTATTCTGATTGGCAGGCAATCAGTAACTAGTGGGGCTCTGCAGAAATCTGTGTCAGAACCTCTACATTAATATCTAATGTGAGCAGTTATCAATAATGATTTGGAAGAGGGGACTCAATGTATTAACTGCAAATTCACCAATGATACAAAGTTGAATGGGAGGACGAGCTATGAAGAGGATGTAGAATTGCTTCAGCGTTATTTGGGCTGGCTGAGTGTGGGGGCATCTGCAGTATAATGTGGATAAATGTGAGGTTATCTACTTTAGTAACAATAATAGGAAGACAGATTATTGCTTGAATAGGTGTAAATTGAGAGACACGGATATTCAACAAGTCCTTGAGTCCTCACATCAGTCACTGAATTTAAGTACTCAGGTACAGCAGGAAGTAAAAAAGGGCAAATAATATGTCAGCCTTCATAGTGAAAGGATTTGAGTATAGGAATAGGGATTATTTTGCTGCAATTGTATAGAGCATTGGTGAGGTCACACCTGGGGTATTGTGTGCAGTTTGGGTAACCTTATCTGAGGAAGGATGTTCTTGCAATAGAGGAAGTACAGTGAAAATTTATCTGGCTGATTCCTAAGATGGCAGGTTGGTCATGAGGAGAAACATAGTCGGTTAGGATTATATTTACTGGAATTTAAGAGTGGGGGGGGGGGGGGTGTCTCTGAAATTTTTAAAATTCTAACAGGGTACATTAAAAAATGTTCCCAATGGTGGGAAACAAAAGGTAAATCTTTTAGAACTGAGATAAGGAGGAATTTCTTCACCCAGAGGGTGGCAAATGTGTAGAATTCACTACCACAGAATGTAGCTGAAGCCAAATCATGGACTGATTTCAAGAAGAAATTACATGTAGCTCTTGGAACTAAAGGGATCAAGGGATGAAATGGGGGGGAGGGGGGGGGGGCACAGTCAGGACAATGAATATGATCAGCCATGATCAAGATGAATGGCGGAGCAGGCTCAGAGGGCCGAATGGCCTACTCCTGAGTTTCTAATTTGACCTAGCCTTTTTTGATGTTGATGCTAATGTTAACCAATGTCCTTGTGCTAATACAACCAGTCAGATGATGATCTGGGTCGTGTGCTAAAAAAAAAAAGGCTCAACACAAAAATATTTAAAGTCCAGGATAAATTAGGCAAGAGGGAACTAAATTCTTCAACAGAAATGTTGAGAGATCGAATATTAATTACAGGTGATGAACACAAACTTGTGGAAGCCTCAAAAGTTCAAACAAAGACCTTTATTGAAAAGATAGTAACACTACAGATAGAAAATAGACTGCTTGTTTGCCTGCCCAAACAGCATAGGTAATCAGTGAAGTCACATGAACATTTCTTAGTGGCTCTTGTTCCACTGCAAAGCTGCTAGTGAGGAAAATGCTAGAAATACCATGAATACACAATACTCCCCCCACCTGCCAAATCAAATATTCCTGATACTAATAAGTGTATATCAAAGTTAGCAATATGAACAATTAAACAATAGGTCAGATATTTCCATGGCTATCGTTTTCAGTATGTTTGCCAGCAAACCTCAGGCATCTGCTTTTTAAGAGTTTACTGCAACATCTGGTTATTTGGGCACTGGTTGGATGCTGTCCATGGTTGTCTTAAACAGAGTCAACATAGTGTTCTGAAGTGACTGAGTGTTGAAATGTTCTCAATTGTCTTACCCAATGATTCAGGTAGCTATGGTTCTCAGGAGGGTCCAAGTCTTTTCTTGGTACAGCTTGATGTGGCCAGTCAGTTCCATCTCTGGCAGACTGGTTCTTGTTGCCAAAAGTTGATCCACATCATCTCCATTTTACATCATCTGTGTTTGTATGGCATAGCAGCCTGGTACTGTATGCACTAAGATGAAGGCAGGTATCCATTTCTCACTTGTGGTAATTTGTTCCCAGAGCTTCTTGACCCTGAAAAACAACAATGTTGTGTCTTGACCTCGAAGTATAACCTGATCCTGCTGTGACAATTTAGCTCGTCTGGGTGGTTAAAGCAAATCAAATGCTATCCATAAATGACGTTTAATCACGAACAAAGCCGGAGAAACTTGGGATTGCTGTGTGTGCAATATTTCTGTATGTCAGCAAGAATTCATTCAATTATTCAGACAATTGACTTTGCTTTTTAGTTATCTTCAGTGAATGTCTGTACAAACCATGCCACCAGCCCATTTGTGGCGGGAGATTAAAGAGTAGATCAGATGTGTTGAATCCTGTTCTCTTAAAATTGTTTGAGAGTTCTTTTGAAATGAACTGTGATCCATTATCGCTCAAGTTGTTCAGGTTAATGGAATCTGACAAATTCACACAGTCCTTCAGTTGTTTCCTACAAGGACGTGGATTTCAGATAGCAACTTCAAACGGGCTACAATGAGAAACCCAAGTCCTTCGAACAGTCCAGCATAATCAATATGTACACTGTGCCAGGTCTCTTCTGGCCATTCCCATGGATTTAATAGAGCTAATAACAGTAGGTTTCATACTTTTATACGAGATGAATACATTCCTGCCTTCTCCTTTATTTCAGCATCAAGGCCTGGCCGCCAAAAATAGCTTCTGGCCCCTTCATCCTTATGATGCCACAGTTGCTGTAGTATAATTGGTTTAATACACATTTCCTTAATAATTGTGGAAAAATGACTCTTGCTCCCCAAAGACGACAACGACAACCCGCCTGTATTGTTATTTTGCATCTTCAGTTGGAATATGGCTTAAACTCAAGTGTTTGCTCCTAAGGTTTTGCTATGAAGCATTATGTCCTTGACTTGACAGTACAGAATCATTTCTAGTAGCTTTTCAACTTGTCACGTGGTTACAGGAGTATTATCTACTTGTTTGAAGTAGAAAATGTTTTCACACGAATGGTTTATTGACAAATTGTTGGGTAAGGATAGTTGGGAGTTCATCAGCATTCCCACGTAGGCTTGACTGATAATATCTTGTGTGCAATGCCCACCTCTGTATCTTGCTCACTGACAATGATGGAATTCTGGTACGAGGCCCAAATACAGTGGTCAAAGGACAACAGTCTGTTAATAAAGTAATTGGCCTCCCATAGAGGGACTGGTAAAATAGTTTTATTCCAAAAATGATTTGTAGAACTTTTACCATCTGTAACTGCTTTATTCAAAAAAAAAGCTTCTCTTTACCTGTGGGCATTGTGTAGGTAACCACCACTTCAACCCCATAATGTAATGCATCACATGCCAATTACAAGGGTACATTTTGATCAAAGTGTGTCAGGACTTCTGACTTTAGTAGTGCCTCCTTAGCTTGTACAAAGGTTTCCTCGCATTGATCCACCCACTTCCATTTTCCGTTTTGACGCATAAGGGATAAATAGCCAGGTTAGGGACAAACCTTCCATAATTAGTGAATTCTCGAAAGATCCAAGTTGACTGATGTTTTGAGGTGCAGGTGCCTATGCCTCAGTAATTAATGGCTTTGACTTTCAAAGGTGATTTCAAAATGATAATGACCCAGATATTCAATCACGAATGGAACAATTTACATGCGTCTTCCTGGACACTAATTCTGGATTGTGACATCTAGGTTGCAGAGATGTTCTTCCCCATTTTTTCCATCAACTAATACATTGTCTAAATAACATGAGACTCCTTCTAATCCATTTAAAATCTAATCCATTGCACGTTGGAACAAAGCAGGTATGGACGTGATGCCAATAGAAATAAACCTTTGTTTGTCATATTGCCAAGTATTGTTGTGAAGCAGGATCAATGTTCATTTAAAGATATGCTTGGCTGAGGTCAATTTTACTGGCCTCCAACGCCAGAAGACAGTTCATCTTCAGACTGTGACTCGCGTCCTTTTTTTGCACTCTTTCGTAGCATGTGAATATTTTCTCCCTTATTCAGCTTTCCATTTGATGCATTCTGTTTTTACTTTTTGTAATTCTGGCCTAAACTTGTTTATTTCTTCCAACTGGCACATTTAAAGCAGCCCTTTTTGCCATAATTTCTAGATGTCGTTACATCAACAATCTGCTATGTCCACTTTCTGCATACTGATGTAACAACCTTGAAGAGTCACAATTGACAAGTGTGACTGATTCATTTTCTAATTGGTTATGCTTATGAAACTTCAAACCCTCTTCAATCACTGAAGGTTTCAATCACTAGCTGGGCGGGAGAGTGAGCTGAGGATGCAGAGGTCCTTCAGTGTGATTTGGACAAGTTGGGCGAGTGGACAAATGATTGGTAAACGCAGGATAACTTGGATAAAAAGGCAAACGGTATACTGGTATTCAGTGAGAGGATTTGAGTACAGCAGTGATGTCTTGATGCAATTATATAGGGCCTTGGTGAGGCCACAGCTGGAATGTTGTGTACAAATCAAATAGCTTCTGCTATTTCTTCATCTCTCCACCAGACTCCCAATCCCACCCCTTAAGGGACTAAGGCTCATCTTAGTCAGTCTTCCCCTTTTTACTCAAATAGAAACTCTTACTATCTTTTTTATATTTTTATTTTTCTTTCAAACCCTGATTTTTTATTCAGTTTTTAAATCATTCTTTGCTGGTTTCTAAAATTTGTCCAATCTTCTGACCTATCACCAATCTTCACAATATCGTATGCATTTTCTTTCAATTTGATACTACCTTAGCTTCCTTAATTAGCCACTGCGATCGTGAATGATTTGATGAGATAATCCACTTATCCACCTTATTCCCATTACCTTTGATTCCCTTATAATTAAAATCAGTTAGCTAAGAGTTAACTTAAAAACCAGAACCACAAAGGTGGTAATCTCTTGTTTACTCCAAGCAAATTAGCATAAGGTAACTAAGATTAATGAAGCCCAAAGACTCTGTGGACAAAATGGCTTTTGATTTTTGGGCACTAGTACTAATGGAAAAGGGAGCTGTACCAGTGGAACCCCACAAGGACTACTGTCCTGGCAAGTTGTATAACTAGGGCTGGAAAGTGGAATATCCTTCTCAGAGTCTTTTTACAATGGAATCTATTTTTTGATAGAAAAACCAACTACTAAAAAATGTCTGCCATTACTTCTCCTTCATCCTACCTTTTAAATCTTTACCCTGTCCACTTTAGCCAACTTTGTATTGCCTTTATTTAAGTTTAAGGCACTAGTCTTTGACCTGCATTTACCTTCAAACTGAATGTGAAATTGTATCAGTTATGATCAATGTTGTCCAGAGGTTCTTTTATTAGGAGGTCATTATTGCACATTACCAGATCTAAAATAGTTTGCTCCCTAGCTGGTTCTAGAACATGTTATTCCACAAAACTGTCCCAAACACATTATAAATTCCAGTCTACCTTTGCTAATTAAATTTTTCCAATCTGTAAGAAGATTAAAATCATCTATGATTACTGAAGTACCTTCCTTACAAACCCCCTTGATATATAAACTGTGCAGCTATTACTTGGGGCCTATAAACAACCGTCACGGGACGTTTTTCCTTTGCTGTTTCTCATCTTCACCCAAATTGAATATAAGGCCATCCCGTCTGCCGTGGGAATCGTAGAGATGAGACAGAACATTTGGCAGACCACTTAAAGGTCCATTGAGCTTGGATAGGAATTCTTAGTTTTGGGAGAATCCTGCCTTACGTCTTGTTTTTCTGAATTAAGATTTTCACACTATTATACTAATCTCATCCTTTAATAACGCCAACATCTTTTTCTTTCTTCCTGTCCTTAAGAGTATTTGATATTCTAAGTTATTCAGGGCCCAACCTTGGTCACGTTGCAACCATATCTCTCAAGTATGACCTTTTATAGTTACGATATTTAATATTTCTACTTGTATTACCAATTCATCTGTTTTGCCATGAACATGGCATGCATTCAGATGCAGAGCTTTGAATTATGCCCTTTTCCTGCCACACTGATTCTTAATTATGTATGCTCTTCCTATCATATTGCAGCCATCACTGCTTGTATTGCTATCATCTCTATTGCCTTGTTTTTTCTTTAACTTAACAAATCTATGCCTACAAGCTACCTTTCCTCCATCCCCTATAGCAACCTCCCCACTCCCCTTCCAATATGTGAAAAACCCACTTTCCAGCCCTAGTTATACAACTTGCCAGGACAGGAGTCCTTGTGGGGTTCCACTGGTACAGCTCCCTCTTCCATTAGTACTAGTGCCCAAAAATCAAAAGCCATTTTGTCCACAGAGTCTTTGGGCTTCATTAATCTTAGTTACCTTATGCTAATTTGCTTGGAGTAAACAAGAGATTACCACCTTTGTGGTTCTGGTTTTTAAGTTAACTCTTAGCTAACTGATTTTAATTATAAGGGAATCAAAGGTAATGGGAATAAGGTGGATAAGTGGATTATCTCATCAAATCATTCACGATCTCATTGAATGGCAGAGCAGACCTGATGGGCTGAATGGCCTACTTCTGTTCTATGTCTTGTGGTCTAATTCCTAACCCCAATTACCTAGTCCTATCTACATCACAGGTAACTACGTGGACCATAATAACTGGATCCTTCCCATCATTTCTTCAGCCCAAGGACCTGTCTGAAATACTGAGACCAGGCAGGCCATACAGCCTTCAGAGAACATTATCTAACATCATACTGTCTTATAATATGTATATTATACATTCTTTATTACTTCATCCAATTGATTAGCCCCCCGACCACAGTATTACAATTAGTTTGCTCATCATCTTTGTGATCACTACTGCATCTTGTATCACCTTCTGCACACAAGCTGCAAGAACCTCATCTGTTGGGACAATAAGCGTTGAGGCTCCTCCATTTTTACCTTCTCAGTCCCATAACACCTCACTCAATTACACTAATCTGAACATAGATGAACAATGTTAACTGCCAAGTGTTTGGGTATCACTCCCCCTCCCTGATGCATCACAGTGTCCAGTTCAGGCTCCAGCTCATCAATCCTTTGAAGTTTAGCCTAAAGAAATTTACTCCAAATGTGAATTACAGTGGTAAGTCACCAGCTCCCATGCCATAGAGGACAAAGTCGAGAACAAGTACTGACTCGAATGTCCATGAGTCATTAGACCACTGCATCATAAAGCAGTGGAGCAGAGTCTTTAAAATATTTTTTAAAGGCAGAGATAGACAAAATTCCTGACAAGCAACAAGGGGATGAAACATGATTGGGGAGACAGGAACGTGGTTTTGATATTACAACCACATCAGCCATCATCTTAAATGAATAGTGGAGAAGGCTGGAGCAGTCAAGCGGCCTATTCCTGCTCATTGTTTGTGGATCTGACAGCTGCAACATCAACTCTGCCATCCCCAATGTTTTATTTAACTAATTAGGTTTCAAATGCTTTTTAATTTACTTTAATCAAATTAGGAACTAGGAAATTAAAAATAATAGTCAATTACTTTTTCCCCCCGTTTCTTCACATTTTTATTTTCTTCAAAATGCAGACAGACAATCTGTTCTGAATCCACAATCTGTTCTGAATCCACAGATTCATCCTCATCTCTCCAAATTCTCATTGCTATACCACTGTTCCTTCTCAGGCCTTCCTGCTACTGTTTCACGCATGAGACTGTGGGTCAATGAGCAAAAACATATATAGTGGCAAATAATTTTAAAAATAATTGTAATAAAAACAGATTCAGAATTAAACAATGAATACTGGAAAATAACAGGTATATATTTCATACACACTATCTGGCTGCTAAGCTTACACATTCCTGATATGCAAAATAATGAAATCAGAGCAACAGATAGCTTCTATTTTCCCTGAACTACGTTTAACACAATTATAATGAAAATGTCAGTAGATCATAGGTCACCCTCTTTTTTGCTCATTGATACTGTATTTTCAATTGTCAGTTGATAGTGCTTTTCTAAAAAAAAGGGTTCCAAGACATTAGCGAAGGCACCGTCACTCCACCTCCCATGACGGGCACGTTATGTAAATGAAATGATGCAGTCGCTGCATCAGAGATCCGGCCTTTATCAGAGGGATCCCTCCCACACAGTTTCACACCGCCTACACAATGAGATGCTAATCAACCTACATCGAAGTTTGAGTTGTACTGGCACATGGTGTATAGTAGCTGGCTTGGTGTGCAACCCAATTGAAATGACAGCAGTGAATCAGTGACTTAAAAAAAAAATCAAGCCTTTGCACAGAAAGGGCAAGGACTAGGGATTCTTTAGTGAGACTTTACAGAACAGCAGATTCACATCACGTCAAATGATGATTAGGGGATATATGGAGGCTCATTGTTCCATGAGCCCTCAGATGGCTGCAAAAAAATGTTCTGGAAACTAAAATATTTATTTTATAACAGATTTTATGCTAGAATGATAACATTTTCCAGCTCAAGCCCAGGGAGAAACAGAGTGGGACTATAGCAAAAGTAGCTAGGAAGGAAAATATTGGCACGCAATGCAATGAGGCAATTCTTTTTTAATCAGTCTGTAATTTCTTGGCATTTACTATCAAGCATTTGATATCATACGACTGAAGTAGGTTGAGATAGTTCATAAAAATAGCACTGGTCAGACAAGTCAGATAATAACCACAGTCTACAGCTTGTGTTGGTTCAACTTTGCAAGAGAATTAAAACAAATGGTAACAGAACTAGGGTTTTTTTTAAGTGGTACCTACATGTTCTTTTACTGATGTTATCTTTCCAATCAACATGTAAAATATGGATTGGCATTTTGGACATATTATTTTCCAGTTAGTCTTAAATATGGAAAATCATTCTGAAGTTTTTTGTAAGTCTATTTATTAGTGTTATAAGTAGGCTTACATTAATATTGCAATGAAAGTCCTCTAGTCATCTCACTTCAGCACCTGTTTGGGTACAAGTTTTAAAAAAAGGGCAGCACAGTGGTTAACAAGGCTGCCTCAGTGCCAAGGACCCAGTTCAATTTCTTGGGTCATTGTGCAAACTCCACTCATTCTCCCCATATCTGGGTGGGTTTCCTCTGAGTACTCCGGTTTCCTCCCACACTTCAAAGACGTGTGGGTTAGGTTGATTGGCCATGCTAAATTGCCTGTTAGTTTCAGGGGGACTAGCTAAACTAAATGCATTGGGTTATGGAGATAGGGCCTGGATGGGATTGGTTGGTGCAGACTTGACAGGCTGAATGGCCTCCTTCTGCACTGTAGGATTCTATAATTCTATGATAATTTAGCATGACTGTTGCAGCTAACCACCACATCTTTCAGATTGAGAGAGGGAACCACAGCACCGAGAGGAAGCACATACAAACTCTTCACAGACAGCGACCCAAGCCGGGAATCGAACTTGGGTGCCTGGTGCTGTAAGGCAGCAGTGCTAACCACTGTGCTATCATTTGGTTGAGAAAGCAACCATTTGATTGCAATTTCACTCTACATCATTCACTCAGCATTTGCAGCTATGGCAACTGCAAGTGTTAGTCCTTGCTTAATGCCATCATGTAAAATGTTAAACTTTGCCCTCCAAACATAGCTCTGCATTTGTATTGCAATTATTTCACATGTTTACAGCCTCTCTGGGCTGCATAACTCCTGTCGAACCAGCAAGAACTGGGTCCTGGATAAGGGAAGGAGCAGTCAATTTTGAGAGGGCTTATGAGCCGTAACAGGTTGTTTTACACAATGTTTAACTAGTTCCTGGAAAATATGACAATTTAAACAAGGACTTCCTATACCAACAATATGATAGCCAACAACAACTTTATGGACAGTTCTCACTTTTCTAGATATTTACATTAATCACTTTTGTTTTTAAACTTATGCATCCCAACATGAGGAATAAAAGCTACAGTACTTGTGACGAGAATATTCTTCTGTGGACACTATTTCCCTGGAGAAATATCATTTGGGAATCTTCTGATGAACAGTTGACACTGTTTCCGAAAACCAGTAATGCATGGTTGTCCTATTTTGCATATGAAACTAGAGTAGCAAAGACAAAAAATGTTCTGTGCTTTTAATTTGATTTAAATTCAGAGTAGATTCACTAACAGTCATAAGTAAACATTTTGGCTTCAGCCAATGTCACTCTGAAATCAGCTGATTCATTACAGCTCAGAAGAATTAGTCCCAGGACTTCCTGGTTTTACGATTGACTTAACAAATGATAGTGTATTGAATCACAGAACCATAGAAACCCCACAGTGCAGGAGGCGGCCATTCAGCCCAACGAGTTTGCACCGAGCAAAATCCCACCCATGCCCTACCCCCCATATCCCCCGCTAATCCCTTTAACCTACATATGTCAGAACTGAGAGGCAATTTTTAGCACAGCTCATCAACCTAACCCACAGATCTTTGGACTTAGAGTTCACTTTAAGAGTTTTCAAAGCTGCCTTCAAAAAAAAAAAAATTCATTGACAGTTAGCACCCCAGCCTTGGGCAAGGTTAAGGAAAGTGCATCAAGTGTTCCATTCCTGATCACTATCCTTTGATCCATTGAGTAAGTTCTGAGAGTCTAGACCAGCTAAAAAATTGTCTAGCACTAACCCCGAAGGTTGAACAGGCAGAAACAGTCACCGCCTATCTCTATTCTACTTTTCTATTGAAAAGAATGTTCCCAATGGTGGGGGAGTCCAGAACTAGGGGTCATAGTTTGAAGATAAGGGGTAAAAATTAGAATTGAAATGATGAAAAATTTCTTCACTCAAAGGGTGGTAAATGTGTGGAATTCTCTATTACAGAAAATAGTTGAGGTCAAAACATTGCCTGATTTTAAGAAATTAGATATAGCTCTAGGGGCTAAAGGGATCCAGGGGCATAAGGACAAAGGGGGGGGGGGGGGAAATCAGGATATTGAATTCAATGATGATCAGCCATATCAAAATGAATGGCATAGCAGACTCAAAGGGCTGAATGACCTACTCCTGCTTCTAGTTTCTATGTTTCTATCTCAGATAGTACATTAAACATTTTCCCAGGGTAGAGATGTCAATTACTTGGACATAGATTAAACATGGGGGGGCTGAAGGGAACATGAGGGGCACGTTTTTTTTAAAAAAAGACAAAAAGATGCTAAGTGCCTGGAATGTGCAACCAGAAATGGTGGAAGCAGATACAACAGCAAAGTTTAAGAGGTATCTTGACAGATGCATGAAACGGCAGGGGATAGAGAAATACAGACCATCTACAGGCAAAAGGTCTTTAGTTTAAAAAGGTGTCATGTGTCAGTGCAGGTTTGATGGGTTAAAGGGCCTATTCCTGTGCTATTTTGTTCTTTGTTCCTTTATTTAAGTCAGATTCTGAAGTAACTACAAATAAAAATTAGGAAGCTATTGATTTTTGAAATTGGTTAATGACTTGTAATTGACATCCTTCCATCAAACTGGTGCTTTAGGTGGTCAGGGAGAGCCTTCTGCATCATGTCAGTAAGCTCGTAACCTTTCAACGATGGACCCACCAACATAACAGGCCTCATGAATGGCACCACATCGTAAAGAGGAATGTGTTCAATCACTTTTCGCTTCTGTTTTGCGGACACCATGTCACCAAGGTTGGAAGAAGAGTTCCTATTGGATTTCCCAGTGTAAAAATATCCCTGTCAAGATTTCTGCCCTCGTTGTATTCAGATGTTCAAGTTTGAGGGGGCTTGGGATGGGTCCAATTTCACAGCCCTCTTTCACCAGTCGCTCTATCCACCAATCACTGTTATACATTTCTTTAATGTGTAGAAAGTCTTTGGCATCAAAACAGATTCCTCAGACTGGTACATCTTCATCCAGCACTCTGCAATAAGTGACATTTATTCTTATGGCAAATGCAACTGGTTTGGTTTTGGCTCTTTCAAGTTGTACTGCTGCTTGCTGCTCTGATTCGCAATGGACCTCATCACGATCTTCCTCCAGCAAAACAACAGAATCGAATGGTTTGCTTGTGTAAGAGTCTGCTGAACCTGCCTCCGAGTCATCGAATCCATGCAGCTATGGGTTGCTGTACATGGAGCTCTGATAAACCAACACTGCTGATAAACACCACAGAACATAAATATGTCAGCCCGGCTACAAACGGGGAGCCAGGATGCCCAGGGACACAGGGTCTGCTGATGTCTGTTACAGAGATGCAGTATGATAGCACAGTGGTTAGCACTCCTGCTTCACAGCTCCAGGGTCTGATTCCCAATTTGGGTCACTGTCTGTGTGGAGTTTGCACATTCTCCTCGTGTCTGTGCAGACTTTGTCTGGGAGCTCTGATTTCCTCCCAAAGTCCAAAGATGTGCAGGTTAGGTTGATTGGCCATGCTTAAATTGCCCCTTAGTGTTCTGAGATGTGTAGGTTAGAGGGATTAGTGGGTAAAATCTGTAGGGATATGGCGGTAGGCCTGAGTGGGATTGTGGTTGGTGCAGACTTGATGGGCTGAATGGCCTCTTGCTGTACTGTAGGGTTTCTATGAGTGCACTCTGCTGGTTAAATATCAGCTCAATGCTAGTTGTTCATGTGCCTCCAGTTGTGAGAAATTAAAACTGATATAATGAATCACAAATTGGCATTTTAAGTTTTTTTTTACTAGTTTTTAGCCTAAATTTACCTATCCTAATTAAACACTAAAATTGGCAGGTCAAGGAGTACCTCTTCATCCATGTAATTTACGCACATCAGCGCTCCTAAATTCAGATCTAAAAAGGTGCACTGCAACTTTTGTTTATATACATAGATCTATCTTACTGAAATCAGGAAAGATTGAATGAGGATATGTTCAGTTTTAGTTTGTCTCAATTAGAAACCGACATTTTCCCTTAAAAGCACATTCTGGTACGGTCAGTAATAATCTAATCAAGCACCACTCCCAAAATCCAATATTTGTGTAAAACTTTAAAAGGAAAAAATTGGTTAGAAGCCAAATACTCAAACAAGCAGGAGGCAGAAGTTCATGGTTCATTGCAAGTAATAACCCCAAAATAAGATCCTGTTAATGATGCCACAAACAGGAAAATGAAACATTAAAAAGTGTTACCACTCTAGCAGAAATCCTAATAGTCAACTCAAAGGGCAATATCAAAAGGTCATATCTTAAACTATCCCTCATAAAATGTAATTTAACTTATTAACCAGTGATAGTAGCAAAGTGCATACACTGAATGGAAATGAATAATATAGTACTTAGTTTTCAATTATAGAAATCGATTAAAAAAACCAAGATATGACATGAAGTTAAGTTGAAGGAAATACACATGCATACAACATACACTATGCATGCCGAAACAAGGAGGTTCCCACTCTACAGACACGCCTCCACTGCCCACAAGGTAATCCCCACCACAAGATTTCGTCAGCATGTTCCAACCACACAGTTTCTGTTCCATTGCTCAGTCAACCTGATGATCACTGTCACTGGAGAATTCCATCAACTGAAACTGAGACTGTATGTCTATTAACAATTTAAATGCTGGAAATAAAAAATCCCTTTAAAATGCATCTCAGCCTTTTGACTAAGATCAAGTGTAGTATCGACATGCTGCACTTGGTTGAAGTCATTAGGCTACATTTTAGCTTCATTTGAAGCAATTTTTAAAAGTGGCATCTCGGCCTTTTGGCTAAGATGCAAATGAGAACAAGTCTTGGAGGAGGAGCTATACCTACTCCAATCAGCTTGGATCATGTAGATCAAACCCAAGACAGGTAGTGACAGCCCTGTCTTGTCAGTTTGGATCAGGAATGTCTCAACTTCTTGAGACTCTGAATTGATTTGGAATAAAAAAAAACATGTATGGCTTTATATCAATCTTAAAGGGTACAAGCTAAGTGTACACAGGTTAGAAAGAACCTGCTCAGTGTAAACAAAGTCCACTAGTCAAAACTTTGATCAAATGGAGATCTAATTTCACGTTTACTTCCATGTATGTGCAAGGTATGGATACAACTATCCTAACAATTTGTCATGCTTATTAAATTACTGGCACTTGGGCAAAGCCAGCCAACAATGCATTTGAAACGACTATAAGCTTGTAAATAAGAGAAAAAAGAAGTTAAGAGAGCATTTACACAAGTTGATTTTAAAATGAAGTGATATTTTCAAGTGACATTATTATTTTACATCCATAATTAGACTGGCTGGAGGATGTGATGCATGGTGTTCCACAAGGATCTGTACTGGAACCACTGCAGTTTGTGATATCTATAAATGACTTGGACAAAAACATAGATGGATGGGTTAGTAAGTTTGCAGGTGACACAAAGATAGGTGGAGTTGTTGGTACTGTAGGAGGTGTCAAAGGACACAGTAGGATATAGATCAGATGCAGATATGGTTGGAGTAATGGCAGATATAGTTTAATCCAAGTTTGAGGTGTTGTGGAGATCAAACATTAAGGGCAAGTGACCAGTTAATAGCAGGACCTTGAACAACACTAATGTACAAAGGGATCTTGGGCTTCAACTCCTTATCTCCCTAAAAGCAGCCGCACAAGTTGATAGAGTGGTAAAAGAAGGCGTGCGGCATGCTTGCCTTTATTGGTCAGGGCACTGAGTACAACAGTTAAGATGCTATGTCGTAGCTTTATAAAACTTTGGTTAGGTCGCATTTAAGAATATTGCATTCAATTCTGGTCGCCACATTAAGGACAAACTAGAGTTGTTTTGTCTGGAACAGCAGAGGCTGAGGAGAGACCTGACTGAAGTCTGTAAAATTATGAGGGACATAGATAGGGTTGACAGGCAGAATCTTTTTCCTAGAACTGAAACATCTAATACTAGGAGGCATGCACTTGAGGTGAAAGGGGGTAAGTTCAAAGGACATGTAAGGGCAAGTTTTGAGTGGCAAGTGTTAGAACATTCTGCCAGGGGTGGTGGTAGAGGCAGAATCAATAAGGGCGTTTAAAGGGCTTTTAAATAAAAACATATGAATATGCAAGGAATAGAGGAATGCGGACAAGACAAGGCAGAAGGATTAGTTAATTTGGCATTACATTCAGCACAACATCATAGGCTGAAGGGCCCGTTTCTGTGCTGCACTGGTCTTTGTTCTAAAAGTGGCAATAAGACGTCAAGGTACAGTTCTGCTATTTGCAACTCAATTATATTCACTATAAAGAGAAATGGTCCAAGTGACAGTTTAGCACTATAGAAAGACACGATGTTACATGTGTAGGCCTAACCCTATTCTTAAATTTACACCTAAACAGATGTTCTTTTCAGCAAGAACCACTGCACAACATTAGGAATGGGATATTTGCATGCTTTTTCTCCTCCTTAATGGCTCAAAGCTGCTATAGCTCAAGTAAACCAGGCATTGAACCTGAAATTTATTTTCAGTACACTTAATTGGACAACTCGTAACTAGTCATAATGCAGAATTTGATTTTTGCATGTGCACATTCGCATTAATGTTTTTATTTTCACTACTAGAGTGAATGTTAAGGACATTAAAAATAGCAGCGGATTTATCAGATAATCTGATAAGTAACACTTCCTGTTTTTGCTAGCATAAGCCTGTCTTGCATAGCAGCTTGGGAAGTGTATGTTACTGTGCATTTGGTTCCAAAATGACACATTGAATTACTGTTTACAATCCAGCCCTATTCCATTCAAAACAACACTTCTGGATTTAAAGAATCATATTTCCCAGGATATTTTCTTGTTACTCATACTGAAAGAATTCCTCCCCTCTTGTAAGTATTAGCACCTTTAGTCTTTTGGTACCTCGGTTCAAGTGGACATTCCAGTTGTGAATGGAGGTGAGCAAATATCAGCAAGCTTTACTGTAGCAAATGGTAGCAAACGTACAGACAAATCCAGTCCTGTTGTGACATGATTTCCATACACATCTTTTCAAGTCAGAGTCGTAAGTTGGTGACCGAAGCGGCTCACTCGCTCGTAGCATGGAAGCACACTTTAAAAGTACTGGTTTTGCGAAAGGGAAATCAACTCTAACCAATTTATTGGAGTTCTTTGAAGTAACATATGCTGTGAATAAGGGTAACAAACGTACTATATTTAGACATTTGATAAGGTGTCATTGCAAAGGCTATAACAAAAACTCATGGTACAAGGATAACAAATTGGCACGTGTAGATTTGCTAGCTACAAAACAGGATAGGCATAATGACTCTTTCTAGTTGGCAAGATGTACAAGTAGGTTGTCACAAAACAGTGCTGTGGCCTCAAAGCATATAATGTACGTAAATGACATACGAAGGAATTGAAGGCACAGTTGCTAAATTTGCTGATGACACAGAGACCAGGAGCATAGTAAGATGTAAAGAGGACAAAAAGAGGCTATAAATGGGCTTAATAGGTGAAGTGAATGGGTAGAGTTGGCAAATGTTGTATTATGTAGGAAAGTGTGAAATTGTCCATTTTGGCAAGAAATAAAAGCATGCCATTTAAATGGTGAGAGATTTAGAGTTCTGAGTAGTAGAGAGATCTAGGTGTCCTCGTGCATTAATCATAAAAAAACTAATGTGCAGGTATAGCAAATAATTAGGAAAACTAATAGAATATCTTTTATTGCAAGGAGAACCGAACAGAATGTAGAGAGATTATACTTCAGTTATGCAAGGCATTGTTGAGAGCATGTCTGAAATACTGTATACATTATTAATCTCCTTAGTTAACGAAGGATGCAAATACATTGGAAGCAGTTCAGTGATGGATTAAAACTAATAACTGGATAGAGCAGTGTCTTTTTTAAGGAAAAGTTGGATAGACTAGGCTTGTATCTGCTGTTCGCCAAGTGGCCTAATTCTGTTTGAAATTTGTATAATTGTATGTAGTGCTCTAACTACTGTCTTATTCTACTGCATAGTCAAATCCTACTCCAACTAATTCAGTTAGTAAATAGCATCTAATAACATTTTTGCGACAATTTAGTACATACTAAGTTATACATTTAACCACAAAGTCAAAATATTAAAAACTTTTTTTTTTACATAAGCATAAACAACTTGGATCCCTTTCTCCGACCCCAACCTAGAAAACTACCACATGCTTTAAAATTAATATATGAAGTCCCATGGTTTGATAAACTCAATGTGGTAATCTCAACCAGTTCAGCAGCAGAGTGCTCCAACTGCCACTGCATTGGCAGATTAGGGAGAGGAAAAGAATTTGGAGCAGGAACATTGTTAGCTGGACATCTACTGGAAAGAGCATACATGACTATTAGGTGAGAATATAGTTAGGGTTCTCTAATGCCTTCACCAAAACACCATCAGTTCCAAAAGGACAACATTCAGGGTTAGATGATGGGGTTGGGACTGAGAGAAATAAAATTATTTTCATCATCTTCTGATCTGTGTTTGGTTCATGACCTGTTAAAAACAGGAATGTTAGCAAACATTTTTTTTCAGCTTTGTTTTAATTTTAGGAAGTGAAACAGTGAAAATAATAAAGTAGTATTGAGGCACTCCAGGAAACAATGAATAAACAGACCGTCAGCACTGAACATAATAATACAGTTGACGGAGGGGTAAAGTGCGAAGTGAACAACCATGTACAATACACAGCACTGCATAAACTGAAGAAAATCTGTATCCCAAAGGTTTTACCTCATATGTTGCATATATAATAGCATTATTTTAATCTGAATTCAAGGAGACTGAAAAATTGGGGTGTACAAATCCAGCACTGGGAGAAGGTGCCTGATATAGCAGTGCAAACTAGATTCTAACTCGGACGACTGTTGGAACTAGAAACAAGCCTAATAAAAATGCAACTAGAAAATCAAGTTTCTAGAATCTTGTTTTAAAATTATAATACAAAAGAAATTCCTGGTAATGTTGTTTGTTGCAAGACAACAACACCCATAAAGAGAATATCACTGGAATTCTTCTGCCCCGCCTGCCATAGGAATAGGAGTGGGTGAGGGGCGGACAATGGGAAAATCCGTTGACTTCAAGCAGTACTTTCCACTCACGGATCAAGCGAACCAGAAAATCCCACCCTATATTTTAGGATTTCCATGGTGCATCCTGTGTACAATTCTGAACAGAGTGCATAATAAGTTTTCTGAATACTCTGAACTCATGCAGCTAGTCAATTATTTGTACATACTACTAAGAATAACATTTCTACAAAGTTTTATTTAAATTCACTTTCAAGATGAATTATTGCACACATACATTCAGCACAACTTTAAATGAGCAATTCAGCTGTGTGCAAAAGAAATCAAAGAATGTGCTATTCATTACAACTATTTTCTTCTCAAATAGTGTGCTGTGGAAGAATCAGACTTTGAGACATACTGTATAGTAGTGGAGAAGATTCATTGGAATAATAGCTGTTGAATATTCTGTTATGGATTTGGTAGCATTCAGAGAAACAGAAGCACTGCGTTCAATTGGCAATGAAATAAGATTCTTCCCTCTCTCTGAAGGTGAAAAAAAATGAGTACGTGAAGTTGTGAATGCACACTTCATTATCTTATATTCTGATTTCTCTCGATCCTATAAGTACAACATGATAAGCATAACACCTATATTTTTCACAGCTTGGTGACATTTTAGAAGTTAAGGGCCAAAATCAACCAAAGCTGAATATAACAAGCATGCTCCTCGGAGGAACCGTCAGTTTGATACGCTATACACTTTTGCAAAAAGGCAACTTTGTAACACTTGCATGATACTATTGCATTCAAACTTTGTACTAACAGACCTTTTCATTGATAGTGAACTTATGCTACAATTAAACAGAATACTGATACTAAATCAGAGGTCCAGATTTTATGGTGTCTGTAATGGCACTGCATTCAATGCAACTGGATACTGGAGAGGGTGCATAATCTCTGAGATGTGCATATATATACTGTAATGAGCAAAACCAAAGGAACCAGCAGGAATTTAGGCTACTTGTCCACTGATTATGAATTACTTCATAATTATGATTTTCCTTTCTAATCAAACCCTTCATAATTTTGACCATCACTGTTAAATCTCCCTTTCACCTTTTCTTTGCCTTTTGGAGAACAATCCAACTTCTTTAGTCTTTCCACAAGAACCTGTCTTATTCCTTCTTCAAACCCAGTAAGTTTTCTCATTCTGCATTCTTACTGGTGATCTACTCCATGTTCTTTCTTTCCCAAGAAGAAAAGTTCCTCCTGTATACAAGCCAAATATTGCATATACTGTAATTTTAAAAAGAAATAATCAGCAGATCTGATGCTATTTGTGCAAAAGAGACTTGGTTACTTCACAAATAACAATGAAAGAATAATAGTCATTGTTTGTACGACTATACTTTGTGCAGTCTGGCCTTGGTAAATTTTATGTTACAGTTGTGACTATATTTTAAAGTGCTTAGTTGTTTGTGAAGCAGTTTAAGAGTTTTGGATTTCTGAAAGATGCTGTGTAAATCAAAGCTATTTTGGAAGTAAACTTTAAATTCTATGCTTGTAAGAAAATTGTACTTGGATCTAATTTGCCTGGTTTTCATAATTTTGTGAACAAATTGTTGGAGTTAAACAACAGCCTTGCTGTTAAAATTGAGACCCGTTTCTTGGCGCAACAAACTCTCCTCAATTTGTGAGTACTTAATGAGGAGACCGAACCCAGAAAGGATCTTTGAAAGTTAAAATTATTTTTCCTCCCAAAACATGAAACCAAAGAAGTCTTATAGGATGACTTTTTAAAAATCTGACAAAGCAATTATATTGCAAAATTTTAACTTTGTGAAAAATCAACATTTACCAACTCTGATTTCCCACTGCTTTATATTTGACAGCAACTGCATCTTTTATCTTGCTTGTGATACAGTGATGGCCACAATTGCCTTTTATTAACTTCTGTAACAGAATACTTCTAGGACACAGCAGGTGGGAAGGAATCCTCTCAGGATGAACAAAATTCTTGCCATAGGGATTGCAAAAGGTTCACACATTATTTTATTCAATGTTAGCAGGGGAGAGCACAGTTGCTAACTGCAAAAAACTGAGCCGTTTTGCCCTGACTACACCAAGTATGAATTTATTAGCATTATCTAAACAGGCTAACAACATTGCACTGAACCTCAGTTTTTTCCAAATTGGTACTGATAAAAGCAATCCCAGCAAGGCTGTTGTTTAACTCCAACAATTTGTTCACAAAATTATGAAAACCAGGCAAATTAGATCCAAGTACAATTTTCTTACAAGCATAGAATTTAAAGTTTACTTCCAAAATAGCTTTGATTTACACAGCATCTTTCAGAAATCCAAAATTCTTAAACTGCTTCACAAACAACTAAGCACTTTAAAATATAGTCACAACTGTAACATAAAATTTACCAAGGCCAGACTGCACAAAGTATAGTCGTACAAACAATGACTATTATTCTTTCATTGTTATTTGTGAAGTAACCAAGTCTCTTTTGCACAAATAGCATCAGATCTGCTGATTATTCCTTTTTAAAATTACAGTATATGCAATATTTGGCTTGTATACAGGAGGAACTTTTCTTCTTGGGAAAGAAAGAACATGGAGTAGATCACCAGTAAGAATGCAGAATGAGAAAACTTACTGGGTTTGAAGAAGGAATAAGACAGGTTCTTGTGGAAAGACTAAAGAAGTTGGATTGTTCTCCAAAAGGCAAAGAAAAGGTGAAAGGGAGATTTAACAGTGATGGTCAAAATTATGAAGGGTTTGATTAGAAAGGAAAATCAACTTCTACTGGAGGGTGCAGATTTAAAGTAATTTGCAAAAGAACCAAAAGCGAGACTGGGAAAATAAAAACAAATACCCACAATGTTTGGAATTTGCAATTCATTCCTTGAAAGGGAAGCAGATTCAATAGTAACTTTCAAAAGAAAACTGGATTCATACTTGAAAGTAAAAATTTACAGGGAAAGGGGAGTGAAGAGTGTGGTCAATTAAATAGCTGTGTGTTTTCCTGCTCTGAAATAGAGCCAAATCTTTTATTATAGAATTTTATGACTTTGAACTCAGAATTTAGAATGCATCAGAGAATATTGTTGGTAGGTGGCTACAAGGAGTTTATAGAGTCCTGACACAAAATCAGAGCCCAAATTTTTGCAATGTTCAGAACAACTGGATGCTGGAGAGAATATATAACTTTTGGGGTGCATACTCACTGATAAGGTTACTGTAAACCAGATGTCATCATCACATCCAAATTTCAAAAGAAAGTTTCACGGTGTCTCTCACAGCAGGATTATTGTTTTAGTTTAAATTAGAACGGTTTTGACAAGCTGACTAAAAATACATTTACAACAACTAGCAGAGGCTTGCAAAACTAACAATATACTTAAATTTCATCATCTCATCTGCCATGCCACTTGCTCCCACTCCTGCTGTACCACTCGTATGCCATCCCTTTCCTCCCATGCCACTTCATCCAACACATTGCACTGACCTCTCCCATGTAACAATTAAGACTGAGGATTAGATGGGACAGGTTGTCCTTAATCAGTGTGATCAAATGCAGCAAAACATATGTATGTGCACAGACACATGCAACCCATTTTCTCAAATTTAAGTTATACTGTTCAAATTTTGCAAGAACAATTTGAAATGGCTTAAAAACATTACCACTGACTGGTATAGTCACAGCTTTGATCCATGTGATGTGACACTAACAGATTTCAGCATAGGCTGCAGTGAAGGTACTCAAATTGGCTTTGGAATCCATTCGCTTTGGAGGAAACAAGATTTAGCAAGGTTTTACAACTGACTACAACACTGATTTGTATTAACTTTGTACACATGGATAATTGGATCTGCTATGGTGATCCTGAGTGAAATATAAATTCTCACTTCTCAGGTTTACATGTGAAAAAACTTGAATGAACTGAATTTTAAAAACAATTTTAATAACTTCCATTATGATGTTACACAAACGATAAAGGAATGCTAGCCGAGCCACTGGAAGAAGTCAAAACCATGGAATGTTTAACTTGTTTGTACTAGCATATGGGGTCTCTGTTGAATATGCTCAGTCAGCTCCAAAACATTGTCAGTACTGCGCTGAATATCAGCTTAGATCAAATGGGTTCAAATCAAGCTTCAACCCACAATCTCTGACTCAGTGGTGAGGTGCAACCAATTTAATTAACCTGACATTTGTACTTTCTGAAAGAAAAATTTGGCACATTAAGTAGAGTCCAAACTGTGGTTTTGGTGGTGAAGGTCTCTCCAGCTCAAATAACATGATGGGATTTTAAAAAATTATACTGACAGAGTTTCTACCCCTTCTTCACAGCAAGCAGGGGTGTAACAAAGCACTTAGCTTTGGTTAAAAATGCTTACGTGATGGCCTTCCCCCACCTACTCCTTACATACAGACCTCACCAGAACAGCATGCCCGACACAGTTTCCCCCTACACGTTTCACACTTCTGCATTCTGCAAGTGCCCACAGAACTTCAAGAAAGACAAATGTGAAGATACAAAATCGAAGTGTTATGTGCCTTTCCTCAATTTTCTCCCCATCTCTCCAGATATGATTTGTTTGGTACACTTTCACAGACACCCTTAAGATGCAATCATACAAGAATCCGGACTTTGGATCTGTAAATGTTGATCTAACATCAGCGATTTAAACTTTTTTTCTGGAGTTAAGTGGTTCAGGAATTAATTATTATTTTGGTAGTAGTCACATATTTAAGCAAACATGGGAGCAGCAAATGAGATGAACAACCAGCTACCTAGCTCTTCTAATGTTGGGTGGAGGAAAATCTTAACAGGATTTCAGGATAAGTTTTCTCATTCTTGAAATATTGTTATGGAATCGTTTACTTCAAAGTAAGACAGTCACATGGGACTGTGGTTCAACCACCTCATTTATTAGAGAGCGCTTCAGATAATGCAACATTTGCCCAAGATGGTTTGAAACGCTGGAAAAACTAAAATCTACTCAGTTTTGCAAAAATAAAGTAAATCAATATTAAATAATGGTTCTGTCACTTTTGTGCAACTCAAAATATAGCCGTGTCCCAAGTAAAGGAACTGAAAAGCTCTTTTACAGATATCCGAAATAAAAACAGAAAACGTTTGAACTACTTAGTTCAGATAGAATCTGTAAAGAGAAAGAGAGTGAATACTTCAAATGAGTTTTCATCAGAACTGGAAGAACTTAGAGATGCAACCAGTGTAAAGCACGAATAGAGACAGAAAGGATGGTGAATGCGGATAGTCTGAAACAGGAAGCAGAGATTAAATAACGAAAAGGGATGATAGCAATAAAGAAAAATAAAGAAACAAAAACATGGAGATAGGTGTTGTGGAAACTGCAGAATTGTCAAAGCTGCCGTCCAAAAAAAAAGAGGGCAGGAATTTTAATTTTTTGTTAAACTCAATACTGAGCCTGAAACACAAGGGATGCTGTTCCTCAAAGTTACAACAGGAATAATGTATGAGAAAGTGGACAGCAGGGTAAGAGTAAGCTTGGGATGGAAAACATAGGTAGTAAGTAACTGGAAGCTAGGGAAGCTATGAGTAGGTCAGATGTGTCTGCATGTATGTCTGTGTCTGTCCTGCGTGTGGACAGAAGAAATGCAATGAGGAGATTTGCTAAGGTCAGGCAAGCCTTAGGGAGGAAAGTGAGGAGTGCACGTAGGGCCCACTTAAGGCACCTTGGGGGAGGATTCCTCCAATGGAAACAGGGGACTCACAAAAAGGAGGGTTAGCTAGGAGGATAATTGCCAGCAAAACTTCAGACAACTGCTCCATTGTAGTTTTATTCTGAAAAAAGAGAGACAATAAAATACTACTCAGACGATCATTAAATTGGTAGTATCAGTGGTGAAATTACAATGTTGCTCAGGTGAGGTCCCAGAGAACTGGAGAATAGCTAATGTTGTACCGTTGTTTAAAAAGGGTAGAAGGGATAACCCTGGAAATTATAGGCCGGTGAGTTTGACGTCAGTGGTAGGGAAGCTGTTGGAGGGGATTCTTAGAGATAGGATGTATAGGCACTTAGAGTGTTGCGATCTGATTAGGGATACGCAGTATGGATTTGTTAAGGGGAGGTCATGCCTTACAAATCTGGTAGAATTTTTTGAGGAGGTGATGAAAACAGTCGACGAAGGGCGAGCCGTTGATGTTGTCTATATGGATTTTAGTAAGGCGTTTGACAAAGTCCCTCATGGGAGGTTAGTCGAGAAGGTCAAGGCAAATGGGATACAAGGACAGGTAGCTAGATGGATAAGCAACTGGCTTGGTAATAGGAGACAGAGAGTAATAGTGGAAGGGCGTTTTTCTAGCTGGAGGTCGGTCACTACTGGTGTGCCGCAGGGCTCGGTACTGGGACCTCTTCTATTTGTAATATATATAAATGACTTGGAAGAGGGAGTAAGTGGAGTGATCAGCAAGTTTGCAGACGATACAAAGACGGCTGGACTTGCGGATAGTGAGGAGCATTGTCAGGCGATGCAGCAGGACATAGATAGGCTGGTAGCTTGGGCAGACAGATGGCAGATGGAATTCAATCCTGATAAATGTGAGGTGATGCATTTCGGGAGAAAGAATGTAGCGGGGAGGTATATGATAAAGGGTAGACCTGTTAAGAGTACAGAAATGCAGAGGGACCTGGGGGTGCAGGTGAACAAGTCTCTGAAGGTGGCAGAGCAAGTGGAGAAGGTTGTGAAGAAAGCATATAGTATGCTAGCCTTTATAGGAAGGGTATAGAGTACAAGAGCTGGCCTTTAATGTTGCAGTTGTATAAAACGCTGGTTAGACCTCATTTGGAATACTGCGTCCAGTTCTGGTCGCCTTACTACCGGAAGGACGTGGAGACTCTGGAGAGAGTGCAGAGGAGGTTTGCCAGGATGCTGCCTGGTATGGAAGGTCTGAGTTACGAGGAGAGATTAGGCAAATTGGGACTGTTTTCCTTAGAAAGACGTAGACTTAGAGGTGTACAAGATTTTGAAGGGGATAGATAGAGTAAACAGTGTTAAGCTTTTTCCTAGGATGGACTCATATAGCACGAGGGGTCATGGGCTTAGGGTGAGGGGGGTAAGGTATAATTTGGATGCTAGAGGGAGTTTTTTCACAGAGGGTGGCGGGGGTATGGAATGCGCTACCAAGTAAAGTGGTGGAGGCAGGTACTCTGGAGATATTTAAGAAATACTTAAATGGGCACGTGAACAGAATGGGAATGGAGGGGTATAGAAAACTGATTTAAAATAGGGATCATGAGCCTTGGGAGTCCCTGGGAATTGTGTAAATAGATGATGACATTGATGGACTTGTTTTTATCCTACAGGTGCTTTGGTCCACCTTGTCTAATGAGAGGCATACACGCAATGGGTCATGAGAGGACTGCTCTTGGACCTTTTGAGAGTATCCTACTGCTTCACGTCGTTAGTGTATGCTTGACCTGGACCATCTGATGGGCAACACGACAGCTCAGTGACTATAGCTGTGCTGTGCAGATACATGGATTTGGGCCTGTGTCTGTGGGAGTTTGCGCATTCTCCCCGTGCTTGCGTGGGTTTTCTCCGGGAGCTCCAGTTTCCTCCCACATCCCAAAGATGTGCTCTTAGGCTAATTGGCAAAACAATTTCTCCCTAAATTGTTTCAAATTTGGTTTTTAATCCATAGATCTATAAACATGGACAGGGATCGCGTGTAGAAGTAGGAACATCGAGGTGGCAGCGCGTGCTCATTGGGCCGAAGGGCCTGTTTCCCATGCTGTTTTGTTCTTTGTTCTTTACTCTTTGTTCTTATTTCCTACATTACTAAAGTTTTGTATGATATGCAAACTTTGAACTTCTACTTCCAAAACCCAAGTCCAGAACTACAAAAAAGAAAAACAATGAACTTATGGGACCACACCACTGCCATAATTTTACCCCTGCCAACATACTTCTCTCCAGACAGTAAACATATATTTACCATTACCCATTGTCTTTATCCCTTGGCCAATAATGTACCCAAGTTATCACCTTCCCTTGTACTTCTATTTTTCCCAAACAGATCCATTATGTGATGCAATTTTTGCACGTCTTTATATACATCATCTACTGCACTACTTCATCAGCCTCTCTGTATTTCAACATCAATCAGTTAATTTGTTTTTTTTTGAAAAAAGGACAGAAAATGCTGGAGATACCAGCAGGTCAGACAGTATCTGTACAGAAGGAAATATTTCAAGTCAATTACTTGTCATCAGTTCTGTTTTACATTTCAGATTTCCAGTTATCTGCAGTTTTGCACTTTAATTAAATCTGTGGTGATTATCCATTATTAACTCTCCCTTCCAGTGTGAATAAGTTTTATCCTCAACAATGATTTCTCTTTTCATTATAAGCCAGGTAATAAACAGTTTATCCATGTCCTGTATTCTGGGAATCAGTGTCCCCACCACACGCAGTCAGTAACAGCGCCGGATGTATGTAGCATACAAACTTTGAGAATTTAGTCAAAAAAGCCACGGAGATGCTGTTCAATTTGCAATTATATTTCTTATTCCTTAGGTTCCCAATTTAAATTTAGTAGGTTCTGCAGTTTAGAAAGTTTGTGGTACTGATTGGTGAGTCAATGATAAATCAGAACATCCAGACAGTGGCACAGTGGTCAGCACTGCTGCTTCATCATGCCAGGGACCCAGGTTCAATTCTGGCCTCAGTCACTATGTGTGGAGTTTGCACATTTGCTGTGTCAAAGTCATTGAGGTTTACAGCATAGAAAGAAGCCCTTCGGCCCAACTTGTCGATGCTGCTTTTTTTTTAAACCCCTAATCTAGTCCCAATGCCCACATTTGGCCCATATCCCTCTATACTACCTTATATGTATAACTGCCTAAATGCTTTTTAAAAAGACAAAATTGTACCTGCCTCTAGTACCAGCTCTGGCAGTTTGTTCCAGATATTCACCACCCTCTTGAAAAAAATACTCCATGGACACTTTTGTACCTCTCCCCTTTCACCTTAAACCTATGCCCTCTAGTTTTAAACACCCCCATCTTTGGAAAGATATTGACTATTTAGCTGATTTATGCCCCTCATTTTTATAGACCTCTATAATATCACTCCTCAGCCTTCTACACACCAGAGGAAAAAAATCCCAGTCCATCCAGTCAATCCTTATAACTCAAACCATCAAGTCCCGGTAGCATCCTAGTAAATCTCTCCTGCACACCTGCTAGTTTAATAATATCCTTTCTATAATAGAATATTGTGTACAGTTCTGGTCACCCTAAGTGTGGCCTTAGCAATGTCTTGTACAACTTCAACAAGACATCCCAACTCCTGTGTTCAATGTTCTGATCAATAAAACCAAGCATGCTGAATACCTTCTTCGCCATTCTGTCCACCTGTGGCTCCTCTTGGAGCTAGGAACCTGTACCCCTAGACCTCTGTTCCACAACTCTTCCCAAAGCCCAACCATTAACTGAGTAAGTCCTGTCCTAGTTCAATCTACCAAATGCATCACCTCACATTTATCTAAATTAAACTCCATCTGCCATTTGTCAGCTCCTGGCCCAATTAATCAAGATCCAGTTGCAATTAGAGATAACTTCCTTCACTGTCTATTATGCCACCAATCCTGGTGTCATCTGCAAACTTATTAACTATATCTCTTATATTCTCATCCAAAATCATTAATATAAATGACAAATAACAGTGGACTCAACTGATCCTTGAGGCACATTACTTGTCACAGGCCTCCAGTTTGAAAAACAACTCTCCACAATCACCCTCTGGCTTCTGTCATCAAGCCAATTTAGTATCCATTTAGCTACCTCACCTGGTAGGAGAGAGTTTCCTCCCACATGCCAAAGATGTGTGGGTTAGGTTGACTGGCCATGTTAAATTGCCCCTTTATGTCAGGGAGACTTGCAGGGTAAATACATAGATTAGGGGGATAAGATCTGGGTGGAATTGTTGAGTCAGGCTCAATGGGCCAAATGGCCTGCTTTTGCACTGTAGTACTTCTATGAAACGTGTTTGCATCTGTATGCAAATTAGTCTGATTGATTTAAAATTAAATGTGAACCAATTGGCTCCACACAAATCACTAAAGATTTATTTAATAAGTATAAAGGAATAGAGAAATCAATTTAATTTGCTTTCAACCAATCTTCATTTCAGCAGGACTCTTAAGTGCATTTTTGTGTAGTTTTTAATAAACACCCTCTCTGGTCTTGCACCAATTCTGAATTTTTCTAATGTGATAATTGCCATTCAATACCAGACTGAACCTCAATCTCAGCTGTGTGAACCTTTTCAGTTTACCACTATTAAGTAGTGTTAGAGGGAGGGAGGTGATATGCTGGTCTTGATGTGGCATAATCTCTCTCTTCCTCTGTCCTCAGGATTGGTTCATGTTGTATCTTCTGTTAACACCAGAATCACTACATCAGCAATTTCCTGTTGCCAGGAGCTCCAGTCAGATTGTTCTTTAGGTATATTTTTAATGATATTACTAATGAACATTGCTATTATTCTTATGGTCAAATGCCCCATCAGGAATATCTAGTTTGAGGAATGTGAATATTTGAAATGCTGGTCGTTATGTATTACTTCATCTCTGAATTATTAAAAAGACGAAGGGAAACTACAGAAGATTCCAAGCCGTGTACTCAATTGGAGTGCAAAACTAAAAGATTGAACACTCCCATGCTAGTGAACAGGTCTTTTCTTTAAATCAAAAGTTTGTAAAAATCTGGTTTGATTGATGTAGGTGGTGGAATAGAACTCAGTTAGCACAATTATCAGCTGGTGAACTTAACTAGCTTCTAAGGAAGGCCACTGATTGGGGTGCCTCGCTTACAGGGAGGAAAAGTTACCTTGCAGAAGCCAACTTCCTTCAAAGTCAGCACAGTGAAGCATCCGGAGCAGCTGTGGAGGAGGCCACAATCACCAACAGTCCCTCTTAAAAGAGATCATAGCCATTAAATAGTACAAAGTAAGTTTCAGAAATCCACTTAAAAGGAGAACCAAAATCAAGGCTATAGCTTTTAAAAAAGAAGTCCAATCCACATTTACAAGATTTATTTCCCAACACCATTGCGGGAATCTAAAGCAAGAAAATAAGAGGGAGAAAACCTGAAATGTCACTTTAGGTAAATCAAATCTGGTCTGTATTTATGTTCTCAAAGCACCTATTAAGTTAGTGCAAATAAGGCATGAGAACAGGTCAAGCCAAACATACATTCTGGGAGTGTGGCACCAAAGAGGGGTACATATAAACATATTCAAAAATACTTAGAAATCACATTAGATCTTTCAGTGAGCTAATCCACATTTCCCTATCTATTCTCACAATCAACTGGCATTCGACAGTCAGATTAAACAAATTTTTAATTTTTTGGGAATCCTTTCTGCTGTGTAAAAATATACTTCTCAATTCTCCTTTGAACTGTTTCTACTGGAAGGCAAAACCTAACTAGTTCAGAACAATGCATTTTTGAGGTTTTTATAACCTGATCATTTCAAAATGACAAATTATCCAAATGAAAAAAAGATAGCTGGTGAATGATTCATACATCTACAGGAGAAGCACACAGACCTTACTGAAATTTCAAGGATTTTGACATTATGGTTACACTTTATAGCTGTGTACTTTCCTCTCCAACTATTTTCACAAGTCAAATCAAATAGAGAAAACACCTGAAAAATGGTCACAAGCCTAAAAGTTAAATCCAAAAAAAATCAAAAAAGGATAATGACAAATTGAAGTAAATTATCCAACTAGAATTTGGTTATAAAAAGCATAAAATCATAACAATTTACAGTTCAAAAGGAAGCCATTCAATCCACTGCATCTATAGTGGCTGAAGCAACCAAAAATTATGCCCATTTCCATGCACTCATAGTCCTGTACCCTCAATTTCGAACACTCATTTCTCTCAAAAGTGGCTATTACCTCATCCACTCCCAATGTGCATAAGAAAGAAATTGTGCAAAGAGTGAGTTAAAAAGAACGTTCTGTTATAACAAATCATAGTTGTGCATGGAGATGGATTGGCCAGTATATTAACCCATATCTACAGAAATATTATAAAACTGTGATAAGTATCTGAACATGATAATAAATAATGAATTGTCATATCAATCCTGGATCACTGGTAGTACTCTGGCTTATAAAGTGGACCAATTAAAAGATCCCATTCCAGTTTTTGAGCATGCAATCCAGCAGCACTTGAATGCTGCCTATCTATTGCAAAATGTTAAATGGAGGCCTGATCCACGTGTTTACTGGGGGAGAGGATTGTGTATTCAAAAATTCAAAAAGAAAAGTTGTCAGTGCCATGAACAACATTGTTATTGGCAAACACCCACAAAAAATATCTGGCTAATCACCTCACTTGCTGTTGGTAATTAGTTGCCATGTTTGCAGACAACAATGCCAATACTTAAAAAGTAATTGTGACACACAGGTGTTCTGCAGATATACAAATGCCAGCTTGTTCTTTTTTACAATTATGCCAATTTCTAAATTTTAGTGGTTTAGTGCTACCATGGTCAATGTGGTAGCACTAAACTACAGTCAACATCTGTCATTTTAGTTCTCTACTTTGCTCCCATTCTGGTCTCTCTGTCCTTGGCTTGCTAGTGTTCTGTTGCCCTCAAACCATCAGATTTAAATCATTTGTCCCTCTTACATTCACACCATTCATTTGTTCAAAACCTATTATGTTTGAACTTTTCCTAGTTCTGATGAAAGGTCATCCTAGATCTGAAAGATTAGCTCTATTTCTCTCCTCAGATGCAGCCAGACCTGCTGAGTAATTTCAGCATTTTGATTTCATTTGGTTTTGCATTATCTTGCATTAGAAGCATTGGATTAGTTAGTGAGTCAGTTGATGCACTATTTCATGCTACATGTACAACTGCCACTGACATGAATTGTGTGTAGCTATGCCACAGAATACAGTTCTGATGAAGGAACATCCACACTTGAAACACTGGCTCTATTCTCTATTCTCATTCTAATCAGCAATCTGTAACTGTCTGTGTGGATATGAGTGCCTCTGCAGATCAGAACACTGCATTTGCCTGACGAAGGCGCATAGCGTCGAAAGCTCGCGGATTTACTATCAAATAAATTGGTTGGATTTAAAATTGGTGTTGTAAAACTTTACTGAGTCTATTCTCTACCCACAGATGCTGTCAGACTTGCTGAGATTTTTCAGCATTTTCTGTTTTTGTTTCAGGTTCAAGCACCCACAGTAATTTGCTTTTATACAGCATACATGTTAGGATTGTGTTCTGAGGAAGCCAAAAAATTGGGTTGCAAGGGAAGAACTAAGGAGTCAGTTTGTCAGTAACAAACACCTGAAAAGAGCTACTGACAAAAAAAAAGGTGCAAGAGTTTTGTGTGGAAAATGTAGACAGCATTAGCAATTAGAGCATCCAAGGAAAGGACTGGCGTGGAGAAGAATTAAATTTCCTCTATGTTCCAGAAGATGATTTCTCCAAGTGGGTCGCTGATTATAATCAAAAATTTTCTTAATATTAGTGAGGTGAGGGAAAGGAAAATTGCTGCCATTGGAGAAGCAACAGGCAACTATGGGTCTACCGTGGAGACCAACCTTTAAACTTGACGCAAGTAAAATGAAAAAGATAACTGAATATAAAACTGAGATACAATGCAATCCTGAAGTATCATAAAAAGTAACTACTGCACTTGCAGAAATATAACAGAACTTGCACATTAATTACTAAAATCTGATTCACTTTTTTCCTTTTTGGAGCCTGTGGTTCATGCCAAGGGAAAATTTATTCCCAATGCCACTTTAGGTACTTTTACAAAGCAAAAGTGCAGCTGACAAAAAAAAACCCAAAATCCTCTCTCATTACAGCTTGCCTTTAGAAACATCAATCTGACTTACGCTGTTTACTGGCAGTACAAATCAACTTTTTCATGGGTCTTATCAAGTCCCACTTGAATCAGGAACTTGATTCTGGCCAGTTTATGATTAGCACAAAAGAGTAAATAGAGAACAATACTGCAAGAGTATAGAAGAATTTTATTTTATGGCTGACTGAGACTCCAACTATTTATTCCTGTCACTGAATTGAAACATCTATTCTTCACCTCCTATGGCGGACTGGAGACTGAAATTAGTGCAATGAGTGATGGATGAGTGCATCTCCTGTTGCTTAGTGGTGCAGCTCCAACATGCTGCATAGCTATGAAGCCTAAACTTCCTATTTATAAAAGTTCATTAATGAAACAATTCATACCTTATGAGAATAACCAATTCATGCTCTATTCACCTTAAACTGCATAAGGCCAGTCCTCCTGAAACTAACAATCGAGTGTACATTTCTTATACAGCATATACCCGAGTAATAGTTGATCTTGTTTAAAAGGTGCCCTCTGACTTTAAGCCAAAAAATCCTAACTCTTCTTACCACTCTTATCACCTCTCCCATAGATAGGTTCTTGCTTGCTGCTTTCTCTCTGAACCCTCAGGGGGCTCAGAATAATAGAGAGAAAGTGAAAAGATGAACAGGAAAGTAAGCAGAGTGAAAGAAAGAGAAAAATCACATTGTAGGAGACCATCTTGGGAAATAGGTGAGGCTGCTCCAAAATAGCATCAAATTGATGGTGCAAGCGCCATCAGCCCAGCACAAGACAAAGTGCAAGTCCCAATATTAAGTACATATACTAGCTTCAAAGCAAAATGCCGCCTTGAAAATATTATACACGTATAAATCGATCTACATTTTGCCTTAAAAAAAAAAAGCAGTGTCACGACTATCCCAACGAATAAATTGTTACATCTGAGAGTATGCATCGTATGCAGTCAGCTACCAAGATTTTGGGTTCAATCACTGCACTACTTTAACTGATCTCAGTTGGCAAGGAAATAGAACCATTACATTGATCTCCACACCCTGATTAGGAACGTGTAGTAGCCAGCCCCTTTAAGAGTGTACATTGGAAGAGAGAGTGTACATTGGAAGAGAGAGTGTACATTGGAAGAGAGAGTGTACATTGGAAGAGAGAGTGTACATTGGAAGAGAGAGTGTACATTGGAAGAGAGAGTGTACATTGGAAGAGAGAGTGTACATTGGAAGAGAGAGTGTACATTGGAAGAGAGAGTGTACATTGGAAGAGAGAGTGTACATTGGAAGAGAGAGTGTACATTGGAAGAGAGAGTGTACATTGGAAGAGAGAGTTGTACATTGGAAGAGAGAGTGTACATTGGAAGAGAGAGTGTACATTGGAAGAGAGAGTGTACATTGGAAGAGAGAGTGTACATTGGAAGAGAGAGTGTACATTGGAAGAGAGAGTGTACATTGAGAGAGAGTGTACATTGAAGAGAGAGTGTACATTGGAAGAGAGAGTGTACATTGGAAGAGAGAGTGTACATTGGAAGAGAGAGTGTACATTGGAAGAGAGAGTGTACATTGGAAGAGAGAGTGTACATTGGAAGAGAGAGTGTACATTGGAAGAGAGAGTGTACATTGGAAGAGAGAGTGTACATTGGAAGAGAGAGTGTACATTGGAAGAGAGAGTGTACATTGGAAGAGAGAGTGTACATTGGAAGAGAGAGTGTACATTGGAAGAGAGAGTGTACATTGGAAGAGAGAGTGTACATTGGAAGAGAGAGTGTACATTGGAAGAGAGAGTGTACATTGGAAGAGAGAGTGTACATTGGAAGAGAGAGTGTACATTGGAAGAGTTGCGAGACCCAATTGGCCAACAGAAAACAAATGCAGGGATCTCAGCGCAGAGCACAGGCTTTTGCAGCCAGATTGATGCTAGAGCTGAGAATGACCACATCGATTACTGTACTCTGTATATTGCTGTAAATAATAATAAAACCATTGTTTTGCTAGCTAACTGGTGGCCACCAATTATTGCATTTACTAACTTGGCGATGAGGAAAACAATAACAACAACAACAACAACTCAAAACTACACCTAAAAATTTGAAAGAAAGCTCATATGCAAGAGTTGCAGAACAAGTTTACATTGAGTCCAGCCTGCAAAAGAGGAAAGAACTGACATGCCTCTGTTTGGATAATTAGAATCTTTCAAGCTACTGCAGTACAGTACACAGAGCATTTGGATTACTTTTTCCACACTAATGAAATAAAGGAGGATAAGAAAATTATAATACTGAGTGAATGTGGGTTCCAGACATAAATTTGATCTGAAATGTAACATCCTCAAATGCTCCCAACATGAATATATTTGCATAACTCTTTGAGTTAGCAGAGGGACATTACCACCCAAGACCAGAATAATAGTACAAAGATACAAAATTAACTCCATGGGGTGAGCCCCAGTAAAGATCATTTCAGCCTTTGTTGCAAGGCTAAGACTAATCGCAGAGCATTGTGATCTTGGGTCAACATTGGATGATATTCAAGAGACCAATTGATATGCTTTGTAAACAGGCAGGTATAAAGAGAAAATTGTTAGCTGCATGAGAGACGACTTGCTGGAAATGGCATCCGTGATGGCGAGTGCCATGAAGGACACACAACAGCTACAAAGTGCACAGAATGACAAGGTCCACTAGTTGACAGGAAGATGTGAGCAGTAATGGTGTCAGGAGCAAAGGTTTTAAGTAAAGAAATAAAAGCAGAAACTGATAGAAAACAGCCTAGGAATAATAGAGCATGCTATTGGTACGAGAGAAGTAATGCCCATGGAATGTGTAGATTAGGAGAAGCACAGTGCTTCACGTACAGAAGGAAATTTGAGGCACATGTGAAAACAAACAGGGCCTGCCCTGTACCAGTACGGTAAATAAGATAGCACCAGTGCATAGTATGGAAATTTGCCCAGCAGGTGAACAGAACATTCTGTTGCTCAATAATGTGAAAATGGGCAAGGTAGTCCTCATTACAGTGATGCTGTCAGAACTGGGCAATGATCAAGAGGATGTGTCACCATAAATACATGAAGGGTTATGCCAATTTCACAATTATCATTTGGTGTTTTGGAGGCTTAAGCCATTTTCTAGGGAACTATGCAGAGTTGCTGCAGGATTTGCCCAAGTTGTCGATGATGTGGTCGATGTTTTAAAAACAGGATCCACTGAAGTGGAACATTCGGTAAATTCATACGAAGTTTTGAAGGATTTCAGGGGGTAGAAATATGCCTGAAAAATGCAGCTTCCAGTCAAATGAGGTGGCTTATCTTGGTTATTGGATGGATGCTAAGGGATCACATCCAATGGAAGACAAAATGAATATAATTAATGAGGTACGGCTCTTAGGAATACCTCTGAATTCTCTCTTTTGGATGGTCAATTCTTACGGACAGTTTCTCCCAAATCTAATCGACATTGCTAGCACTGTTGCATATGCTGTTAGGAAGTGTCAAAGATGGTGTTGGAAAGGAGGCTGTTAACTATGTTCAACAAGCATTTCATGCTTATTAATGAATGTTGCCCTGTAAAAAGGTAGTACTGACACATACAATGCACGCAAGAGATCCATTGGATATTTATGATGACCCCTATCAGACATGGAAAAAGATACTCCCAGACAGAAAAGGGCAGCATAGCTGCTATCTACAACACCAAGAAGTTTCATTAATACATGTACAAGAGTCATTTTACCAGCATTACAGACCACAAGCCAGTTTTAGAGCTTTTCAAGGAAGACAAAGCTATTCCATCAATTGATTCTGCTAGAATAAAATAGTGGGCACTTTTCTAGTCAGCCTACAAATATACTTCAAACATTGGCCATGAGTCCCTGGCCTATGTAGATGTCTTACCTGAAAGCGCACCATTGTCTCTAGTACCGCAGGAGGTTGTAATGCCCTTAAACTTTTTGGACTCTTTACTGGTGACAATACAGCGGATTAAGTACTGGACTAATAAAAACCCACTATTAGCAAAGATTAAACATATGATGCTGCATGGGTGGCAGAATGAGAAACTGGAAGTCCTGTCTTCTCCAGAAGCATGCACTCCGTTGTGAGGATGGTATTATTCTTTGGGGAATGAGAGTGGTTGTCCCATACCGGGAAGAGAGTTACTGCTTGAGGAGTTGTAGAAAACATTGATTAGGCCACATTTCTGGTCACCACACTGCTAGAAGGATGTGGAGGCCTTGGAGATGTTGAATAACTGGGATTGTTCTCCCTGAAAAGATGAAAGTTTATAAAATGATGAGAAGTATAAATAGGGCGAACAATTGGAAGCTTTTTCCGAGGGCAGAAATGACAATTACGAGGGGGAAACGGTGCTGTAGAGATGTGCGGGGGAAGTTTTTTCCTTTACAGAGGGTAGTGGGGGCCTGGAATGCACTGCCAAGTTATATGGTTGAGGCAGTCACGTTAGCCACATTTAAGAGTTATTTTGATACACACATGAACAAATTGAGAATACAGGATATATGCAGTTGGTCTACATAGGTAAACTTGATCTGCGCAGGCTTGGAAGGTCAAAGAGCCTGTTCTGTACTGTTCTTTGAAATAACACAGTGCTTATCCAGGGTGTTTAAGATTAAATGCTGGCAAAAAAACTATGTTTGGTGGCCTGGCATCAATGTTGCTATAAAAAGGATTATGAAATAACTGACCAGCGTCTATTACAACAGAATTTACCTGCTACAACCCCCTTGGAAATGGCCAGGTTGGCTATGGGTGATAGTTCACGCAGATTTATGGATGTGATATTCCTTTTGTTAGTGGACACACATTCAAAATGGATGGAGATATTTACAATTTCACACACCATTGGCCCAATGTTTTGCCACTCACGGCATACCAGAGCATTTGTAAACACTGTTCTGTTATCCGCGACAAATGCCGAATTCCAGAAGTTCATTATGTTTAATGGAATAAAGCACATATCAATCATAAAGCACCATAGCAATCCTTGCCCAAAGGGCTGGCTCAGCACGCTACTTAGACTTTCAAGGCTGGAACAAAGGGAAGAAAAAACACTTGCATCACTAGAAACTAAAGATAGCAGAGTTCCTGAACCACCCCGCATACTACTACCGGAAATATTCCAGCTGATCTATTGACAGATCTGCGCTGAAGAACCAGGTTGAGACTGACAGTTCCAATTTTGGCAGGGAGGGTGAAGACAAGGCAGAATTGCCAGAAAATGAACCATAATTCATCAAAAATGGAGAGAAACTTGAAATAGATGAGCAGGTTTTTGGAAGTGGACCAAGTTGGGTTCCAGAAGTTGCTGTATCCAAAACAAGGACTCTGCCTTATGAAATGAAAAGTGCAAGCCAAATCTTTGAAGAAACACATTATTTGTAGAGATGGGAGCCATCCCAAGAGCCAGTGTTACTGCCTGATCTGTGTCACTAAGTAGCATCGTTGTTTGTCCAAGGAATGAAGTGACTGAGCCAGTTGTAAGAAAAAGTGCCATTCCCAGTGAAACTGAGAATATATTGGAAAGTGATATGCTGGTACCAAGTGACAATCCTGATAAAGCAAGTTTAACTGAAACTCTCCCTACAGTTGAATCTCAACTAGTTGAGCTGCTTTGCTCCCAAAAAAAATCCCCCGACAGGCTTGAGTTTCTGAAAAAATGTTTCTCATACTCATTATTGCTAATGCTCAGAAAATTGTACATGTAATATGTAATAAGGGGCTTAAGAGATGTAGTAGAGAGCCCCTTTAAAAGGTGTGCACCTGAGGGTCATGAGACCTGATCACCCGATGGGGAACAAGCAAAGGATCATAGGACAGAACATGGGCTTTTGCAGCCAGATTGATCACAGAGTTGTATATAGTTATAAATAGTAATAAACACATTGTTGTTTGTTAAAGAACAATAATTGGTGGTTGCTAATTATTGCATTTACTATAATAGGAAACTGTCCAGGATTCCCACTCCTGTGCTTATAATAGTAGTGCTATTTGCAAAGGGCGAGATGGGGCTCAACTGTGATCCCATAGACTACAATTCTGACCCAGAGGTTTACAAATGGATAATGACAACTTAATGGAATCAAGAGGATCAGTAAAAGCATTAAAGTTTTATTCATCTTAAAGGAGAGACGCAAAATTAAAATTCAGACATGAGCAAACAGATTTTTAATCATGTGAATAACGTCAAAACAATGGAGATTTGTTTCTTCTATTTAATTGCACACAAGCTTCTGTAGATAAGAGTTCAATAGTTATGCTGATGGCATGGAGAACAGAAAGGAGGCTAAGTAGATTTGATTTAAAAGGCACTGACACTGCAGCTATAAACTTGCACTGTTGGGAAATGTATAACAGTACTCACTTCCTGCGGTACTGCAGTTCCTCTATCACCTGACTTCACCTCATATTATGCTCAAGGAGCCACTTTTTAGGTTAAGAGGCCAAGTTCAGAGAAAAAAATTTATTTCTGCGGACAGTTAGCTCAAGCTGCTTCCTACAAACCACAGCTCAAAAACACCAGATACTCTGAAACACTAACACCCTCCCCAAGTTGCTTTAATTCTGCGTAAAAAGGTCACAACTGGCTCAACCTACTTCCCATAGATAAAAATCTGGTTGATATTGCATACACTCACCTTGTTACTACAAACCACAAATATACAAACTTATTTCCAAAGTTCTGAACTGGTTTCACTTTCCCCATTATAGTCCAGCTCCAGTTACAGGATTTATTTTTCTTCGATATATCAAGTCCACAAAGTTTTATTAACAGAAAAAACATTTAGGACCACATGATTTGGAAAAGACAGGTGTATTTGTTGCATTCAAGTTTACCACAGCATTTAACTACGTTCCAACATAAGTCTTCAGTCGGGGCATTGAGTATAGGAATTGGAAAATTGTGCTGCAGCTGTATAAGACTTTGGTTAGGCTGCATTTGGAATATTGTGTACAATTCTAGTCACTGTACTATCATAAGGATGGTGATGCATTGGAAAGGGTGGAAAAGAGATTTACTAGGATGTTGTCTGGTTTGGAGGATATGGGCCAAAGGTTGAACCAACTTAGACTGTTTTCATTGGCATGGAGGATGAGGTAGTGTGCTGACTAAGGTTTACAAGATTGAGGGGCTTGGATAGAGTGGATAATCAGTCTTCTTCCTAGGGTTGAAAGGCCAATTACTTGGGGCATAGGTTGAAAGTGAGAGGGGGATGTTTGAGAGAGATGTAAGGGACAAGTTTTTCCATAGTAGATGAAAAATGCTTGAAATGCGCTGCCAGAGATGGCGGTGGAAGCAGATTCTACAACAATGTTCAAGAGGCATCTGGATAGATACACGAACAGACAGGGAATAGAGGGATATGAACAATATAGAATCAAGAAAATAGATTAATTGCACATCTGTGTGGGCACAGACTTGGTAGGCCGAAGGGCCTGTTCCTATGCTGTACTGTTCTTTGTAAATCATTTATATTGTTCACAACATCATAGAATTATAGAATCCCTACAGTGCAGGAGACTGCTGTTCAGCACCAGCCATAATCCAACACAGGCCCTATCCCTATCACAGCTTTGGACTATGGAGGAAACCTAAGCATCCAGAGGAATCCCACAGAGAATGTGCAGACTTCACATTCCCAAGCCAGGAATCGAACCCAGCTCTTTGGTGCTATGAGACAGCTGTGTCGCCGTCAATCCAAAGATTAGATGGATTGGCCATGCTAAATTGTCCCCTAGTGTCCCAAGATGTGTAGATTAGATGGCTTAGCCATGGTAAATGTGGGGGATTACAGAGATAGAATATTTTATGCAGACTCCTTCCCCTAATCTATCAGAGAGTGGGTGCAGACTTGATGGGCTGAATGGCCTCCTTCTGCACTCAGGATTCCATGATTCTATATTTCTACATGTTGAAAATTTGCATTTCTTTAACACCACTCATCTCCCCTACTCTTCTTTGAAGGCACTGACTTCTGCTGAAATATTCTTCCGAACACAACAGACATCAGTAAAGAATGCCTGCTATAGACATTGAAACATGCATTCCATTTCAACTTTCTCAGCAAGCTAGCCTAAAAGGCAGATTGCTTTAAAAAATGCCAGTAGTTTTGAACATTAGCATGGCAGATAGGTGCACCTAGACAAGGAATGTGGAAAAATAAAAGGTGATGTGTGTAAAAATAACCATCAAGCCAATTTCTGCCCTGATTCAATGCCAATATGTGCACCTCTTATTTCCTACAGCATCAGATAATGAGCAGTGTTAGATTTTCACTTCTCTCTACCCTGGATCAATTTTCACTTTTCTCTACCGTGTTCGAAGGTCAAGTTTCTGTATCTTCACCACTGACTATATAGGGGTTTCACTTGAGAATTAAAATATAAAGTGCAGAAATGTGAGAATTGCGAACTTTTAGTCTCCTACGTGGCACTGGTGTACTGCTTTCCTCAGCTGCTGCAATTAATGTAATGTAGCAAAGATATTACCACCGTTATGACAGAATTTCCAGGATTTAACCAAGTGATGAAGGAGGTCAATGTCATTTCAGATGGTAAAAGTCTTGGGTTTGGAATTTAATCACTGAAGATGCTTTTGCAAGTTGCTATGTTACATACTATGATCATAGTGAACCAGGAGATGAAGGAGTGGACTTTTGGGCTAGTTACTGAGTGTGACTCAAACATGATGTAGAGATGCTGGGGTTGGACTGGGGTAAACTCAGTAAAGTTTTACAACACCAATTTTAAATCCAACCAATTTATTTGATAGTAAATTCGCGAGCTTTCGACTTTGTCTTCGTCAGGCAAATGCAGTGTTCTGGTCTGCAATAGCACACATCAGCACAGACAGTCACAGATTGCTGATTAGAATGCAAATCCTTACATCTAACCTGCTATTCAACTGTTAAAGTGGCTAACAATGTGTGTGAAGGGAATCCTGAGCATTGGTTAGAGAATTGTGTATTCTCTCCAGACAGCACAGTAAGTGAGGTTTTTTGCTAACCCAGGCAAGTCACGGGGGTTACAGATAGTGTGACATGAAGCCAAGATCCCTGTTGAGACCGTCCTCACGTGTACGGAACTTGGC